>LR999974.1:11847500-13047500 GCA_905220455.2 Deilephila porcellus
TGGTTGCCAGTTTGTTTTAATTAAAATGTAGGATTTAAAGAAATATATTATGTACCTAGCTTAGGCATGATTGAGTCATTGAAATAAAACTATTATAGAATCTTTACGAAACGTTTAGTATATGTTGGTGTACCTATCTTCAATAAAATAATCTAGGCTTATGTTTATGGTGTACATCCACTTTGGATTATGTTCTCGTCACGAAAGATATAATGTGCCCGGAATTATGCAATATTCAAAAAGGCTCAGGGAAATGCCGGTCATAAAAGTCAAAACTATCAGAACACGCGTAAAATGATACTGCACGGACCCCACACAAGTATAGATCCTAAGAAACAGTTAGAAGAAATCAGTCTATTGTTTATCCTATTACCTTCCACTTAACGTTTTCCCGGCCGTGGCCAAACTTTTTCCTGTTTAACCTACGTCATTCCAATCTCTACAGTCAACTTTCTAAAAAGACTACCTACTGCCCTTAAAAAATATATAAATAAGCATAAAAACCAGTGCTCATCAAACCCGACTACTAATTTGCGTCCCGGCTCGCTTCACATATCTATGAATCCACATTCGGATTTGCCGCATCATTACCGCTAAATACACAATTAGAATCACTTCAATTTCCATTCTTAACCGTGGAGTTATTTTCATATTCAGCGGGTTTTCCGTGGCTTGCCGAGATGGCTGGGACTCGTCTGTTTCGACGTTTGTACCTGTCTATTGTCGGCGGTTATGACGCGAATAAATAATCTTGGTAGTTTTATTTGGGATTTAAGGTAAGTTGAATCGGTTGTCAAGGATTTAGAGCGGAGTAAATGGGTGTATATTTACTGTCCGTGATAGATAATGTATATATTTTTTAAATATATCAACAAAATATTAAGTTATCTATAAGTGTATTTTGTATAAGTTAAGGTAAAGTGTGCATTTCATTTGTATATATAAATTTCGTTCGTCGCATTGTTTCACGAAAAAAATATGATCAATTTGGTTTCTTATCCTCTAACGGTCAGTTCAGGTTTCTCCCTAAGTGAATGCCCTTATCATCGGCAGCCACTTCGTCGTTTTAGTACAAAATATATTAGTTTAACACGATGTCAAAGCATCAATTGTCAGCAAGTCATCAGCAATATTGTGACAATGCAAACATCAAGAGCGGTGAGTCGCGGTTTACGCCCTGAGCGCGCCCCCAGTTCGGCTGCAGTGAAAAATAAACGCATCTGTGGCAGGCTAAACGGGTAATGCCGCTCGTTATTATCATAATAATGTGCACAACTCAGACACGACCTAAAAAACTTTTCGTGGAACCTGCAATTTTTCGCGTACACTCCACTCCGTTCACATCTCATTCAAGTTAGCTTGTTTGATGTTAAAAAAGTTTTAATTATATTTAGTTTTTACATAATAGATGCGAATAGCTCCGCGCACTCTATTTCACGTACTGCCTTTTGTTTCTATATATTATTCAGCAGCACGCTAATTTTTTAAATTAGCTAATTACCCATGTTATATTAATATGAACTGAAATTTTAAAAATATAAAATTTTACTATGTGTTGCAAAAATTACGGCTATTTTATATTGCATTTATTTAGTATTCCAGAAACCTATTACAGTAAAATAGATGAAGGTTGAAAAAACTATTCTTTTCATAAATTTCATACAATATGGTTATTACAATACGGTTGTAAATAATATTCATGAATACTTTTCATTTTCGACTGTTTAAAATATAAATGCGTGTGATCGAAAATCCGAAATCGAATACGTAATTGTGCTCAACCAAAGATAACTCCAAAAATTTTACCTGTAATTAATCTGACATTAAAGAAACGTATTTGTAAAAAGCAGCGCAAATGCTAAGCTGCGTTACCGTTAGACCCAGTATAACTAATTTGCTAGACAAAAACATTGACATTCACTAAGTGACAAACGTTCGCAAACATTCTCAATGACAATGAACTTGGCGAAGGTAATCAACGCGGAGGTATCCGCGATCACAACAAGCGACAATGTACCACTGACAACCCATCACTCCACCATACCCTCAAAGCGTTCAGCCGGATTAAGAAAAATTAGCCAATTTGTCATTTTAATGTCACATGCCATCACGTACGTACCACGTAAAGAAATAAAATAAATAATAAAAATATATTTAATCCAACTCCGCCTCGATGCACTCGAAGGTAAAAACTACAAGTCGGCATAACTCACGCGTCTTTGCTTTTGTGCGGTTTAAAAATAAAAAGTTTTAAAAAAGGAACATTAGTCCATGCGACGGATCAGTCATCCGTTCATTTCGAGGCACAACACGTCCTCTTCGCTCTTTCAATGCTTACTTTGCCAGTTATTTAGTTCTTGACACGTGAACTAATGATGATTTGATTTTTGCTTTTGATATAAAACGAATCAGAATATTTATAATCTTAATAGTCAGTTTAATATTTATTTCTTTTCACCTCTGGACTTTAAAACGGAATGTAGCGAGTTTGCTTGGTCATTGATTTTTCAATTCTTTTCCGACTTTTTTTGATACTGTTAAAGGTTAATTAATTATCACTAGCAGGCCTTCAAAGAAACAGGAAACAATACATTTATATACCTTGAAAACACAATTACAATACAAAATAAAAACTTAGTTATATTTTAATCCAGTAATAAAGCTGTCAGATTTAATAAAAATTGTAATAATTACCAGTGTATAAAATAATTTCCTTGTAGACACTAAAAAAATTCGAAACGTAGATCTTGATCTCTATAATTAAAGTAAGTAGTTACTAACATTTTACATGTTATAAAATTGTTCTCCTACGCCTAATTCTCAATTATAGTACAGTGAGTCTCATGAGTCGATTGAAATGTTTTACCCAATGGCAGTGTTTTCGCATAGCGGCAATAGGCAAAAGCCAGGATTTGCTTAACGTTATTTTTGATCTTGTAATGAATTACAGATATAAAGCTAACGGAAGAAATAATAGTGCCTAGGCATATTATCCTCATTGAGGTGTAATACCACAATGGTAGTTCTGGATCTATGTAGGTTGTAGTGCATTCAATGACAGAGACAATCCTTATGCAACGTTTTATTAAAAAAGAGGAACAATTTTTCAAAATATCTCAACGACAAAGCAAGTAAACACAAATTTAACATATTTCACGCATACATGATACGATACATTTTACCTGAACGCAGGATGTTTGGAATCATCAATGTCAACCACCCACGTTCGCGTCAGGCGGCCGGTCCGGTTCGTCATCCAATGATTAATACTGACTCTCGACTCATTAGCTGAAGGGCTTAGCAACGCCGCCGCGGCCGTCCCGAACCACTTAATCACTCGAACAAAGCACTACCTACTCGCGAGAGCAGCCGAAAGCATCATTCTTCGTCAAGAATGTGTGGAGGGTGGTCGAAATCCAAAGCAACAGCGAGAACAAAAAATATTGAGGTTACAATGCTAGAAATATCAACTAAAGGTTTAACTTACTTAAACACTATAGGTGGCTACCACAGGAGCCGTGTATCTTTCAGGATAAAAAGCAGGTATGTCAGTATGTGGCCATAAAATATATGCAAAAGGAACATCAATTCAGTACATTTTATTGCTTAAAATAACCAACAAACGTATTTCAGATACTTAGTATAATGTGGAATAAATAATACTTCGATTATAAGAGCATACAGCATAGAAAAAGTAAAATTGCAAAAATAAAATTCTAATATAATAGTTACATTAAAAAGGTAATTAACCTTAGCTCATAATCGCTTGACTCTCTCAACTTGGACAATTCTAATGTGCTGAAAAGAGACGCATGCAGTACGTGTAGGCACTTTAAAATGTATACCTAACTCTACGTTAAGAGTACTTATTTAATTATGTGTCTTCATCTTTGTATTTCAGAACAAAAACAAAGGGATTTGTTGCTTCTAAACTACTTATGCTCTACAGATACATAAGATATACTACTACATAAGAACTGCCTATATGATCTGGAAAAATTAAAAAAACGATACGATTTTAAGAAAAAAAAAATAACGGTGTTATCTATTTGCTTGTCATCTAAACCCATACATTTTTTCAATGATTACCACTGGAAGGATTCTAACTTAATAAACCAGCTTTCCATGTATCGTGTAGAAATTTTTGTAGCATATAATTAAATAATAAAAGAAACGAAATAATTTAGGCATATAAAACTAGAACGAGACTAACACTAGGTATTTTTTTTTATTGCGGTGAATGGCGAGACGAGCGTTCCTGATGGTAAGCGATACGATCGCTCATGGACAGTAGAAACCAAACAACACCATGAATTGCAAAGCATTGCTTGACATTCCACTGCGCTCGCCATCCTGAGACATAAGATGTTAAGTCTCATTATGTCCAGTAGTTACTCTGGCTACAATGTCTTTCAAACCGGAACACAACAGTGCATTTACACTGATGTTTGGCGGGAGAAATAGGCTTTGCGGTGGTACCTACCCAGGCGGACTCTCACATATGAGGGACCTACCACCAATTTAATCCAAATTTAAACGTTAATTTATGACGTCAGTATATATTTGATCGAAGGGAAAAAGTATGTATTTTTATTACTTATTACTAACGTACCCATTTACATTTACTTACTTTAAAATCACCGGCTAATTTTAATTCCAAAAACACCGTCATATTCCACGCGAAATTCATATAAAAATGCAACTCGCGCTGATTAACAACCGAATCCCGATGGCATATCGAACACGCATTACAGACGCGGCACAAATCCTTGCGGGACAAGCAGCGAGCCGTCCTACCTATCGGCCTGTTTAATTACCATAATTAATTAGATCCCGCCGCGCCGACGTGCGCAGAATAGACGATTGATGCTGGTAACATATAGCCATCATTACGCCGAGGTGACGAGTACCGTATGGTGTTTTTTAAAAGTCCGTCATTAGTAGGAAGTGGGTTTTTTGTGTCCATCGGTTGCGTTCGCCGCTATCATCCTCTGCGATCAATCATTCGAACGTAGCAATATCAGCTTTTTTTATTTTTTATATATTTGAGCTTGGAAATGGTCGGTTATGATACGTTGATTTTATTGCTATATTCAGAAGATAATTTTTGGTTTATTTAATTTTTACTTTTTTATAGGATTTTGATTGGTGTAAATATTGTGTAGGTATTGTATTTGCTGTAATTACGCTTTCATACATTAAGCGAAATTCAAATATTGTACCCGCAAACAAAACGTTAACCGTTCAGCTACAAGGTGGGCAGACGACCTAGCTATGGGTTTGGATGTAAACCTCTTAATACCTGGATGGTAGATATTTGCTTAGGGAGTCTTTATAAATAATCGTTCAAAAGGGACAAAACATTCGATAACGTCGGTATATTGCAATTTCCATATCATAGCGGAAATAAAAAATTACTTTATGTCGTAATAAAACGAATTTCCCGGATTTAGAAACTGATTTTGGTTTAATATGGTAACTTCCCGCCCTTCCATATTTGCCACATTCCTAGATTCAAAGTACTGAATTATTATTCGCAATAAAATCATTTCTACAATTAATTCCATAACAAACCATTAATAGCAATAAGGCAATTAGTACTTGCGAGTTGCGGTGCGTCGGCCGCGCGGTCTTGAGTGGAGCGAGCCGCCCCCTGTACTAATTGTACGTCACTACAATTTGCTAATATCACTGCTTACGAGGAAATGCGGTGAGTGTTTGGACGAATTAAACATTCAATGGCGAGGGTTCATGTGAGGCAGATTTTAGAATCTAATACATAACGGTTGTATTTATTATGCAGGAATTATAATGTTTGTTGCTTTTATTGAATGTAGTTAAGCGTCAACTACTGATGTTATTTAGCTCAAAACTGACTATAATCCCAAGATACAGATGTATCGAAGCCTGTCTAATAGGTACCCGTTACAAAACAATTTCATGACATACATTATTTTTAGTTAATTACCTAATTAATTTAGAACACACATACCTAAAAATAAGTTTATTAAACACCGTTTAGTTCGTTTTATTTTATGCTTGTGTACAATGAATCATTAACGTTAAATTATTATTAAAAGTAACCTAAATATTTTCCTAACACTCTACCAAACCAACACAACTCCTACAAACTAATATTAGATTGATTTCAATAACATTACAACGAAAGATATTTCAAGTTATAAAACATAAAAGGTAGGCTAATGAATATGAAAAATTAAAGTAACAGAAAAGAAAGCCGGCGTAATGATTAATAGTGGAACGGAAATTGCGGGGCGAGAGTTGACGAGCGAGTCACGCACTAGGCACCGGTTGATACCAATACTCGATACTATTTGATACCCGATTCATTTTTTTCTGGACTATATACGAATACTATATAAATATCTCACTTACATGATGAATGTGTTAGGAGTGATTGATTAAATAGTGCTTTTACTTTTCTAAATTACATATGGTTTCCTTTATAATTATAGCTCAATTTCACACTTCATAAAAATGTCGTAAGGAAGTATAATATGCTTATACAAGCATGTAAGCTGGACTACAAAGTCAAGCGTTTCAAAGATACGTGAAGTCGCTCTAGTTATTTTATAAATATAATAAAATATCAATTAAAGGAACTTCATTCTCTCCTTACATTTCTGCGTCTAATGATTCTCTAGACAAGTGAAAATATGAATTCACACTCGGATAGATCTTGCCTGTATTGCAGATAAACTCACATTTC
Source organism: Deilephila porcellus (assembly GCA_905220455.2). Lineage (NCBI taxonomy): Eukaryota > Metazoa > Arthropoda > Insecta > Lepidoptera > Sphingidae > Deilephila > Deilephila porcellus. Next base: position 11,854,231 of record LR999974.1, read on the forward strand.
AGTGAGCAGTATTGATAAATCTCCTTCGCAGCTAAATACCAGACATTCGTCTTTGTCAAGGCCCGCACATTTTTCACTTTGTTTTTCTCCAAGTGCTTACAAATGAGGAGCAGTGAGTTACCCCTCATTGCGTCGAATTCACCGTCGATTAACCGTGGAATGTATTTATTTAGGGTCGCACTGCTTTCCGCTCAGGACCTTAATGTGCCATGTGAAATATGACGTCCGAGTCTACGGTGAAGCTTAAATATTGTGTGTTTGGATTCGAGTGGTTGGTCTTTGCGAGGTGAAATAGCCATGGGCGGTATATTAACTGCAGCCATAAGCAGCAACTCATCCACTGCTGGTTTTAGACTTCCCCCAAAAGATATTAAAGATATCCAAACCGCAAAAACGACTCTGACCTGTGTTAGGTTGTCCACGAATAAACAATTCGTGGAGGCACCATTGTAAATAAAAACTTTACAAAGTTAATTTAACATAACGGCTACAATTCGGCCAATAAAATTAATTGCTATCTATCTGCCTTCTATTTCTCATCCAGTATCAAAGACCGAAAAGTACCGACGACGTTCATAATTATATTTTGAACATATGAGAGTGTCGTCAATCAGCTGAAACGATTATTGGGTTGTCCAAGCTGTACCATAAAACTAAATTAAAATCGGTTTAAACTTCAAAAGTTATTATGTTAAATAATATACATGCTAAACTTACAAAACTTCCTCTTTTTGCTCATGGAGCTAGAAAGGAAAAAGTATAAGCTAAGAATTATTAAAGTATAAATTGCAATCGTCAAAACATTTTTTGAAATCGTAACAAGAAACATTAAACCTTATCATAATTGCACCAAGATACAAGTATGAAACAACAATACGATCAATTTTGATATGAACCAAGGTGAACACGCACTGCGTTCAGTTTACGCCTTGCTTTTCAATTACAATGCCAGGGAAAATTAACTGCATGAGCGATTTAATTAATCAGGTGACAAATCCAAGGCAGCCTAATCACGGCGTCTAGTGATGTGTCGCTTGATTCAAACGGGATGTATACTGTACAGCTCGTGGTATACAGTAGGATATATACTAGATTGATATAAAACTATTGAACTAATTAATTGATCGCCAACTAATTTAAATAGAGCTCAGTTGTGTTGTGTGTTGGGCAGTGTCATTATGATGGTCAAGACAAAGTTGTTTTAAAGGAAATTTGGCACCACTTTACTACAGTATATAAACATGGGATATGACATGGTCCAACACACTTGCTTAATTTAGTTTAAAAATGAATTAATGAATTGAAAATATGTCATTCGTTAAGACGTATTTTAGATAAGTTTAAGTATGGATTAAATAATTTTTGAAGTTGATAAAACTATCACTGCACACGAAAAATTGTCACATCAAGAACCATCGCCGTACTTCACTACAAAAACTTTTTTTCTTGTTACAATACTATTACGCTCTGCCACAATAAAAGAGACATATATTTATTCGATGGTCATCGATAGTAACAGCGTCGTGAAGATAAGACCGTGCGTTACGCATTAGCTGCCGTAGGGCGGAGCGCAGGGCGTACCGGAAGCGTATTACTCGCCAGCGGTGGCCGGAAATCGGCAATATATTGCGATCGCCGTCCGGCACCGTCGCTGCTACTGCGCGTAAATAACTGCCGCGAATGTCTTACACTTACAAAGATTAATCTGTGAGTTTTAAACATAGAATTAAGGCAAAAACTTCGAGGTATGTACATCCCCTATTCATACATCTGTGTTAATAAATTTTAACGGTTTGGTGACTATATGCCTGGGTCACCAGAAGGTTATACTTACGTAAACATAGAGCATAGACTATGAAAAAGTCCCAAAATGATTTCCTCTGCTTCAAAGACAGTACTTATGCGAGATAACTTTCACATTAGACACAACACTCCTTCTCTACCATATTTTTTCTTTCTTGAACCTAAGTGTTATATAAGTTTATGGGCAGCGGGAATTCTCTTCTATCAGGTGAACCGTTTTCTTGTTTGCCGGAGCTATGCAATTAGTAAGAACAGACCCACGCTGGCTTCGTTTATTTCACATTTCTCGCTACTTTTTACTTCACGGCTTCACGGGAATCGTGTATAACTACTAACGACAAACTAATATACATTGCTCCTGAAGCCATAAAATAAAAGTACAATTGACAATACGACTTACGTTAACTCATAATTTGTCAGAGTTCATTAGTATTACGTGCATGGATTAGCCTCATATTTGCTTTTCACAAAAGCTACATTCCTTTCCAGGGCAATAATCTCATAGACTATCCGTTGAACTAGACTACTAGTTCAATATGCTACAACTGATTTATACAGATATTTTGATCTCGTTTCGATAGACATGGGTATCTAAGATGCAAGTAAACTATAGAAAGTTGATAGATTATTAATATTGTTGACTAATTTCATGGTTTTTTAGATAGTTGAAGATCAGGTATTTAACCACACCGCAAAGCAACCAAATAGTTAATAATGATTACATAGCTAGTTCAGTTCTGCCTCTTTATCTCTCTCTCTCTGTCTCTTCAGCCACAGGAAGTCCTCTGCTGATCATAGGCCTCCCCCATGGATCGCCAGGTCGACCTGTTGGAAGCGGCCTGCATCCAGCGACTTCTTGCGACCTTAACCAGGTCTGTTAAGTTCTGCCGATCTCACCGTATTTAATTAAGCAATATCACACATACAAATGTATAAATTACACCAATATAAGAAAACATTAACTGAGATGTTATATTCACGCAAATTCATCACAAAATCATCGCTCATTTTATCATCCCCGACTAACCCACAAAATAATAAGTAGGCACGAAACATTTTTTACGAGCCACGTAATCGATGTTTCTGGCGATCTCCCCGTGACGTAGAATGTCGGTAGGTAGGAAATCATTAGTCGGGGCCAGCGATGGACCACGACATTTATTTTACGGCATCCGGCTATAAAAGTGATCCACTGCTTGCATTCTGCAGCGTTGCCCGACGTGCATCGAGTGCACTTGTGAACCTACTGGAAACGACACTTAACTTACCTATAAATTATATTTTTAGAACTACGTGAAGTAAGCTAAAGGTTTTATTGGATTTAATTAAACATCTACAAATATGTACAAATACGTAGAGATTACGCAATATTATCTACGTATACTTACAAGATTGTTATAGGTAAAACTGGTACAACAAATAACAGTTGAAGGCTAGAAAAGTTTATCAATGTTACTACAACACACAGAAGAAGAAGCTGAATAGGATTTTTTAAATTAAGTGGTAACATTTTGAGTAGTTAAGTGTCACTAGTAAGTAGCTAATACTACATACTCCATGAAAATAACGAAGCGTGCACGTAATAAAATAAACTCTCATTCCGAGATTTAAAATACCAAAAGACCTACGATTCCATCATTGCTACTGTTGCAAATTATTTTACTACATTGCATTTTTGTTGAGAATGTAAAAACCAAAAGATAAAATGTGTCCATGGTAAAACACTGCCAATGCAAAAAATATTATACTAAGTACAAAACTATGTCTATTCTAGAAGCAGCGTACATCCGTGTTAGCTGCCCATAGTCCATGTCCCCACGGAAGTGATAAAGCTTTTTGGCTAAAAAAGCATTTGGGCGGCGATGGCGCGGAAGCAAAGTGGAAATTTCTCTGCGCCGAGATTATCTTCAGTTGGTTTTAGTGCAGTTTGGTTCCCTCCCGCGGAACGATAATTTTTCACAATCCGGTGATACGGGAATTATAGATGTTTTGTTTATATACTTGGGTTACCGATTTGATAAATAAATATTGAATTATGTAACTAACCAGTAGCTTAGTTAATCATACTATTTACATACATTCCTGTACTGTTTGAGTTCTTGTAGTTTCCCACACTCATCATTTCTTTCTAAAGTCCAGTAAAGACTATCCAATATTTTAAATTCTTATTCATAATCTTAAATAACACATGATGACGATAAATTTATCGTCATAATCATCTTTGTAATGCATATGATCAAATACATGGCGAATACGTCTAACAATCTGTCTTCAGTTATCTATCTTATACTTTTACCAGTATAAGATAAAAAATAACCTTAAAAACAATTTCAATTGAAACTACTTCTTCCTATTAAAATAAAGACAAATGAGATAAACCATTGAAATAAATCGTGCAATGTGCATTGAAATAAATCTTTAATGCATCAGCGTGAAGAAAACTAAATGAACAATTTTAATTTGTTAATACTACCTACCACTTATTATAATTACGCAAATGATTACTTTGATTCCTCCTAACATCACACAAAACACAAAGCGAAATTCACAAAAACATCTAACAAGGCCACGGGAACACAAAAAACCAAAAAAACTAGTTCGAGTACACTTAGCGGTAATAAAATCACTCAACAAATTAGTATGAACGGTGCTAGACCGAAATGTACAGTGACAAATGAACGAATAAAAAGGAAATGAATCTGATCCACAGGAAATAGGACATTGATTCAATTGTCCGCGGCCATTGTTGGCGCTGAACCATCACGGACAGTTTTAACTATCAATGAGAACGTAAGTACTTCGCATTAACTTACTTTACATGGATATGGGGGCCGGTGACGTGATATACATATTGGTGAGAGAATGTGTTGTTATATAGCTGGCTGTGATGTTTAATCGTGTTTTAAATGTTATGTAAAGATTTACTGTTATTTTTTATAGGCATTAACGACTTGCCATCAGCTGGTTATCAGCATGTCGGTGTGCCGTAACAGTAACAAACACATTAGGTACACTTGAAAATATATTTGTCCTTAATGGTTGGACTCTTGCCGAAAAATTATCATCCGTCGTTGTTTCGGATTGACCGAAGGTAAATTGCGCACCCTCTCCAGCGTGATTTCTTACGAACAGTTGAAGCAACTCTGTAAAACTGTACCTACCTAAATGAATGTGAGTGTCGTTGAATTAAATAAACTTTATGAATCGAATATCGTCCTTATCAAATAACAAAGTTATATTTAAATCTAACTGCATTTTTTATGATAACAAAATTAAATTGCTGACTAAAAATATTTACTTACATAACGAAATTTGTGAGATGAATCCATAACATCAATCCTGAAACAAAAAAAAACAACCATCAGTACAATAACACAAATTAATTAATAATAAAACTATCGACACCAAACAACTCCAATCTGTACAAAGAAACCTCCCACAACCAAACAAGTAAGGTCAGAACAAACGTCCAACCTTTCCACCCTAAAAATCATAATTTTAATCACAACTCCAAAAAGAGAAATTAATCAGGTCTGGAAAGCACTGGCTCCCGGGCACCCCTGTTAGAAAATGATTTAGTCCCGGAGTCCATCGAACCCCACTTTCCCTGCAATTAGTTGCGCTCGGAACAATGTGCAGTGATTTTTAAATGATCGCCGTTGCCATCTGGCGTGCTCAGTGAACGCTCCCTGCTAAAGTAATATCGGTAATTGCTCGCCAGTCATACACTAAAATGACAAGCTACACCGTAAGTGATAAGCCTATTGTTTGCTGTTTGAAGGAATATATTGGATTTGAATAGGTGGGTTTCTTGTGCAATCTGGTAATGATACGGCCCACCTTCTGTTCACTTGCACACCGGCGTAATAGTAAAAAATATATTATGTTTCAGGTATCGCCAAGTTCAGATAAAAGGATAGGAATAAGTTTGATTGCTTAATCGAAATATGTACTTAGTTTTTTCATAACATTATATTATTTCCAAAAAAGTTTTTAATATTTTTATCCTTCCGTGTTCAAGCAATTTATGACACCATAATTTCCTCTCAATTTTTCATCTAACGTCAAAAATAATAACGATATCGATGTAAATAAACAACATAATATTTTCTATTTTAATTCCCATAAATATTTTCCAATTCTATCCACTCACAAAGGTCTAAAAAGTGTCCGTCATGCGGAAAATCGTTTAACATAATTAAATATTTCTGCAAATATTAAAGGCACTTAGTTTAATTTGCCGGCATTACGTTCCGTTTATTGGCGTCGAGAAATTAATATTTCGCGCTGATATGAAAAGTTCACGCTCAACTAGCCACCCCAGGCCGGCAATAACTACTACGGACGAATTGTCGCAGGTGACAAATGCGCTTATATTATTATTTTTTACCTTGTGAGAGATCAAAAGTCGCCTGGACGACGGAACGTGGGCGGCCGTGGGAGGGATGTGCGCGGGGTGAGGGAGGGTGGAAGATTATCGCGAATTATTCACGTGCCATAAAGCCCAAATTACATTGGTAGCACGTGCCGCACCGTATGCTTTACTGAACAGATCCTCGTTTCAGTTTTAACGCTTTTTGGGTGCAAGGATTTTGTTATCCGATCAGTGATCAGTTTACACCTAGATGGAAAACTTAACATAGTGATATATGCTAGGTGCCGCGTTTCGGGTTCAGCTTCAGCCTGTTTTTGTGATTTCCATCAAACCAGCGTTATTGTGGTAACCAGCGAGAGTCAACCAAATTACGCTGATGGATTTTTTATTTAGATGAATCTTTGCCGTAAAATAAAAAATAATAGGTCTCCAATACGGACACGGTAAAATGTAAGAATCCCAGTCTTAATGTTTTTTTTGTATACATTTTTTTCTATAAAAATGGACACCTAATACAATCATAGCTATAGATTTCAATTTTACAAATATATAAATCTTTTGATTTTAAATAAGTATAAAGTTGAAGGAAAACCTGAAAGTAAATCAAATTTTCACGGTTTATATCTACGTAAGTAACACTATTCAAATTATTCATAATGAATTAGGTTGGATAACCACATTCCCAATTCAACAAACCAACAATGGCCACACAAGCCATACATTAATCCTAATTACAAAATTACCTAATTACATTACGTATACTCTATTGAACTTGATAGGTTCGAGTCAAATGTTTTCCAGGAAACAATTAATTCGGCGTCACTAAACAAATAGCATGATCGGAGTGGTATGCGAGAATGGTGCTAGCGTTATGCGAGCGGGGCGCGGTGCGGCGGCGGCGCGGCGACGATGCGGGGACGGCGCAGGGACGCGTGCCATTCGAGCACCTATTAAATTCTGAATGCGAGGTTAATCCGCAATTACCGCCTAGTTATCGCCGGAAGACGGCGGAGATAGTTAGGGCCCGGAAAATATTCCGTTCACTAATTATTCCGCGTAATTAAACGCGAGCATTATCGCGCGACGCCGCCGCCACCTGGCGGCATTGTGCGAACGTGATTTACTGCGATCCCGCCGCGATGCCGTCGCGATTCCATGCCGGATCCCTGGCTCTTTTTGCACCAATTAATTATCGAATGCTCGTGTTTAATAATTGCTGTGAAATTAATGTGAAGAGGTGTGTCTAACTACCGGTGGCGGTGACGTTTTTAAAATAAAACATTTTTAATTTCTCAAACTTTCTTTACAATTAAATAGTGGCCAGATTGATTTATTTATTAATAAAGACTTCATTATTATTGTTTTATAAAATAATTAAGTAAATAATTGAGTTTTAAACTAAGAAAGTTTTCTAGAAGAAGTAAGAGTAAAGCTTTCACATTCAAAACAACATAATAAGGTAGCTATCTCTTGAGTGATTTTTGGTAGGTATAGTTAACTATTTATTGCTTAACCACTGCTTTGATATTATGATTTATTTAGTACAAATTGATTTCAAAGATCTTTTGAAATAGTAGGTACTCCAAAGACCAAAGCATATTCTTATTTTCATTTAAGGACTAATTACAATCCCAATTACAAATTAATCATGCGACATTCTCATCACATAAGTCATCAAACGTGCAAACAATAGCCGGGTAAGATGAAAAAATAATATAATAGGCACAAAGCGCAGGACGTTATCAGCGAGTCCCTAGGTCCACTCTTATTACGAACTCGCAGGCCTCTTATTTGCTCACGGAGATTTATATAAGACATATAACAGAATACAATTAAATACTAAAACATCAATATTACAATATAGTAATTAAAAATAGATTTCATTCACAAACTTACCTTTTTTTATTACGTTGAATGACGAGATGAGCATGTCATTCGCCTGATGGTAAGCGATACGACCGCTCATGGATAGTAGAAAATCAAACAACACTATGAATTACAAAGCATTGCTTGGCATTCCACTGCGCTCGCCATTCTGAGACATAAGATGTATAGTCTCAATATGTCCAGTAGTTACTCTGGCTACAATGTCCTTCAAACCGAAACACAACAGAGTAATTACACTGCCGATTGGCGGGAGAAATAGACATTGCAGTGGTACCTCTATTTTAATCAGTAATTACCAGCTCAATAACAACTTTAATCAAGCGACATTCGCATCACATAAGTCATCAAATTGCAGACAATAGCTTGTGAAGATGAAAAAATAATAGGCACAAAGCGCAGGGCGTTATCAGCGAGTCCCTAGGTCCACTCTTATTACGAACTCGCAGGCCTCTAATTTGCTCCCGGAGATTTTCCTCTTATTTCCCCGTCGTCTCCCTGTAGGCTGCAGCCTACTTCTTGAAATGAATCTTTCATCCGCACAAGTGAAATGTTCTTATTCAACTCGTGTTTGTTTTTGTGCTGTTTTAATATTTTTTTGTTGGGTGTCACAGTTAATTATGGTGTGGTTGTTAATTACTAATTGAATTGAAGCAAAATCAGAACTTCGTGATATTAAAATGTTCGGCCGTAAATAAAGCAATATATATTCAAAGACAGATTTATATTGTACGCCGGAATCGTTGCATCTCACTCCCACATTTTATACTTAAGTAAAATAATATATTAACTTATTTTATATTGTAAAACAAATAAGTACTAGAGACAAAAAATATTTATGCCTACCGCAATACCAATTAATCTTAAGCTAACAAATTTTAGCTATTTTAAGTAGTTCTCCAATGAAAAGAAAACAGGCTTTCCCTTTCACAATATTAATGATGCAGTGAAGATTCAAGCATTGTGTGAGTTAAGTGTGTTTGTCTGTAATTTAGAACAAAACTATTCGCTCGTTATGGCGCATCGACATAAATTGCTCGTGCGTTCACGAGAACAAGCGCATGCCCGGGGCGGGGGATTGCATCTCTCTATAATAACTAGTAATAAGCACGAGAATTTAACGAGGCCTTTATCCACCTAATGACGTCAAGACACAACCTATTCACAACACCAAAGGCAGTTCAAAATAGCCCAGCTGATTTTGTCATTAACGCATCAATATGTCTGGCATCTCAAATTAATTATCTAAACATCCTATTTAAGTCCTCGAGCAACAAAACACATACCTTGAGTGATCACCTGAAAGCAACGGCACGCAATCACACAACGCGAGCAATTAAATTTAATTAATACCGGCATTATAAAATCTTATATTTTCTTCATTAAAAATAATTTCATTCAGTGGTATATGTAGTTAAATACAGTGTCTCTTATACATGTACTTAAGTAAAGCTCATTAGTAATTAAGGGAGGGCTGGCGTGGACGCGCGGCTAAATATTTTCTCGAGGCGCCCGCCCAGCGCAGTAATTAAAAGAGCCAAGCTCAGCGGGCCTCGGGCTCGGCCGCGCCCCGGGAAAATCAAAAATTATTATTGTTCACACACACGCTCTTTGTGACCAATGTTTTGGCGAAAAATAATCGTTATAATTCGCCTATTTATACATTAGTGGCCTTACATTGTAAATCAATTTGTACTGAGATGTTTGAATAATCGGTTTTTATTTTGATATCTCTATGAGCATTTGACATGGTTCTTTAAATTTATTATTGGGAAGAAATCTATAATTTAAAACATTTGGTGCAAGCGTATTATATGATAGGTCTAAGAGACAAAAATATGAAAAAAGGAGGCTTATATCCTCTCTTAAATAATATTAGAGCTCATGTGGGCAGTATATTACCTCTAGAACTAATGATCATAGCTTTTACATATGTATATATTAACGTAGACACAATGACAATGTTCAGACAACAAGCTAGCAATTGCACTCCAATACAATCCCGTCTAGACTCTTACACCTCAATAACCCATTATCCCGCACACTTCAGTTAACAATCAACTAAGTACAATCAATTAGAGCGTGCTCAAACAAATTAAAAAAGCTTAGTATAATTTGATTGCGGTTTAATAAGTGCAACGTCTGCCGCATCCGGCGTCAAACGACATTTTGTTAATGAGGTAAAGTATAACAGAGGCGTGGAGTGCCGCGTCATTAGAGCTGGGCGGGCGGGCGCGGGTTCGCGAGCGCGTTGCAGGTGCCGCCACAAAGCCCCTGAATTAATGACACCTCGTGAAAAGTCGAGATGAGTTATTTTCGAGAGGAAAAGGCGAACGTAAAGTGGCGCGGTTGTTTTACACGCGCCACGGTGACGTTTTGTTTGAACTAACGAGGTCAATAGTTGAGCGACGTTCACGGCTCGAAGCGCGCCGGTAACAAGTTGCACGGTATTTTTGTTGTGCCTACCGCCTAACGCTTTTGGGTTTGTTTGTGCAACCACTGGGCATAGCTTCGTTACGTTTGTCATTAATCTGTCATTTATTGCTGTGTTGGATAAAGGATAAAGGCGCGGTCAAATCGGCATTCAAGTCAAAACCTTTCAGATCACATTATCACAAAGACTAATTAGCTACGATTCGATACAATCTCTCATATTTCATATGCAATTATACAGTCAAATGAATTTTAAAATTCGCAATTATTATACAAAAGTTACGTACCCTCATCGCAAGCCGGGAGCTGTAACTCAACACTGACACAGAAGCGTGTAAAACATATTTTCGAGCGATAATTTTTTTATGAAAAAAACTCCCACGCATAAAAAGCGCTGTTCACAACAGGAATACGTCACTTGAAACCACAAAATCAGGAACGGGCGAATTTATCAGAGACGCGTCGTATCGCGTATCGGCCGGCGGTACATCTCGACTTACTTAAACAAAAAAAAATAAGATTGATCATGCTCGCTGATAATGGTCGCGCTACCGTTTACGCGCCCTTTGTTCTGCGTGATAAAAACTCAGACAATACGACCGCTTCAAAATGTACCTCTTGGCAAATAAAAGATATGTGGCTGCGCACGTTTTGGTTATTACATTCCCAAGCACGCCTTGTAGTTTTTATATAGGCATACGTATATACACTACTCACAAAAATTAAAGGATATTTTTTTTGATCAATTTTTTTTGGTGTTTTTTGAGAGCCTGTATCTTGAAGAAAATTGATTGTTAAGAAATTCGGAAACTAAAACTTGGGAGCTTAAAATGTCTATTTTGCAGATCTGTGCTCTATTTCTTGATTCCTCGCTAAGTTGATAAGCAATCGTAAGAAAACCAACGAGAAAAAAAAAATCCAAAAATTTTCTGGTTTTCAAAACCGTTCATTTACTTAGGTAGTGTTTTTTTGGTGATATCATTATAAAATTCCCGTAGATAATTTAATTGCCTTTAATTTGATATACCAGAAACCTCCGTGACATGATTTGGAGCTGACTTATGGTAAATCAAAGTAAAAATGGCCTATCACACTTTGACATTGGATTACTCCATGATTAACAATCATGGGGAAAACAAAATCAGAATTTTAGTAACTTCAAAACATGCTCTATAAGATGGTATTAAAGTCTTATGATAATAAATAGTATTTCTAAGTAAAATTGTTGACTGAAAAAAAGGTAAAAAAACGGTTATTTATGGATGTTCGGTAAACACTGCATATCTTTGGATAAAAGAAACAAACGAAGGATATCGTCGGTAACTTTTTAACCTTAAAGTATTCTAAAGACACTCTGAAAATTTCAAACTGCTCTGATTTGATTATCTTAGTGTTCGGAAGGTTTGAACTTACTGTATTCGTCAAAATTGTCGTAATAAGCATTTTTCGTATGTGATCGACTTTCGTCACTTCAGAATGCTTTTTTTGGTGATTATCCATATTCTTTTAATCAAATCAGTTTTTTTAACGATTTCGCTATTCTCCGCAATTGTAAAAAAAATACTGTCACAGTTTTACTATAAATCCGACCACGCAACCTCCCCGTAATACGCTTTGGGTAACGCTAGTGCCGACGGTAAAACAGTGCCAGTATTTTTTTTACAATTGCGGAGAATAGTGAAAACGTTTGAAAAAAGGATTTGATTAAAAGAATATGGATAATCACTAAAAAAAATATTCTCCGGTTACAAAATCATTAGCATGCGAAAAATGCTCATTACGACGATTTTTGCTGAATACAGTAAGTTTAAACCTTCTGAACACTAAGATAATCAAATCGGAGCAGTTTGAAATTTTCAGAGTGTCTTTAGAATACTTTAAGGTTGAAAAGTTACCGACGATATCCTTCGTTCGTTTCTTTTATCCAAAGATATGCAGTGTTTTCGGAATATCCATAAATAACCGTTTTTTTACCTTTTTTTCAGTCAACAATTTTACTTAGAAATACTATTTATTATCATAAGACTTTAATACCATCTTATAGAGCATGTTTTGAAGTTACTAAAATTCTGATTTTGTTTTCCCCATGATTGTTAATCATGGAGTAATCCAATGTCAAAGTGTGATAGGCCATTTTTACTTTGATTTACCATAAGTCAGCTCCAAATCATGTCACGGAGGTTTCTGGTATATCAAATTAAAGGCAATTAAATTATCTACGGGAATTTTATAATGATGTCACCAAAAAAACACTACCTAAGTAAATGCACGATTTTGGAAACCAGAAAATTTTTGGATTTTTTTTCTCTGGTTGGTTTTCTTGCGATTGCTTATCAACTAAGCAAGCAATCAAGAAATAGAGCACAGATCTGCAAAATAGACATTTCAAGTTTCCAAGTTTTAGTTTCCGAATTTCTTAACAATCAATTTTCTCCAAGATACAGACTCTCAAAAAACACCAAAAAAAATTGATAAAAAAAAATATCCTTTAATTTTTGTGCGTAGTATATTAATAATATATGAAACTGCACTCTTGTAACTCTTAATAACTTATGCCAGTTGAAAAAAGTATCTAAGAAATCTGTCGATTCTAGACTCATTTTCAATCTACAAACGACAAAGTAATAAGTCTGTCATTATGACTTCATTAAGATTCCGCTTGATAACTAAAAAATACATACTGCCTTGCTTTATCACAAATTACAGGTATTAGAAATTTTCCCTTTAATCTTTGGGATAAAATAACGGGCAACAGTGGACTTCCTGTGGGTGAACTTGATGATGATCATAATTATTAACTTAAAATATTCACCGAAGATGTTGCTAAGTAATTCAATTAATTTACTATCTATATGTATATTCAAATTCATAATGTATATTCAATACATTGCCGTCTTGCATACCTAATAAAGGAATTCATAACGTGTATTAAACGGATTTACAGGTGAATATTTAATGGTCCAAGATCCCAGGGCCCCCAGACGTTACTTATTTTCTCATAAAAAATATAAATGGGATAAAGTAGTGTTAGTACGTACTTTGAGTGTGTGCATACCTGCTAGCTTGGGTCGACGGCCAATTCATAGGTACCAGGTGCTAAAGGTAGATAAATACAGTACTGATTTTTCTTAAATTCTCAGTGCTGATTTTTACATATGTTTTAGATAATTTTGTTAAAAATTAATAATCATTATTGCCAGACACTTTCCATCGGCGCTTACCCTTACCAGACGCTTTAAAGCTACAAAAAAATAAAAAACATATTTTTACTTATAATCTCACTCTTGATTTTTATATATGATACTTAGGGAACTATTTGAACACCCCTGGTCAGCAGCCAGACCAATTGAAGGGGTCAAACATCCTCCCAGACACACATAAAGTGTCGCTATGTGTATAAGCGCGAGGTCATTATTGTACGCTTGAGTGTGAGAGAGATATCTATGTGCCGTTAGAGAAGTAATAAAAATGATTGAGATTTAAGAAGAAAATTATCAGTGGTGTGTAATGCACTATTATCAGAATCAATATTGTAAACACAATGGAACAACGATACCTTCTAAAATTCTGCTCTGTTCGATATAATCAAGAGAGATTAAAGATTCGTTACATACAAAATAGAATGGAACCTGAAGATTACAAGGTATTTTAAAGTGATCTGAGTTGAGAAAATTTTGTAAATAATAAATATAAGTTTCTTTAATCTATGTTTTATATCTTATCATCGAGTAAAATTGAACACTACTATTTAAAAAATTCATGTTTATTAAATCTTAAAATTACACAAAGCTATACATGTCTTTCTTCTTTCGGATTATTTGTAGTTTGAACATTTTACAATTCAGCGTGATCTTTACTGTCATCATCGTCTAAGTTTGATAAGTCATCATCAACCCAATGTTGGCATTGACCATCTTCATTATCATCTTTATTACTTTCATTTTCTGTAACAAAAATAACATAATTAAGAATCAAAGAGTTACACGGTTATATCAATTATTCAAAGTCAAAGTATAATACCTGATTCTTCTTGAAGCGATTCACTGACAAAGCTCGGCAATTGGTCCCCATCGAACCAGTTAAAATGATATTTATTGTCTTCCAACGTCCACCCATCATTGTCAGGACTAAAAATACTAATTTTCTTCGTATGGGCATTCTTCCAGAGACTAGTGATGTAATTAGCTCGTCGAAACTGACAAATAATGACCTCGCGCTCATACACATAGCGACACTTTATGTGTGTCTGGGGGGATGTTTGACCCCTCCAATTGGTCTGGCTGCTGACCAAGGGGGTTCAAATAGTTCCCTAAGTATCATATATAAAAATCAAGAGTGAGATTATAAGTAAAAATATGTTATTTTTTTTGAAGCTTTAAAGCGTCTGGTAAGGGTAAGCGCCGATGGAAAGTGTCTGGCAATAATGATTATTAATTTTTAACAAAATTATCTAAAACATATGTAAAAATCAGCACTGAGAATTTAAGAAAAATCAGTACTGTATTTATCTACCTTTAGCACCTGGTATCTATGAATTGGCCGTCGACCCAAGCTAGCAGGTATGTACACACTCAAAGTACGTACTAACACTACTTTATCCCATTTATATTTTTTATGAGAAAATAAGTAACGTCTGGGGGCCCTGGGATCTTACTCTATAAGTGGCTCTATCTGTAAACGCTAGGTGTCAAAGTTAATATCATTGTGTTGTATTTGTGAGAATCTATTTGTGTACGCAGCACACGTGTATTATGTCACCTTTGCGCCATATTGTCGAACGGCGAAATCACATGGATCTACAACCAGTACAGACGCGTACAAAACCTTTTTTTTTTTCATCGCACCATATTAAAAAACTCCAAACAGCGTACAACTTTTGAAACGTATGTAAATTTTCGGCCAACATTGTCGATTACAACTGGTCATCTATATTAATTCCATGCTAACTCCAATGTGCGCAAAAAATGTTGACAAACTTTTCGGTACGACTGTACGGGCGCGCACCTGGGTCGCCGGGGGCTCTTATTCAAATGCAAATCAAACGTTCCATTTTTAAAATCTACCATCTCGGCACTCCTTGCTTCCGGAATGACTTATGTCCAATGCTACTAACACAATCCTAAATAGCTTAATGCATTTACAGCCGTATTACGAACATAATTGAATCAATTTTCCTGCGCGTCAATTGGCGGTTAATACGCTTTGGTTGTATGCATGTGTGTCGTTTGGGACCTTTTAGGGTAAATTTCGAGTACCCAGGTGTGCTCCCGATCCGGTTAAGGGAAGCGTCGTTGTTAGGGATTCTCGTATAAAATCGTTTAATGGTTTGTTTTTAATTTCATTTCTATATTAAAAGCGGAGCGATGTAGTAAATTACTGATAATAAAATGTTTGAGTTTTATTGGGAGTATTGTAATTCGATCAGTTACGTTCACAAAGGAGCCGATTGGGCGGCGAGGGGAGCCAACGGTAGGAACGTGGGTGGGTCATTTAAATACTATTGTAGTAGCGTAAAATTATGATCATTTGTTGAATTTTTAAATATTAATTTGATATCATGATTGCGTTCAACTTATTCTTTGTTTTGTAATACGTAGCGAAATATTCACCCACCTCAAAAACCTTCAGATGTTCAGAACAAACAGGCTATTTTAAGCGTGCAAAATTGAATTCAGTGTGAAGCGGTAAAAAGAGGTTTTCGCAAAGATTCGGCCCGCATGGGGTCAGTGGCTCCACAAAAAGCGGGCAGACGGCGCGGCACCAACATCCCCATTAAAACAACGTTGGATCCAACAATGGCGTACACTAATGTTATAAATTTGGAATATGTTTAGTATTTATTCGCTATTACGCGACATAATTGTATAACCATATAAAAATATAAATATTGTTTAGTGTTCGTAGATTATTTTTATAGGTTTGTGTGGGATTTTATTTTAAGACAAAAATAATAATCTTGTGAGAAGAATTATAATATTATGTAGGTTGTCTTATACAGTAGTTGGTTAGTACAATATAGAAAAGTATTTGAGGTCTTAAAGTGTGTGGCTATAAGGCATTGCTGGACTGCGGTAACCACTTAGCTGTAAAATATCGTAAGCGGTTCAATAACCGTATATGCATACCTACGTAGTGAGTACCAACGGTATACAATTAACGTCGGTATATTAGTATTAAACCAATTCGCTCCTAGCTGGCGTGTTCTATTGACGCATCATTTTCTGCTTTTGGATATTTTGAATGCCTTGCACATGTTGTAATAGCTTTGATACATACATATATACATAAACTCACGCCCTTTTCCCACAAGGCGTATGCAGAGTTGCAACCAGGACACCCACGTTTCGCCTTGTACTTTCCGTCCCATGATATGATAGGGGGCGAGCCTATCGCCCTATCGGACACTAATTCCTCACTCCGGGCTGATAATAAATAGGAAAATCCAACATCACTTTGCCCGACCCGGGATTCGAATTCAAGGCCACAGCTTTGCAATCATACCGTAGTACAGCTGCGCTACCGAGGCAGTAAAAACTTTAATTTGCCTTTATAAAGAAAATAACAATAATGCGATACTCCCTTGTGTTACAATGTAATGCATGTCGCTATCATTTGACTTATACAATCGCCCAAAAAAACTACAACTGATGTGATATTATAATCAGACACCTGAGAAAAGTCTGATTATCCAATTACAGGCAATTTATGTTTTTGAATCTTAAACCTAGCACAGAGTGCATTGTTTGTTAATTCATCGAGGGTTACGAGTTAAATAAATAAAGGAAGAAGAAATTAGGCACTTGAAAAAATGTAGAGCTCCATATTACATCTAATCACGACTTCCAATATTATTCTATTTTAATTCATTAGTCTACTAAGAATTTGATATTATGGGAAAAGCCAAATCATTTTTAGTTAATTAATTATAAAATTATTAATTAAGTGGTAAGCGATAAAAAACAAAATACCTTTCCGTAAGATTCAAAAATCATTTAGCAGTCAACATGTGGTCCAATATTCGTCAAACACGAGAACGCCAACGTGCGATAATTAATAGCATTCATAAATTTCGACCCAAAAAGAAACAAAAATGCGCGCGATTGTATGAGATAATGGATTAGACGTGTTAATATGAAGATGTGAACTTGCGATATACTCGGTCAAGCAAATACATTGCGATTTAACAATGAATATTTTTTTGAATCCTTATTAATAGCCTTCATTGGAATTAGATTTAGGAATTGGGTTTGTTTTGACTGAAATATGAAAAGGTACTTCGGTATACGGATATCATCTATGCTTGATATTACATGTACTTACGTATAACTTATGTGAATTAGGCGTAATTTATCTACTTCAAAGTAAAATAATCCAATATCCGCAGTATGTTTTGTTAATTTAAATACAGAATCGTTTCATTCATATATATTGCTTATATCATAGTAATTAATTATACTTTACAGTTACAGACAACTATGTCATTCACTTTATAATATAATATGTTGGTGATAAACATACCGTGGCTAAGCCTCACTAGCGCCCGAATACTGGAACGACATTCAAATAATAAGTTGCTCTTAACAGCGCACGGCTCACTTAGCCAGTACATTTAATCGGGATTAACGTAGTTAAGCGCAAGTTATATTTAAGTTGCGTTCCAGTATTTGGGCGTAGGACTACAAATGGTAAATGCCAAGTTGTTTAATAAAGCTAGTATATTTCTCCATAAAACCATATTCCATATGAATTAAAATGTAACAAAACTTATAAATGGTATCATAAATAAACACTGTCCGCTAAATCCTAAAAAAGTTAACATAAATCTAATACAAATTCCCATAAATTACACACGAAAAACTTTTCTACAATTCATATTTCGCCACGCAAATCACAAAATCGAGCAGTTCGTATAAAAAAGTATCATCCATCCATCGGGACGGGTCGAGGCCACACAAAGGGCTCTCGTAGTTCACCGATAATAATAGCTAATAGTTTTCTCAAGTTCCATACAAAAATGATTTAGTGCGCTCAAAAGTAAGGCAGTAAATCAAAGAGCGATCTCGGGAATCGTCCAATACTCGATCGCATAATGATCAGGGACACGTGCTTTCTCATTATTTGAAGTTATTCCTACGTTCGTGATTTAAAATAAATAAATTTTATAGCGCCATCTGTCATAATGGAGATAAAACTTGTAATGACGTCGAGCGGGAGTCATCTCTCGGGCCGCGTCAATCTCGCATTGACATTTAGTGGCGATGTAACTTAAGTCACTGTTAATGCTGCGAGCAATGATGTTTTCCTCATTACCTCTCCGCCGGTCGATTTATTGCTCAGCGCTTGAATGTTATAAGTGCGATGTTAATGAAGCACTTTATAAAATTAAAGTTTGTAATTCTCAACTCAGTCACTTAGCCACAAAGTTCGTCTATACCAGTCTACGAACGTTAAATCCTCGTCATAGGTTAAAAAACTCCACTGTAAGCTGCAACAGCCGAGATCGCCTATAAGCATTTATTACACGCCTTAAAAATAATGGTCGCCTTTTTGGACATTACGTTTGTCAGATAATCTAATACCTTACTGTGACGGGCGATAATACAGTGTGACGATGTGCTCACACGCACCGACCTTGCCGAGACCGACGCTCCGTCTCAAAGTCATGTATTGAACCGAACAAAAAGCACCAATAATAAAATTACGGCGAAGCAGCGACGATCAGTATCCACTCATACGTACCGACTCATCTTAGCCTCCATACGAGCCCGCTCTCAAGGCACATCCACTTCAGAACATTCAATAACACGCCCAAAATACGTAATGTGGGCTCTCCACTCGAAACTCCATCCAAGCAAATTAAATTTATACACGAAACGTAATAACAGAAGGCATCAAAAGGCCTCGACTGTCCGTGTGGAGCTTTCCTTTTAATTAGACCCTAAGTACTCGTTAAAAAACAGGATCTTCGCAAACAGACAAAGCGCGCTGTACCAACAAACAGTGCGAATGTAAAAACGTCGGATAAATAAGTGGAAAAATACAGGTAAGTCCAAGAGGGGTTTTTGTACAGTCCGACCGGCCACTTAGGTCATCCTGCGAAATAAAGGCCCAAGTTTTTTATATCGCTTTTAAATGCGAGGCCCGTGCGTCCAGCCGGACCAGCCTCCTCCCCTTCGCTTGCGATAATGTGAAAGGAAACAAACGAAAGAAAATGTTTCCGAGCGCCCCGTTCGCTTTTATTGAACAGTCTTTTTCGTAGTTTCGATTGCAAATAGTTCGTGTAATTCAGTTAGCTGGCTCTCAACAGTGCCAATAAAAACTGAACACTATAAAATATCTTGGGAGTGAGGCGCGCTGCCCGTCTGCGCAAAAACACGATGCATTTACGAAATCAGCGAGACGCGTGCGGAGTGCGGAGCGGGAGTGCGGACTTATCGTGCCGTTCCGTTGGAAATGGCTTTGCAGTTTGCACCGACGACGGCCCATTGTTTGCGTATTATGTTGCGTGAAATATTTTGCAAATCTTCTATCGTAAAAACGCCATTGTTAAAACATTTTTATCTTATAAATTGTAATTATTAATATTATGACTGCTGTTTTAAAGGAGGCTACTACGATGTACACTGCTCAATAGTTAAAGAACTAGGAGTGGATGTAGCAAGCACTTTTACCTAACACATGAGTACAATCTCATTGAGGTTATGCCATAATGTAATTGAACATAGCTTTTTCATTAAATTCTCTCACCCGATTCAAAATTTCCAATAATACAGCCGTGAAAAATAAAATTATATACCTAAAATAAATAAGAACCAGTCCATTATTCTTAAACACCTATTAAGCAGTCCATGTGTGAAGTTATACATTTTCAATTTGGCCGGTCCGGGCCGCGCGGGGACGCGAACCGTTTGAAGCCGTGATTAGTAATTTAATTATGGCAAAATAATCTTGCTGTTACCGTTAATGAGAAAACATTATGTTTCAGTTCGGCGAACGCTCAATGTAAATTAATTTCTTTTGACTTTTATTCCGCGATATTTAATTACGTTCGCCGGTGCGTTTAATGGAAAATTCTCTTAATTAATATGCTTAGTTTATTGATCAAGTCTTTTCTTATTATTCATTGCATGGAATTATTTTTGGTTTGCTTCCTTTGGGTTTAATTTTAGGTCCTTTCTTGATGTTGCAAAATTAAATCATTTTTTAGGATTATTCAAGCTCACCAACAGTATGTATACCTAGGCTTGGGTTGTTTTTGTGCAAAACATACCTCAGATTGTTATTCACGAATCACGTATAATATTTTGTTTTCCTTCAATCCAGAACTGTAAGTACCTAATATTCTCATTTTTTACTAAATATTTTTACGATTCCTCTGGAGCTGAAAGGTTTCATTGACGAAAACGACCACCTACCATCAGTAGGCCAATCTGCTAGTTTGCCTTCTATGCGAGCAGTGTGATGTATTCAGGAACGGAGTCTGAAACTGGTATCGCTTCGTAGCTTCGTATCTGCCCGGGTAGCGCCCACTGCACACATTGGTGGAAAACGCATCATAGTCATCATCACGTCGGGGTCACCAATTTGCCGTAGTTAGACCATGGTGGATAATGAAAACACAAGATGTAGTGAGTCTCACTATGACCCTGTATGTGACTGTTTATTTGAATGTACAAATGATGCTTATATATTAAGGTGATACGTGCATACGTGATATTATCTAAATCATTTGACATTGACATTAGATATTATGTTAACGTGCGTGCGTGAAGTTATGTGCTGCCAAAGGACCGACGCAAGTGTGGCATGGTTTGGAATTAACATGTTTATTATAATGGTAAAATAGTTGCATAGTTTATAAACCTTAATAATACCTTAAAATCTTCACGAACAAAAATCCCGGTTACGCAAAACAAAGCAAAAATAGATACGTTTTGGCACTATCAATAAATAAACAACAAATTGTTATGGCAAACAAGTTGATTCGCAAAGTTAACTCGACAGTAGAAGCCGATTCACTACCGAAACTTGGGAACAATATCGAAACCAACAAAATGAGAGTATTGTTATTAACCTTACTGCGAATACACAAAGGTGAACAATTGTTTATTGAAAGCCTAGGGCATAAACCGCTGTTACCAATGGTCGCCTGTCTCTTGTCGACATTTTTACACTTTCGCTATCATGTGCATAGCATGTATTTACTACAGTTGTATCTCAGATTCTTACACGATCATTATTATTAGAATACAAATGTATTTAATTTAAATTATCCTATGCATATACATTAAATCATAAGCACATTTTGGAAAGCATTGATTTGTAATTTCTTTGCTATATCTCTTTTATCTAAAAATAAATCATTTAATTCATTATATTAATTGAGAGGACAGGATAGGTGTTAAATTAAGATTTCAGGTATACACGGGTTTAGTACTGAAATTAAGAACTAAACTCTTTATTATAACTCTCTATTTTAACTCTTTTATCTTATTAGTCCATTCAATGATTTTGTACTTATAGTCTTATAAGAAATAAGGTTCAAAAATTTTATTAATTTTATTATTTTTAATATTTTATGATTGCAGAATCATATTGATTTTGATAAATTAATTCGGAGAAATACATCTGTCCCCTAATCCGCAGTATTTTGACATTGTGTACTGTGGGGTCAACATTATGACAGGTATGACTGTGACCATTTATTTATTATGAGATTTCATAGAATATTACTATATACAATCATAGATAATAATCTAGTTCTAACGTAATCCCTACTTAAGCCACTTAACATATTATGAATGGCTCTATTCCCTATACCTACTAGTCAATTTGAACAGATCTGTATAAGGAAGTCGTAAGGAACTCGAAACATAATCGCTTTCAACGCGGTGAATCGACGTATTATAATAATTCGCGACACAATTCCAATGGGTTAACATTGGTAACCAGATGTTTTCAGTTGGGATATTGTACGGACAATGTCACTTATACAACTAAAGGGCACGATCTTAGCAAACTTCTCTTGTTTCGAACAACTTTAACAAAGTTTGCCAAAAGAATTAAAGGAAAAATGGCGAGTTTTTATGTTTAATTTCGAGGAGCCCCTTCACTTGAACATTGTTTAACTAAACAAACTCTTAAAATTCTTTTTTATGTGTCTTTTGTAAGTGACAAAGTAATTGTTTAACTCCTGCTACCAACATCGCCGGAGGGTTTCTCACTAAAACTGCTTACGTAAGCACATTTCTACGTATTAAAAGTCAATGATACTTTACTTTTTAACATTTACCAAAAAACGGTTTTTCCTTGTTTTCAAACTTTGTTCTCATTGTTTTAATATAATACGCATAAAGAACATGAGCCTTCCTTCATTCGTCCCATTGGTGAGCAGTGACCTCCCCACGATTGAGAGACTTTCAGCCCACTGGCTAAGTACAGGTAGTGGAATTCACATACCTTTAAAATTCTTGGGCGTACTTCTCAGGATACCGGTTTCCTCATAACGTTTCCCTTCACTCTTAAAGTGAGAGAAAATTCATTTCAAAAGATGGGAAAGTGTGGAAAATGATCATCATCATTATTCGCAAGAAATCCACTGCTTATCACAGGCCTCCCTGGAGAATCTTCATAAGGACCCGCCAGAAGCAGCAAACATCCAACGACTTCTACCCAAGGATATTTTTCTTAAATAATTTCACAAAAAGACACAGCTTGCTGCAAAAACACATAATTTACAAGAAAGAAAGTGATTATAAATAGGTTAGAGCGCGGGCAGTGGGCGCGAACAGCAAATTCCTATTGTGACGTTATCGCCGCGCTCCACTCGGGACTCGGCACTCGCTAGTCGCAGCACGCAGACCACTTTAATACCCTTTTTATTAGGCCAATTTTTAATTTGATCCTGGCTATTTCATTAAATACTACTTAAAAACGCTTTTATTTCACAGCTGTTTGAGGCTCGATTATTTAATTTCGAAATTTTGGGTTATTAATCTGGCAGTGCAGCGCTTACACTACGAGAAATATTAAGAGTTACGAAGAGTCCGTAGTTTGATTTACTTATTTTTGTATTGTACCAAAGAATTCACTTAATTACTATTACTTGTATTAAATTCAGTTTTTTTTCTAACAGTTATATAGTTAAAATAATGATAAATTAATTAAAAGTTCGTGTAATGAACACTGGTAATTAATGAAAGTGTTAAAAGTTAAACAAAAAATTAGTAATAGGTATATACATGTGTTTTACATAAGTAGTTCAATATAAAGCCGATAACATATATGTGTTACCAATATCTAAAACAAAGCGTCAACGTACGCCAACAATTCATTCAATCAACTTTCCAATTTCGTTGAAGTAAATCAAAGATGGGGTGCTATTTGCCGAATATCGCAAAGTGAAGATAATGTCGGGTCGACACGTGCGTCCGCACACTCCATCGATTCGCAATACGTACCCAATCAGGATTATACAAATCCCTCGCGGCTACCCGGGGCGGGGAAATAATTACGATCGAGCAGAGTTAATCAAGTGCCGTCGAGAAATTGAGGAAAAACTGCCGCTAATATGTCCACCCGGCACAATATTGTGTTTAGAATTTCACTTGAAATTACGGTTTGGGTGATTGTTTAGAATTGTTTTTGTAAATATTTTCTGTCTTACAAGAAAGTATTTTCTACCACTAGTATTTTTAGTTTAGAATTACGTGTTCGTTTATTAATTTCGTGAGTCATACCAATAAGGTTTTCCTATTAAGTTAGTCATATACTACACTAATATGATAAAAAAACAATGTTTACTTTCGCTTCTTTTTCTATTCAAAGTGATGTAAATGTGAATGTGAAAAGTGAATGGAAAGTTCGTGAGATGCCTACGATCGTAGGCAATAGTGGGATGCTAAATGCGAGTACTAACGACATTGATAATAGTGAAAATCGTGAGGGCAACAATGGTGCCATAAAATTATAAATATTTATCTCAAAATATATGACGTATAATCATGTGATATAGACACAAGTCACATATTCTGTCGATTAATTAAGTAAAATACCTATGTTAGATTACAAATGAAAATACTTCAACAATTCTAAAAAAATATGCGGAATAAATAATCTACATACATACATACATAAACTCACGCCTTTATCCCCGAAGGGGTAGGCAGAGGTGCCACTAGGACACCCACATTTCGCCTTGTATGTTCAATCCCACGATGTGATAAGGGGCGAGCCTATCGCCATAATAAATAATCTGCAACGTAATTACACATACATTACGCACGAAGTAGGTAAGGTATTGCAATGAGTAGATATATAATTGGAGCCTAAAGGCTAATGTTCAGCGGGACGTGATGAAGCGTCGCACAACACATCACTGGGCCCTATGACCGAGCCAATGCACCATTGCACACACCCCACCCTGCGAACACTTTATGCATATATAAAATGCCATATCAATTCTTTATTAATGTGGAATGGGTAATAAGCTCGGTTTGTACGGTTAATTCCGTCAGTTCTGTTTTTTAAAGGTTTGCAAAGTTTGATAAATAAGTATAGTCAAGTGAAAATGATAACAACGTTAGCTATACATCTTTTCCTATTAATAACCATTTATAAACAGGTAAAAAATTATTGCATACTGATAATAATATATGGTACTTTTTTCATTTAATAAATTAAAGTAACATTATTGTTGCAATATTTTTCGAGAACCTACTTGAACTATGGACTAGATACATAATATATTCCACAGTTCAAGTAGAAATCTTACAAATGGAAACTTAAAAATAATTGTTGAGCAATTTTCATATCGGAATATCCGACATCGTCTTTCTATAATCTGATGTCCAACTTAAGATCCCACTTCAAATCCAAATTTAAAGTACGCAGTTAATAAAAGCCGATATAAAATAGGCGACCTTTACCTACATGGCACAGACAAAACTTGCGCGAGTACGTGTGCTTTCACTACGCCTTTTCACGTCCTGAATCGTCGAGTTAGCGTGAAGCGATCTTCGTCAGCCGCTTCAGAACTTCACTTAGCGAATGAATGCTGGCCCGGCTGTCCTCGAGCTCATTCAGGGAACACCCTATATTTTTAATGTTAGGTATTTCTATTCAAATCAAAGGGAGGTCCCAAACGCTTGCACGTGATGTGTGAGTATCGATAGGGTTTGTCGATGTTCTGAAGTTTACTGTTTTTTATGTATGCATAACAATAAAAAATAGCAGGAAATTCATACACGGACGCTGCTTCTAACATATAGGAATCTTTGGAGAAGACCTACTAGTACTTTTGGCAATATAATAAAAATGGCCTAATGAAAATTATTTATATACAGCAAATTTACAGAAGCAGTGTGTTAGGTATAATATTATTATATGTTTTATGAGATGATCTAACAACCATTGAAGATATTTCGGACAATTATCAATTCCCCTGAAAGTAAAGGATACGAGGACACCATTTATACCCAACACAGCATAATATACTAATTACATGGGTATCTTCCTCAATTAAAAATAACTTCACCCACCTTCGTAAAATTCGGTAATCTATCGAGAGCAAGCACGCGAAACGTCAAGGCAAATCCATCACTAATCGAGAGTAAAGCTCCGTCAACCAATTACTCAGAAAGACTCGTACAGCGCGGAGGTATTTCAATTTGGCTTATTGGCTCATGTGCGATGGATTTTGACATCTTTTCCCCTGGCCGGCACTCATTTATTTCCATTTTATCAAACGGTAATTACTTGTAAAAATACTTGCTGAGGGAGATTTTTAATATTGAGTTGTTTGGCTAAACTACTGTGGTGCTGGTATTTTGAGAGCATAAAGGAATTGTGTAATTTTGATTGTGTATGTGACATTCGAATTTGGTGCTTCCTATGAAGTTTTGATGACTTTACACACTGCCATGAAAATAAAGAACCAAGTCAGCAAATCAGTTTAATAACGACTTTACTATTGTATCCTATTACTGCTTAAATTTAAATAAAACATGGATCGCTTGATGTCTACTATTCTATAATGAATAGTTGTTATCAGTTAGTGCGGGTTGCCGAATTTACGTATCAATTATAATAAATAAATAAAATAATATTAATCCTTTTAACACCCACATATTTTGTAAGCTAATATATCCCTAATTCCCGCGTCAGTGTGCGGGTCACGCTATCGCATTCTAGTTCATTAGGCGAGCGGCGGTGCGCTTCTATCGCCCAGCACTGCTCATTTTTCACTCGGCCGCCATCGCACATACAAGGTTTTTACATTTTAATTGAGTTATTTTATTTTTTATGATAATGTTGAAATATACATAAACAAACTCACTCCTTTTTCCTTGAAGGGGTAGGCAGAGGTGCTACCAGGAATCCCACGTCTCACCATGTGTGTTTCGTCCCAAGATGTGGTAATAAAAGATAATGAATAGAACAATCCCTTATCACATTGTTCGATCTGGGATTCGAACCCGAGACTTCAGCTTTGTAATTGTACCGTAGTACAACTACGCCACCGAGGAAGTCTCTTTAAATGTAGGTATTGACTATTTAATTAAGTACATGTATGTGTTTTCGCAATGGCGAAGAAACAAAGAAAGAAAACTATTTATTGTCATAATATATGTACAACACAAAAAATATAATAATAAATATGTATTTGAGAAAATGTGTCCAAATAACATTATTTCAAAAACTTATAATGCTAAAAACTATCAATATTGCACCACCATATCGTGACGACCAGGTGGCCATCTCAGCATAAGGCTGTGAAGCGACCCAATGAGAAAGCCAAAGCATTGCGCTGGTGTTCAGTGGCCACATAAAGTAACGAAGAGATCATGAAATAGTTCTGTTATTTCCAAATGATGCCAGTTAATATTTAAGACAGCATTGTTTTTTATTGTGATGAATGTGGAGACGAGCAAGAGGTACGACCGCTCATGGACAGTAGCAAAACCTAATAACACCGTGAATCACAAAGCAATGCTTGGCATTCCACTGCGCTCGCCATCCTGAGACAAAAGTCCAGTAGTTACTCTTGTTCATTTTTTCATTTCATTTACACCCAACAGTCACATAGTCCTGACCCCACACTAAGATCGAGTCTTGTGTCGTGGGTATCAGAAGCTACGAGAGGCTTTTCGGTCTCACAAACACCAAGACCCGAAACAAATACCTGTGGATCACACAAATATTTGTTTCGGTGCGGGGATCGAACCCGCGGCCTCACGTTTCACAGGCGGCGTCTAACCAACTGCGCCACGAAGGCTGTCTGTACTACTCTGGCTACAATGTCCTTCAAACCGGAACACAAACATACATTTACACTGCTGTTTGGCGGGAGAAATAGACATTGCGGTGGTACCTACCCAGGCGACACCTTACATATGAGAGACCTACCACCAGTAAAATGCATATATCCTTAAAAACGCTTATTAAGTTTATTAGTATTAGATAATTAATCTAGTAATATACACATACTAATGGCAAGATGGTAACAATATTCTAATATGTATCTTATATCCTAGTCAATAAGATTAATGTTTACTTTTCTTAGTAACGCTTTCTGCGTTGATGTCTTTCAGCATATACTGGTAAAATCATTTTTCCAGGTTTTGTATGTTAAGTAAAAATTAAAATAAAATCTTAGTAATCAATCCTTACGCAATATACAACTAGCAGGTCAATTATCAAATTTCTATATCATCTTTTCAATACCTACTAAAAATAAATTGTCAACCAAAATAAAATGAATTCGCATTGTGTTAAATTAATTAGTCATGTCATAGAGTTGATACAGGGCACCTGCACTGTTGGCACAAATTTAATTTACTCTACCCCCCGCCAATCGAGGACAATATTCAAATAAGGTTTCATCTATTAACGGACCCCGTGGCGACATGTTCCATTATCTATCTACATCTATGGACCCTCCGGTGCGCTACCCCTGAACGGGGTTCTCAGACTTTTTAGCTGTTATTGAAATCGGCGATCCGTTTTGACAAGTGCATTGTACGCGCAGACCACCTTTAGTTTAAATGAAGTTGAATGAATCAGCGGAGTTGGTTTAGAAATTGATAAGGTATATTTAGTATTGTTTTTGATGTGATTAAAATTTATTTTTAATTAATTGTAATAACTAGCTTCAACGACTTTTATTTTTGTCAATAATTCATTAATACTAAAAATCATCGTGCTATTCGTAAACCACACCATGGGTTCTTTTAAGAAGTAAAGCGTATACGTTTCGTTATAAATGTTGATTCCTTTCGTAATTGGAAAGCAAACAATTGAGTCAGTCTCAATTATAATTTTCATTTTACAAAGTAGAACTCATTAAAAGAGGTGAGAATGTCTCTCTGTAATGAGGAAGTTTTGGAATTAGATAAGCAATTAGTCAAAGCATAATAGTTCAACAAATCTAAACACCGTAATTCTTGGGGACACCTCACCGTCTAACATTTCTAACCCTTAACTTCTTCATCAAAACTCTACAGCTCTAGGTATGTATATGTATAAGTAAACATAATAAAATCCGAAGATATATAATCGTGCTTATCTTAAAATAAAACAGCGGTACAAACACAATGCCCTCGCCCCAATCTGCGGTGCGCAAGGCGGTCGGCGGTAGTTTTTACAACCCTTGCGGTGCCCCGCTGGGCGCTCCAGAATCTATATGACCGTGTCAATCAGTTGTGTCAATGAATTTCGGCTTTCCTTTATGACAGCTATGTTATTTTCTGTTTTAGTTTTCGCAGGGTATGTTTTGCTGGGTGCATTCATTATTTCCTTCTATGTTGGGATTGATACGTTTATGTTTTAATATTATATGGTTGTAAACCACGTTTAACATCCCTAAACAAAATATAAATAGGTTTTAATAAAGCTATAACAACAATTATTTGTGTCCAAATAAGTGTTCTAAATAATTAATTACGTGTTGAAACTGTCTGCATACATTTCTGGACTAACTAATTATATCTCCAATTTTATTACACTGGCTATCTTCTCTACATATTCTATAAAAGTAAATCATCTAAACAAATTTAAAATACATAAAACACACAAACGGAACAGCATTCATAATCTACAACAGATATTCGGATGTTTAAATTCAATATTCATGAGTTCCATTTGCGGGGTGATTTGATGGACCGGTTGCACTTTGTACCGCGCAGAAATATTATTGCTCTGTACTCGGATCATTGGAAATCGTAGGCCGATAGCAACGGGAACAGTTTCAACCGATCTATCCGCCGAGGCCAACAATAGACAGCAATTTGTAAATATAGCGCGGATTTTTTTTATCAAAATTGTACATGTACTTGTCGGTATTACGTTTTTGAACTTTATGGAATTGAAAAGGGTGAATGGGGTATTAGATTACTTCGGATATGTTTATTGATGTATTAGAAAAGGCATGGATTACGAGTTACATTATTGACTTCTTGCTATTCTATCTTGGGTTAGAGGCTAGATTTGATCCAAGTGGTTCAGTTTCCAATAAATTTCCAGGCTTGGCATTCGATTTAGCATGTCTTTATAGTTTGGAAAATTCTGAACATTACTCGAATTATGGCATAAGTCTTATCAGCTATGCTCTCGAAGAAAACTGCTAAGTTTAACAGTGGACGTCAATAGCAATAGAAAAACCACATATTTAAGCAACAAGACACCTTTTCGTATTATTTGTACACACAATTTCTGCAGTTGATTTAAGTTAACTTGACAGAACGAGGGTGGAAATTAAACAATAGTACATCAACGCAACTCACCCCTCGGTTACAAACCACAGGAGAATATCATAAACGTCGGCTTAAACATGCGTCTCGGCGGACTAAGTAAATAAAAACATAATAAAATAATAAATTCCGTACGACATATGCCTCCAGACTGTATATTGATGTGGACATGTGCGATTGTTGACGATTTGTTGCGCAACTTGTTGGTGGATTTAGACGAAAATTCTAAGAGTTTTTGGTGATTGTTGTGTTTTGTATTCTTTATAATAAAATGATGATAGCTTTGCTAACCAATTTGCAAAGTTTCAGATACGAAAGTGATTTGGAAATGATATTAATTTTCCTTCGATTTTCACTGTTAAGTTATCCAAACAGTTATCGTTAGTTTCTTTTTAAAATAAATGTATTAATAATATCCTTGAATTATAAAAATCGCCTCGCCAACAAAATATGCAAAAACTACAGATAAAAACTCGACAAAAATAGTGGTTCAAAACACATCGTTCATCCGCAACATGGCAACATTCTCAATAAAACAAACATTCCACAAACTTTTCCCGCAGCGAACCAGATCGATCCGTCAACAAATCGAATGGAAAGCTAGCGAGCAGCGACGCACTCGGTGTAATGCCGCTCCCCCGCGATGCATCGAGTGGTGTATCGAGATCGAGACTAGAGTAATAATCGAGCCCTCGCCGTGGTGTCCCGCACTCAATCTCGGGGATTTGTAAGCACTGGGGCGCACTACAGCTCCGGCCACACCGCTACCAAGCAAAAATCAACCCTAACCCCACACAATTAGAATTTTATTAAATAACACACCCGTATAGCAAAGTTGGACCAGGAATACACTGTTAGGGTGACAATCCAAAGAATCGCGGACGGTTATTGAATTTCTTTGCATTTTTGATTTGTCCCTTCATTTAGACTATTGCTCAATCACAACATGAATTATTAAATCAATTTGGTTTCAATAAACCCTTACGTCTTTTGCGATCGTTGAAAATGTTGCCATAATTGTATTTGAATATGTAAAATGTGATGTGTATGAAGGACGCGCGTGCATTCATACGTATTCTAAAATAAACGATTGGAGAGTATTGGCTTTGTAAGTGTGTCAGCCAGAATTTAGGCATTTAGGGTCCATTATTAGGATACTATATTAGTTATTCAGTATGGGTTTGCGCAGAACGGCTAACTTGTGGACAAAATCAACAAAGTTCATTTATTCGTGCTCAATAATTAATTGGCGTCATTGGTTTCTTTGAATGATGATACTTAGATAGATCATGGAATTTCCCCGTGACTTTTTTTCCTAGAGCGAGGGATCATAAACTTTCAACTAAAAAATGATCGAGATTGAACCAAAAACCTGCAACTCGACAGTCCATTCCACACCATTATAGCTGACTCTAAAGAACTGATTATTAACTTTCAGATAATATTAAATGTTACGCAAAAAGTGATTTCAACTAAAACGGTTATCCCTCGTCGCGATCTCTTAAATCCAGATTACTTTTAATCTCCAGTTTACATCTGTCACGCTAAGACTTCATTTTCAATTACCACGGCCGGCGACCGAAATTAATTCCGTCATATCTCGATTTCGCGATACAACTAGCGGATTACTCGGCGATTTGCTTATGCCGTTCGGTAGCAATCGCATCAATGCTGTCCGACTATGGCAAAGACTAAAATTTTGGCAGATAAGTCAGCAGAAAATAAGCTAGTGTAATGCTTTATTGAGAAATAAATATTAATGATTATCACACATGTGACAAAAAAAATCAATAAACTTAAGTATATCTAACATCGGATAAGTTATTTTACATTACCAGAAAAACTAACATTGCTGCTGATAATTTAATAGCCCCGTTTTTTCGCTTGTAAACATACACTACCATGTTTACAAGCGAAAAAAACGTATTTTTAAATATGATTTATCCACTATTAGCTTTTACGAATAGGTTCCTATAAAAATATTCGTGAGAGGTCTTTATTGAGCTATAGATTATATGATTTACTAAGTCGATGATTGAAAGATCTATAAACACTCTTTTTATTTTTATGATTTTTTTCATTGGCGAGGTAAATTTTACGTCCGTAGTAGTATCGTCAGTTCTGTTCGTATAATACTCATTGACAATATTTGGCCTGTTCGCCACCGTGGGCGCGTCGTCGTGGTAATGGCGCGTCAGCGGCGGCGAGCGGCCGCGTGCGGGGCGGACGTCGAACACGCGACCTGCGCCCGCGCACCACGCACGCACCGCGCCGCCGCGTGCCACCACTCCCACCGATTATGTGCTACTAGACTCTACACTACCATGAGAAACACTGCAATACCAGGCCACCGCTGCGCTGAGCACCGTGACACACATCACTCATATTTGAGCTGTTAAATGAGCTGATAATATCGATAGTCGACGACGTCATAAGGTTTGTAATTATTTTTAGTTGGTTGTTATACGAACGGAATAAAATTATTAAGTGTTTGATTTGCGACTATGAGACGATGACAGAATACTTTAAACAGTTGTTTTCAATGCAGTATTCTTAATAATTTTGATGTAAATCTTGTGGCCCACAAATAATAAATGCCCGTTTAAATGAATTTGCATTATTCATCGGGCGATATACCAGATGAAAAAACCTCACTGAAAATCGCTGTGAAATTTGTCACGTCAATAAACTTGAAGAGCTCTCGCGAGCAGCGTATAACCGCAAAATGCCTGTATAACGTACACAGAGCTATACGAACGCGTTGAGCGAAAAGTAATATTTAGGTGTCAACTGCAGGCGATAATCGCGGGGTAAAAAATAGCTGTAGGAGCGACGCCGGTGCCGCGGCGCGGCGCGGCGACGTGGTGGTGCGGCGGTGCGCGGGTGAACTATTCTACCCTTGCCGGCTGTATCTGGCCGTTTATCGGCCGATAGTATCTGAGTGAGACATCGCCGGTGACGTTTGAAATATGATCGGCGCGGTCCCGGGGGCGCGGTGGCGCGGCGGTGGCGCGGGACGCCACGTGCGACGCATATTCAAATCAGAATCGCACGCGGCAGAGACCCCCGTGTTGGCTAAATACACCCGCCGCCGCAGCGCGCCGAGCCGCCCGCGCCCGGCCCACCCACTTACCGAGGGTCGGTCCTATGTAATCGAATTTGAAAATTATTCTAAAACACTGAATAATGTATTTCGGAGGGAGCCGACGGCCGGAGGCGAGGCGGCTCGCGCTGATTTTTAAAATAAATTAAACTTAATCAAGTGGGCTCGCGCACCTAAACGGATTAACTCGGCGCTGATTTGACTTCGAATGTTTGTTTAGTACATGAGGGGTGATGGCTTAAAGATTATTTGAAACAGTACAGGACAAACATCGTTTAGCCGGTGCCGGTACGACGCGCACATATGCTGGGAGACATCAACTCTCCCTCTGCAGAAATCAATCATTGCAACTACGCAGCGGATATAATGTTTTTTAAATCATTTCTTCCTATGCCAATATACACAGCAATGAACTTCTTGGGGCTAACAACGATCCTAATTTTTACATAACATACGAGTATAAGAAGTTTATATCAAATAGGGTCCTCGTGGCTCAGGATCATGAGTAAGTTTAAATCAAGACCATACTTCTTCTCAGCAGCCCAATTTCTAGTAATAGGCATGATGATCAGTTAGTCATATGCAATGCACAAATAGATCAAAAGATTGCCAAGTGACGAATATCTAAATCATATGAAGCCAATTCTACAAGTCAAAATGCTTGAAACCTTGAAACTTCATTCAACAATTGTTGAATTTTGTCTTCATAATGTGCACATCTTTTTTCACCATCATATATTTTTAGCTATCTGATTCACATTCTACCACTGTGAGCGCAGAATATTATTTACTCGAAAGGATTGACGCCAGGCATATGATTAAAAAACCATAAACAAAATCATTAAGCAACAACATATTATACAATCATGTTCTATAACTGGCACTAAGACTAGACTATAGAATAAATAAATACACCCAACAGTCACACACATAGTCCTGACCCCACACTAAGATCGAGTCTTGTGTCATGGGTATCAGGAATTACGAGAAACTTTTCGGTCTCACAAACACCAGGACCCAAAACAAATTCTTGTGGTTCACACAAACATTTGTCTCGGTGCGGGGATCAAACCCGCGGTCTCTCGTTTTTTGGTCGGTGTCTAACCAACTGCGCCACGGAGGCTATCAATCAAAATAATATATTATTTAATTCAAATGTTCTTTTAAATGATGTTTTCATTGTTTTCACTACCTCCCCTTCAAAACCAGTTGTAGCTGTGAAGAAGAAACTGAGAAGAAAACTCTAATCTACCAATCGTATGGGAAAAGTGTCTACCTCTATGTTAAAGCTAATTCATGTATCTTATATTACATATTTTTTCTCTTTATTAAAATAAACCCATGATTTTTTATCAATAAAAATGCCTTGCCTTAACTAATTAACACTGCATTACGAATAAAGCAGCCCTACCGGGTTAGTCCACTATCATACACCATCGGTATCAAGGCTCTGGAAGAATGGTTTTAATATTTCGTTTCTATTGGTGAGTATGATTGCTGGTGGTAAGACATTGTACCTTCTGAATAGCGCCTACTACACAACCCGGAAATTCCGATATAATGATCCACATAATATGAGTTTCAGATTCAGCGGCTCATCCAAATTCGAGGTGGCCAGTATTTTGGTTTCGGCCGCCTAAAGATAACCATCTCTCGCCACTGGACCTATTTTCATTGTGGCTTTCCGGAAGGTAACTAATTCGTATTAACATTTCAATATGCCTAAGATCTGGACGAACAAGATTTGAATTCACACGCAAGCGATATCAATGTCAATGACCTCAAGGAAAGCCTTAAATCAATCTCGCACACCCTCCAAATATCAAACATTCCAACAAAATTTATGATTCGCAAAAATTGCCCAAATTTATATTTGAAAATTAAATATTGAATAAAACAATATTAGTTCATTCGCTACATTAAGTTTTATTACGCCATGAATACATTGAACTTGGTGCGATTCGGCACGCAGGGCTGCGGCCCCACCATTAGCGCCCGATATGAAATTAAAATTAAAATATATAAAAAATACTACGACGAGCACTCTCCACAGACCGCTAAGGGGCAGCCCTAAAGATTTAACCCTACAGAAATGTGTGGAGTAGTCTCGCTCCACAAAATATGTGCAACTCACAGAGCATGTTAATTAGGGCACACCACCCAGTGTAATAAATAGAAGAAAGTAACCTTCAACCTCTTTACTCTACCAAACAAGGATGTTTGATCTAAAGTATTGACAGATTTTTCAAGCCGCCTTAGGAATATTATGGAAAGTGTACTTTAAAAACACTTACTAAATTAAGATTTTCATACATAGTCCGTAACTTGAAAAATCTATACAACACAATAAAACACACATTATATTTGTTCGAGAATATAATAATGGTTTACCGTTAGCTAATTACGCTACGTGTTTTTGGGGCTCATCCTGGTTAAAGCACATGCTCAAGCACTCATCAACAATAGCACAGGAAATGTTGGAAGCGACCTGTATCAGGGCGATTCTTCCTCTATGAGCGATGCAAGATCTTCACGCTACTTAAGCATCCTTAATAATACTAAACCTAGTGTATAAAAATCTTAGTGAAATATGAAATATTCGAAGTATAAAATTATAATTTTTAAATGTCGACTCCACGGGTTCGTTTGTAAACTATCATGTAGCGGTGTACAGTAGGGGTGCTACTCGATGATTTGGTTTTTCGATTCGTTACGCCGTCAAACTACCCTCGAAAGCGTACCCTCGAATATGTTCCCTCGCCTTGAATATTATTTATACGTTTGTTAAGTGGAGTTGTACGCGGCCGAGAGGATTATAGCCGTCAGCTTAGTACTTCAACAAACATCGGTTATGATTTCAAATATCGATCCATTCTCAACGATACTTCGAGATTTTCAACGTATCTGTGTGTCTATTGTGAAGATTTATAATGGGAATTGTGGAGGATCAGTATCCCATAATTGGGCAAGTATCTTGGTAGAGCATGGCTTCATAAAAGGATATGTATAATTTGTTTTTCAATATCGGAGCTTATACTGTTTGTTTCATTTTTAGTTATTTCTTGTCGGCGTTTACAAATGAATTATTTACCTACAATGGCATTATATCTTCTTGTAATACAACACTACTTAATCCACTAAGTCCTTAATGAACTTCTTAAATTGGAAATGTTATAATTCGGCAAAACCATTATATTCCAAAAATGTAATTTACGATTACAAAGCAATAAATGGTGTTCTAAAGTTTAAAGCTAAAATAAAAATTTGCAACATAAACATTGTAGTGAATGTTTTAAAATTTCGGCATGGAATATTTGTTGAGCCTCCAAGGAAACATGTCGAGAAAAACAGAGGCTCTCAGCCACTAAGCAAGCTATGGTTAGTTATACAGAGCAAACATATTTTCTCTAGAGACTGGAACGGTGAGCAAACACCGAGCAACATGAGTGAAGGTTGGCCCGTGTTTACCGACGCTGCGTCGCCTGACTTCATATATTAAACATGACCAGGTCTACCTTAGCCAGCCTCCGTCGACTCTGTCGTACGCCCCGGCTACTATTTCACGTGACTAGGCCCGTTTCTAGGACAACTGTTCTCTTGCAAATTTAATGTCCACTAATGTAGCCGTTACCCCGCAATCGTAGTAATGAATACGTTCCTCGGCAAATTTACATGGGCATAAAAATAAGGTCGAGGCAGTTAACACGTTTATCGGGCGCTCATTAAAGCGGAGGGAGATCTTGCTTCGGAGTCGTTAAGCGCGCAATAGTTCGCGAGATCCTCGTAAAAAATATCTCGCAACCGACTTTACGAGCGCCCTTTGTGAATGCATCATTAAATTTCCATCTAAATTTAAATTACGAACGGTGCGTTCCGACGCGCTCTCTCTCTCACGTGTTTCTGTTTTCCCAGTCGGTGGAAATGTTATAATTGCTGCACAGAGAACGGAGTCGAGTCGAGAATTTGAAAAAAAGATGACGTCAGTCGGAATTATCTTCAGCGCAGCGCAATTGAAACGGCTTTGCGACGGGCTTAGTGAAAAAGTTGGCGTTCGTTTTAATAATTCCCAGCTCCGGCGCCTCGTCAGAATGCCGTTGTCACTTCGCGGATTAAGCTCCGACACGGTTGAGTTGAGATTTGAGAGTTATTTTAATTTGCATTTTTCGTATAATTCGTAGGAGAACGTGACGCTACTGACGCTTTTTTCACATAAAACTGCAATGTGTTTACACGTCGAACTTTTACGAGTTTTGGATAGTTCGAGGGAAGAGGGTTGTAGTCATTTGTATGCGGGACCACACTCACCCGGGAAAGACATAAAGTCAGCAGGTGAAGAGTGGGTATCGGGCGGTCATGCTATTTAGATAAGAACATTTTCGTGACCTCGCCCCCAATGCGATAACACCCTAAGTACTTTCTTGCAAACGTTGTTGCTATGTGATGTGAGTTGTTGTTGTAAATAAAACTTACGTAAATATTTCCCGATATAGAAAATAAAACAAACTTGAAAATGAGGAAAACCGCAAACAAACAAGGTCATTCGATTAAGCGGAATGATTTGCGAATCACTTAAAAAAATCTAAATGCCACCATTTTTCGACTTCCCTCCCGACTTCTGCCGTTGGAATGGCGAATAAACCGAGTTTTGAATAAATTGTGAGAGTGGATAAAGCAATATTTGTTCACCTACCCTCGCATTACGGCGGCGGCCATTAGCGCGATGCAAATAACATCTTGTCTTTTTTACTTCTTTATTTTTCCTCCTTGAGCGCGGGCTTGTGCTACATTTCTTTCGCAGGCGCACAATATAAAATAATCATGGATTTAAAGCTGAATCGTAATATAAAGTTGTAATTACTATGCACTGAATTTATTTTACATAATTATGGGGATTAATATACGTAATTATTTTTTATTGCGCTTCATTAGTAAAGAATTATGTCTATACTAAGATCGTGTGAAATAGAAAATAAGAAATTTTTAATGCTAGAGATCCTGCAAAAGAGCATATTATGGCGTACCATTAGGTAAAGTTGGTATTGGTAATTAACTCCCATAGCCGGTTAAACAAGAAATTTCGAAAGCAAGAATTGTTGACCCTCTAAAGTTTCACTGAGAGGAAACTTATTTATGAAAATTTTAATAATGAGTTAACAGATCGTCGCCGAGGCTTGTAAATTATTAAACTAAATATTTGAACCATTCCGAAATACAATTTGTAGGAATTTCTCCAGAAACGTAGGTATATCAAAGTTTTTTCACAATACCTATCCAACATACATATGCATTCTATACTTGAATATTATTTTCTTTCCCCGCCCCCCTCGGTGTTCACCGCAAAATCCCTACAAGAGTGGCTACAAGCCCAAATGGCGTCGACATTTGAACATCCGAGTGCGTTTTAGCCCCACTTAAAGCGTGGTTTATTTGCAAGCCAGATTGCTTGGCGTAGGACACCGTTATTTATAGTTGGGGGAACGTTATTAAATTTTTAGTCGAAGATTTGTGGTATGATTTAGTACCGCGAACAATTTTGTTGGAGATATCTTGCGTGCGCCGCGATCGGTTTGCAATACGTCTTGTCGGATTTGGTTTATTGCGTTTTTTATTAACGGTTGAAGATATAAATAAAATAAATAATAAATAAATGATATAGGTAGTATGTGTCCAATTCCCGCATTTTTAATATTATGAATTAATAAGTTGCATTGCTTGTTTTAGGCTCCTCATGTCATTTCGTTTTGACAGTAGCTGTAACGGTAGAAACATCTAGACAGTATACCCTTTCAAGTATTACCAACAAAAATCAGCATGAAATCCCAAACTCTATTTTTCTTCAATCAGTGAGGAATTTGTGCCCGAAATGGCGATAGACTCGCCTCCTATCACATCGTGGTACGAAACACAAAAGGCGAATTTAGGTGTCCTGGTAGCACCTCTGCCTATCGCTTCTGGGACAAAGGCATCAGTATGTGTGTCTATTTTTCTTTGTTTATACAAGCCCTAAGACTCCCAATGTCACTGGTAACTCAATCCTCACATTTTTGCTTTAAACACACTACAATCTTGTATGTTTGTTACATTAGTATGTAGTATTAATAAGCAATTTATATGCGCGCAGTAGGTGCGGAAGCGCGCGGTTCGCAGGCGCCCGAGTGCGCAG
Organism: Deilephila porcellus; assembly: GCA_905220455.2. Lineage (NCBI taxonomy): Eukaryota > Metazoa > Arthropoda > Insecta > Lepidoptera > Sphingidae > Deilephila > Deilephila porcellus. The sequence goes on from LR999974.1 coordinate 11,893,740, forward strand.
GCGCGGCGCGTGGGCGACACATAACTCGCGCGCAACAAGACGCGTGCACGCCACCGTTAACTACCGTCGCCGAGGATACAGGACGCTCCTTGTATATTATAATGTTAATTTAACAATAATTAGGCAGCAAAAGTGTTACCTCGATGTGTTTTCAAAAGTATCAACTCTAGAAGAAATAGAAGTAGTCAATAGAAATGGTACAGTCGTGTTCTTAGTCGTTAAGACTATAAGACAAATGGTTTGGCTCGACCGAACTTGATACCACTGTGTCAGAGAAAAACAGCGTTCTTTAAGTGAGTGAGTTTCCGGAGACCCAAAAGATAATTGCAGCTTGAGTCTGTATATCCAGTTTCCACCAGGGCCGCATATTGGAGTGCACCACATACTGCATTGCCAATAAAAAAAATCGTCAAGTATAGTGCCATATTCGGAGGAGCCTACAAATAGCTTCTTTAGATTTCAGTATGTGTGGGCCAGTTCTACCGAATTGTCTCACAAAAGCCAGGTATGCCGATCTTATTGACTGTTTACCTCTTTACCTCCACTATCCTCTAAAGATCGACAACAGCCTCGCCACTCCCTAGTGGAATTGGGAGTTTATGGGTATCAACGACTATAGTATTAAATCCACCTCCCTTCCGGCACCCATCTATGACACCGTGACACCAAACATAATATGAGCATTTTCCCACCACTACAGATCTACTCAGACGGCAGAAAAAAATCAATGAAGTGAGACGTATTGTTAATCCCAATATGGGTCTAAAACATTACTAAACACACAAAAGTAACACGCTCACAAAACAACACAATAAGTTAAAACACGAATATTTAAAAATACTTCAAATTTTAAAATGCAAAACATTTACTAAAAGCAGCCTGTATACAAGAATCGGGCGAGTGCACATCATAACTACCACGGGACAGGTACAGCACGCCACCGGATCACTCTTTATGGCCTATAAATGTGTAATTCACGCCACCTTAATCCGGCCCTGTTCGTATAAATCTGGATTAGCCGGGCCCACTGCGATTGTGCGATATCTCCTGATTATGCCGTTAACAATTGTAATTGAAAAATAAAATGCACCTAAGTTCGCGGACGCCGTGTTGGACTATTGTGTTTGAATACGCTGTATGGAATGTATGTGGTTTTAGTCGCGTCTTGAGATGGGTCATGGGCTATTTAATTAATTATATTATGAGAAGACCTTTTTGAAAGTTCGGATGTACTGTTAATAAATTCAACTGGTTATCTGTTATTAAGATCGGAGATAAATAAAGAGAAGCTTAATTTCAAATACTACTAGGAAAACAATCTGAGTTTTATACTGAGAGTTTATGTGTTTTATTTCGGAAGATAACTACAATAACACAATTACAAATCGAGAAAACAAAGGAACCGATGTTCACCTAAACTGCAATGCTCTCCAAATAAAGACATAAAAATATTTCTATCAAAATTACATCATTCTAAGAGATATAGAGTTAATCGGAAGTAAAAAAATATTGTAAAACTTCAAATACTTTGTAAACAACTTCAATAGATTTTCTAATTCTGCCTCTATTCCACTACAACTCCTTATTAACAAAACCATCAAACACCAAAACAATCATGTTTAACCCGTAACACAACACTCCAAACTTGGCGCGATATTCCCCACGCGGGGTAGATTGTACCCAAGAAATCCTTACAGGAAATACATTGAATAGCACATGCAGGTATTTATCAAAGTTCACACGTAGGGTCTGTAATCGCGCCGCAGTGCCGCCGAAGCCGACCCATATTTCACTAGTAACACGCAACACACAGGAATGTTCGGAAGTGCGAAATCTTACCGCCTATGATTGGGGAGTTGCTGGAAGCGGTAGAAGAGTTAAAATGTTTAATAAACTTACATATATCGGTAGTTTTTACTATAGTCGTTATACATTATATTGCCAATTTTGTTAAGACTAGAATATTACACTGATTCGAATAGTGATATTAATATTTGCACCATGAAAAAATCCCTGTGTAGCAAGAAAGTACAGCGCGTTGTAAAATTTTGATATTTTATTTCCACCATCTTTCACTTGGCTTACTAATTCAATATGGGTTAAATCTCTATATATGTACGTCAAGCCATAAAGAACGCAACAGCAACTCTCAGGATTCCAGAATCATAAAACTATCAATTTTAACGACGCAATCTGAGATTAAAACCAGCACTTCTCAATTTACAATCTACTCATATTGAAGCTATAATAAACCAAAGTGACGTTGCCCACAAAGTATTTCATGCCATTTTAAAAAACTTAACAAAACTTCAAAACTTAATCTTATACTTTCTTTATTTCACGCGAATGTTACATATTAAATATATCTAATCTTAAAGATTTAACCTTGTATTCTGGTTAGCTAAATTCCCTATTTATTCAGCCACATCCAGCCTCCTACATCCGTGCTCTTTCACCTTTCCCAAGCGGCTGGGCTGTCGACACAGCCCATAAATTACCTAAAACAAGCGGCAGATGCCGTGGGGGGCGCCCCGGTAATGGAGCATTAGTGCCACTAATGGCCACGGACGGTGACGTCTGCACATAAATTTATGTCAAATTTAGGACACGTGAGATGTGTGTGTGTACTGTGTGAAGGTCTGATAGTAATGATGAAAGGTAAACTAGGCACTGATTACTTGAAATCTTTTTTAACGTTTTTTCCTGTCTTATCACTGTTTGTCTAATTTCAGAAATAAAATAGCATATTAGAACCATGCTTTCAAAATAACATGGGGCTAAAAATATCATGAATTATTATTTATGAAAAGTTTATTTTTTTGATACTTTAACAGTACGGATATAATATGGCCATAATAAGCCAACACGGTGTAGTGAACAGAGTCTATCAAAAGTCAAAAGAAAGACAACTATCCAGTGCTTTTCCTTCTTTTAGGATCGATCCACCATTATCCAACTTGTATAGAGCTGATGTTTTAAATTAAGCATTGCACACAACATATAATTTTTAAAGCAGAGATTTGTTAACAAAGTTAAAACCATTATATTATAATTAAATCATACAACGCCGTCCAAATCATTATAAAATGGCATATTCGACTACATCTACCAGTTATATTTCCAAAATATGAAGCCATGGTTCTACAAAAAAAAAATTGAAACTCCGCATCAGTACAGACAAACAATCATTTCGCACACTATTCGTGAGAATTTAATCCCCTGGGCTGCACCCCAAAAACAAAGTTACCCCGCACAGTGGGGCACTAAAAATTCCTCGTAATTGAATGAATCAATTCTATCGCCATTAAATCGAGTTACCAAGCATATTGTGCGAGCAAATTTATTTACCTAATAACCTCCCCGCGCTACGCCCTTATCCCTTGCGATTTATCTTACGTGATGCGATATTCGGATTACGAGTATACCTACCTAAACTATAAAGATTGGTTTTATATAATTCGCTTTTGATTAGTATAATTAGATATCGCTGCGAAACTTCGATTTGGTTTGTGTTGTAAGGTTGGTGATAAAATATTCGTTTCCGTCCGGATAGCAGCGTAAAATATAGTAAAAACTTGCCTTGATAGCCCACGTTAGTCGCCTTTCGGGTTCGAGTTATCTGGTTTTAAGTGGACCGACAATATCATGTCGTATTGTATTTGTGAGGCATAACATAATGACATTTCATATAAAAATTATATAAAATATAAAAGAAAATAATTAAATAACCTAATCATAAAATTAATAAAGGCGGTGTCCATGTCCCAATATATCTCTAGCTGCCTTTAAAACAGATGGTTATGTTCACAAATTAAATACAGGGATCACAATGTGCCGTGTCTGTGTATATAACTTACAATTTATAATTTATAACCTCATATTAACATAATACTCAATGAAACATCAACCTCAAGATAATAAGTGTAAAGTTTAACAAAGTTACCCCCACATTCGAAACAAGAATAAATATTTAATCCAAGCGAAGGAACCGTCAGCGGCACGTCGCGAAACTTACATCCATCGGGCGGAACCCGCGAACAAACTTGCCAAGCGACAACTAACGTAAATTAATACCTGACATAAATTTGCCATAACTCTGGCAAGTTTGCGTTAGGCTCGGTACAAATGAGGTACAAATCTCGAAGCCGGATGCCAGTTGGCCTAATAGCGACGTAAAGCAGCGGGGTTTGCGCACCCTCCCGCCACTCGATCTTATCAATTTGCAGGACACGATGCTCGAGATAGCGAGCGTCTCGAACAATTGTTATCTCGGCCCCATGCGTGGTAAAGAGATTCTGTGAGCTGGGGATTTGTTTTCTTAGCGTATTTTATTCTTTTTAATTTAGAAACATTTAAAATCTTATTGTATTATTTACTTACTTTTGCACAACCAAATGCATGATATCGGTGAAATAATATTAATCTTAACACGTTGAACGCCACGCGGCTCACCGGTGGGCGATTCAAGCAAACCCGTTCGGGCTTAGTGGAAATCATCAATTCCATCATTTTTCGCTAAAGTTAATATCAACACAAAACATTAAAAAATTACTGAATTTGCATATTTAATTTGATTTAAACAATTTTTCGTGATATTTTCTTAAGGAAAAATGTAATCGGTCACGGGTGTCCTCCGTGGCCCGAACAGTTCAATACAGTGTGACCCACCGGTGTCCCCCGTGGCCCAAATGACTAACTGCCATTTTTTGCTCGGCGTTTAACGTGTTAAGATTTCACGATCAAGCTTTAGTTTGCCTACGAAAAACAATCTAATTACGAGTAGTTATGCATTAATTCGAAACGCTCGGAAATTAAATTATTGTTTGTATGTTCACATTTCATCTTAATAGCTATAAACTAACATGACTAAAATGTCAAATCATCATCATCATCATCATCAGCCCTTCTGCGTCCACTGCTGGACATAGGACTCTCCTATAGCACGCCACTAGGCTCGACCTACAGCCCTATCAAATATTTTAAGTTATATTACAAAAAACAAGTTTACTAATTAACCACCGCCGCATCAAATGTTCTACAGGAAAAAATATTCACCATGCTACATAGCTTTGTTGAATTTAAAAGTACGATCGCAAACTAAACGAAACCCTTTTATCAGGCGGGCATTAGTACTTCTTGCGCCGTGTCCCGTTTGGCATTCGCGTCACGTCGCGTCGGCAGAGCTAGTGGCTCCGACATCCAATCACTCCGGGATAAACTAATAAATCGAAGGCGCCTGCGCATACTAGTGATGTTCCTGAAGCTTGGGTTGTGTTATGTTGGATTGTAAGTATCGGTACTAATGGTTTAGATAGTAAAAAAACTGTAAAGTTGTTTTGTCCTAAATTAGGCAACTAAAAACTTCATAAATACTAAACACAAAGATATAAAAACAAAGTAGGTAATATTATAATTTAAATATTGAAACCATATTGGTAAGCACAACTACATTGTACCATAATTTTTGCATTAAATATTTATGATTAATATGCTTCTGAAACGTGTTTATATTGTTATGTTAATTAAATATTTTTATAATTAATATTTAGTAATTGAATTGAAATGAAAATCACCTTTTCATAAACATGATAATTAATTCTGTATGCGACGGGAAATGCCTGGACTTGTTAATAATAAATAAATATGAAGTTTATGTATTAAAAAGAATAATGGATTAATTTACGCAGATGTAAATATTTCGAAATGTAGCTAGACTGATGCGTTACAAAATATAAAATCAATTTCAAAATGTTTGCATCTCTCATTCCAATTTTAATTGGCTAGGATGCAATAAAAATCCTTTCATGGAATAACCAAAATGGTTTAACAACAAGGACACAAAAAATGTCCAAAATGTATAAATATCTATAGGACATAAAATGTTTTGCCAAAATTGAAACCATCACAACACGGGAGAAAGACAAGAAGAGAAATTAAAAGCTTGCACAAAAATATGAACGTTTCAACGTGGAAAAGATGACCATCCATCGCGAGCATGGAGTCAATTTATCACCGGGAAAAATGAAAACTCCGCTCTCGGGTCCATTAAAAATAGTCGCACATAGTCGCATGACCCATAAAACGAGAGAGCGACGTGAAAAGGAAACACAACTGGAAAAAGTCTGTCAAGTGTACCGCCGTTTAACTTCATTGGGTTCTGTACGAACTACATACTTGTAGTCATCACCATCATAACCTTCTGGCTGTTAGTAAACAAATACTCCCAACAGTCACATAGCGCTGACCCTACAGTAGGATACAAGTATCGTATCAGAAACTACAAGACTTTACGGTCTCACAAAATCTACACTCGAAATAAACATTTATAGGCGGAAATATAATATATATCTACCTCATCTTCCAGACGTGGACTAGATTGCCAGCCCATGCATTCCCTTGCTTTTGTTATATTGGGTATTTTATAAAAAAGACACAAAGAAACATAAAATCAAACTGTAATTTTGACGTTAGTAACAGTGGGACTTCTGCGTATCCCTTTACAATTACAGGCTGTAGCTTATGTATTTGATGTACAAATCAAATGCCTTCACATTTTTAAATTCTTTTCAATGTAGGCATTACGATAAAGCCAGAAATAAATTGACAATTTATAAAAAATATTTGCCTGCAATAGTGCAAAATGATCTAGACTTAGACTTCTGATACATTTCCTAGAGAGATGCAACATGTTAACACAACCATTGTCACTGTAAGCCACAGACAATATCTTTAACTACAACAAAGAGATGATTGGATAACATTACATAGATTACATATGTCGCAGGTATATTGTCAAAGCTGAGATATTATAATTTCACTAAACAGATACATGAGTACCACCAGCCTACGTCTTGACTGACGCCTTCATTAGGATATTGTCTCAGTGACTAGTCTAGATAACTTAGTAAACCTAAATATTATGAATGTTGAACACCAAATAATATATTTAATTTCCCGAAAGAGTTCATCAGGCAGTCGACCTATTGTAGAATCATTTTACATATAAACTAAAACAGCCTGCGAGGACGCAACAATAGTGTAGAATAAATGCAAAGAAAAGCGGGAACAATAATTCCTTCTTGTAAAATGTTAATATTTCACAACTCTTACATATTAAAAATAAAGATATTTGTTAATATCAAACTCATTCTCAACAGAAACCTATCATTTAACAATAACCGAGAACACACACACGCAGGTTTTAAATTAGCATTCAGCGTGGATATTTCTAACATTGTTCGCAAGGGTCCGGCGGCCGTGCTCACGGAACCCTGCAAAATTCGCCACCTCGTCAGCCGAGGCAGCGGCGGCCAAAAAAGAAAACCAATTTGCCCGCATGAAAAGGTTCGATCCAATCGCGCTCTGCCGTATCCACTCATTTGATATTTCCACTCGCCCGATAGAAAACAAATTACAAACTGTCGGTTCGCCGGATTATAAGTAGCTATTTATTTTTCTGTCACCTGTCGCTCGGCTTTATGGAAATCCGAGCTGAGTTTGAAGTTTTCCTATTAACGTCACCGCTATTTAGTTATTGTGTGATAATCGCTTATGAATTTATTGATTTTTTTTCAGAAAATAATTTGCTATTTATTTTTTATAATGGTATTAGATTGAATTTTAAATAGATTTTTGCTTAACGACAGATTGAGGTTTAGGGATCGGGAATATCGACTTTTTTAATGCTTCGGTGTATTTTAACCTCAACTGTGGTTTTTCCAAACCAAAACCAAAAAATGATAACAGATAGATAGATAAAACGTTTATTTTGACTACAATAAGTACAAAACAATCATAAAAATTAACATCAATACAAGTAATTATTACGAAAACGTAAACATACGATACTAATAATCACAACATATTAAGTATTTTATAGCGAATGCATGAAACACCACTATACATACGGATCATATTATCCCAAAAATCTTTTTATTATTACAATTATATTAGAAAACATTTGACAGAAATGTAGAAAATATTGATCATGTTAAGAGAGACAGCGACTATAAACCCACTCTCAAAAATTAAGAATAGCACCGACATTAATTGTCCAAAATTGTACAGACTCTTTTCCCACATAAAAACATGCTCAGTACGAACCAATACAATTACAACTTACATTTACACGTATCTCAATAGAACTCCGAAATCTTATGTCTTCCGAGTACATTATATGGGTATCATGAAATACGTATTTATAATGTGAATATAACTGACAAGGACTCCCCTCCGTTGCCATGGCGACCGCGTCATCCTCTACCGTAGAACGAATGAATGTACCACGGATGTATTAAAAATCAATTAAAGCGTGCAGAAGATTGTTCCGCGCACAATATTCGAGATTTTTCTGAACGCGATACATTTTAATGGGATTTTATTTTATTATTATGATGTTTTCGAAGTTGTATTGTAATAGTAATCCTTTAAGACTTACTACACAATAATTGTTGGTGTGCCGTATCTTAAAATAGTTGTGGAAGAGATCCAGCTTTGAAAATAAACTTTTTCGTTTGGAAATTTTCTCTGACTTTATTAATGCAGCATTATCAGGATTTAGGTTCACTAGCGTTATAAATATACCTCGTAATATAAGTTTCATTGAGGTTTATCGGCAATTTATTTATTTACAAAACTAAAAGTGTAAATTAGTTTCCATTAGGAATATCCATTGTCGTAATCAGTAAGCCCTTCGATGGTTCTAAATTCACAGGTTATTCTTTTTTAGAAAACCCACATTATTCCACATACCACATCTGTTATCAAACAATTCGACATTTTCACCTGTTGGGCACATTAATGAGAAAGCGTTCGCATTTTAACGGCTCGCAGGTTGATAAATCATATCGGGGAGATTGATGCGACGCTCTGTGAAAGGGAAACGGCTTTGATTTGTGAGAGTGACGGGCGCGCCAGTCGTCACACTGCCACCGTGCCGCGATGTCACAATGGAGTGACGTCACACCAGCACCCCTCCACCCCTCCCGACATTCATACACTGTACATAATTTTGAGCAAATTAATACTGTTGATACTCATTGATCTCCTATACGCGATAAATTGTCACTGTCGTATGAAAACCCTTTTCATATTGGCATGACATGGTGACTGCAAGGCTCCAATGTAGATAAAGTTAAATCCAAAGACAGTTGGATCATATTTGTCATGTTTCATATTTGTCAAATAAGGCCAAAAAGAGTTATACTAACTCCATTTTGGGACCTTTTTTATTCCTAGTCTACATAATGCACAGTGTACATGTGGATAAATTAATATATCTGTAACAAACTACATAATTTTAAATAGAGTGGAAATTGATTCCTAGATATTTTATTAAAATTCCGCTCCGTCAGTCGACTTGATCACGCCCAGGGTTGTCGAAAATAACGCTTTATAAATATGCAAGTTTTAATTACTGTTTCAGCAAAATGAAAATGTACCACTTCACGGGAAATTGGAACAAGTTATTGCGAGTAGAGCAGATAGCAATTGTTTCGAAAACTTATAAAGTAAAGCTTCCCTTTTCGATGTTGTAAATTGTATTGTTATACTCCGTTTTCAAAAGGTATGATAGAGTAAAGCGATTATCATTTATAAGCATGGAAGCATATTTGTCGCTATGTCCTTTTAATCAGTAAGGCGTCGATCTGATTTTTTCCTTATGATTTATTATAGTGATAGCGGCTACTTTTTACTTCGAAAAAGTATATCAATGTAGAATCCTGGGGATTTTTTTTATCGAATTTCAACGCGACTTCATTTTGAAGACGGGAGAAGTTTTAAAACTCGAAATTAGAGTAAATGAAGAAACTTTTTTGTTTATAAAGAGAGAAAAACAATGTGTAGGTTACACATCAATATTTTCTCTACGTAGCGCAATCGTAATTGTATCTAGATACATATTAGGTATTAAGCGAAAAATCTATTGAGAGTATGGTAAACAGTAGTTTAGCCCCAATTGATGAACGGATCGATAAGAAGTAAAACACTAGTTAAATCATCGTTTGATGATCCCGAAAGATCTATTTTCCATTGATGGAAATCTCCCTCCATTTAGTTTTCGACGCGGATTATCAACTTTTAGTCCTTTAATTTTCGAAACCAAAACTTTGTCTAAAGTATGGGATAAATGTATATTTTACGGGCCTAACCCGATTTTAAGATAAATTAGTTTCGCATAGACTAAAACAGCTCTCTCTACACGCAAAAGGAACCAGTGTAACATATGCATAAATTTCCTAAGAATTCTATGTAATTCCGTGGTGATTCTAGGAAATACATGAAAAATCAGGTAACATCTATCGATGCTCTTCAAAAACCACAACTAACAATTAAATAACAACAATTTATTATTAAAACAAAATGCTAATCAATTCTCCACGTTTTTCCAGCCCTGGGAAGCAAGAAGGGCCTGAGGTGTGGGCGGCCGGGCGGCCGGGCGCGGCGGATTTGTCGTGGCCCGGAAACGGCAGGGAATTCATTTGGGCGTAATAGGTTTCCTGCGCGGGCGTCCGGTCTCCGTCCGGGAGTCGAACGGCGTGCGTCCGCCACGCAACGGAAGCGCCGCACGATACCTCACTGACATTTCATATATACTCAAATTCTAGCACGTATTTTCTTATACTTTTGTTGGAGATCGGAAATGGAAAAGCATGATTGGGAATAAATTTTCAAACATATTTCAGTTTGAGAAAAATTACTACCATACTTTTAATTAAAATTCGATGTAGCGAACTTATCAGACGTGACAGTGGGCGAGCCTATCACCATGACAGACATATTGCCCCGACAAGGACAAATAAAGGAATTTTCAGAGTGAAAATTCACAAAAAGTGGAGTAGCGAACCTGAGAATCTAACCCAGGGCCTCAAAGTTTAGTCTGTATGCGCTGTCACTTACTCAAGAATAATTATATATACTATAAAATTTTATTATGCTCAAACTTTAATATTGATTACAGCGTAGAGTTCTCACTTAACCCTAAAACAGCGAAGTAATTTTGACACAAAATCAATTTTGAAAATAAGTCTTTAATTTCCTCGAAAGCAACTTCGCAGACGAGAGGGCCGTTTCATTAAAACTTGTGTGACGTGTCATTAAGCGGCCGCCTCCTTAATTATTAATATTCAAATCGTAATACCGAGTTACGATGAGTGAAAAAGCAAAGACGTGTTAACTTATGAATAATTTGGCAAAGTTTCGCCGGTAGCTAAATTTGTTGTTTAATCTCGCGAACACATGCACGGCTTCGCGTTGTGTGCCGCCGACTGCCGTGTAAGCGGATAATACATAATAAGTACAAATTTCTCGAATCCCTGTGAAGTCTCAATTTAATACATAATAGAAACACCTTCAAGGGTTTTGTTTCAAGATCAATGACCGCGGTTCCTCATACGTTGTGTATAATAATACCCAACAATATAATAATACCTAACAATCCTTTTAAACTTTCAAATGACGTTAAAGGTCTTTCGACCTTTACGATGTTCGCAAAGGACGGGACGTGGTTCGATTGATTTTCTTGTTTGTACTTGGTAACAAGCCGCCCGTGTCATACTTCACGCCTCCTTTTGTTCTCTGCAATGCGGATGCTTATTCAATGTAGTTATAAAGTGTTAATAAGTTTTGAATAATTTCTTAAACGTCTTAGAATTATATAAGTAAAAAAGGAAAAATGCGAGCCGGCGAACTATGACGGCTCTGAAAAGACATTAACAGCAATTGACACCACAGAATTTCAAGTGGTACAGTGAAATACGGCTTTCATATTATTAATACAACATCATTTAAATGCTGAGCACGCGTACAGTACATGTAATTAATTAATAAAACTCCAACACATTCACTCACCACTGAACTCAAATAAAACAAAACCCAAACAACTCATAAACCAGTTCGTGAAAAAAAAATAAAAGTACTAACGCGATTTACGTTCAAGAGAGCGCAAAATAAAATAACACGGAATAGGCGCGGTTTCGTGCCCGAGGGCAACGGGGTTGTAATTTCTCTAGATATTTCATATTTTAAGCGTAGACGCCCGCTGGCGTTGCTACGACGACGTAGACTCGCAGCGCGGCTACGCCGTAGACGAGTGACAAAATCGCTGTGTTTTTTATAAGTTTTCTACCAGCTGAACGGACTTGAAATCTACTTATATTTTTATGAAAACATTTTCTATATTATTAGAACCATTTTCTTAACTTACAAGTGTGGTATTTTTTAAACATCCAAATACATGTTTTTAGAAATAGCCTTGTTCACAAAAACAGGCATGCTAGTGATAGAAATTTAATTTCGCTACATATTGTATGTGTTAAATACAATAGACTGCCTCGGTGGCGTAGTTGTATTACGGTACGACTACAAAGCTGAGGTCTCGGGTTCGAATCCCGGGTCGGGCAAAGTGGTATTGGGTTTTTCTATTCATTATCAGCCCGGAGTCAGGAATTTGTGCCCGATATGGCGATATGCTCGCCCCCTATCACATCATGGGACGGAACATACAAGGCGAAATGTGGGTGTCCTAGTGGCGCCTCTGCCTACCCCTTCTGGGATAAAGGCGTGAGTTTATGTATGTATGTATGTATGTAAATACAATATAACTAAACACCAGTTTCCAAAATAAACTTTTCCAATTTTGACTCCGAGACGCATTTGAACACATATAGTAATAAAAATCGAACTAATTTCATGAGGGCGTCACAATACGTGTTTTACTTTTAAGAGTTAAACTTAAAGAGAAATAATATTGCATAGTTTTAATAGTAAGTAAAAGAAACTGAAGAAATTTCTCAAATTCTTCAGAGATGTAGCAGAGCGCAGTAGTGAAACCCTATTAAGTGGATAAGGGTCATGTACAGATACATTAATTGTTTTTTTTAACACCCAATCCTTTTGATACTTTCTGTGGCATAAGGAAATCAGGAACTGATATCTCATTGAAATCTTTATCTTCCATCAACACCAACACATGGAGAATCGAAACTAGGCATCATGGATGAAAAATCGTAATATTGACACCAGAAATCACATTGGCTCCACAAAGCTTTTAGTAGAGCCATGACTTCCTAGCAAATTTCTTCGAAATAGTGGTACAGTTCAAGTTGGCTTATCTCATTCATACATTGTTGACTTCAGCATGAATAGACTAAGACAATCGAGTAACATGATGGATCTTTACAGTCGTTTGTCATTCATTCAGCGAGATCGAGATGAAAAAGATCTAATAAACTCTCCCCATACCAGCTCCAGTTCACTTCGTCCCAAGAAACTAGCAACACTCTTACTGCCTCACAAGCCAATGACGTCGCCTGATATTAATGATCACTTCGCAAGGAAGTACAAGAGGTGTAATCTTATTGACAACGATTATTACAATGATTAGATAACGATGTCCAGTTAATAAAAAAATCGCGAACCAGCTTGCGTGACCTAGAAATCGGACTACGTTACGACCTACATATGTAAGTAGTGATGTGTAATGAACCAAATAGTAATCTTAACACATGTATAGTTCTAGCCCTTTTCAAGATACTGCTAACAATACTATCAATCGAAACCTTAACAAAGTCACAATCTAAATTCAGCGCAGCGAATTAAAACCAGATATTAATCTGTGAGCGGCATCCGAGCGAGGATTCACCATTTTGCGCCTAAATATGATAAACTTTCGCCGAATTTCTTTACACCTCCCCCCTCCGGTTGAAGAATACCCCACCCTCCGCGCCACCCCCGAGTCAAGTCTTACGGCCCCGCTTTTAAACTAAGCTCGTTAATTAATTACAGCCAAGTCTGGCGAGGGTACGCTATATAGCGTTATGTGCCAATTTAATATTGCACTGCTGCGACTACGAGTAGCAAGTACTGTTACGTAATTTTTTTATTTTATCGATTAAGTACATTTTTATTTATATTTTTCAGTGATTTAAATTAAAAATTTGACTAAAAATCTAATTAAGATTTTCAAATGTCACTTGTCGTATTTATGAATTTTGTTGCAACGTATTAACATTAATGCACCAAATATTCTGAAATACATACTAGGATTATGTGATTCTATTGTGTTCATATCAAAAAATATAAAAGACACATCCTGCCCAATGGATTCCCAATGTTTGTCTCACATCACAAGTCACTTGAGTTGTGCCTAACTCAGTTCTAAAAACCATAACTTTCAAAATGCTCTACATTATTCTCTTACATAACCAAACACTTTGAATTAAATAGTTTATTAATGGGGTCTATTTTATGAACTATAGGCAGCATAAACAATAAACACACATTTAAATAAATCGTAAGCCCAACAACTAAATCACAAAATTATTCACAAATAATATTAATTACGAAATCACGGGCCGAGTAATACTAAGAACATTTCCTCGGCTCATAATTAATTGCTACTAAATTCGCCCCAATTTGAATCCGGTTACCAAGTCCGCGAAGAAACTTACGACGTACATAAGACTTAAGGGCAGGGCCGGCCGGAAGGAGGGTAAAATGGCGGCGTAGGGCGCGACCCTCCCGCTGGGGGGTGGGGGGGCGGACGCGGGGGGCAGAGGAAGGACGTGAGATTTACTCTAAGTAATTGCAGTAATAAACACGCAAATATATCACGGCGGGTAATGAGAGGAAGCGTCGAAAATTGCCGACACAAATTGCGTGTGTGAGATAAGCAAATTTTTTTGTTGAGGAAATTCTTTTTTGTTTTCCAGTTGCTCGGTCTCGCCAGAGTTGGATTTGTTCCGATGCAAACAGTAAACAGCATTGTTGTTTTCACTACAGATGTAAATAAGTACAGTGCAATATATTTGGTCATTTGATAGATCAAATGATAACATGTATGTAAGTAATTAACCATGAAATACTATTTTCAATTACCATGTCAGATAATCAACCCAAACTTATCCCCTATAATATCTTAGAATGGAAATAAGGTCAGCAAACCGTGTCACTAGTAGTATCTCTGCTTACCCCTTCAGGGGATACGAACGTAATGTTGGTAGTTGCTGTACTGTACGATTGCAACGCTGAGGTCTCGGATTCGAACCCCGAGTCGAGGAAAGTTGTATTGGATTTTTCTGATCTTTATCAGCCCGGACTCAGGAATTTGTGCCCGATATGGCAATAGGCTCGCCCTCAGTGGCGGCGTAAAGGGGGGGCGATGGGGGCGGTCCGCCCCGGGTACCAAGCACCAAGGGGTGACAACGACAACCCGACAAGCGACAACAAACGAAGAGCGTGGACCACGATCGTGGGCGAAACGATCCTGCTCGTCACCGCCTACAAAGAAGGACGACCTTTTTTTTTTTTTTTTTTTCGCCACAAAGTATTTACTATTTGGTGTCATAGTTTAGGTAGGGGTGCTCAATACGAAACCGCCCAGGGTGCCAACCTACCTTACGAGTATTTACTATTTGGTGTCATATTTTAGGTAGGGGTGCTCAATACGAAACCGCCCAGGGTACCAACCTACCTTACGCCGCCACTGCTCGCCCTTATCACATCATGGGACGGAACACACAAGGCTAACCGTGAGTCTCCTGGTAGCACCTCTGGCTTCCGCTTCTGGAAAAAAGGCGTGAGTTTATGTATATAATATGAATGTGTTTACTGCTGATACGTTATTTCATTATCAATAATGACGCAAACTATTTTTTTTTTTACAATAACCACTTCACCAAAACCAACACATAAACATATTTCAAACGAAACCATCAAACAAGCAAGCGAAGTTAAGTATCGAAATGGCGCACAAGATTAGGCATTTCAAACTATCACTTTTCATTCACGCCGGCCGAACAATATTTACAAGGCGAAGTTGCCGCGGTGTTTTATCAAACTTCACTATCAACTGCGGACTATTTTAATGTTAGTTTCGTGTTTTCCAACGCTCGGACACAGATATCAACTCGCAGTTTGTTATAAGTTCACGTTAAAAGTTACACACAACTTTACAAGCGTTTAATGTTATTTTAAAGATGTTTGTTGTGTAATTCAAGTTTGGGTTGTTCAATTACGTATCGTTGAGTCTCATTGAATAAAATATCGTTATTTTACAGCTTATGGTATACAATGGGAGAGAAATTGACAATACGGTTAGACATTCGATTCTTGAACAGCGAGACGAAAGTATAATAATTTGAAAGAATTGACAAGTACAAAATTAATATAAAATAGTTCCTAAAAAAGTTTATGTCAAGCAGGCAGTCGTTGGTCAAAAGCTTACGACCCAATTCCTTCTGCAACATGCATAGAAATATGTTTCGCAGACCTCATATAAGTGTGGGATAGCGGTTGGAGTAGCTATATAAACCAAGTTACGACAATGCATAATTTGTAACAATATTGAACAAAATAAATTTAAAGTGGAAAGCCAAGAGGGGCAATAACCCGCCCCGCAGGCAATATAAACTCAGTAAGATAGTGATAATTTTTGGCAACAAAACCAACCCGCGACATAAGAAGCAACGCTGCATTAATTATTCTGGGGAGACAAGAAAGGGGCCGCCCCATTTCCAATATTTATGTGTTGTCGATGACTTGGCGAAAATATCGGGCGTCGACTGCTTTTTAAAACGAAGAAAGGCCTCCGGGAAACCGGGCCTTTCTTAATGCACAAACAGCACTCGCTGCCTCACCTGCCCGCCTTGATTTATTGGATGGCTTTGTTCGCCGCTCGTTACAAGCTTGTTGTTGCGTTTTTAATTTATTTCCTTGGTGAAAATTCGCACCTTCATATTTAGTTAGATAATGGCCGTGATGAGAGGAAATTGGGTGACGTAACCGCCAGTATTCGGCGTTTTTCTTTAGTTTTTCTCGAGCATGGAATTCATTGTCTTCAACACAAAACAAAAGTAACCTCCAGGTGTCGTTGAAGACGAATTTTACATAAGATAAAGTCGAATAATTTTGGACAAAAGTGAATCTTCTTATTGTATAAAAGTCTCTTTAAAATCTGTAATCTCTTCAAGTCTCTTCATTCATATCATTGCCGTCTTAAAACATTTACTTACACTATGAACTAATAAGCAGCATCAAATATTATATATGAATTTGAAAACCCATATTATTAAATAAATCACAGAGCCAATATTGGACCAGCAGAATCAAATAGTGAATATCTCATAGCCAATTCGATATTGGAACAGCATTCCAAACGCATTTAGTACTTTTGTTCTAAATTCAAATTACGCAGGGAATATATTATGGAGGCGTGAGGCGAGCGCCGGCGGGCTAGGAGTAACAGCCGACAACGGCAATGGTCCGTGAATGAATGTGAATTGGCGTCGCCGCAAACGGACTCTGCCGATTGCCGACGCCACGACTCATTGACGATTCAACGGCGCGCTGGCAAATTTACTCGCAACTGTATATATTTGGGACAATCTGCGGAATGCACCTTGGCTTGTAAAGACCGTCCCTACAGCCAATAAATAAAACCTATTTCGATTGCGGAACGTAGAAAGCAAATATTTTTTGTTGCTGTTTTTGTTTTACAGATTAGCTACTTTATATTCAAAATAATTGGACATGACACCTTCAATAAACTTTATAACACAAAATGGGAAAAATAGTTTTCTTTGTCTACAATAAGAATACACCAATTTGACCACACTGTACTGACCGTCAAATAAAAAACCGACTTTAAACAACAGACTTGGCTACCATATTTATTTCAATTAATACGATTGCTTGACCTACCTAATTTTATTTATACGCATATATACATTCTGCGAATACCTACTCTAAGCCATAAATCCAAACTCACATATAGAACAATATAAAAGTCGTGTAGAAGACGCGCGGGCAGTCGGAAGCGCATTTGCATGGGCGGGCGCGGTTAGCATCACAATGCGTCGCAGCCGATATTTACGCTCTCCATTGATTGGGCGCACGATATTGTGGCCGTCGATTGGGGCTTGTTTCGTGCATAGATAACTAGCATGATTATTGAGGTTGGTAGCTGTCTTGTGTTTAGTGTTTTGGTGTTAAGTTGTGTTTAAGAGGATTCGTGATTTGGCCTTCGGAGAAAATGACTCGTGAAAAGAGATACGGATATTGTCGTTGCTTTGTATTGACATTACAGCACAAATTTATTGTGTAGTTGATTAAGAATCAGGCTGTACAATAAAAGGCTGCGAGTTTGATTCCGAACTGAGACAAATTTTTGTGTGATCCACAAATATTGTGCAAGTTGTTGAAACAGGTTACCTTTGTAGATGACACGAAATTTCAAGCTTAAAGCACATTCTAAAACAACGTGACTGCCAAGTGCACATATATCAATAAAGCTAATACAATGTTAATACAACATCCACCTGCATTAACCATATCATATCTAAACCCGTGTCCACATTAAAGCGACATGCAAAATGATACAAGGGGCGATGACGGGCTGTGATCAGGCGATCTTCACCCTTCCCCATCAGTCATAGCGGCGACACCGGCTAAGCGACCGCATTCAAATTGCCATGCGATGACGACGTGCTTTCACGACCCCTGCCTTGTCTATGGCCAGCGGTCACAGATTAGCTAGAGGATGTGTTATTACCTACGAAATAGGATGGTTAGGCTGTAATTTAGATGAGGGTATGCAATTTTTGTTGTTTTGGTTGGTTGAATACAAAAGGCCTCATTCATACACAGTTCTAAACCTATTTTAGTTAGGTATTGATTGGTTTGTCTTTTTAGCTAAAATTGAATTCAAAGAGACAAAACAATCGATAACTAAAATAGGTTTTAAATCTGTCTATGAATAAGGCCGTTAGTCTTTATTAATGAAGGGAGCCTATTGCATACTCGTAATCGAATTTTTGAAGTCATACTTCTTTTGAGACGTTTCGAAATTAATGAAGGTAAAATTTATACAATGCTTTTTTTGCTTGCCAAGTTTGTTTTTTTAATTTATCTGCTACTGTACATAGATCTCTGCGTAATATAAACTTTACCGGTATTTTATATTTTTTTCAGTTAGTTCGGCAGTTTAGTGCATTAAAAATATTTTCGTTACTATTTTTGTCTCTATACAATAACAACGACGCCATAGCATTGTCAGGTCATTGTTTTATTAATTGTAAATTAAAATATTGTTGCTAATATCCATTACATCAAACCTACGTCGGTTCTGCACCCGTATACTCTTTATATCGGCCTTGTCCAGCATGACGCGGGGGACATACTTTTTACGTCATTAGACATCGGCCGGATCATGGACTTATGGCGGTTACGCTAAATCGATTATGAGCTGTCAGTCGTCCATTGCTTGTCACGTGTGCCGGCCTTATGGACTTCATTCAAAGACTGCTTTTGTCACTTCGATTATAAACAAAGAGAGGGTTAGGTATTTCTAAAAATACTATCTCGTATTTGGGTATGCTTCACAGAACATAGCTGTTGATATCAAATAGGAATCACAAAGCAGAGTCAACACATAAGTCACTCGATTGTTTGAATTAGTCGAACGTCATTGTAAATAATGGAACAAAAATTTAAATAAAATCGTCAAGAAACTTTTGAAAAACATACAAGGCACACAAACCGAATATTTGGTTAGATTAAAAAAGCTTTGAAAATAAAAAAAATCATCTAAACGTGGTTTATTGGTATAACAAAAAAACCCAAGTAGAACAAAAGAAAGAAATGATAAATTAAAAGCAACACGATCTGCAGCGGGTAAATTTCGCCTCTTCAAATAAAGACATTTAATTAAAACAGAAACGAAATGTAACAGCATAATACAAACATGGCTACACGGCTCTGCAACTACGTACAACGAACATTGAAAACGAAACGGAAACGCGGCAATAAACATTCATTTCGAAATTAAACACATCTACCTGTGTATTTACCATTGAGAAATCACTAAAATGAATAAAACAGTGAGGAATTGGACGCCGTAAATTCGCATTGGACGAATCGACGAATATCAATTTGGTTGCGGACCGAGCGAAGGGCGGGGGAGCCGATAAATAAAAAAATATATAAAAATACACAGTACGACGCGAACGCGGTGAATGGCACTTGTGAAAAATGGACTTGCCGCTCTTCCAGGGAAGCAATCATTCAAACTGCCTGTTGTCTGTTTGCGCCTCTGCTCTTTTCGCCACGTATATGTATATTGCAATTTTTTCGTCGATGTCACTGACAGAGTTCAGGTGCCGGGACACGTGGTGCGACACAAAGAAAACAAATATTAATAACTGGCATTTTTTAAAATGCCCGTTTATTGTTGTCAATATTTCGTAAATGATTTGAGTATGATAGGGCGTTTTTTGCTGCTGCTACCTTGCTCGCTTTGTTGTCGATGCCGGTGGGTGGGGCGACGTTAACGCAGCTAAATTTTGTATTTTGTTGTTATTTATTGCCTAATGGACAGGTTACAGTAGCGGCGAATATTAAAGTACGCATTCTGGTAATCACCATAATGATGTTTATTTATATTTTAAAAGTTTGTAAATACTTTAAAATTTAAATTGGATTAATCTTGGAAGCAATTTCCGCAAGCTTTATTAAGTTATCCTTCGATCTTGTAATTCTAAGAAAAGATTTGAAATTCATGTGACTCATGATTATGATTATGTCACTTTTATTGATTAAACCACATATTTACAAATAGATCTGCTTTGTGATTTTACAAGCAATGATCCAATCTACGTCGGTCTTATCACGTTTAAAATATCTCGAATCAGTATGAGAATTTATTAATCCCGAAAATATAACGTCTTATGTTTATGATCATTTAACAACTACTATAATTACTACCACTGTAATCATATGAAATAAATACAAAATAAAAGGTTTTTTATTGCATAAATAAAATGAAAATTGTCCTCGGTAGTAGTTAATTATCTTATTTAAGTTGCAAAGCAGACACCAACATAGTGCCACCCTTAAAAAAGATCTCTTAAAAGATACATGCATGATATTCGTTACCTTGCAGAGACAAACTCATTTGCAAATTGCTTCTTTACTTCCACCTGAAAGTAAGGTCAATGTCATGATGACAAGATTAGCGAAATATTACAATATAATATTAATAATAAAGACTTTTTAATATAGGTAAATGTAATAATATATCTTTCAAAATGTAAACATTAGATACATCTTTGTTTTGTTTTAAATATTAATCTTAATTACTATCGATCAGGTTAATTACTAATAACTGTAAATCGTTCTGGTTTCCCGCGATTCAGGTTCGCCTAGTGCGGGGACCGCTGTAAATGTTACTATTTTAACCCTGTACCTGTATTGAATAAATTATTTGATTTGATTTGAATATAATAAAGCTTTGGGACTGTAATAACCTGTTTATCATTTGATCGGAGATAGTATAATAAATATAAAGGAAGAATTTCTTAATCGCAGGAACCATAGATATTAGGTAGTTATATATGTATGTTGATTGGAGGGAGCTTTTATTAAAATAAACAAAAAAATAATAAGAATTAACATTCTCTTTTCATTATCCTCATCTTCAGCCACACTAAGCCCGGTGCTAAATATTATCTACTAACAAAAGAATAAGAGACCCAGATCATATATCGAAATGATTAGCAGATAGTGTTTTACAACTATTTGTGAATGTTTGGAATGGCTACGTCTAAAATTACTCTTCATAAACTTGGAAATTATTCATGACATGTACAAATAAGTTCATAATATTTGGAAACTGTAAGATAAATTGGTTCCACACATGCAAAATTAAAGACAAAAGCCCCTAAAGAAATAAAACAATCACATCCACGATAGACCAGTAATTGTAATGCAATGACATGTTAAAAAACTCTACGCAATATCTTATTACAAACAGCTACCCACAATTTTGTAACGGAGTAAAATCATCACAGGTTTTATTTACAGTAATCTTTGACGAACAACGTCACACAGTTGTATTCCATTCCATACCGAATACCGCGCCCGCGTCGCCACGTTCTATATTTCGACCCTAAAAGCTCCATTTTTCCTAATTAAAATAATGCCTTCTTCTCATTCTTCCTCCCCCATTCATTAACCCAATGTGCTGTAGATAAACGCTGTTCGCTCGGCAGAACGTTTCCCTACGAATATGCCTGTGCCTAATACGATGGGAATTTTCATCGTTCGTTTTTCGGACACGTTTTTACAAGGTAATTTTTTTAATTATTTGTATCTTTGTCGCTTTTAATTAATCCCAGTGTTTGTGTTCGCGTTTGGTGATTAATAATTTTCACTTAGGGTGTGAAGGGAAACGTATACGTAACTGGGTAGCATAGATATAGGATAAAAATTACTGTGATATCGAAAATGAGTTTTAATTAATAAATAAACATTTACAAGTATAGACATGGTTACCATAGAGCAAATTAAAAAACAACTTTTACTTTGTTGGTGTACGTACTTGAACCATATTTTCTTAATATCAGGCGCATTCACTTCAAGTAGAAAACAAAAACACATCACAACACACACCAACAACCCAACTCTAATAAGCAAGTCTTATTCGAACGCGATGATCCAGCGCAGACAGTGGCGAATATATTTTTTCAAACACTCGACCTCGCATTTAACCCGAATTCCGGCAACTGCATAATTTCGCCACTAATGAGAAGAGACGCCGTTCGTCTAATTAGCGCCGTGTCGGTAAGACGCCCAGTAAATACGCGCAGTAGGAACACCATCCAGCGTCTTTCCCGCATTACGTTCAGTATTCCGCAGTGCAGGTTTTAAAATGCGGATCGGGTTTAGGTAATGTGTGATTGAATGTTTAAGTATTGAACAATATTAAATATTAAAAATTTGCATAAATGGTGTAAGTTGTATTGAGGCATAGGATTATGTTTTAACCCGTGTGAGATGAGTTGATGATGAAGTTGCATTTGAAAAAACGGGTTGATATGGAAGACACAAATAACTGTTTAGAGCCTTAATAGAATTTATGTCGCTGGAAAGAAAACAAAACCTGCAAAAACCACGGTCTACCGATATGAATAAATTGTGATTTAACGCGTGAGTGACAGAAATCGGCATTTTTGGCATCTTGGATGAAAATCTGTTATCCAGAAAAATCGCTGTTGTGCTGTAAGTACGTGGGTGAAGCCACGAGCAAAATCTAAACTACGATAAACTCATAACCCTCTCATCCACATCTGAAACAAGTAATTTCAATAGGTAATGAATCCAAATAATATTTTTTACATTTCCAATTTTAAAAACACTTTCAAACTTATTAACCCTAAAAATACACAAAATAGTATAAGAAAGACACTACAGGATTTTAAGGACCATGGTAACCCTAAGGTTGCGACTCCTTGCATTCCGGCGCGGACTGCGCGGTGAGGCGCGGGGGGCGGGGGCGCGGGCGCCGAGGAGCGTCGAAGAGCGTCGCTCACCTAATGAAGTGTTTCGCTTTGACACGCGTGTTCGTTAGCAGACCACTTCACGGCTTGCAACCGGCTCTGTTCAGATGACAGCTTCCTCGAATTTACCACTTAAGTGCCGTGCGATGTCGCTGCACTCGTTAACTAGTTCGGGCTTGTTTAGTTTTACCTATATTAATTGGTGGTAAATCATATTTCTGTAGACAGATGCGGTTAAACTTGAATATTCTTGTTCGTTATTATAAATTATAATGCCAGTATTATTTACATGTAGGGCAAGATGTGGTGGTCCTACTCGGACAGCGACCACCGTAAACAATGAAAGAGAATAATACTCAATTGCAATACGTGGCAATGGCGTGGGTTACGTATTTCGCGTTTCCAGGTCAATCTGTGCATATAATATAATCAGGCCGGCATAATTATGTCAACCGGCGACAGATAGCCATCTCTCTTTGGACTGCCCTGCACTTACCATTACCCACATTGTAATACCTTAGTTATGACAGCATTGAAAAGAGATAGCAATCAAAATTGGGAACATGGATTGACAGATCCATCGTAATAACATCTTCTTTGAAGGCGATATGTATCCTATGTTTATACGCCAATTTTAATGCGACTTCAATCTAATCTGTACTGTACTAAATCTGCTCATAATAGCCCACTGCTGGGAACAGGATCACTCTACCACAGAGAGTTCGATTGAGAAGGCTGTAGAAGCTTTTATATACAGACAAATTGATACATGACCCATTCGATTTTAAAAACCTCACGTACCCTAGTCCATACGTAAAAATCACTTAAAGCTAATTAAAAACAATAATACACAGTGTTCCGTAGAAAATAAAATAAAGAAAGTGGAAGCCGGTGAACTTGGTATAATACTTAATTGCGTTCGATGTCCGGCGCACAATGGTGCGCGTAATCAGTCGCTGAGCCCACTGCTGTATTGCGTTATCAGGGCTGGCTTACGAATTTACTAAGCTAAATTTAACTTTATTGTTATTAGGATAAGATGGATTTTGCTTTTAAGTGGAATTGTAGGGTTGATTTGTGAATATTCTTTTATTATTAAAGTAGAATAAGAAAAATAATTCAGTTTTGACTATGAGATTCAATTGTAGTTGCCGATAATTAAATATAAAATCTAATTTCACATTTTTTATCTTCAAAAAATTAAATAATCTGAGAAAAAATGAGAATGATGCATTGTAATGTTCGCACAAAAATAGATTTTAATCCAAACGTTATTTAGGCTACATTAAAATATAAAAAAAAATCTTGCAAAAATAGATACCTCGGTTCAACCCTAATGCAGCCCCCATAAGTCTTCTAATCCAAGTATACAATTTTGAACCGAAAAGGATTGTCTGAGACTTACGTTTTTTATCACCTCGTCTTGATCCGCTACAACTGGTTATTGCCAAAAAGGCTTATCTATACTTTTTTCCCGTAATATTTATTTTGTAAGTAACCTTAAACATGCAGGTATGTTTGTAAAACATATCCAAAAATACATATTTTTTTTACTTATTTTAATACAATGTTGTTGGTACCGTATTATGTTTTATATTATTTTAATAAAGCCTTTTTATAACCAAATCGTTAATTAGAGCCTTCTTAGTAATTTTTGAGGCAGCATTTGTCCGATGCCACTACTTGGTTTACATCCCAATATTACAAGATACTTAGGAAGATGGGACATCAATAATAATACTAGTTTATACTTTTTAAATTCACTTATACTGATCACGACATTGTACTCGAAATAAACTTTCGTACCAATTAGGAAAAGGCCCGTAAATATAATTACGACCAAATTTGATTGCAAACTAAAATTACCGTTTAAATAATGTTCTCAAAATAAAACTATCTACCATTCAAAATATTAATAAGTTCATTCACCTGAATATTTCACACATGCAGCATCTCACAAACTGTCACCAACATCTCACACAAACTCTGTACAGCACTACGAACGACACCGTAGTTTCAAAAAATATTCATAAAAAGGTCCTTTAAAAGCAGATACTTAGTTTATTGTGGCAAAATTAAACTCAGGGGCTGGCTCAAAGTTTCCATTGGCAAAACGCAATTATACTTCACAGTTTTACCGAGGTGAGGAAGCATATTAAAAAACATGAAAGAGTTGTCAGCCCTCGAGAGTGGAGCAGACACTGATGGCTATTAATTAGAAGGGTTGGATGAAGATATTTCATTATTTCTTTCTCGTCTGCTTTTTACCCGTTCGAGTCAGGGGAGGGCGTTTTTTTCTCTGCGATGAAACTTTTTAAAAAATGGAAAAGTAAACTTCCATGATAAATATTAGCGACACTTTCAGTAATTTATTGTCGATTTGTTTTTGCTTTGGACGCGAAATGTGCGGGTTAATTTACAGAGAAACAACTTTATTTTGTATTTAAAAAGCGTGTGCAGAGGTGCTTAATTGGAATTACTATTGGCTCTTGTGTTACTCGACTACTCTTCATGATAAGTACAACAACGCTTAATTATATTATTGGTATTTATTTCACCAATTCGGGGTATACGAGTATAACGTGACAGCCAAATACACATGCTTGATATCGTATCGAAAAACAGTAACACGTTGTCATCCTCTCTTCCTCCCTACAGTAAAAACGTAACATTGCACTTATCAACAAATCTTAAAATCAAACTCAGCAGTTTGTTAACAAGGTACTAACTCCGGAATTTATGTAAACTGCTCGCAGCTCTACTTATCTGAGATTAAAATCTGGCTGGCGGGGTAGGCGCCGGCAATCACTCCTCAGGGAGCCTTCCTTTATTTGCGGGAGCTTATCATCACTTAACATATCTGCATATTCATTAAGAGATCAATCAAATTATTGTTGGTTCCGTATGCGCGCCGTCTTTTGTTTGCAGCTCGCGTGCGTAAGTCTGGATCAACATTTCTAATGATATTTGACTTGAGGAATTTTAGTGAGTAAATGTTTTAATACTTTTAAGTCTTCTATCTTATTTATTTTTCAATGAATTTTACAAAATAAACAGGGAAATAAGAGTCATGTAGGCAAACTCAAAATTTCTTCATTTAAAAAATTCTGTTGTGTCTCTTGTCTCACCGGTAAGGCTAATCAATAATGACAGATATTGATTGCCACACAATAGTTGACGAATTTAACTAACAGATAGAACAATAATGGTCTACAAAGGTTCACCACAATGAGCAGAGAAGTAGTATATATTATTCTAGACTGAACGTAACTTTCCAATGGGTATCAATTGAAAGACTTTTTTATGCGATTGGTCAAGCTAGTTAGAACCAAGAACCAAGCGAAAGCTATAAAATTTGTAAAGTCAAAAGCGAAGCGATCTCTTGTCCATTGTCACAGTCCTGTCAATTCACCTGACTCAGTACCGACTCAGTCTCACAAAAACATTTTTCGTTTCACATTTCATTCATAAAATTCGATCATTGATTGTTTTAAACAGACTCCTAGCCGCCGTAGTCGTTTCGGGCGCACATTGTGATTTGAAAACTGTGACAGGAGGCGAACAATCGCGTGGACCCCCGGGGTCCGTTTCCGACCAGGTGTGCCTTTGGAATTTGCGCCGAAAAACTGCGATTTAACTTGAAAAAAAAACGCAGTATTGTTATAGTTCTGCGTAGTCCTCGCGGCGCTTGCGACGTGCCGGCCAGGTAGGCGGGCCAAGCGACCACTTGGATTTACGACCTCGCTGTTTAAACATACATGATAATTTATGGTACAATATGTATACCTAGTACCTACATACGGATGTTATTTACTGCACTATGAAATATTCTTTATTTCTACCCTGAATTATGACTACTGTTAGGCAAAGATGCAATACTGTAAAAATACAAATACCAAAATAAATGAGAAAATATGTAAATTAGATTTACAAAATAGATCATTAAAAATAATTAATTCTTCGCTTTTAATCCTTTCTTTAGTATTACACTTAATAAAAAAATTGCAATAAAGCTTATCTATAAAGTATGTTGGTAATGAATAGACAAAATATAAAATAAACTATTTTAAACTCTTGCAATAATAACTACCCAGCTGACTTGTACCTACTTATCTAGTAAGATTTGACATACAAAACGACAATCCTAGCCCACCTTGACGAACAAATAAGTTAAAAAATACGACATGTCGTAAACAAGTATAAAATACAACTACAATGACAATTGGAGTAATTCAGTTCTTCTCTGCAGGATCTTGAAATGCCACCACATCACCAAAATTACGCAAATATCACACCTATTTCAAAGCAATAAATTACATATTTACGTGACTGTTTACGTGCCATAGTGAATCACTTGAAATCTTATTTAATTATACGTCGATTCATGAGGCCAGTGTCTCTGCGTGATGAATGAATGGGTTTTAAGAACTGTACTGGTCAGTATTGTACAATGGGGTACATCAACTGTAAAGGATCACCTGGGATATCCCGCTGTGTCATGTTCTTATGGTCATAAGATCCGACCGGTCGAGTCCACAAAATCCTTAGCGCAGCCGAAACAATGTAATATCAGGTAAAAAAAATATTGAGAATTAATCTTTCTTATAATTTTACAATATTCTATCGATAGGCACGACAAAGATATTAGACATACTCAAAGTAAGCAATTTGTAAGACGTTTCTATCCTACGTTTATATGTTTTTGAGAAGGATTCTGCTAGATTACAAAAATATTTTTACATGTCTCCTATTACTGGGATGGTGTCTTAATGATTTTCCGCCTATTCCATATTAAAGGTAACATATTTCCCGATCTGAAGCCAAACATTTTTTTTTTAATATTCACAAAAAACTAAGTTACCAATGGTTGAATTCCCTTGCTACCACCAAAGATTGCCCAAGCAAACAACTCATACAAGTCTGGACAGGTGAGATGCACCCAGAACTATGTCATATCCAACACAAAGGGAATCATCGTTAAATCAATGCTAGAGTTAGCAACAATGGCTTCGGTTGGCATCGTCTCCATTATTACGCCACGTGGGACAGGTGACTAAGCACGCGCACAGCTGCCCTCACAAAAACCCTGTGTCGGCTTGCGCAAGATTATAATCGTTTTTCTTCATATGATGACAGTTCTTTAGGTATTTCGCGCCAATCGGCACCCCGCTGTTTGCCCAGCTGTTCTATAGTTTTTGCTCAAAGTTCACACTTAAATCCATTAGTTTCTAGACACACTTTAATTGCTTTTTATTTTCGTTAGTCAATGATAACCATCTTGTAATAGCAATGATATTGTCACATAATCATCATGATTTACGCGAATGTAACACATTGTAATAAAACTATTCTTGCGGATTTTATCAAGGATTTGTGTACCACGAAAACGGTAAAGTAATAGAATCGTCGAGAAGTTAAAAAAATTAAAAATTTAAACCAAATCCGCGATAAAATCCGTAATAATAGTTTTATTTCAATGATGTTGTCACACTTATATTGTCATTCTTTGGGCACAAAATTACGCATTCTCTAATGTTGATGTACAGAAAAGGAACAAAATTACTTACGCATACTAACTTAGTTCTTTGAATATACTTGTATTTGATACATTTCCACTATTTTTACGTAATATGCAGTTACACCGATCGACAGAAATAATGCTATTTAAAATTGCAACAGTTCAACAAACTGCCCGAAAACATTTCCTTGAAAAATCCTCACTTAATTTACTCAAAGAAGACTGTCTGAAAATCAAACTCTCCACAACACTGTTGGCAGCCCACCCATACTGCCACTACACCAACGTGTTACGTATTAAGAGTACATACATTCAATAAATGTAGCTACACTTATACAACACGAAGAACAACATCATCAGAATAAGATCCTATTCCACACACGCCTGTTTCATTACCATTAAAAATATCACATAATATGATTGTCGAATGGCAGGATATATCGTGTTCTCCATTAGAATAGGCACGCGATAGGAATACGTCGAGTCACAATGCCTCACAGAACGCACCACTACAAAACGATTACCCTCTCGCCGGTGAGAGGTTAGCACATAACTCCATTATACTGTCGCGAATGTTATTGATACTTTATTTTTATAAAATGAATTATAAATATATTTTTTTAATTTAGAGTATTAACCGATTGACACAACGCCTAAGCCACAAGATTTCTGCTTTAAAGGTCGTAGGTTTGGTCATTCTTAATTAATAATATTATAGTTGCTTTACAGAAACAAGTCTAAAGTGTTTGCACATTAGCAAATTGGTGTAAATGCATCAAAATATTAAACTTCGAAAAAATATGTTTAAACGTACACGCAAACAAAATGGTTACTTTATAATCTAAACAAGCTATAGCAAAGACTTCTTAAATTAGTTGAAATGAGATCTTGTCTGTTTATACCACTTAAAAGTTACACCTTCTCCAGATGCGAAACTATATTATTTTACGATAGTTATATCAGTTATCTAATCACCCAAAAAATAATAATACAAACGATCAAAACCTTCCGGCATCCATAGTCTCTTATTTGCGAGGTGCCAATAAGTGGTTTCGTGGAAATATTTCAAATCAGAGCGAGCAATAGCTCCGTATAGGCAATAACGATTGACGTGACATGCATGCGCCGTGTGCCGCCTGCCTAATATGTCGCTGAAAGCCTCCTCGGCCCCTTTCACCCTATTTATTAGCTCTATGTTTTGAAAATGCCCGTCTTTTTATATACATATCTATGTATGTAGCTTCGAATCCTTAGGCTCTTTACATAAGATTATATTGTTAACAAAAAAGTCCTAAAGATAAAGGTATTAATACCACAAATGAAACGCATAAGTCCCCGAGGTTATACGACATGGGATATCAATTAAGATCTTTATGAATATCAACATCTTTAAAGATAGAAAGCCTACTTCTGATCATGAACCTTCTCCGAACATCTTTATCTATGCTTACAGTACACTGTAAGGTGTTGGGTGCAGAAATAAACATTTCGAGTATTATAAATGCAGTCTTAAAATAAAAATCTTAGACGTAATAAATCACCAATAAGCTTAAGGAACTAAACGAATCTCTACTGTCCTGGCATATTCGACAGCCTCCGTTGCACAGATGGTTAGACGCCGGCTGTGAAACGAGAGGCCGCGGGTTCGGTCCCCGCCCCACGCGCGGTTCTGGGTGTTCGTGAGACCAAATGCCTCTTGTAATTTCTGATACCTACAGCACAATACTCGATCTTAGTGTGGGGTCAGGACTATGTGTGTAACTGTTGGTTGCATTATTTTTATTTATTTACTTATATAACTTGCCATACACTCCACGTAATGCTTAAATACAAATTACTAGCAAGTGGCTATAACAAGTGTTAAGTTTCCGTAATAGTTAAATAAAAATCAAGCTGTTGCCATTCACTCATATTGTAAAGAATTTTTATAGCATCCCAAAAGATAATGAAAAACCAATGACATCCACGTGGAACAAACGTTTAGAATCTCATTAGTGGGCAAGTTCGGAATGCGCTCGGGCACAATTCGACGAATGCACGGGCGTTACGAATATCCCAAAACGCGAATCCCGAATGCCGAAAAGCCGAATGGTTGGAGGGAGCCCGGTCGGTGACATATTGGAATGTGACTCCATTTATCCCCGCTTCCTATTGGAATCCGGAGTGACGCAGCAAATTGGAAATTGCGGTTCCATTTTTGGCGTTATTGATAGATAATGCCACTTGTAACATTGGCTCGGGAAATGACAATAATTTTCCGCGAAATTTGCATTTATTTGGTGCTGTTATCGCCGCGTTGTAAGTTAAACTCGACGTTATTTTTCGGAATAAACTACGCACTGCAAAAAAGTAAACTTGTTGACTTTTTAAAAAATTGCAATACGAGCAAATAGCATAAACGTGAGTTGTCTATGCTCTAGTGCAGAAAACTGACCCGTTCCAAATTCGGCACGGCCCGTCAAATTTGGCCGAACATGTGAAAGCGCACGCATCACACGTCAAAGCGCGGCCGGGCTCGCCCCTCGCGTGCTATATTAAATCACATTTTGACAAGTGTACCGTGAAAAATTAATCGAGTGTCGTCGAGTGCGCGGGCGGCAGAAAAAATGAAAACATGATGGCATTTGGCTGGGCCCCCGGAGGCAGAAAGGTCAGGCGGGCAGCCGCTCGTGAAATGTCTCGCGTCGCCCTCCGCCCTGTGGACACCGCCGGGCGACTGCCGGCCGGCTACTGCTCCTCTGGGGATTCGTAACTATTCCGTCATTTCAATATTTTCATAATTTGAATATTGAACGTGCAAGCATATTATAGATCGTCTACTGTCTTCTGGCGTCCGAATCCATTGTAATAAAAAAATAGGAATAGTTTTTCTCTCTTAACATTTTATTACATTGGACATGTTAATACTTTTAAATTACGAGTATGAATGCTTGTTATTTATAATTTAAAAACGTATCTCAAACACTGAGTTAAATTGTGTTTTTTTTTTATTTATTTAGAGTTCAAAATTTCACCAAACGCCAATAGATTTTAGATGACTTATACGACAGTAAAAATATACGGATTGTAAGTGACCAGCAAATAAGTATGTACAAAAAATTCATTTTACATACCTACTTATTTGCTGGTAGCTTGGTGGTGATGAATAACATCGTGTTTATTACTTTTTTATTGCGTTTCTTTAGTGAAGCAAATGGGATTTGCAACTATGTCGCCGCTTAAATAATTTCATTTTTTTATTATGGAAAGTGCAAGTATACGACTACGGACTGTAAATGTTCAGTAACATCGCGTTTATAACTTTTTGCGTGCGTTGAAGTAATGAAGAAAATACAGATAAAGTAGAAGTTTTTAGTCGTTGTAAAAATGCAGGTGTGATCAGTGCTTTGGTAATCACATCTACCAAGAATCTTTTTACTTAGATGCTTTACGAAAATAGTTATTTTGTAACATTTTTAAAAAACATAATATACTTACAATCTACTACATTTACAAATCGTACTGCAAATAACAAAATAAAAACCTCAAGTTTACAATCAACATAACTTTAAAATACCCCAAATCCAGAGCGATAAAGATAATCAACTCAATATTTCACCGGCGCATCTTATGACAAACGGCATGGTATAATTAAACCGGGGGTTACTCCCATGATAGTTACCATTAATACTTATCTGACACGATATAACGCAATTAATCTCGCGAAAACTGTTTTACAACGTGAGAAGTAACACTTGTTGAGGGGTTTGTTAAAAACAACAGCTGTCAAGTGCGTACGGAGCTGCGGTGCCGGGGTTTTGTTCTTATTAAAAATTCAGTAAATATTTTTGGAGTATGTTTAATTTGGAGATTAAAACTGAGGTAGCATAACGAACAGGAACCATGACCCATGCAAGTGAATAGACTGTTTATATCCAGTTTTGACCAGGCCAGCATAATATTTCGACTGGAGAAGGACAACCATAGTTTCCTATTATCACGTGACAATACACGACACTACAATGTGACTACAATTAGTCACAATATCATGCCAATATAGAATATATTTAACAATAGATTAGAATAGTAAATAGTATGCAAGTAAATTGGAAGTTAATGGCTAAAATATTACACAGATGAAAAATATTACACATCGGTTATTGTTTAAAGTATAGCACTAAAACATTTACATACATTTATGTATCTTATATAGACTTTTATTGGATTGATAGTTGTTTCTAGTTAGATAGAAGTCAACATTTTCAAAGATTAAAAATACAACCGAATGTAAAACGTTTTTTGTAGAAATTGCGATATATTTACAAACCTAAATAAAAGGCCGTACATCTACGCGTACTATAGTAGGTTTTTCCTATAGTCCATGTGTACGAGCACAGAGTGAGGGTGCAGATGTTTGGAATGATAAGAATGTTAATGTTCACTTATTTATTGTCCAGCTTCACAAACTGATCTTAAAGTTAATTATGTTAAGAAATGTTTAAAATGTTTAATGAATGCACCCGATAGACGCGATTGCTCAGTATGCACTAATGTTAATTAAACATAAATTAAGTTATGCGTTACAAACATATTTATGCTTATTGCTTACTAAGGTGTTCGGTAAATTAGACCGAACATATTCCGGGGCATCAAAGATAATAAAAAGAGATAAATCTAAAATACACAATACAATGACAAGAATATAGTATAGGTATAACTATAATTACATAATTGTTAAATTCTTATTCCTAAATGTTTTCTCGGCATAGGAGAACATGACTTATTTGTTACTCTAGTTTTATTTATTATAGCGTAAATATGTTCCATGGGTTGACGTTCGACTGTAATTTGTCGCACTCTATCACTTTGATTTTGCGCACATTCACTAGAGATACTTGGTAACACCTCAGCCTTGCTTTGCACTCGCGCACTCTTCACATCACTATCACTAGATACAGGTTGTAACTCGATGTCTGGAGAAATGCGCGCACCACGCGCTCGCGATTGCTGCCAGCGGCGGCACCCCAATGCCACAGCTACTGCAGCCGCTGCTCCCACCAAGACGTAGCTCACCGAGTATAGGTGAACATCATGAGGTGATAATGTCGTTCCAAGTTCTAGTTGGTTACTCTTCATCTGTTCTATGTTTCTATGTAATTTGTTTAATTCGTTGCGTATCCCGTTAGGCTCTGTAATGTTGGTCATGTTTTGAAATGGCAGAGAGTTGTTAATCATGAAATTAATTGGATCCATATCTGGTACATAAACGTTATTGGTCATGTTGATCTGGTTCTTTGCATCCCTTTGGACATGCAACATAAAATCTTTTCCCTTTAGTAAGCAGTCCTGTTCTAAATGTATGATTCCGGTCTTCCGCAAATGCTCTATTTTAATGTTGTCTTCACAGATCACATTAACGGTACAGGTATCGCAGCAATGGTAAAAATAGCTAGACGGATTTGTTAAGGATATCCATTTGTTGTTGCATTTAGATGTTATTGTCTTACAATTTTCAGTGTTGTGATCGATTACACAGAACTTGTTTTCGTTTCCTCGATGATACACTGGCTGTTTAAAGTGACATATCCACGTTTGATGTTTGATGCATGAGGACAAATCTTCGCTATTTAATGTTATGAGGGTATCCCTTTTTAAATCAACAGCGATGTATTCAGATAGTGGAATCAATTCAGCCATAGTAGTTCTTATTTGATGAGGAATTGGTAATATTCTGTACAATTTGTAACGATCTCTACTCACGAGCGGGAATGTTATTTGAAATATGAAGTATCTTTCAGTGACTCTCGCTTTGAGGTTAAGTAGTTGGTACAGCTCTCTTATGTTATAGTGTACTACTGGTAGAATTGTATCTTCCGTTAAATGTGCCGAAATTGTGTTGAGTTCGGTTTGAAATTGTTGGGGAGTCAGCAGATGGATGTTGAACTGACCGTGATGTACGTTCGTTAATATATCCAACAGTGTATCTTGACTTCTTCTCAAATTTTGTAATAAATTAGTCGCACTTAACGACATCAGTGTAAACTCTTGAATTAAAGAAACGTTGTTAATTTCCTGTTGTAGTCTGTTTGACTCGAAATCGAGATTAAGTAAATGCTGATTGATAATTTTATGCTGTTTCGACATAATATCTTCTGTTCGTTTGAGCAGATTATACTCCGACTCAATGATAGACGTTTGGTTCTTCCACAATTCCACTATGTGTTTCTCATTCTGTTTTAATAGGTCGATATCCTGAGTATACTTTTCCGCAAACCTATCATCTAATACCCCGAACAAGGAATTTGCAAGATAGCCAACTCCGTTAATAAGGCCGCGTCGCTGTCTGGCGTGATCGTTTGTCCGCTGCGTCATCAAAAGTTCGTTATAGTATTGCAGTTCAGTGGCCTCATGGAACAGCTGAGACACGATCATGTTACAATGAGTGCCGCCTATTGTTTTGCACGTTTTATCTATATATTTCATAACTTTGTTGTATGTCTTCACTCCTTCCCAATACGGAGACATATTGTAGAAAATTACAAGTGTCCAAGTATCCTTGCTTACGCTTAATTTAGAGACAGGATCAAAGTATAAGGATTGTTCCCCTTTAAATTGTGTAATGTTATAGGCACTCCCTATATTACAACAAAGGGATATAAAAAATGTTACGGCCGTGACGACTTGTGATAAACTAATTTTGGTCAATTTTCCTTTCCTTGTCCCTCTTTTTTCGAGATTATTTTTGAAGTCTTCTTCTGTTTTTTCTGCGTTATTTGTTGTTTTTGAGGACTTGTGTTCATTTTCTGAAGTATCAATTGGCAAAAGAGATAGTTTTACGATTGGTCTTTTGATCGTGCCACCTTTTGTTCGCAATGTTACGACTCTTACAATTCCGTCGCTTCCGGGATGTAGCTCCGTCACTCTACCCATCATCCATTTTCCAGCTGGTATATTATCTTCGTGCACGACAACCATATCTCCAATTTTCATGTTCCGTTGACTTTTCAACCATTTTTGTCTTGCTATTAATTGGGTTAAATATTCCGTTTTCCATTTCTGCCATATTTGACGAAAAATATTGTTTGTT
Organism: Deilephila porcellus; assembly: GCA_905220455.2. NCBI lineage: Eukaryota > Metazoa > Arthropoda > Insecta > Lepidoptera > Sphingidae > Deilephila > Deilephila porcellus. Next base: position 11,929,657 of record LR999974.1, read on the forward strand.
AAATGCCATCTTGACCGCGCATCTGATTTTGTATCAATAACAGTCAATCCTGATCGTCCCGTCAAGAAATGAGCCGGTGATAAGTAGTCTAAGTCCTCGATATTTTCGCTTAGGGAGCACAATGGTCGCGAATTTAGGCAAGCTTCCAGTTGTGCCAGTACGGTGGTAAACTCCTCAAATGTCAATTTTTGTTCACCAACCACCCTTTTTAAATGATATTTTAAGCTTCGGACCGCTCTTTCCCACAATCCTCCAGCGCTTGGCCACGATGGTGCATTAAATTTCCACTCTATATTCATGTCAGCTATTTCTGCTAACAAATCATTATTAAAAACTTGTTGTAATTGTGCGTATTCTTCTTGTAGGATGCGATTACTTCCGATAAAATTCGTCCCTTGATCACTATACATGTAATGCGGTGTTCCCCTCCTAGCTGCCATTCTCCTCAAAGCAGCTAAAAAGGCAGTACTGGTAAGATCGGAAACCAGTTCCAAATGGATAGCTTTCGTAACCATACACACAAATAGCGCGACATATCCCTTTGATGATTTTACGCCCCTTCCTTTATTCATTTTGATATCCACGAAGCCCGTATAATCAACTCCTGTGTGGTAAAATGGAGGTGCTGAATTTATTCTAGCGGCTGGAAGATCGCCCATTAATTGGTATTGTTTCCTTGCGTCGTTCTTTCGACAAGTTACACAATTCCGTAGTTGTGCCTTGGTGGTGCTGATTCCCCCTGGGATCCAGTATTGGCGTCTAAGAGTAGTCAAGGTTAACCTCGGTCCGCCATGAAATGATAATAAATGTGCTTCGTCGATCAAAAGTTCCGCTAGTCGGCTCTTGTTAGGAATAACTTTTGGATATTTCATCTCAGCGCACATGTTAGCGTGTTTTAATCTTCCTCCCACTCTCAGTAGGCCATCTTTATCCAGAAAACAATCTAAATTTAATAATTTACTTTTTGATCTAACTCTGCCATCACGAATTATTTTTTCTATATCTTCCGAAAACTCCTGTCTTTGTACGAATTTAATTATTGCATATTTACTTTTTCTTATTTCCGATAATGTTAAGTAGCGTGGCAACTGCTGTCGTTGTCGAAGAGGTGTTAAGACTCTCCCTATCCATGCGAGTATGCGTACAATTTTTTTGAAAGAGTTATGCGCTTGCAATAAATCTTCGATGACGTGATTTTTCTGTAGTACGATGTTAACCTGTTTGATCTTTTTTGTTTCTTCTGTTGTTTCATATATCGGCTCTTGATTGCTTATGCTGTTATCATAAGTTTGTAACCATGATGGTCCTTGCCACCACAAAGTATGCTTTAATAACTGACTAGCTGTCATTCCTCTGCTAGCACAGTCTGCAGCGTTGTCGCTAGATTTCACGTATCTCCAATTGGCATTTGGCATATTTTGTTGTATAGAGTGGACTCTATTCGCTACAAAGGGTTTCCAGCGATTCTTATCACCATGTAGCCATCCTAGTACGACCATAGAATCGCACCATCCATAAATTTCAAATTGGCATTGAATACTCTGAATAATTTTATTCATAAGTTTGGATAACAAATATGCCCCGCACAGTTCAAGTTTAGGTAATGTTATCGCTTTTTTATGTGGCACTAATTTAGATTTAGCAGCTATAATGACAATTTGCCGATCATGTACATTTTTTGTGCGCGCGTATACGACACATGCATATGCCTCCGTGGATGCGTCACAAAATCCGTGAAGTTCTATTACGGTATCCGGTTGGCACAAAATCCATCTTGGTATCGCATAATATTTCACGGTATTTATATCCTCCACCATGTTAGCCCATTTGCCACGTACGTCATCAGGGACTAAATCATCCCATTGTAAATTATTTTTCCATAACTGTTGGAAAAGTAACTTTAATTTGGTTGACAATGGTGTCAGCCATCCTAAGGGATCAAATATTTTGGATATTTCCGATAGTAACCGGCGTTTAGTAAGTTTCGATACTGCTGTTGTATTAAACTCATAATTAAATGTAAATTGATCTGTCATTGTGTTCCAGCATAATCCTAATGTTTTGAGCGTGTGTTCGTTCTTGAAATTATAAATTTTATTCTCGACATCCATTGGTTTTATGTTTTGTAATAAATCGTGGTTATTAGCCGACCACTTCCGGAGATTGAATCCACCCAACTTCAGGAGTTTGATTAATTCGGCTATTATATATTTCCCCTGGTTGACGCTATAGGTCCCATGTAAAAGGTCATCCATAAAAAAGGAATTCTCTAATACAAAGGCTGCTTCTGAATGTTTCGTCCGTTCATCTGACGCTAGCTGTTTTAATGTCATAATTGCAAGGAAAGGCGCTGCCTTTGTACCATAAGTTACGGTACCAAGTTGGAAGATTTGCAACGGTTGTTCCGGCGTCTCTCTCCATACAATTTTTTGTAGGTGCTGATCATCCTCGTTGACCCGAATTTGACGATACATTTTCTCGATGTCAGCTGTGAAGGCATATGGATATTGTCTCCACTGTATTAATAGCGTCTGCAAGTCCTTTTGCAAATTAGGCCCTTTACACATAATATCATTTAAACTGAACCTGGTTGATGTTTTCGCTGACGCATTAAACACTACTCTATATTTTGTTGTTGATGAATCATCTTTTTGCACGCCGTGATGTGGTAGGTAGCATTGTAATGTTATATTACGACCGATTTTTTCCGGTTTCATATGTTGTAATTCGATATATTCCTGCATAAATGTCTTGTATTTTTGGGCCAAATCCTTTTGTTTTTTAAACCTAGATTCCAAATTTTTAAATTGAGCTATAGCCATTGACTTAGATTCTCCCAAGTTTGGTTTTAATTCATCGTGCAGTGGTATTCGTACTTCATAGCGTCCATCCTCTGTCCTTTTTGTTGTATCTGAATAAAACTGCATGCACCTTTGATCTTCTACTGATACACTGGTTGCTTCCATAATTTCTTCTGTTTGCCAAAATCTCTGAATCTCATCAATTTTGTTTAATATCACATTACAGTGATAAGTTTTTACGTTACCACATAGCAACCAACCTAATTGGGTTTGTTGTACTAAGGGTTGATATGCATTGTCCCCTTTTATCAGTCCACTCAGAACAATGCTTGCATAAATATCGGCACCTAGCAACAAGTCCACGGGTCGACTCTTATAAAACTCTGTATCGGCCAACTGTATGTTCTCTATAAATGGCCATTCAGGTTTCGGGAAACTTTTATTGGGCAAACATTTAATGAGATCATTCATGATAAAAACTTCTGTTTGGAACGAAAAATTATTATAAAGTGACGAGCATTCTATGGTCATCATTCCTTTGCAACTACTCTCCTTTTGTCCCACTCCGAAGATTACTCCTTTGCATTTATGCCTTTTTATATTTAATAATTGTGCCGCCCGCTCTGTTATGAGCGATGTTTGGGAACCTTGATCAATCAAAGCTCTCAAGGTGTAATGTGTCATATCAGCAGCCTTAACCCTTAACAACGCGGTGGAAAGCAGGATCTCAGAATTTTTATCCTGAGAAGCATGCGATGTACCCGCTACGTGATCGTTGATATTTTCATTTTGTTGAGTAAACTGAACTCGGCTTGACGACGAACTTGCTAATCTAGGTCGCGTAAATGCGTCATGCAGAATAGTGTTATGCGATGCCATGCATTTTCGGCAAGTTTGTGTCGATGTGCATCTATTACCGTTATGAGTGTATAAACAATTTGTACAAAGTTTTAATTTATTGGCTGTTTTTAAACGATGTTCATCACTTAATGCTAAAAACTTTTTGCAGTTATAAATGCCGTGTTGCTGATTGCAAAGAGGGCACTTAATATTTGACACGTGCATTGATTTCGCCACGTTATACTTGCCGCTGTTAGCTGTATTGTTAAAATTATTGCTTCTGTTGGAATAATAATTATACATGTGTTTCTTCGAAGTGGATGATGTTGGAAAATTTTTGGTTTGGAACGATGGCTTAGGTCCGCAGTCATGCTTCCTTTGTGCGGTCTCTAAAGTTGTAAACTTCGTTTCCAAAAACTCCAAAAAATCTTTAAGAACTGGCAATTCCTTTGAATTTTTTAATGTCTCAATGTAATCTGTATATGTCTCAGCATCCAATTTCTGGCCTAAAATATGTATAATTAATGGGTCCCATGAATTAATTTCGACACCTAAATTTTTTATTCCATTCAGGCATTCTATGGTTGTGTCATGCATTCTTTTAATTTGAACTAAAGACAGTTGTTGTATATTTGGGAGTCCCAACAGAACGTTCATGTGGGATGAAAATATTAACTTTTTGTTGTCGTACCGATGTGTAAGGATATCCCAACACACCAAGTAATTATCCGTGCTAATCGATAAATGTTGTATAAGCTTCTCTGCTTCCCCTCGTATCTTACTCTTCAAATGTTGCATTTTTTGCCCATTTGATAGGGACGGGTTGTTGTGAATACTCTCAGTAAACAAGTCCTTAAACGATACCCACTGACTGTAGTTACCAGTGAATACCGGGATCTCGAGTAGAGGAGTCGATCTCTCTCTATGTGCAACAGACCACATTTTTGTGTTAATTGCTTTCTTCAAATTTATATATTGTTTCTCGTACCTGTCGAACATGTGGTTGTATGACTCGTTCTCCTCATCTAACTCACTCTCTAAGTCCCAGTGAAGGGCGTCAATTGTTGACCATCTTACTTGTAATGTTTTTAACGCGTCTTCGAATTCCCATTTCTCCGAAATGGAATCCACGTCGATGGTTGATGTTGTTCGTAAAAAGGCTTTAAAATTTGCGAACTGACGCCTTAACAAATCGTCTATCCTACTATTTGTACCTGAACTTTTCTTTAGAGGTATGTTAGGAGAACTAGGGCCTGCTTTTACCATCATGTCCTCATCGCCTAGGTCAGTAGGCGGCGCTACTCTTTGCGGGGTAATGATTTCCTCGCCTTTCGTAGATATGTTGCCCTTAGGAAAAAACTTTTGATAATGTTGATTGACCAAACCTTTGACTTCCTCATAAGCTTTGAATGTTTTTTCATACTCTCGCTGCATAAAGTATGAATCAGAATGACTTACTTCCATGCTAATACGGTCATGATTAAATTGATACTCCTTCCAATACTCATCTAGTGAATTTAATCGTTTCTTAAAATAATCTAATGTTTTTCGCTCAGCGCTATCTTTTCTAACGTTAATGCCAAGCTTCACAATGTTTTCATAGATCATTGATTGAATGTCAATGAGGTCTGCCATGACTCAAGGATGTATTAATGTTCTTGTTAAAATAAAGGAAATTTATTACTTGTATAGAGCCTGTTGACTTAACTCCGCTGCGGAAGACGTTTCTGCAATTTTGATGCTGCACTTCTCACACTATACCGGCACTAAATGTTCAGATTTTGTCTAGTTCTAAGCTTCACCATGTGGTCAGAACACGCGCGAAGCCCTCTCGAAGGACCAAAATAATGTACGAGCACAGAGTGAGGGTGCAGATGTTTGGAATGATAAGAATGTTAATGTTCACTTATTTATTGTCCAGCTTCACAAACTGATCTTAAAGTTAATTATGTTAAGAAATGTTTAAAATGTTTAATGAATGCACCCGATAGACGCGATTGCTCAGTATGCACTAATGTTAATCTATATATATAAAAGAGGAACCTGATTGACTGACCTATCAACGCACAGCCGAAACTAATGGAGTTAAGAACTTGAAATTTTACACAGGGATTCCTATTGTGACGTAGGGTAGCACTAAGAACGGATTTTGGGAAATTCTACCCCTAAGGGGGTGAAAAGGGTTAAAAACTGTTGTATGGAAAATCTAAACCGTTGAAGTTACAATTGTCAAACTTGGAAGTTTAATAAGTCATTCAAAAACAAAATTAATTGCATACTAAATTTTTCTAAAAATTAACATTAAAGGGGTTAAAATAAGGGTTGAAATGTTTAGAAACTGGGTGATTTCCTTCCTACCCGATCAACGCACAGCCGAATCTACTGGAGCTAGAAACGTGAAATTTTACATAGGGGTTCCTATTGTGACGTAGGGTAGCACTAAGGAAGGATTTTTGGAAATTCGACCCCTAAGGGGGTGAAAAGGGTAAAATACTGGTGTATGGAAAACCGAAACCCTTGAAGTTGCAGACATCAAACTTGACGTCTTAGTTACTCATCTAGAAAAAAGAACAACTGCATACTCGCTTTTCTTATAATTAACCCTAAAGGGGTGAAAATAAGGGTAGAAGTTTTGTAAAAACAAAGTGTCGGAACAATGCACAGCCGAAACTACTGAAGCTAAGAACTTGAAATTTTACACAGGATTTCCTGTTGTAACGTAGAGTAGCACTAAGGAAGGATTTTTAGAAATTCAACCCCTAAGGGGGGTGAAAAGGGTAAAATACTGTTGTATGGAAAACCGAAACCGTTGAAGTTACAATTGTCAAACTTGGCACTTAAGTTACTCATTCTAAGACAAAAATAATTGCATTTATTGTTTATCTAAAATTAACCCTAAAGGGACGAAAATAAGGGTTGAAGTTTTGTAGAACCGAACTGCCGGATCAACGCACAGCCGAAACTAATGAAGCTAGGAACTTGAAATTTTACACAGGGATTTCTTTTATAACGTAGGGTAGCACTAAGGAAGGATTTTTGGAAATTCAACCCCTAAGGGGTTGAAAAGGGTAAAATAATTTTGTATGGAAAATCGCAACCGTTGAAGTTGCAGATTTCAAACTTGACACTATAATTACTCATCTAAAACCAAAAATAAATGTGTACTCTGTTTACTTAAATTTAACCCTAAAGGAGTAAAAATAAGGGTTGAAAAGTTTGTATGGAAATCAAAACTACTGAAGTTATTCGTATGAAAATTTACTTTTGTCCCTTTCGAACGACTTTTCAATGCAGTTTGAGCGAGAAAACAAACATTCGATACCTAAAATAGGTTTTAAAACTGTATATGAATAAGGCCATTTAACTACTGATCCGATTGATCTCAAAATCGTTATCTGAGTTCCGATAATCTAAATTTGTATTCAGAATTGAAAATGTTGGCCGTCATTTTGAACTTTTTATTTATTGTTCCGATTGGACTCTGAATCGATAACTGACGGATCCATTGATCCGATAATCTAAATTCAGAGTCAGAATTGGAAATAGAAATGCTGCACGTTGATTTTTGTTAAAACTTTACGTAGAGTTTACATTAGAATAGGTCTAACGATATAACGTCTACATTATCTTAAACACGCAGACGAAGTTGCGGGCAAATGCTAGTTAAACATAAATTAAGTTATGCGTTACAAACATATTTATGCTTATTGCTTACTAAGGTGTTCGGTAAATTAGACCGAACACCATGGTATTCCTAAAAAAAGATATTAGTGAATATCCGCGGTCGATCCATCACGTCAGATTAATGTTTTGATGTATACGTTACATTACCGTGAATAGAATGATCGGTGCGTACACAGCTCACACTGGGTTTCGCATATGCTTAATTATACATGTATTGCTTGAAGATTTTTCTTAAATATTATTTTGTTTTTGTGAGATGTATTAATAGACAAACATGTGTAATGAGTTTCAAAAGTTGAGTCTGAAAGATACCAAATCTCACTGGGCTGGCATGGTGGACTAAATAATATTGTAATTGCCTTATAGAAGTTTAATTAAATTTTTGAAGATGCAATTTTGATCGGTTTTGATTTGATGGATATTTTGTCCGGATCGTGGCGCCATAAATTTTCTCGTAATTATCTACTATTCACGAGTCATGACTTGTATATTAGTGTGTGGTTTATGAGCGTGGTAGTTTTTTTTTATTGCGATGAATAGGAAGACGAGCTTGCCATTCGCCTAATGGTAAGCGATGCGACCTCTCATGGACAATGGCAAAACCAAACAACACCATGAATTACAAAGCAATCCTTGACTGCGCTCGTCATCCTGAGACATAAGATGTTAAGTCTCGTTATGTCCAGTAGTTACTCTGGCTACAATGTCCTTTCAACCGGAACGCAACAGTGCATTTACACACTGCTGTTTGGCGGGAGAAAAGACATTGCGGTGGTACCTACCCAGGCGGCCTCTCACATATGAGAGACCTAATACCAGTAAAAATTCACCCTAAGCATAGCTACATTTAAAACTAAATAAAATTAAATAAACAGTATTTTGTACGGACTACGAAGTTAATATGGACGGCAATTCTAGAAATAGTCAATCATTAGGTAGCTCTATTTATGGTACCTATTCCGAGAATGTTTACCTGGACATACTTTATTAATCCCCTTCCTATACATTTATATTATAGGAGTCTCTATTATCTAAAAGTGCCTTATCCGAGATCTGTGAGTGACAAAAATAACATAGACATTCATATCGTTCAACAATTATTACAACTTAAATATTTATAACATTACAAACTAATAATCACTCATGCATATAACCTTAAATAAATAATTAGGCTAATAAAAACAAATATCGAATATCACGTAATTAATTTAATTAAAAAATCACCACAAAAATCCTTAACAAGATAACAAGAGTACCCCAACTAACCCCGGCCCACCCTCATCTGCATTTGACCACAATGTTGTTTCCACTCGCATGCACCCGTAACAATATCCGACACTAATAAAGGTCTCAGCCCATTCAACCATAACGCAATATTGTCTACTCTAATTGGCATTAAAATTCGCCGAAAGAACTGAGGTAACCCCCAAACAAGCGCTTATCGTCACATCAGTGCGCTAAGGCCCGCTCTCCTCTCGCCCTACGTTTGCTAATGAATATAATACATGGCCCCAGGTATTGTACGTTGGGAACTTCAAATATATCGCTCACGCTTGTTATTATGTATATTGTTTTCGTGTAAAGGTAGAGTTGTGGTGGCTCTACCACCAATTAACACAATAAACGTAATTGTATAATTTTGGCATTTATTTATTTGAGCTTTGCTATGATTTCTGATTTCTGATCTGAAATTTCGAAGGTAACAAAAGCCTGAATTTATGTGAGATCCCATCAGCAAATTTTAGCGCCGATAGCCGATTATGAGTTTCTCTAGGTTTATTTCTTGTTATGACTATGGCTTTCTTTTGAACACTTTTGATGTTTGTCTCACGCACATATTTTACAAATCACTCTCTAATTGCACCATTATATAGAGACGTCGCAAAAGTAGTACTTATACTACATACCGGCAAAATCCGCATAATATAAATTGTTCAAACAATTTTAAATACGACCTTGGCCCATCTACCGATAGAAAGCTAGGTTGAGGTAATAACGCCGGGGTTAGAGTGGTCGCACCACACTGTTCACAGAGAATTGACGTAATCTTGATAATTGCTGTTTGTGGCGACTGGCGTCGTTCCGCGAGTCGCCTAGCAACGCGGTGAATGGCCAGCGTGTTTTATACCATACAGATACGTGAAAACATTCTACGGAGACATAAGTATATCTGGTATATACAGGAGCCAAATATACGGAAAAACATAATATTAATGTATATACGAAAATAAGATGATTGGAGTTCGGCGGATATTTGTGTTTATTTAATTATCCTGTAAGAAATTGTGATGAAACACATGGTTAGGATGATTCGGTTATATTTCTTTTATAAAATACAGAATTTGAATTTGGAGTTTTTATAGACCCTTGGCAGACAATAAGTGGTACGAGGAACACTTAATTTTTCTTACAATATTTCTGAATCTTAAAATGATGGACTAAAAATATCAAATGCACCAAAACCATTTAAATACAGGGCTTAAGCCTCCACCTTACATCTACTAAAATCATTGAAGCATTTTTGAACATCAAAAGTAAATCGATGTCCACACTGGGCTCAGACCCCTCAACCCTCAAGGGACGCGCATTATAACTGAGCATATCTGCGGCGTCACTCAAGCGCAATAAATACCCAAATAAAGCGCAAATAATACCCAAATCGCTCATCAGCGAGCCTCACCCTCCCCCAACTATAATTATCTATAATCAGAATATACCCCGTCTATAATCAGCGCGCGATGCAATTATTACTATTACTATGTTTTGCATGCGCTCTGATTACCCCATGCGGAGTGCTGATTGATTCGCGTTTGTTTTTTTTATTGATATGTAATTAGATTTGTGTGGTTGTACCTGGTATGTTTTATGGATTACTGGGGGTATCATTATGTTTAGCCACACGAAATGAAATGCTAAAGTCAGGATTCTACAAAGGATTTCCACGAATATCTGCTCTGCGACTTCTTGCAAACTTTTTAAGATCATAGACATTTTTATGTATAAATATGTAGACCAAAAATTGCAATGTTAATAGCAATTCCTCGGAACATGCAAAGAATTTTAAAGATAATATTACTCAAGAAATGCATTGTTTACCCTAAACACACATGAAACTGTTCATAAACATTGATTTATAGCAAAAAATCCTTACAAAACAAGCCAGGGCAATATATCGCGAGGACAGTTTCGGTATCGTCATAAATTTCGCCTCGGGGTTGACCCCGGCCGTCACTCGATTAAGCATCGCGGCCTTCCTTCAATTTCATATTTATAAACGGGATTACGCAAAAATGCCAGTGTAATGGATCACCTCGCAGGACTAACGTCCGCCGGGGAGGCAAATTTGAGAGGGGGGGGTCTGATCGCCGGACTCATCCATCAAACGCCTCACGCATGTGAATTGGGGCGTTTTATCTGGAGATAGCCGCATCTATTTAAATATTTCGTCGTTTAGGAGGTATTACGCTGTGGCTAATGGTGGGTACTGGGAGCCACTGTGTTTGTGCAATGTGTAAGGAACGTGTTGCGTGGAAGGTAACTTTGGTAAATAGTTTATGTGATGAGTATGTATATTCCGATACTACACTAGTAGGCAGTGAATTTGACATTAAATTACCTCTCGACCCTTCTGATGTATCGTAGTGTAACTTTAAGGTAATTAAAAACATTTACTAGTTCCAGATTATTGCAAACAGACTCAATCTAATACTAAAGAGATTCTTCAAGAATTATGTCTCCTTAACACATTCAACTGACTTCAAAATAACCACATAAAATATACAGCAGGTTCAACTCACGCATGCCACAAAAACTGTAAAAGCAGCGAGTCAACGCATGCATTTGTCGGTCACGAGTCACGACACGTAGACGCCATTCCTAAGACGAATCGAGGCGACGAAGCCATTGACACTCACTGAAATGATACGCCATTTGTACTTGTATTGAGCGGGAATGACGAATGCAGGTAAATTATTTACATGCAGGGTTCAAGTAGGTTTAGTTAAATTGTCAGCCTCCGTGGCTCAGTTGGTTTAACACCGTCTGTAAAACGCGACGCCGTGGGTTCGATCCCCGCATCGAGACAAACGATCGTGCAGCGCAAGTATTTGGTTCGGATCTGGGTGGTTGTGAGACCAAAAATTCTATCGTAGTTTCTGATACCAGCTACAGTAGAATGACGAATGCAGCTAAATTATTTACATGTAGGTTTCTAGTAGATTTAGAACAGGTTTTGATGGTGAGCATCTCAAAGAGACAAATAGAAAGTGTCTGCTGTGAGTATTGACAACTTGCTAATGAAACAAAGTAATAAATTGCAACAATTACGCGATAATGGTAAATCAGTCATAGAATTACTGTTAACCTGCACATTTATATCCGATTTTTAACAATTCAGCTTAATTGTTACGACCGATCTGCATTGTGTTCAATTTATCGTGCCAGTGTAAAAATATTTCAATTTAGGCACTTAATTTTTATTAACTTAAAATTGTATTAAATATCAATTCTCGTCAATTGTTTGTCACACTTCTCGTACTTGACGACACGTGCATCATACACCATCTTTATGACGAATCGGAACGATCTTCCAGACTTACAGATACAAAAATGATACGCATATTATATTTTTCGAATTACAAGTGCATGACGTGGAAACACGCCAAGACAACATTACTGTTACATAATGTAGAAAATTAGTCTACTGTAAATATAGAAAAAATACTGAAAAATACAGATAAAAACAACTTCAAAAACCGATATAACATCAACTGCCGTAAATTATGCAAATCATTACTTAGTTAACAAACTGTCAACCATACACAATGTGGCTATTAACCATACTATTTCTAGCCTATGGACAGCTTCACCAAACTTTTAAACCGAATACAACTAGGTATATCAATTTCATTCGGTGTCAATTGTTCTTTTGACCAATGTCCTCAGTGCAATGCCGTTGACCTTAGGCTAGCGGCACACTGCCGTAAATAAATAGCTGAAACGTGCTCCACTCGTGTGTACGTTGCGTTATACAAATGCATAACGGGTCTTCTTGCAAAACCTCAGAGGTAAGTATCACATATTGTTTTTATGAGTTTATATAAAGATACTACTTTATTAGTTATTTTTATTTGGAAAAAATATAAAGAATTTATATGCAGGTTTCACGACCTTATGATGTATCGCCTTAACAGAGTTTTAGTACTAAATCGTTACAGGTGTTATTCCAATGTAAAAAAATCTTTTTATTAGACAATATATGATTTGGTTTTTTTTTAAGTTAGGGTGTTTTGTATGTAAATATTTTTTGTAAACGCAATAATACAGAAAAAATATAATGTAGGAAGACTATTTTGAAACAATATAACAACAATAAACAAGTTCTCAGTTTCCAAATGTAATTAATATACTAATATTTTAATCAAGTTTCGCAGCTAGATATAATTATATTTACTTCTAAAACGACTACCGATACATTCAATTGAACTCTCAAAATATATTTCTGTCGTTAATAATATAAAGAAATATCTGAAATTAAATAATATATAAAAACGGATTAGTTAACACACGATCCCGTATTTTATAATATAAATCAGTACATACTCTTACATATTTTCTTACTGAACTCTATCTGAATAATATAATACAATGCACAAATAGTACAATATATTAAACATGATCTGGTATATTTTAATGAGGGCCATGAAATCTTATAAGAAATATTTAACTATAAGCGTATTGTACTTAAGAAATCATAATATATTCCACACAATAAGAACTTATCATGAAGCCTTATCTGGAAAATATTTTTATTATTGGCGCTAACCTAACAAACATAACGATTATCATCCATTAAAATATTATTATTCGTAGAAAACAATTATTGTTTGCGGATGAAAGTTGATCATTACAAATCCATAAAGATATTGATATTGTCGTTTGCCCATTGTATGTGAGCTTTTATTAAGTTTATAAATAGACGGGAACCCAAACAAATCGGCGTACGACGCGGCAACCGCCCTTGAACTGCGCTTCGGAGGCTCTCTGGCAGCGCCGGAGGCTGCATGCGCGCGCGGGGGCGGGGCCCGGCCGGCCAATCAGCGCCCCTTCACATTTTTCAGCCCCCGCCCGCGCGGCCGGACGCTGCCCAAAAACAAAAGGATCAAAGTCGGCGAAACCTATCTCTTTCTTTGTGAGGCCGGCAAACGGGCATCGATGAGAGGATAGATACAGTGTGTCGCGCGGGCGCGAATCGATACGGAGCCCCGCGGCCCGGCCGGCGCCCCGCCCGCGCCCCACCACGGCCCCGGCGCCCCACGCGCCCTCGCCCCCTCGCCGGCGCCCCACGCGCCCCACGCTCCCCACGCGCCCCGCGCTCCCCTCGCCGGCCATTTGCACCCGTGTTTACTATTATTATTTTATTGAACGGACGCGCACACTCGCCGCTCGCCTCCGCTCTCCGCTCTCCGCTCGCCACATAACGAATATTTACAAATCATAAGCCTCCGATTTGGAGCAATTAGGCGGCTATCTTACGGCCTCTTTCGCGAGCTCGTTACCGGCCCCGAGTGGCCCACCTACAATTAAATGCCACTTGGTAGTGTTCCTTCGCCAAATTGTATACACATTTACAAGCCTCGAGAAATATAAAGCGTTTCCTTTATATTACGGCATTTAAACAAGCCTATAGGCCTACTTAATGTTGAAATTAATAAATACTCGTAGAACACAGACTTAATAATGCCGTTTTAATTGACGTATTTAAATATTTTTAAACATTTTTGTTTGTATAATTTATTTTTATCCTAGATCTACACTCACGAATGAAAAGTTAATCGAGTCATAGCATAACATCATGTCAAAAATATTCAATTGTTTAAATAAGTAATATAAAAAAAACATAATTTAGTATCGTAAAAACTAGAAACATGAAATAAATGTTTGTCGATAACAGCATCGACGGAATACGAGTAAAGGTACATAGAGGGCATCGATATCAATGTTACACTATAAGTCAATCATAGAGGGTAAATTAAATCGTATTAACATTTTACAGTTTTGGTGATTTCCATAAATCCCAATAAAATGATTTATAGTTTATTTTACACACTATAATATATTTAGGTAGGTTAATTTTAGAACCGATATTATTGTGATAATTGCTTTAAGACTTTGCATTCTTAGTACCAACGCCCTAATTAATTAAGACTTTCTCATTAGGGGTGTTGATTTTTAAATAAATTATTGTAATACCTAATACTATTTTATACGTATAATTTCGTAATAAACGCAAAGAAAATTAAATTAAGCTTTTAATTATTAAAAACTGGTACAATAAGCTTAAGCAATGAAATTGCGCAAAAAAAATATTAAAAAATCACGTCAATTTTTTATTGCGTTGGTCCGGTAAATGAACAAATGGCTCGCCTGCTTGTAAGTGGTACAGTGTACAGTACAGTACCTGTGCTATCCTTACAAAATGGGGCAGGAAATTATTGGATCTCACTGCACGAAACACAACAGACAAAACCATCGTTTTCTGTGAGATAGTGGTAACACCACAATTTAACCGGCCCATTCCTTTAATGGTCCAAAGTGACTTCAGTGTGTCTCTACCACTTTTTATTTATTCCTGTTGCATTTATATGTTATAAGTAAACATAGATGAAATCAATAAAAGATTCAGTTATTCTCATTACGCTTTTGACATACAAACGTCATTATAATGGAACATTTGATACATATAATATGTACATTACAATAAATTAATAAATATTAACAATATCCTATGTGGGCAGAATATAGTTTGTATCTTAAGATTTCTGTCTGTACCTATCTGTACTTGTATGAGCCCTTTTTCGTCCCACTGCAGGGCACGGGCCTACTCTATAATCGAGAGTACGATTGAGCGGATTTATGCTATATAATCCACCACGCTGGCGTAGTGCGAGTTGGCGTACTTTACATACCATATAAATATATCGCTATGGTATGCGGGTTTCCTCACGATGTTTTCCTTCGCCGTTATGGTGTGTGGTGACTGGTGATTGACTATCAATATTAAAATTTTGATAATATTTATTTTGTCGCTTTGAGTTAATTACGTAGGTAATAACGATAAAGGGATATAAATAAGTCGACTCGTGTAAAGAATATTATGTACACGTAAAAAAGTGCCTGAATATATGTTAAATTGTTCCCAAAGAATGTGTTAAAGTATTGTTAACATTTTACTGTACCAATTCCGTCATTTACTTTGGAAATGTCATGTTATTCACGCCCAGGTAGATTTATTTAGCGTGTATCATACATCTGATCTTATCACTCTTTTTTTTATTAACAAGACAAAGTGTATAAAATATTAAGAAATAAAATATGCATGGTTTATTTGATTTTTAGGCTCTCTATGTTATATTTTCATAATATCAGGTTTAAATTTTCGCTGATGCATTTGGATTATAGTGGATAACTTTACCGATTCTAATATATAGAATTTAAATGAAAATACTATTTTTATAATCCTATACATGTGTTAGTGAGATTAACAATTGCTTGCACAGTATATTTACTGTTGCATACAATAGAATGAGGCATATTATATTGTTTACCCAAATATAAGTAATAGAGGGCAAACCTATTTCCTTATTAAGCCACTCCTCATATGAGATTTCACAAACCAAAAGCTCATACAAACTGGATTGCCCCAACAGAAATTCGAATCCTGGATCGATATAAACTTAGATCACAGCCCAAACATGCTAACACTGGACCAATGCAGGGTCAATGTATTTTAAATTTATTTTCATTATTTTATTTACTGTTAACAGTGTCGGATGATCTCTTCTGTTATTTAATGGATACCATCAAGTAATTTATAAATCGTAAATTCCTATTTTAGTTATCACTATACAAATTAAGGTTAACGTCACCAGTTATGAATGCATACCTACCTACTACTGGGGTGAAAATTTTATTTAAAGTTGAGATTCAAGCTTCTACAAAACCTAATGTAAAGGTGTTACATTATTGCTCAAGATTCATAAATCAACACATAATAATATATCTTTTTTAATCTTTGCAAATAATACAATTAAATACCTAGTTAACTATGTAAATATAATATTTATTATTCCGTAACTAGACACGTAATATAACTACTCTCGCGGAGCAGTACGACTGTAAACGGCATTGATGTTACAATTTCCAAGAACTTTCCTAATTCCTTTCTTTGACCTACATCGCCCAAAATTGTTTCTCGTTCAATATGAATAAAATTAAATAAGCTCCATCTGGGCAAAACTGTGGTAAACTCTACCTTTCAACTGAGTTACTGCTGCCATCTAGGATGACGTGAACGAAATACCAGAGCGTACGCCTTTAGTTTCCACTCTTCCGATAGAGGACGCTGTTACAAATTTAGCAACCAAAATGATGATTAAGTAATTTTTTCCCATTATATTCAATATAACAAGTGATTTTGGTTATATCATGAAATAAAAAATTAAACAGGATAAGTTACGTGTATTGGAAATATAAACAATTGTCTGTTAAAATATTTATTGCTGCGTAATAGACTGCTTTACCGACAGTGCTATATCCGGTTGGCGCTCGACGACATCACGCACACGCAAACTCGCTTTTGCAGTTAACTTCACTTCATAAATGTTCGATCTCTTTCAACTACGTCGAGGCTTGTGCTTTTTGGGATTACGCTTTTCGGTAATTATTGTTTTACTGCTTGGCTACGGTGTATTTTCTGAATTTTCAATAATATTCTAGTCACAGGTGAGTTTCGCGATATTTTGACTGTGCCGTGATCGTAAAACCGTAACAGTTTGGCGCGTTGGTTAGATTCTGTCAACATAGCTAAATGTTCACAGTTCACACGCAGTGTCGGTTTATGCACGTGTAATTACAATACGAACGTGATTTTCGGTTTGCAGACATGGCTCTGAGCGTTGCGCTACCTCTGGCTGGCTTGGAGACGGACAATTTTAACTCGTTCAGCTCTTTCGGGCATATAATCGAGATAGCGGGCCTGTCCCAGTCGCAGTCGAGCCCAAGCCCGTCCGTCTCCAGTGAATCTAGCGGTATCGGTTCGCTGGGATCGCTCAAGTCAGAATCTGTAAACAGTGACTCCCTGCCGTCTAGTCCTCAGACAACAGAAAAGGTTAGTGTTAAATATTTGCATTATTTTGTTTGCTTACGTCCTGTCCTTGACCTCTCTATTTTCATAATATTCCGTAATGGCGAATGTCTATATTACGCTATCAATGTTGTGTACATTAACGATGTGTGATCATGGAAAGATTTTAGTGACGGTGATAAAGTTATAATAAATCACACTATGTTTTGATTTGCAAGTGGATTTTATATGTGAGACAAGATGTCTACCACCGCCGATCGGTCCTTGCCAAAATTAATTCTGCAACTTAAATTAGAATTTAGAAGCACATAGCAACACACCACCAAGTTACAGCAATACGCCCATACGGTGTACGCTATTAAAGACAGTATGTCTTGCACATTTAGATCATATTGGCTTGGACACATCTAGACTAACTGTATGACTGGCAATATTTCTGAGTTAAAGTGAAATAACGCCTACGACAAAGTAAGGTGTTATGGTTATTTTAGGAGTCTTGTTATTGATTTAGCAGGGTTGTCAATAGTTTTTGGATATTTTCAGAAAATATTTGAACCGGTTGTGCAACCGCAGCCACGTCCTAAGGAGATTAAAGCCGAAGACGTAAAAATTGCATACGGGGGCCGAGATATCCTCAATTTGATGGCAAATCTCACTGATCCCCGATGGAGCTACCGTGCCACCGTCCTGCCGCCAAATAACCCTGCACTGTTCTTCGCCAACCGCTCCCAGTACCACAGGCTGGGACCGTATGGAACTCGCACGCAGTACGTAAAGGACACTTGTCGCTTATGCGGATTCACGTGGGTCGTGGCTGCCACGGATTGACGTGACAATGTGTCAGCATAATCTTTGAACAAACGAACGTTGAATGGGTACGACTGGGACACATCAGGGTGCATATCAACTTCTTCGACTCTCACTGTCACTTAATGGTGCTTATATTGCCATTATTGATAAGCCAATGGCTTTAGTTCACTTAATAATTTAGCTTGATAAATTTGTGATGACCTGCCAGTGTTTGATATACATGTGACGGAATATTTTGCAATTGGTAGATGTTTTATTTTGTTGTTCTTGTTTATTTAAATTACCATTTATGAAGTTTTATACATTTTTCTACTAATTTATAAGTATGAAATCTTATAAACTGTGATTTGTTGTATTGTAAGAAATTTTAATGAAGTTTTTTTTTGTTGAACTAAAGCCAGTGGTTTTGTGACATTTTCCTAAACGTAGTTTGTGCATGTGCTCGCCTGCTGTGCCCTGGTTCTACGGATGACTGTGGAATATGTATGTGGCTATCGTCTCGCGCATTCGTAGAGTTACATTTTAAACGTGACTTAATACTGTGATCTTAATTTAAACAAGACAATTTTTGACAATTCTGTGAATGTAATGCGTGACGATAAGAGACTTGTTTTTGTTTTAACTTATTTGATTGTGTGATAAAGTTAGGCTTAATTAACACTTATGAACTTTGCAATGCCATAAAGAATTTGCAGACTTATTCCGTGACAGCATTTTTAGGTTCTTCTTTAAAAAAATGCAAAAGACATTTGATTGAATCTAAAATTTTACTCTAATTCTATTCATGCAATGAAAACTAAAAAGTTAGTAATATATTATACTACATTTAGTTCCTCTTAGAAATGTTAATAATTTGTTATCCAAAGAATATTATTTTAACTATAAATTGTTGGTCTACACAATTTATATTGATTAGTATAAAGTGTGGTTTAGTCTTTTTGACCAATGGATTTTGTATCCAATTACTCTTGAAGCAATATTTAAATTTTAGACATTTACAATGTCATAACGAGCTAGTACTTCCCACCATTACATGTAATAGTTATTATTTAAATATTGTTTATTAAATTCTTTAGTTTCTAGAGATAATGAATTAGATATATTCCACAGTCATTTATCAATAGGATCGTCATTGTTTAAACCAAAAGGCTGCTTCTCGGATGTTATTTAAATTTACGATTTTGACGAGATAGGCACGAATTTAAAGCCAAGCTGTAGGTTAATTTTAAGGTGTAATTATGATAATTGTTGGATGTACCGTCCGAACATTACATAATAATAGTGATGACATATAATCTAGATGATGTGATCTTGACACATTACCCTAAAATCAATTTCCTATCAACTCAATGTGAAAGCTTGAACAACTCATTTAATTGTATGACGAGCCCATTTGATACATTGTCAAAATGGGTTATCAGTGCATATCATCACAAATTAATGCAGTGATTAGATATTCTAAGGTATTAGTAGTTGTTATGGACCGTTTTAAAACGTTCGAGTCATTGATATGCCCAGATGCTGGGTTTCTAGTGAAATTATAGTAAGTGTCATTGAACAGACTGGCAATATCTCTATGAATGTGCATATATAAAGTGTAATATTTGTGGTCTCTTAATTTAGTCAAGATATTTAATAGTGTGAGTCTCTTCAATTACATGTAAGTAATGTATAACATACTAACTTTAATGTATAACAATTGATACTGTCCTTTTGTGCAACTTTAGTTTTGCTATGTTGTGATCAGCTTTAAATTGGAACTGGAGTATTTGTACACAATAATGTTGACATATTTCCCACAAAGTTATTTTTATAAAAAAAAAATGTTGATGTGAGACAATACAGTATGTAGTTTTCAAAACTTTCTTTTTATATTGATATGGGAGTTCACATAAAAGGTTTGGCAAAATTTTTTGGAAGGGACCAACATCCGCGCATTGTTTTCCCTCAATATTATTGTTTCAATCAACAGTAGAAAAAATCACCATCAAAAAATTGTTTTGTTATTGCAATCCAAATTTATTTTGCTTTATTAATTGCTTTGTGTTGAGTTATCGCTGTAAAATTATTTCAGTTTGTTTTAATCTGTAAATAACTGGGCTATGAACACAAAACTTAAGTGGCAAAACTTTACAAAATATTTATTTATATATTTATGATTCAGTGGGTAATGACTGAACATATAGCATGGATCTCAGAATGCAGCTAACAATATTACATTCATAATGCCTCTGTGAGAAGTCACTTCTGAACATCTTGTTGGCGAATAATTTGTATTTAGAAAAAACGTTCAGTTGTGTCTTTGCTTGCCTAGTGTGCTATATCCTCAGTCACACGCACTCACAAATGGTTGTTATTGGTTATATTTAAATCAAATGTTGCATTCAGGTTATTTTTAGTTTTACTTATTAATATGACAAAGCTGCAATCGAATGTAGTTCAAAGGAAAGTATTTGGAGCGATACGCACAGATATATAGACTAGCTGTTGTTGTGAATGTCTCCTTAAGTTTAGTATGTGATTCCCTGCTGGCCAAATGGCGCGGCGCCGCCCCGCGGCGCATCTCTGCCCGCGACCGCGACAGGCCGAGGTGCGATGCAATATTTGCATTCCAGTTTTATGTTTTTTAAGTTAGCAGCCGAGGGTAGTAGTTGTTAATGTTTATTTAATCCACATTGCCAAATATTTTGGTTGTTGTGCTATTTATTTAACAAAATTTTCTAAAATATCAATTTAGTACCTTCCATGTCTTTAGTCTTCAAGTGATTTTTTACAATGTTTCAATCATTTCAATTTTATGCATTTTATTTTGTTTAGTCAAATCATATACATGATATTATACATAACATTATTTATATGTTGTATTATATGTATTGTTCATTCATACGATAAAATATTTTTTTCTGATTGAACTGTAGTCAAATGACAGTATTTTTATAACGAAAATTGTATAAGAATGAAGGGTTTTTGCCTCGACGTCGCACCCGCCTCTGGCAAAATGAACAACCCGCGACTCGTGGTCTCGCGTGTCGCGTCGGGTGTGATGCGCTGCCAGAGGCGGCCGCGTCTCCAGTGGGTATTACGTATATCTGATAAGCATTATGTAGGTTTAGCAAAATAGAATTAACTCGGAGATGAACTCCAAGTACCAAAACTTTGGTTCAATGTTGTTCTCGTATTATGGTGATATAGTGCGTCGCGCGCGGCGCAGAGCTCAATATTTTAGTAACCCTTAAGAAAATTAATACCTCTTTTGAAAAAATAATATATATTGTATAGTATATCCAATCAATAATGATCACACTATGTATTTCCCTGTTTATTTTGATGTGATATCATAAATGACTGATCTGAATTTAGTTTTTAAGTTGGTTATTGATATGCAGTGCTATTTCGAGAGTGTAATTAAGATTTAATATTGAAAGTGCCAATGCTCGTAATTTAATCTTTGACTGTTCCTTTATCGTAGCTGTTGAAGAGCTCGTCTTCGACGAGGTGCGCTCGCTACACCATTTTCGACTTCAGTATAAGCAATCTTTCGTTAACACTTAAGTTTCCAATTGTTACTTTTAATAGTACCACGTAACGTGCACAATCTCAGTAATGCTTGCAATATTATGTATAACATGTGTTATTCCTCACTTATAATTTAATTCAGCGTAATGTTAAGAGTACAATATGAGATGATGTTATATCATTCTAGTATCAAAATTAGCCGAAGATGTTAATATTATTATTAGTTAGGTAAAATTTTAACATAGCTTCATATAATTGGGATGTTTTAGTGTTTAGTAGTGTATAATTACGGCGTAGTGGCAAACAAAATGTCTCGTGAGTGAAGTGAATAATGTTAGCGGCAATAATACTCGATGTAAGCCCCTGCCAAGAGAGTTGTACAGGGTCGCGCGCCGTCCGCGCCCACCGGCGGCCCGGCGCATACACAATTGAACGATAGACACTAGGCGTTTATTTGTTGTAATTATAATAATAGCCGTAGGTATTTTATCGTACTTAAATAATTATTCTTGCGATGCCTTAATTCTGGTTGTCAATTAGACATGTCTCTGCCTAGAGTGTTATCATTGTTTTTATTTATTTTAGTTTTTTGCTGTTCCGGCTTCCTCCGTGAACTTCCAGTCCAGGCTGTTCTTTTGAAATGATTTTGAGGTCGATTTATTTTTACCTAAGTGTTCTTATTAAATGTTACCAAAATGTTTTTAATAAAATATTTTTATATGTATAATACTGTTTTATTCATTGTCATTAAATGTCAGCACAATTGAGGCATAATGTGGCACCTACACAATTTGTTTGCTACAGTTCTACGCCTCCAAAATAACTCATATGACTGTGTAATACTAAAATAGTTTGGATGTTATTTTTTAGTCCTGAGTGTGATATAATTATGTCAGCTATTGAGTGTTAACTAATAAAGTTGGTCACGTTTTCTCTGCGTAAACATTTATTTCGGGCATTTCGCCAATAACGACAAAAATTAGACTTGGTCACAATAAATTATTATGATCTGTGTCAACTTGTATTTGTTTTTGTTGATGCTTATTTGTTTTCACCAGTAATGTTAATTGTTGCATAAAAATATTTTTGTTTACATACAATCTTGTCATAATAACGTTGATAATAATGTAGATAAATTTACCAATTTTCGTCGTACTACTTGAAATAAACTGAATATTTCGCAACTATATGTACAATACGATTATCTTTATAAGATGAGCAAATATTTTCTCACGTTATAATAATAACATTGCATCAAGACTATCATTAAAATGTAATGTAAACATAGTTGTAATCAAAATGTGTATCTAAAAATATAATTCTGTGATTAAATTGATATTTGATATAAGAACGGCCAGATTTAATACTAAAATATAGAAAGTTCATATACAATACTAGTATGTATTTTATTTATCGAAGTCACAAAATGGACGCCAGTCGCCATGTAAAGAGACTCCATCTTTTCCATCACTGAAGTGAAGACAGCACAAGTGAATGGTAGCTGCGCAGTGGATCAATACTTCCTCTGTAACAACGCCATCTACTGAGACCATCTGAAACTGTTATCTTGTTCGTGTAGAATGCCGTTCAACTGCAGTGGGACTAAGGTACAGTTGATGAAAGGGTGTAACAGATGTCGCTGCTTTTTTAGAGCGCGCAGTATTCTTTTTAGACAAATTACCTGCATAATATATCACATTAAACTTACGGGCGTTAAATAATGAAAGAGAAAGATGGCCAGCAGGGCTCTTAAATGTAAAAAAATATTATTAATATCTTCCACTAATTAAAAAGTTAACAATTCACGGACTTATAATATCCCGTACTATGAAAAATATTTGTTTATTGAAGAAAGCTGCTTTAGGCGCGCCTTGGAAGTTACGAAAATATTTCTTCGGACAAAGAATATTTCATGGATACATTTTCCGTATGAACTATAAAGTGGTGCTAATAAATGTTATACCTAGATAATTTGGACAAATTCTGTTTTCTGACGCCCGAATACTCAAACGCCACTTAAATATTATGTTGCACTTAACTGGATAACACCCGCTTAAATGTACTGGTTAAGTAGGACGGGGGCAGTTAAGTACAACTTAATATTTAAATGGTGTTTGAGTATTCGGGCGTGAGTCTGCTATTCATACACAACTTACATGAATTACAAAGTAAAATAAACGAGAACATAAAAAGTAATAAATAAATAAGATAATAAATACACCCAATAGTCACATAAATAGTCCCGAACCCACACTAAGATCGGGTCTTGTGTCATGGGTATCAGAAAGTAAGAGACTGTTCGGTCTCACAAACACCCAGATCCAAAACAAATACCCATGGATCACACAAACATTTGCCTAGGTTACAACGGATGTGCAAAATTATCAAAAAGGAAAATGTGCGTGTGTTACAGCCTAAAGCATACAAGTGAAATATTTCCTTCGATTTATTTTTGATCTTTTTTCCAGATCTTTTTTTTTTTTCAATGTTCAGTAAATATGCTATTAATTGATAAATATCAGGGATATAATTGTTTTCTTTTTATTTTGATGCCGTCCATAATTTAGTTTTCCTCCTGTTGCGGTATTTCGTTGAGTTTTGAAACAGTCTCCATATTGGTCCACTAAACAATTTTACTTATTTTATGACGACGAGTGGCGTATCATCGCATAAAGCAAGATCATATATTAGTTGCGAGTATGAGGGATCTTGACTTCTTTTCTGACGACCCCAGTGGCACATTTGTTTAAAATGAGAGGCCGCGGATTCAATCCCAGCAACTAGAAAAATGTTTACGCAGCCCACAAACATTTGTTTCGCGTATTAGGTATGAGACCAAACATCCTCTGTAGTTTCTAATTCCTCCGACGATGATTAGTGCGGGGTCAGAACTATGTGGGTGACTAATAAGTGTATTATTTATTTTATTCTTCAAAATCACATACGAGTAAGTATAGGGTATGTTTTGCGTGTTTAATTATAATCATCTAAGAAAGGAAATAATCTTTAGATAAAAGTATGGATGGCCGATGGGGCCACGTGCAGGCAAACGAAAAGCCAGACGCCCGCCTAACAAGGACTTGAAAAATTAAAAGGCCTATCTTTTGCTATAACTTTTATATGATTTTGATAGAATCTCTTAGTAACATACGTGTTTGAAATAACTATTTTGACCCATCTTTGAGACGATTAACTTTACAAGATCCTTGGTTGCACTCCCAATTTTGCTAAAATGTTTGTTTTTTGCACATTATTTGTGTATCAATAGAGCTTATAGACATTCATAAATTGTGAAAATAGGTACCTGCCCTTAAGTTTGCAAGAAGTCACTGGAAGCAAGTTTACAACAAGTCGGTTTGGAGATTCTTGGGGGAGGCCTGTGTTCTGCAGTGGATTTCCTGTGGCTGAAGAGAGAGGGTTAAGAGACAACTGCTAATGACCCGTATATTGATTAAGCTTTAATTTGATTTACGCTTAGCCGAGCAATTTTAAGCCCTGTAGGAAGAATCGATAATGGCATGTATTTTTATAAAGAGGAGCACTAAACCTCGGCAAGTTTCTGGGAATGTTAAATTTATTTTCAATCCGTTACGAAATTTATCAGAATCAAAAATGAGAGGCGTTAATAATATAAGCGATTGGAAAATATTTGAATTATAGCGATGAAAACCTTAGTTAAAAAGTTGATTATAATAATGGTATCAGTTTTCCCTTACTGAAGATTTAGATACACGTGATATTATCAAAGCCAACTGCCATGATGTTACTTGCAACTTATTTCTCTGTATCGGATTGCCGTCCAAGCATAGATTTCAACGCACTCAAAAATATTTCCGCCCAACCCGTTGCAGTCCCTATGTGATAAATTATTTTTCTTGAAATAAAACTAGTTTTTATGTATTTTGTCGCGGATTTGGAGATTAATGTGTAACATTCACGTAAACCTAAGAAACCATTAAATTATTTTTACTTCCGTTTTCATATTTTATTATAATTTCATATTGTCTTTCTATATTAGCATGGTAAAGGGACTACAATGCATCTGAAGATATTGTGACAATTAGTACAAAGTGATTGCAACGCACGTGATGGTAAGTGTAAGGTACCTACCCAACTTTACCAACATTCAATGCGGGACGTTTAACAAAAAAACACCATGCGAAGGACGGATAGCTTCGGTTTTAGATACATAATTTATTACTAATGTTCGCCTACCTATTTAATGCAGGATGCAAACACCAAATTACGGTATGATTTTTACTAAAACGAAAGAAAGGAGAGGTTGAAAGAGGGAGGTGAGAGAAATAAATACATATAACACTAATAAGTAACAAATAAAATATATTTTATAGTACTTGTAAACTTTGATTAATTTACTGTGTAGTCTGTTTTGGATGTTAAAATGGTGAGAGAAAATGGAAGGAAAAAGGAAACTGTAATGTATTGTGGGGTAGACATAAAATTATATATTTTAGATCACCGGCATATAACAATAAATCAGTCTTGAGTTTACCGCAATCGTAGTTTCATTGTGTAATTACAAGTGGCGCAGTTTATTGGATTTTTTATCGAAAATCTTCAATATGCCGTTCGGAAAGTTACATGAATTCGATATTCATAATAAGGCGAACTGGGGAGCGTATGTGAGGCTCGTTAAACAGTTTATTTTACTAAACGAGATCAAACCCGAGTTACACGTGGCGACATTGGTGACGCATGTCGGTGCTACAACATACGAACTTATGTGCGACCTATGTTCGCCGGATCATCCCGAAGACAAACAGTTTGAGGAATTGGTGGTGTTGGTCACAGAGCATCTGGAACCGAAACGGTCAGAGATAGCCGAGCGGCACATATTTCGACAGAGACGACAGACGGAAAGTGAAAGCGTGGGTGCATTTCTACAAAATCTTAAACATCTAGCAACTCACTGCAACTTTGGTGTTTTATTAGAAGAAAACATCAGAGATCAGTTTGTATCCGGCTTACGAAGTGAGGAAATGCGTTCTCGTCTATTCGCTGAACCTACGTTAGATTACAAAAAAGTGGTGGAGTTGGCGCTAGCATTGGAGGCAGCCGAGCGGCACGCCGAAACAGCGGCCGGGAGCGGCGGTGCCGTCGCAGCAGCGCCGGGCTCGGCTAACTCGGGGCTCGGGCAGGGCGGTAACGGGTTGTATCGTGTGGCGCCGGGCGAGGCCGGGGGCTACGCGCGACGGCGAGGTGCCGCTTGCTGGCGGTGTGGAAAAAGTAATCACGCCCCAAACAAGTGTCGGTTCAAGTTCTACACGTGCAATAAGTGTGGTGAAAAGGGTCACTTAGCTAATATGTGTGTAAATAGTGTAAAAAACAATAACGGGCGATTTAAAGCGCAGAATTATATTGAACAAAGTGATTCCCAAAGTGATGCGAGTGACGGATTATACCACTTTTCAACTAACCGTAAGGACGATCCATATTATTTAGAATTAAAGGTAGAAGGTAAAAACATATTCTTTGAAGTGGACACTGGTAGCAAAATATCGGCGGTCTCAGAGCAATTTTATAATGATAATTTCTCACATTTACCTATTTCAAAAGAAAACATTAAATTTCGGTCGTATTCCGGCGGTGCTATAGTGCCTCTGGGCCGGATTGAGGTTTCAGTAAAGCACGGTAGTGTTTCGGAAATATTACCGTTATTTATAATAACAAATGGAGGTGCGCCACTTATGGGCCGCCTCTGGTTGCGTAAGTTAAATCTAAAAACATTGAATCTTTTTAATATAACAAATACAACTAATACTATTGTCTCGAATCTAAAGTTAGAATTTCCTGAGGTTTTTAAAGATGGAATAGGTACTTTCAAAAATGAGATTAAATTATATTTAAAAGATAATGCCGAACCGATATTTTGCAAGGCTCGCCCAATTCCCTTAGCGTTGCGTTTACCGGTCGAACGCGAATTAAAACGTTTAGAAGCAGAGTCTATTATAGTCAAAGTTGATAGATCCGATTATGGGACGCCCATTGTACCCATCATAAAAAGAGACGGGACAATACGGATCTGTGGCGACTATAAAATTACTGTAAATAAACAATTAAAGGACTTCCACTATCCGTTACCGCGCATTGAGCAATTATTCGCAGCGCTAAGTGGAGGGGAGCAATATACAAAACTCGACTTAAAAAATGCTTACCTACAATTGAATTTAGATAAGGCGTCTCAACCGCTTACTGCTATCACTACACATGTGGGAATTTATGTTTATCGAAGAGCGCCTTTCGGTTTAAAGTGTTTACCCGAAATGTTCCAAAAATTAATTGAGGAGATTTTAAGTGGTATAAATAATGTAGTTTGTTTTATTGATGACATATGTATAACAGGGTGTTCTAAAGAGGTCCACATGAGAAATTTAAGGGCTGTGCTGTATCGGTTAAGCGAATCGGGCTTGCGCATAAAATTTGAAAAGTGCGAGTTTTTTAAAAATGAAGTTCATTACTTAGGTTATAAGATAAACAAAAACGGCTTGTATACGGATGATAGTAAAGTGGCGGCTATAACTAATTTGCCTGCGCCGCAAAATGTATCACAGTTAAGAGCAGCACTCGGCTTAATTAATTATTACTCCCGATTTTTAGTAAATATTAGTACGACGTTGCATCCACTTTATTCTTTGCTAGCAAAGGGTGCCCGTTGGACGTGGACGGACGCTTGTCAAAATGCGTTTGAGCGCATAAAGGAGCAATTAGTGAGCGGGCCAGCGCTGGCGCATTACGAGCCGCGACTGCCGCTTGTGCTTGCTGTTGACAGTTCCGCGTACGGTCTGGGTGCCGTGTTGTCACATATCTATCCAGACGGCTCAGAACGTATCGTGTGCTGCGCTTCGCGTACATTAAGCGACGCAGAGCGCCGATACAGCCAAATAGACAAGGAGGCGTTGGCCATAGTTTACGGGGTCGCGAGACACCATCAATATGTATTCGGTCGTAAGTTCATTTTGCGCAGCGATCATAAACCGCTTACATACATCTTCGGACCAAAACACGGCATACCTCAAACGGCAGCAAGTAGGCTGCAAAGGTACGCAGTTCGACTTGCCGCATACGATTTCGATATTGTATTTGTATCGACTGATAAAAACGGCAATGCCGATGGATTGTCTCGCCTGCCTATGGTCTGTACGAAAGATGAGGGCAAAGTGAAGAATGAAGAAGCGGCTTATGTGCATTATGTGGAGGATGTCTTCCCGGTAAATTACAGAGATGTGGCCAGAGAATTAAAAAAAGATACTATTCTATGTAAAATATATTCTTATATCTTAAGTGGATGGCCAGATAAAACGGAAATCGAAAATGAAAAACCGTACTTCCACCGAAAGGAAGCATTACAGACTGATCATGGGTGTATAGTCTGGGGATACAGGATAGTTATACCGCGAAGTCTACGCAAGCATATAATAGAGGAAATTCATGAAGGTCATGTGGGTACTATTCGTATGAAACAAATTGCGAGAAATTATGTGTGGTGGCCTCAGATCGATTCCGATATCGAAGAGCGCGCGCGGTCCTGCGTAGCGTGTCGCGGGGTGCGCGACGCTCCGCCGCGCGCGCCTCCCGTGCCCTATGTCTGGCCGCATGAACCGTGGGCCAGATTGCACGCTGATTTCCTTTATTATAAAGGGAAATATTATTTCCTGCTCATAGATGCCCATTCTAAATGGATTGAGGTGGCGGCCATGTCTACTGGTACCTCGGCACAACTGGTAATAGCCAAGTTAAGAGAATTGTTTGCTAGATTTGGGCTTCCGAGGCAACTGGTGACGGATGGGGGACCACCGTTTACATCCTTCGAACTAGAAGACTTTCTAAAGAAGAATAGCATCCAACATATCGTCACAGCGCCGTATCATCCTGCCAGTATTGGTGCCGCCGAAAATGCGGTTAAAACCATTAAAAAGGTTATGAAAAAGGCAACAGCTGACGGGAAAAATATAGAAATAGCGCTAAACACCTTTTTATTGCAATATAGGAATAGTGCGCACTGCAGTACCGAAAAAGAACCCGCGGTGGCAATGATCGGGCGGCGGCTGCGAACCCGTCTCGATCAACTGCGCGCGCCTAGCACGGCTCAGTGCATCGCATCGGCGCAGAGCGCGCAGGTCGCTTACGCCGGAGGATTGCAGCGGGATTTCTTGGCGGGAGACCCGGTGCTAATTAGAAATTATTCAAAACAAGGAGCCAAATGGAACGAAGGCACCATAGCGGAACGAACCGGTACTGTCACTTATAAAGTTAACACAAACGATAATCAAACCAGTACCAAACATGCTGACCAATTGATCCCCAATAAACCTAAACGGTTTTCGTGGGCTTTTGGTGTTGATAGCGATCCAAAGAAATGTACAGCCGAGGCAGAGAACACCACCGAGACCACAGTCTCGTCGCCGTCGGTTAGTCCGTTCGTGAGTGCAGAGGCGACCACGGAACTGTCACAGCCAATGTTGCTGGACTCATCGGCTTTACCGCCGGAGCCTAAACCAAGGGCACGCGCCAATACTGTCCCATGCAAGCTACCCACACTCCGTCCACGTACCGTTAGGCCCAATTATAGATTAACTTGATGCTAGACGAAAATAAAGGCGGTAAAATTCATTCCCCACTTTGGAATACCCATTATACGTGTGACCTGAAATGATTTTATGTGAGGCCATAAGCCAATAACATTCAGCTACATACATCTTGTAATTTGTACTATACCAAATGAACACTATTGATAGCTATATTGTTGTTTTATAGTTTTGCTGTACAATGTTTATATATTTTTTATTTACCAAGATAATTGTAATTATTACTTATGACTAAATATGTATGTAAAATCAACAGCAAAATTTGTACTCGTTAGATACTTATTATAATACGGATCTTTTGACGTGGAATAATCACGATATCATAATATTAGTAAAATATATACAGCTTAGAAATACATAGGTACAATACAGAGATTGTGTAACACATTTACATGTATTAATTATTTACTTTTAAGGGGGGAAGTGTAATGTATTGTGGGGTAGACATAAAATTATATATTTTAGATCACCGGCATATAACAATAAATCAGTCTTGAGTTTACCGCAATCGTAGTTTCATTGTGTAATTACAGAAACAAGGCCTGTAAATAAAGAGGTAGAAAGGGCCTCCAGCAATCTGAGTCACCAAGTCAAACGCGGCTCCAAAGTCGTCGCTATGCGTGAATTTTCTGTGATTCGAGTTAAATGAATCCATTCCTAGAACAAAAATCTAAGATAACTATAGTATGACTCTACCACTTTCCAAAACTGTTAACATTTTTATTTATTTCAGAGTGCTTATAAGTTGATAGGTCCTATTTTTACACTGGCACGACAAAGTTCATAATTATAATGCACTTGATGCTTAGTGCCATGCAATATAAATTAATTTTCTACCAGCAAAAAAAATATCTTTTACCAATCTATGCCAGCCTAGTCCTAACAGGATATACGCAGGTTAAAACCCAAACGCGACACCATTGCGTGTTTTACTGTGACGAGTTTTCCCTCTTCTGAGCGACGGTCACCATCCGAGCAGATACACATGTCGTACAACCATAATAGTTTATAGTAGATATTTAATAACTCCATGAGTCAATGACACAAATGAAGAAGCTCAACACAACGACAAAACTGTTACTTCATGTTTATTTTCTATGGGATAGTAGTACTAACCTGGTCGAGCTGACCTAATAAAACAACTCTAACCTCTACCTTAACACCGAGACTCCTTGTGTTGGGAGTGGGGCCAACGGAAAATAACTCAAAATTGTTTGGACCGGTTATTTCTAACGCTCCATTAAAAATTCTTGGCTTTATTAGATTACATCAATAAAGCTCCTTGTTTAAAATTATTAATATACTTTTGAAGACGATTAACAGTGAAGAAACTACATGGAAGAATTTTTTTCAGTACAAAAGCGTACACATGCCTTCTTTAGATCAAATCTATCATAATTAATTAAATCCGTATTAAAATCACAGAATATAACTTATCTGTATATATAATTCTACTCTCAACCCAAGGGTACCGGGCGTTAAGATAACTGGAGACAAAATATTGTCTAAAATTACCGCTTTCCTTTAGTTTTCTATATATGTCATTACTTCCCAGAAGTTGGTCCCTATTAACAACTTTATCGAATAGTGTAATAATACAGCTGTGTTTTATTTTTTCAAAATCATCGGCTTCGATTACTTACCAGGCAAATTGAATTATCAAAAATGTACCTTAGGAATATTCAACACTATAGGTAAGTGGACAAGAGCAACTTACTATGATGAAGAGTGGTTTTATTTTAATTTT
This sequence comes from Deilephila porcellus, assembly GCA_905220455.2. NCBI lineage: Eukaryota > Metazoa > Arthropoda > Insecta > Lepidoptera > Sphingidae > Deilephila > Deilephila porcellus. The sequence goes on from LR999974.1 coordinate 11,961,805, forward strand.
AACAGACAAATTGAAACAAATTCATAATAGTAAACCAAATAAATATAAGGTTGAAAGCTAGCAAATAAGTAATTAATTTTTTGCAATAACAATAAGCTTCGACTAGCCGCCAGCGGCAATCTCTCTCGATATTATTCGCGACAAAATATTTTCACCAACTAGATAGGTACATTGTTCGAAATCATAATGGAATATGAATTGTTTTTTACGCTCAACAGCAGCAATGATGTTTTTGTTTGGAATATCCACTTTTGTGTAGACATAATGGGTGTATTCATTCAAACGGTAGAAACTGAAAAGTGTCTCTTTTTATCAACGCCACAATGGGCGCGAATCAAAGAAATTAAGAATACCTACAACGGCCCGATGTTCTATGATGTTAAATAAAGACGCCGTTTTAGTCTATTGTTCAAATGAGATGTATTTTTAATATATCTTACAGTGAAATTATTGTGAATTATTAAATATTTATACTGGGCACGCTAAAAGCGACTAATGCTCCTGTAAACTAGTGCAATGAAATCCCAATTATAGTATATACTTTTTTTTTTTTTAGTCCAATAGGAAAAGCTATTAAGCTCCCCTTTCGGTACCCCGGGGGAGGCCGAAAGGGGTATGCCAGTGGCTCTGGCCTTCCAGACCGGCACGCTGCGGATTGTGGCCGGGCTGGGTCCCTAACAGTACCTATGCCAGCATACTGACTAAAAACCCCTTGGTGACCGTCACACGCATTATGGGCGGCACCGGACATCCCAGGGCGAGAGGCGCCCCGATTTACGTCCGCGTAACCGCCCCGCGCAAAACCATGGCTGGTTCTTCTATTGTGGGGCCCTGAATGCCCCAACTTAGCCACTGTTTTTGGACGCCCATTTAGCAAGAAATGATTATCTCACGCCGATCAACACAATTATGCCGGCCTGCTTGAAACTAGTGATACAAAGAGTGAACCAAAACCGCGGCACCTTTTACGTAAATCACTATTACGAGGTTTCCATCAAAGTACGTAAATATGGTAATCGCGTACCCAGTGGTAATAAGTGTGAGGAAGAATTGAGTAATTGCAACCGTGCAAAATTATCATAATTAACTGTAAAATTAACTGTAAAACGGAGTTTAAAAAATCGTCAATGTAATTTATTATTCAGTATACATATTATGTTTTGAAGTCTAGTGGATCAGTAATAAACATAAAACACACAGTCTAATGGAATATTAATTAACACAAAGTACATGGTGGCCTGTTGGGAACGGACCAGACGCGGCTGCCAACAGTTTTAGGTGGTCGCATGTACAAATCCCAGGGCACACTTCAAACTTTTCAGAGTTATGTGTGTATTAATGGTCAATCACCACGCGCTATAATGGTCAAGGAAAACATCGTGAGGAAATCTGCATACCATAGCGATTTCTAAAAATTTCTATGGTATGTAAAGCCCGGCAACCCGCACTAGGCGGTAGGGCAGCGTGGTGGATTATATGCCTAACCCCTCTCAATCGTACTCTCGGTTGTAGAGGAGGCCCGTTTTCTGCAGTGGGACGTATATGGGCTGATACAGATACAGCATTTCACAAGACCTGTACACGACCTGATGAAACATCAAAGGCAAAAAGTGGCTGAAATGTTACTTTTCCAGTGCACAACCTCAAAGCTTGGTCTCAGAAACTTGACCTGACACAGAGGTTCTACAGAGAACTTAGGCTTTCACTAAGGAACAAAACAAACATTGCGTCTTTCACGCATCGGCGTCGGCGCTAACGTTCTCAATGCCAGCGCCGTGTCGCGCCTAAATAAAAAGATTTTTTAGAAAACACATACATAAAATCAGAAATTTTCACGCGGATAAAATCACAGGCATCAACTGTATGTAAATAAAATACCACTTTATTACCTACTACTGTTATGGAGTCGCTAAAATCATAACTCTATGAGACCTAGAGATTTATGTCTAAAAACAAAAAAAAAACCCCTATCAAATTGGATCCGAAGACAGGGAATTGATATCTGGATTCTAATATAAAAGAGGAATATGTTTTCAAGTTATAGACTGTAACTTCTGTTCTGAAAAACCTAAGTTAGAAACTCAAAATCACCCTATTCAAGGAATTTTCTACGTGCTAGATAGACACGAACTGTCAATTCTAAAAAAATGTACTCAATGTACCCAGTGTACATGTGTCTCGTATAATTTATTTACTGTTTGAAATTTTTAGAATAATTCATAAGAGAACATCTCAAGGTTTGCAAAATTACTAAATTACGCGTATTCTTCGGCATTCTGCAAAATTATAAGCAAGTGACTAATCAGAAAGTAATATTTAACACAAAGAATTAGCCTAAAAATAAGTTTCCACACAAGAATGTGAACGTGTAACGCGGAAAGGGTTTGTGAAACGTTTGAATAGAGAGAAATTGAAAGCAGCGGGGCGCGATGATTGCCCCACGCATCTTCTACAACCTATTGACATTCATGAGACGCTGGCTTATTTTATAAGCCACTCATCAGCGACACATTGGAGTATCAAAAATATTAATTCAATACCCAATCAACGCACGCGGTTGAATGCCAAATGACTATTTGACACCCAACGCACAGTATAATTTAGATGCAAAAAAATTGATAAAATCGTGCTCTGATTACTACTCAAAAGTTTATAATACTTATACATTCAAATAAGACTTTTTTAATACAGTGTCTTGTAACTTGAATCCCTTGAAAAATAATAGATAAATAAATGGATAGGATCGCACTCTCTCAGATGTGCTGAGATAGAAATAAAATCGGCAAATTGTAGGTGGCACTAGTTGACACCGGTTATCCCAGAAATTATCCACTACACACCCCCTTGGAGGTATTTTTTAATATGTAGTTCGATAGGCATATATGCTTCGGAATGTATAACAATATAATTATATCATCATTTTCAGTGTTTTACCAGTGATGTAGAACATGACTTTTCAGTGTACCACTTGGACACTGCCTTATGGAGATGGTATCTTATTACAAATAATAATGAATGGTGCTCATACAGTAAATCTAAACATTTATTACACGATACCTACATTTAAAGCTAATAAATAAAAAGAATTACATTAATAGTCGCACTTCCAAAAAAATAAACCAATTAAACAAATTTGAATAACAATAACAATTACCAGAAATACAATCTTAACTATACACTTCACTTCCATTTTTTGGGAGTCACGGCTGCGTTCGACCACATATCGAGATGAGCTAGGAGGCTTTTTTATACTGAAAGGCATGACTCTTGCTCAAAATATACTCCAGAATGAAAAATATCAATAATTACGATGCAGCCAACATTCTTATACCAGCTTTTATTTGATGAATACTTGGCCAACTTTTCATTAATCAAACAAATAAAACCAATTAACATGGATCACTGCAATAAAAAGGAAACAAACACAACACTTGTAAAGTCGTCGTAGTTTGATAAATGTCAGTAGGTTTTTCAGATTACCTAAATCATTAGGAAATTCTCTTTGATACTATACTTTTTTGTTCTGCTTTGTACTTTGTTTCAAAGAAATTTCCGAATTGTAGACAAAAGAGTTTCTTCTCAAGTGAATATGTTTAAAAAGTTGAGTATTGCCCTTTTAGGAAAGAGTAGCTGTTTGTACAATAAGTCTCTTGCGTTTTGAATAGGAATCAGAAAATATCGCTCAATGAGCAATGTTAAACAGTGGCCCATTGAAACGACTGAAGCCTTTAGAAAATCACCCTCCTTTCGAGTCGCTTTTTGCTGCCTCTATTTACGTTTTCCACATTTTCCATATAGAATTTCATGTTTCTGATGTCGGACGAGGTTTCTATTGAAGTCTCACACTCGGGAGTTGTGCCAGTTCAATAGTAAATTAACACTATTCAAACCCGACTAGAAGATTAATATTTATTTCCAATATTTCATCCTTGACAGCAAGACGATATTATATCTATTTTTACTCGATATTGTCTATTTTAGAAGCAAATATGAAATCGTTTTTATCTTCTACGTTTCAGGACTATACTGTGCTGCGTGATAAATAATTCATTTGGCATCTTGTGTTGAAAAATATCAATATTTTATTATCATTTCATAATATGCAGTTTTTTCGTGTATGCTCTAAGTATTGTTTCAACTTAGTAGTGTAATCTTCATACTAATATTATAAAGAGGAAAGAATTGATTGTTTGTTACCATTGTTGGGAAGCTACACTATCTCCGGGTGACATAGGCTATATCATATTTTCAAAAAAGTCAGGGGTCCAAGCCGCATATAATTAATTTTAAAAATAAATCTCCTGAATTGAAGTTGTAGGCAAGCACATAGCCAATCTACCAAATACCTATATCATCTCTATGCAGCCAAATCTGCGTTCAAGGAGATGTTTATCCTTCGCATTCTCCCATTCGACAATACAAAAATATGTATGTGTAGTAACACAATTGGAGCGGCTTTTGTTCGGTCCGGGCCACTCTGCGGAGCGTTCTTTTAGAGGCGGCTGTAACAACTGTTTCTGGAACGATAGCCTTACAATACCAGCGCACTATTGTCGCTCAGTTAATTGTTCCGCATCTCATCTAGCTGAGAGTCAGTTAATAGCGCTGAAACTTAGTATTGTGTGCTTATTTACATGTTGAGAAGAAGTCGGTTGCGTGAGGGTCTTTGGGAAAATTAATTGTATTTTATATCGATAATACGTCTTAATTTGGATAATAAATATAATATTGCTTGTTTTAAATATTACTTTAAATGTAGCTATGGTTTTTTTTTAAATTGAGCTTATACAAACTTTTATATTACTTAGTATGTAGTTACTGTCTTTATATTTCGTGGCATTCATTTTAACTGACTTTAAAAAAGGAGGGGATTTTCAATTCGTCGGATTTTTTACATTTGGTTTTACTATTGTGCAGAGTAAGTGATCACCGCAGCCCATGACCATCCACAACGCTTGGATCATAGATGTTTTGCCGGCCCTTGAAATCAGAAGGGGAGCAAGGAAAAATGATGGGAACAGGAAAGGGGTATTGAGCATCCGGCAATCTCACTCACCGAACGAAACGCAACAGCGTAGCTGTGGCTTCACGTCGATTTCCTGTGAGACAGTGGTACCGCCCCGGACGAGCCTGCCCATTCATGCTGGGTCATGACTGACAACAGCGTGGCTCTATCACATATCAACATGTTTTATTATCTGCCTACGGTAAAATAAAATTAACAACGTACAATCACAAAGATATGTCATGAACACATGCCATAATTAATATAGTAATTAAATGTTTAAAAGCTGAAACACATTCAATATAGAATATTTCATAAAGCCATTCATCCTGCTAGCTAAGGAGTGAATCTTTATGAATGCGACCAAATTGTATGAGAGTAGTCCTCTTTCAAAACTTCCCATGAATAGTGTTAATTCGCTATAGCGAGTTTGCTCGGCGCTCGTCAATGGTCTATTTGGAGACTTGAGGAGCGCGCCGCCGCACAAAGTCGCAATATTGTGTATAGAAAATGTGGGAAATATGAATACCGTTCGGGGAAATGACACACCGTGGAGGCGATATTGTGAAGAACTAACTGTGCTTTGACCACCACGAGTATGCTACAATCGCCACGTACGTCTTGGGTTTGAAATAAAATAAATAACTAACAGTATACATAATCCTGAACCCACAGTAGCATTATACGTCTTATGTCATGGAAGTTAGAAACCAGGGAATACTTTTCGGTCCTCACAAAATATTATTTTTCATAACAAGGAAAAGAAAACAACAAGCTTCGTAGTTACTAATCACTGCATGAAATGGCACTGCTCTTCACCTTGAAATATTAGGTGATTTGTCGTCGATCACGCAAACTTTAATTTTTCCAAGGGAGGCGTTAGGCTCGACGTGACAGCCGCGTCTTGTCCTAAAGGGAAAGTTGATGAGGTTTCTGTCACACAGACTGATTTTTTAAACTTATGATTTGAATTTTCCAAAATGAGTGTTAGGTAAAGTGTTTGTACAAAAATATCACACATTTTATAACATCCATTTCATACAATCTATATATCTATAACAGCCTATATACGTCCCACTGCAGGGCACGGGCCTACTCTACAATCGAGAGAATCGATTGAGAGTGGTTAGGCCATATAGTCCACCACGCTGGCCTAGTGCGGGTTGGCGGACTTACATACCGTAGTATTACTTAAAATCGCTACGGTATGCAGGTTTCCTCACGATGTTTTCCTTCACCGTTAAAGTGCGTGGTGATTGACTATCAATACCTACACACATAACTCCGAAAAGTCAGAGGTGTGCCCTGGGATTTGAACCCGCGACCACCGTGAACATGATACCGTGATGATGTGAACCATTTCATACAAGCATGTTAATAAATGTTCAGATTTTTATTTTTGTAATATAATGTTATTATATTCTATCGAAGATGTTTCAACACGCGCAGTTTTTAACGTGTTTTATTGATAGTTCTTCCTAGGACTCTACATACATTCACGTTCAGTTTATATGTATAATTATTATTCTTCCTAAAAAAAGCTTTAATAAAAACAACTAGAACCACCACCTCACAATAGTAACACTAAAATTAAATATTTAATTACGTCGTTTAATATCCTATTGTAGACTTGAGAAAATTAAAGATTTAACTCATTATGTAAAACACAAAAATTACACTCTTAACCCTTGTCAGCTGGTTTTTCAGGCGGTCTACCGCATTGCTTCGGAGGCGAAAAGGAAAAACGGGGCGTGCCGTAACAAAGGCTAGTGCACAATGGGGCCGCGCGAACAATGCTAACTAGAGGAGCTCGCGTAGCTTGTATCATTTGGAGATAAAGATGGATAGGTATCGATGTGGACTATAATAAGTGACAACCTTTCAAACGAAAATAATGGCCAATGGACACGGGGACTTGAGAGCAAAGAGGTACAATATGTATGTGCAAGAGTGTTTCTAAATGAACTGATGCGTCTTGTAAAAGTACATGTTGTGATACCTTTGAATCTACCGCAACATTTTAAAACGCGATGAGCTCCATATGAACCAAATTCTGCGGTAATAATAATTTAATTCGATATCCTTTCCGTCGTCAAAATCACAACACCGCCTCCTTTTCGGGTGCTACATTGCATCACCTTTGTTTTACCTATCCTCAACCTAGCTCAAAGGGAAAGACATCATCCGCACTTTCCAAAGCCGTATTAAAATTCAAACGACACTTAGAACATTGCACATCCGCAAGCTCAGCACTAACGACGGGCTCCACAACAATGTGCCCTCTGAAGAGCTCCGAACAATCGAATGAAGACAATAAGCAGCGATACTCCGAGACAAAAAGAGGCGAAATAAAGGCTCACTTGTTTCCTGGCCGCATTGTGAGGAACGAGAGAGGGCAGAGACAAAAGCGTAATGTGCCACGGGCCCAAACAATGGGGACTCAGCCATTATTGTTACTGTAGCAGCGCTTTAGCGGAATATGTACGTGGTGGCAGCGAACTTGACATGCTGTGATGGCCTTGCCGGCTGTGACGGAGTGACTTTGTGCGAACTACGGGCTTGCTCACACTGCTGCGGAACTCTACACTACAACCAGTTAAATGCAATGCTTATTCGCCCATGCTAGTATTCTAATACGCACAATGCACATATTAACGAAATTAACCGGATAACGACCACCATACACGGTGACAAAACACCCGGAAAATCAGTCATAGTGGCACACGCAAGTGTATCGTGTTTCAGCTTTAGCTTGTGTACATATATCCGATTTCGAACAATCCTACATTAGCTTGTTATATTGTATAATATAGCTTGTAACATAATATAATGAAGAAGTGCATTTTACTCACTTTGTCACATATACTATATATTCTATATCAGCCCATATACGTCCCACTGCAGGGCACGGGCCTAACTCTACAATCGAGAGAATCGATTGAGAGTGATTAGGCCATATAGTCCACCACGCTGGCCTAGTGCGGGTTGGCGGACTTACATACCGTAGAAATTCTTTAAAATCGGTACGGTATGCAGGTTTCCTCACGATGTTTTCCTTCACCGTTAAAGTGCGTGGTGATTGACTATCAACACACGAATAACTCCGAAAAGTCAGAGGTGTGCCCTGGGATTTGAACCCGCGACTACCGTGAACATGTAGGCAGCCGCGTCTGGTCCATTGCCAACAGGCCACCACGCACATTAACTTTGTCATGTCATTATAAAAAAAATGTTATAAATCTGATGCACAAAAATACGTGCAACTTGATTTTAAATATGTACCCATAAACGAGTGAATAATTTATAGGCTGATGAGACGGCCATTTTCGACTTTACCATATAGAGCAGGGTAGGCGAACCAATGGCACGCGTGCCATTGATGGCACGCGACACAATATTTTGGGCACGTCGCAGAATTAGGTATTTTAGTACGCGACAAGTAATTTAAGTAAAAATGCTAATAATAAAATTCTGGAAACATGGAATGCGTTACCAGACACATTTAACTGTTTGAAGAAGCTGGCTCATGCTATTTTAACCATGTTTTCATCTACATATGCCTGCGAGTCATTATTTTCAGAGATGAATAACATTAAAAACTCAGTTAGAAACCGTTTGACAAATGAATCTAGTTCAGCATGCATTTTGCTAAAAGTAACACCTTACAACCCTAACATAAATTATTTGTCATCTAACCTGCAGCAACAGAAGTCACACTAATTTTACTGAATTTTAATATAAACATACCAAAATGTACCTCTTTTGCTTACTTTATTTAATAAAGAGTTTTGATAGTATTTATAACTATTATTTTCCAAATAATCAGAAAGTCAAAATTATTTGATGGCACGCGAATGACCCCATTAAACTTTGTTTTAGAAAAAATGGCACGTTGATGCATAAAGGTTCGCCTACCCTGATATAGAGGTTTATAGCTAATGAACTTGAAACTCGCTAAAGAACGTTGCATTCCACCTGTTGCCTTCTCCAATCCTTGTTTTAAACGACGCGACGGAAAATATTTTACAAGCTCGATTCACTAAATATTTATCTATTGTATATTATCCAATTTTAATTAACATTATGACTGTATTTATGCTGTGTTTTTGCTAATTAAAAACACAGAATAGTATGCTACGTGTAAATACATTATAGGATCTTAATAAATTGGAATTTATTGACCAAATACCTTCTTTTTAACCCTCATTAAAAATATGTCGATGCTACCCCTTACAAAGCTAAGGATCAATTTGCACAATAACCCTCTAATTCGCAGACGGATGGTGCGGCCACCGTGCATCTAAAAGTATCATTTTGTTATCGGGGTCAAAAAGACCGACCGCCAGCGCGTTTGATCTTTCGCTCTTATGATTTCTGCAGGGTTAGAACGCACAATGGGTTACATCATTCCGAGATTTGAATAAGATGTTTGTATTATGAGTTGTGTTATACGAGTATGGTTATTATAAATGGAGAAAAAGTTTTTAACATAATGTTTATGTATTAGTAATTTATATAATTAAACACATACATAAATGAAAGAAAGGGATATATTTTAATAATTTAAACGATAATAAGATTTCAAAAACTGATTTCACGGTATTTTGTTTTCATGTTTTTAATAAGCCTGTCACACGTAACATGTATTATGGTATAATGACTCTCATTTTGTAAGAGCCAGAATCATAAGTTTAAAAAATCCGTTTTTATAATCGATCGAAAATACATCCAAAATTAATTAATTAAAAAGACACAATTTGGCTACAAAAACTCATTTTTCAATGCAAAAATTCGTCCAAAACAAGCGCTTTTCGTTACGGAGTGCAATGTGCAGCACGCTCGGACGGCGCTGAATGGCCGGCCGCAGGGGTGAGGCCGCCATTCACACGAGACATGACCAAAATTCAATCTTATTCTATTATCATTTAATTTGAACTATGTCGGACCCCTATGTGTATAAAAAGCATACTAGAGTTTGAAGAAGAAAAAAGGTTTTGTATATTTACAATTTTAATATTTCTAAAAGCAGTTTTAAATCGTTTGTTTGCTTAGAATAAAATACATGTTTATGACAGTTAGGTACATAGTCACATGTATAACATCAAACACATGCTAGTTATGTTTGTTCAAAGGAATAAAAGCGGAGATGAAATAAAGTCACTCTCGTCTTCTGCTTTAAATTCTAAGATAATAATAATGATTGAATCCATCCAAAGGTTGCCTGGAAGAGATCGCAGTTAGCGATAAGGCCGCCAATTGTAACCATGACATTAGTTTTAAGTGATTTACTGTTACTGTGTTATTCTTTTTTATTGTGGTGTACAATAAAGTGTGTAAATAAATAATTGTGATTCTCCTTAATGTTTTATGTCATATTTTACCCAATTCATGTTTACTGTATTTAAACTACCGAGAGTAAAGGATAATAATGACCAGATCCGATCAGCACAGCCCTATCTCAATGTGCAATTAATAAAATTTTGCAATGGACATAAGGGGTCCTTTGTCCACTTTATTCATATGCTAACTCTGTTCGACTCCTATTTTAGTTGAGTGTACTTCATTGTACTCCAAAAACAATGGAGAAATTGCTATATGACGCGTGCAACTGTGCGGTTTATCTGCATTTGTGGTTTATGTGTGATAATATGTAATTATTGAGTAATTATTTTCCAAGTACTTATCTACTGTACGACATCTCTTTCGTTTAATGAAATGGATGTGTATTGTACCATCATTTTACGTTGAATGTCCAATTACTATGACACGCGTTCTTTCCTTATTACGAATTCTTTTTAGCGAAGCATGACAGAGCGACAGGCCGACATCATTATGGCGATTATCATGGATTCCTGATATTCTCTTTTACAGTATTGCAATGGATATGTAAGGTGGAATCACGTATATAATAATTCTTTAGGGCTTTTTTTCTAGTTTAAATATACACCTGCCGATACTTTCATAAACGGTTTGACATTCAACCATTAGCTGATATACTTCTTAATAATTATAAATTAACATCTAAATGATTCTTTGCAGACATAAGAAAAATTACATCTTGAACCTCACAACATTTACTGTATGAATCAATACATAACAGTTCATCTAGCAAAATATGCAATTTTAAATCTCAATAACTAATACAATATTGAATCAAACCATTCACCTATATACACCATTAATCAACATTTGAAATCGATCATCACGATACGAATCCTTTACCTCACTTATCAACGTGGAAGGTCAACAGTGCTTAGTCACTATCTACGCGCGAACAATGGATAGTGGTTCGAAACTCAGGTTAGCTTCTATTGTAATGAATTAATTAATAAAATCAGGGTGGGGGTGCGTCCATTGTCCAGCAAGGATGGATCTGATCTCATTAACCAGTCATTGTGGCGGGTAACAATGGACGCTGGTCAACGCTCACCTTACCGTTGCCGCGCCATCATCGCTTCAGTTTCATGCCCCTATTGACTGACGGTAATGCTCATTATCAACACTATAACATCCATTACATAGTGTAATTACTGACTAACATGATTATTTACTTTGCGATATATTGTTATGTGTATTCCTTGTGGGAAATCCTTTTAATAAATAATTAAATAGAAGCGCTTCGCGCTGTCCTTGTGAATGCTTAGATCTTTTAAGCTACGTAACGGATTTTAATGCAATTTTCTTCAGTAGATGAGTGATTCAAGGGGAAGGTTTAAATGTATACTTAGATTTTATTGTATAGGTTTCTGTTGCGTGGAGTAAGTAGTGGCCTGGTCGCTAGTTTGTAATAAAAGATGGTAGAAAATTTATAACTACTACAATAATCTACTTAATGTTGTTAATTTTGGTGTCGCATCAAAATTCTTTTTTTTTTTTTTGTAACAGAAGAAATAATGTTACCTGTGGCAACTAATTGGTACAACGTTTCATTTGGTTTCAATTAATATGATTATGTCTCTGCCCCCTATAAGATAAAACAGATAGCAACATTATCAATGTGAATTATTTCAATTTACAAAAAAAATTGATTGGATTGGAAAAAAGAGACATAGACATAGACTACTGATGAATTTATACCTTATGCTTTAATTCCAATAAGCATTTGATTAAAATGTAGAACGTACAAATAACACTTTATTATGTCCGAAAAATAGTAATTAATGGATTAAATTAAGAATATGAACATCTGTTATAATTTGGTAGGCAGTTTTGAAAGATCTGAAACTATAGTACGCATGTACTTGCAAAAATGTCGTAGCATTTTCGTAGACGTGCGCTACGGCTACGAACACGCGATTCAGGCAACATTTTGGACTGAATTCAATTGACCATCGTTCGGTTACACGTAGGCAATTCCGCATCGCCCTTCACGAACACAATCAAACCCCAAAAATATTCAAATACAAATAAGCGGGCAGCACCTATTCATTACTAAATAAATTATATGGACCCCCCGGGTGAACAACCCGTAACAAAACTACGCGGCACCCGCAAACTGAAAAGGAAAAGAACTTTCTCGCACAAAAGTCTCCGGTGTAGTACAATAGATGGCGCTTGATCTAGATAACGATATGTTAACATTGTCACAATGGAGACGGTAATGGCGCGATTGTACTGCTTGGCACAATGCTTTTAGATGTCACCTCCAACAATGGACTCGTTCGATATCTGCTACTGTCGAGCGGATTCAGCCAAACGGTCGAATCGAATGAAAATCGTTTTAGTACCGCACGAATAGGTACGAACCTAGTGAGTCTTTTGGGTACGCACAGTCTCCAGTTAACTCAATTTTTAGATAACGTTTAAGCCAATACAATTTCGCACGTCCCACCTATATACATATACTGCATGTTTTATTCAGAATGGCTTCGTACAGTATTTACAGTATTGTTTGAAATAATTAAACACAATTGATGGCCTGTAATATTAGTTAAATGCTAAGTGCTTGCTGCAGCAACTTTTACATAATTGTACCACAAAAATGCTTTTGACGTCTCAAACTTCGCCATCATTTATTAAGTCTTCGCTTAAATTAACTTACGACATGATTTTGGTTTAGTCTCGTCATGTATAAACAATACCATGTTTACACATAAAAACAATATCCTAAAGATTAATGTTGCTCTATAGCAAAATCCAGCATGGTGGACTATATGGCCTAACCCCTCTTAATAGTACTCTCGATTGAAGAGGGGGCTCGTGCCTTGCCGTGGGGTATATGGGCTGGTACAATACAGAATAGTACACTAAAATCATATGAGAAAGCAGCACACCTATGGTCAAAATCCCACATATCCGCACACAACACCAAAAAAATCGATGCCCTCTCATCCATAAATAAGTCATCAACCATTTGTTAGGAGCTGAATAATAAGCGATTGATAAAATCGTCCGACTGCCTGTGACAATTCGCACTCGAATCCGACGCAACAACAATGGTTCCGCACCGCCGTTATACAGAGGCCCGCCTCCCTGTTCGCGCACAAAACTATATTACACTGCAAAAGGGTGTGAAAGGGTGTTTGGATAGACCAACCGTCGCTGGTCGCAAGGCATAAGCCACCCACCAACTATTCAGCGTGATGTTATTCAACCCGCGATGGATCACAATTCCAGACAACATTGTATGGAAACAAATGAAGTATTCAAATAATGGATGTGATATGATTTGTGACAGTTTGTTTTTACATATAAATACAATGGCGCTGTTGTGTAGATTTCAATGTGGTGTAATGCACAATGCATTACTGGATTGAAACTTTGGTTAGCCGATATTAAAGTAACATTGCGACTAAGGCCTTTAACATGAAAAGATACTCAGTTGCTTACCTACTGTGTTTTAAACTTTGACAGTAATCACGTCTTAAACAATCTCACTCAGCAGACAAAAAGGAATAGAAAATCTACTATATCTATCTCATGCTACAAGTTTTAAATCTTATTTAATGCTGTCTTTTTCTAATTGCTATAATATCTAGCTACTACGTTATGGCTCTTTGCTTTGAAATTTTGGCGGGTAAAGTTATTACATATCTACAACATTACTTTATGTTAAATACATACAATATAAGTTATAAAAGGACAAGTGTTTTGCTAAAATGAACTACTAGCAGCCGCCAATCGCTAAAATGTCTCATTACATCTGAAAAAATGCAATTAGTTGCCTATCTGTAGGAACTATTTGACAAACGGCGACTTCAATAACCAAGTCGAACGGACTTTACATCATTTCCTCTAGTTACGTTAGATCTCCTATACACCTACCCATTCACGTTATATTCAAAAACCTTGTAATGAGATTCAATAATGAGTTCCGACAGCAGCTCCGTCAGAAGCTTGCTGGTACACATTAGGAAATTCTTTGCAAAAAACATATAACTAATTACATAATGGTATTTCTGTTAATGAAATTCCAAATTTTTTTATAGCATTCGCATTGTTAGGCGTCCCGCACAAATAAGTCGCTGCCTACCGTGAGAGGAGTACTCGCTTAAAGAATTACAGGTCATAGCGCTGTACAAATAAAAAAAATATACAATGTTACATTGATGAAGATAGGTACACAATTATACCCTATTGATTGATTTGTGTTTAGTCACATACAGCAAGATGCGGGTACGGGTATCTATAGCCAGTGAATATCAATCGACAACGGAAGCGTAGATTAATGTATTCCGGAAACAAATATAGGCTATGTGATACGATGTGATACAGGGTTTACGCCGGACTGACCCGAAAGGGTTGATTGCCGATACCGTATTATGAGTTATTGCATCCTATTGACTGTATTAGGGAGATCGTACTTCGTTGTTGTAACGTCAATGTTAAATGGGTTTTCAGAATCCGAATATATGAGTTTTTGAATTTATTGTTAATCCGGATTTACATTTTTAAATCTACAATCAACTTACTGTAAACTGTTACTTTGTTTAATTTTGTAACATTTAATCCCCTGTGACAAAAAACTTATTTGAATTAGTAGTTATGTATTCTCGACAGCCTCCGTAGCGCAGTTGATTAGACGCCGCCTGTGAAACGAGTGACCGCGGGTTCGATCCCCGCACCGAGACAAATGTTTGTGAGAACCACAAGTATTTGTTTCGGGTCTGGGTGTTTGTGAGACCGAAAAGTCTCTCGTAGTTCCTGATACCCACGACACAAGACTCGATCTTAGTGTGGGGTCAGGACTATGTATGTGACTGTTGGGTGTATTTATTTATTTATTTTATTTTATTTATTTATTTCTTTTACGTCTCAGTGCAAGGCACGCGCCTCTTCTACAATCGAGAGCTCGATTAAGAGGGGTTAGGCCTTACAGTCCACCACGCTGATGCGGGTTGGCGAACTTTATATACCATAGAAATGGTATGCAGGTTTCCTCATGATGTTTTCCTTCACCGTTACAATGCGTGGTGAGTGACTATCAATACACATATGACTCTGAATTGTCAGAGTTATGAGTTATTGATTGATATGAGTTGAGACTCGTTACCAACAGTTAGTATAAGTAATTAGAAAAATCTTTAACAATATATATATACTTACTGTATTCTATTAGCCCATAATCGCCCATCGTTGAGCACAGGGCTCCTCTTCACTCGAGAATTAGTATTACATTTTTAATTACTCTTTATTATTTATAATGTATTTAAAATAGTATAAGTATTTTCCATGTGCGTAACTAAGCTTTATCCAAGTCACATTCTCATTAGGTTAAGTTATATAAATGCTATTGTTAATGTGTGCCAGTACATACATATTTGCCTTATTATTGTAGTACAAGTGTACATTGTTCGTACTGATAATAGGAAAATCTGTCAACACGGGAACAATGCAGGAAGTTACATGGATCAGGAATTAGCAGTCATTGTCCTTGGCACAATAGACCGCGGACTGCGGCGGCGGGCGACGTCGGCGACAGCATACAATCTAATTAGATAACACTACTATTTCATATAATTTATTAACTATCCAGACATATTTATATGGTATATATCTTAAACCTTTGTCCAGCGTGGTCATAAATAGCCGAGCGAATGAAAACCTATTACAATGTATTTTTAATTAATTAATGAATGTAAGAAGCTTCGGTTGGCACTTTCTAAGGCCCGATTTCACAGGGTTGCACTGCACCATGGTAGCCAACAGACGAAGTTCTGTTACAATGTTATCGATACATAGTCTGCAACAACGTAATTGTTGTTGCTATTAGCAATGGAAACAACCTGGTATATATTTTTTGCATATATATTATTATGTATCAAACACTTTTCAATACCTAGAGAGGAGTTACATGAATCACGGTCCACACTGAAATAAGATACGCGTCTTGTTTGTCCCCTACAAAATATGGATAACACAAATTGAGTGTTTACTGTGCACTTTATTTTGAAAGCTTCGGCTCTCCACACCGCACACTTCCTAATGCAACATCTTGACTCCCTTATTTAACTATTCCCCATATGGTTAATAGTTAAATAAACATACAAACGTCCATTAAATATAGCACACGCACAAATGTTACTAAATTTAATATAAAAGAGACATTTCTGCCATTCTTACGTTTAGTTGAAGATAACGTGTAGGTGGTCAAATCTTTCTCTGTTTCTCAAAGGCATGGATTTAATCCAGGACTTCTCTGATGAAATAGGTTTTCAAAGGCATCTTTTTTTTCTATAATACGATCTGTCGCCTGTTTATTTGGTACAATCACAATCACAATCACAATACCAATATAATCACTTTTATCGGAGTACCTATAATCTTTTGAATCGTTAATTAATACTACATAAGCTTCAGAACATGTTGTAATTGTGAAGAAGAATGGGCGCATCAACTCTTCAACAAGGCACAGGCACTTCAATTTTATCTTTTTTAACATAACAATTTAACATGTTAATTAAATATAAACAAAAAAACAAAAGATTACATGTCTCATTTATTAATAATGAAACGAAATAAATATGAATACCGCTATACATATTTTTAACAAAAATGTACTTTTATAACATTTTTATACTTATAAAAACGAACGCCTCCAGAGTTTCCTTGGCAAATGACATGCAAAGAACAAACATGTAACGCAAGCGAATAGGGAGCGGTGCTTATGTGCGATTGCGCATAACTCAGTGCTGTTACACTATATGCGATTAATGCACCGACGAGTCATTAGTTCTCACCCAATGGACCAATTGCACATTTCTTTTCAAATGGCTTAAAAAGGTAGAGGTTCTCAACTCGATGATTTTTGTGGTACTTATAAAGCATTGCAGGTTAAGCAGGTTGCTAAAGATCACAAGATTATAACTTTTAACCAGTGCCAAAACTAGAGCAGTACGATTGGTACCCAGGCACAGCGCGCAGGCCCAGGTGGGGCAAAGAGATGATTGAGCAAGATTTAGTTGATTTGGGCCGTAGTTATAGAAGCTCGCATAAAAGGTAAAATGCTTCTGATGAAAATGAAATCCTGCTTCTGAATGTTAAAAAGTTATCATATCTCAAGAAGAGCCATGCACCCTAACTCTACAAGCTCTACATCTTCACAAAAATGATAGCTATACTACTACATGGTAGACCTACCATTAAAAGGTAATTATTATTCATCCCCTATTTTCTTATTTTACTCATGTGAACATGGAACCGTCGCCCAACAAGCCGGCTAATTCGTAATGTAGAGAAAAGTCACGCCCTAGCGTAACTCTACCACTTCTAAAATGTACATATTATATTGTGTCAGTTTTACCGATTTATTTGATTAAATAATTTTTTTGTTATGGTGCCAAATAAAAACGAAGATGTTATAATGGATTTTGGACACAATAGAACTCGTTATCAGTTGTTAGTAAATCAACCGTAGTTTAACAGATTTTATTATGATAACCTACATAATGCATATTATTTCTCAATATTGAATACAAACTAAAAAATTATAAATTTTTTGAATTGCTTAAAATTACAGTTCTCTTACGGCTGTATTCCTTACGGAGCAGGCAGAGGTGTCACTAGTGGCATCCACAGTTCGTTTAGCCTATTACCGTTCTAATACGTGATAGGGGACGAGGCTCACGTCATGCTGGACATAAATTTTAATCCAGAAAAACTCAGTTAGCAATGGAAAATAAAATTTGCAGTAAACAAAGTAAATTCAAAATGAAATAACCTCATCATTGTTAATATTACCATTAATTACCCATTACGTAAATATCAATAATTATCAAATTGCTCATACCAGTTGCAGAGGGGATGGAGAAATTACAGAGAGACATTCTTTAAACAAAGCCCTCACCTGACTTAAGTGACCGCGAGTGTGCAGCCGTTGGAGCGGCCTGAATGCAAGGGATATCCATTGTCCGGCTGATAAGGCCTCCGACTTCTTCAGCACTAAGAGAATTTAGAGTTAGAAGTCAAAAGGTGAGTAATAAATACATCATGTTTGATGGTGAACAATACATCGAAACGGCGAACAGATTAAGTGACGAATCTATGTAGGCAAACGAAGGAATAAAACAGGAAACTTTAGAATGAAGTAACAAGTAATTTGTGTAAAATATTACCTATAAATGTCTATCAATGCCCGTAATTTATTTTAGTTTATTTATTGTGTTTTATTTTTGCTTGCCGTATAGATAAATAATATACTACTTTTTAAGTGCCTGTTGGCTAGTTTTAATACGGAATACTTAATGTAATGAATACAACATCAGAAAAACCATCACTGGCTTACCATTTATTCACAGAGAGAAACTAATGCTATCCTGTGTAAATAACTTATCCATCCGTTTTGATATGAATAGCGTCGGCCAGTCGTATGCGTCGCTCGCAACAATCTCAATAGAATACACGCCGTAGGTACCGCAGTCCGACACAAAGTTCTTTTGTCACGATTATCGTGGAAAATCCGATCGGGGGAAGTGTGGCGGGCGCTTTCAACATCGGCAAACTGCATTATGAGCTATCTGAGCTATTGTTGTGAGCGGCGCAACTCTATGTATAATCCAGTGTTTCGCGTGGAATGGGACGGTAACTTCCATCGATATCTACAGCGCCTCTCTTAAACGGTAAGTACTGGCTGCGAACTACTTCGAGCCGTACAACTCACTTCTGCTGACGGTTTAAGTTTCTTTAACCATAATCTCTACAGACAAGTCAACGAATAAGTATAGACAAGATGGGTCTTAGTTTGTCTGTGTCAGTGCCATCTGCTTTTATAATCTACGCAACTGAGAAGCGTAAAAGTAGCACCTTTGAGTCACACGTGAAAAATTTGTGGTATAATGTCAACTTTCGATGCCCAGCATTGGAAGAAAACGCAAAATTATAAAAACGCAACAATAAAAACTGTTGATCCTATTTGAAATACACAAGGAGTTTTTGAATCTGATCATGATCTGAGTTAGTACCAAAATGACCTATAAGTCTTCATGAACTGTAAGTAACGTAATTGACCCTCAAATATCAGTCAGCATTGCTAGTAGATCAATGTCGCGATAACATTTATCTGGTCAATCAAGTCACAATTTATTGTACTGTGATTCTATTATTCAGTCAAGCATCAATCAGTGTTGTGATCACTGATCACATCTTTAACTACTGTTAAACAACAATCGTGTTTAGATACAGCCTTGTATCATTTAGAATTAAGAAATAATACTGAAATTTTATTTCTTAACTATATCGTACAAAAAACGTCGTTAAGCTTATATTACCACAAAAAAGAATAATTGTATAAAAAAATCTTTACAAAACACAATAAACTAAAGTTAATTTTCCAAACAAAGCGCAAGATTTTCCATCCTTCAACAAAGCGACATTAGGTTAAGAAAACTTGGTTTTCAAAGGCCACAAGTTTGCAATTTCATTCGCTGGATTATAGGCTATCCATTGAAAATATCCATAAAAGTCGAACATTACCCGAAACAATGGTGGGTGGGCCTCGGTATTAGGTGCTTGCGCGTCTATTGAACAACTTTTGTCCCATTGTGTTGTCCAGTGAAGGGAGGCTAGCACAAAGACACGGCGCAGACATAGACCAAAATTCATCAGCAACACGATTGTTTGCTACATAAAGGGCGCCATTGTCGACAAATATGATATCGTAATACAACGTGGATGTAATAATTAGAACACTAAGATGCCGCTTTAAACCTTCGATTACAACTTTATCTTTTATGTGTTATCTCAGGTATGTAAAGGATATCTGGTTGTCTTTACAGTGTGTAGTATTAAAGCGAATGATCTTTATTAAATTATCTTTATACATAGAATCAACATGTTTTAGTTGTTTTATGTTTATTTCAGTAAATTACATACAGGACTGGGCCGCCCGACCCGGCATTGCCCAGGTGCAAACACTTTTTAAGTTCAGTCCACATCAGATACTCAATAATTACCGTTTTATATTTAAACTCAATGTGTATACCGTCCTCTATATTCCTTTGTCGTCCCGTCTCTTTACATCCCATACTGTCCCATCTCAACTTGTTCCATGACTCAAGGCATGCAAGCCTGTCGTCTTACATTCAATTTCATCCGCCTTATATCCAAAACCATCACTCTCAGTTTGAAAGAGTAGCAAATACACATATTTAAATTCCTTGCTCCTCCCATGGGAACATTACATTTTCGGTATAAATCCTACGCTTTAATCCAGGGTATCGGTTACCTTCTCACAAAATTTCATAAAAATTGGTCAAGCTGTTTAGGCGTGAAGAAGTAACAGACGTACAAACTTTCGCTTTTAACATATTGGTAGGATTATTTCAGATTAAAAAGTTAAGATTTCCACGAGCTCGGTCGGGCTTCTTTGTAGAGTTCCCTTACCAGCCTTACCAGTGGGTAGAAAATCGATCTTTTTCTGGAAAACGGTAACACTATTGCAATAAAAATTATTTACAATAAATATAGAACTACTTTTCAATGGGTTTCTTATTAGAAATTTGTGATTGACACATTCACAAAAACATTCACGTAAAAATCTAGTAATACATATACAAAAATATGATAACATAGATTCGATCATCTTGGATGCGTCAAAACTGCACCCAAACAATGGCTTCGTCCTGTCCTCCCCTACACAACGTATTACTTACGTACGTTTACACGAGCCTTAGCTCACTGGATGAGCACAAAATTTTATCACACAATATCACAAAATTTAATTTCAAGTCTCATTTCACCTCGAGGTAACTCGAGTCGCCACTATGAATTTAATATAAATGTGAATAATAATGTAAATTGTTGCTCACTATTATTACCTACACGACCCTGAGTTATGAATTATCTTATTAGTTTCTTATAGTAGACTAATTTTACCTACCAACAGAGAAAAAATTGTCTGAATTATTAATTTCCTTACCCATAAATGATCATAGTTAATTTTGTTACAAATACTTTGTGAATTGTAACATTCAAAACAACGTTTCCAAATTATATTACTTGTAGGTAAGACGCCTCATTGGAATCTTGGTAGTCACAGCGATGTTAAGAAAATGTAAGAACAAAGCGGGATTTTCAGATCAAGACAAACTAACGAAATCCAACTCAATGGAAAATTGAACTAATATTATTGCTTGGTTAAACCGTAGCACATCCAGTCAATGTATAACTCCTCGCAGCCCATACCGGCGTGTACCAAAGTGATTCCCGGTGACAATAGAACGTGCCGGCACTTTCCCTTTTTTCGTATTTGAACTTACTTAAACCGCCCATGGCTTGCGGTTTGGTACATTTGTTCGGTTTATTTGCCTACGGATTTCCTTACATATTCTTACCGAGTTGTATAAATGTCGCATGCGTGTTTTACAACCAAACTTGAAGAGGCCGAGCGATCGAAAACATGATAATTTATTCAATTGTATAACCTTGATTAAAACAACTTATAAATTATACAGACTTTAAAAATAGATTTAAGGAAAGTAATTTTCTGGAAAAAAAATAGTTTTCAAAACTATGATATCTTTTAATATAATAACATTAAAACAAAATATGTAATTTGTGTTGTTAACAAATTTCTTACGCGGTATGTAACGTGTCTACTCGTACTTCTCTTGCTGTGGCCCAATATACAATGGCTGCTTGACAATTGAAATAAGTTCATGTACAAGAATTTGACCATCACTACAACAGCTTTGGTTCTATAATAAAATAGTTCCGCAGAAAGTTAAAGAACTTATTATCATAATCCATTTAATTCAAGACTGCACCTTTTGCATTACTGCGCTTGAATATCAGGGCATCAGTTGGAAAAGGGCCAAAGCGTCGTTTTTATCGATTCGCCTAAACAATGACCGACCGATGTGACACAATAGTTATGAATGGCACGCGATGTAGATTAAGCATGGCGCCCCTACCGAGGGATCAAGGGAAGGCCCGCCTGGATCTTATCAAGCGACGTTATATGAAATTATCATTGTTTGAAAAGTTAAAAATGATACTTTAGGATATGTTTATTTTAAGATCAAGTTGTTTATTATTGCAAGCTAATTACGGGGCATTGTTGCAAAAAGATATATTTAAAAATTCTGATAATGCAGGCTGCTTTAACTGGGCATTTAGATTTTAGGTTTGAATAAACAAGAAAATGGATACATTGATAACTGAAAAACGGGGAACTGAAAGAAAACGGGAAATGTAAATATATCAACTAATAAAAAAAAACAGTACCAGAAAAGAAATGGAAAAGAACGATTACAATGTATGAAAATCTATGTCGTTGTCTTGAAAACTAGTTGAACTGGTGGTGCCGTATAGACATAGAATTAATTAAGTGCTTAGAATTAAAGTTTACGCCATAATCACTCTACCAAAAAAATTAACGGACATTAAAAATGATGAATGTAATTACGTACTTTAATAAGATGAAATTTTTTTCAAATTCGGAATGACAACTATACGTCGGAATTAATGATAGATAGCATCCTACTTGCAGGGATACCTATACAACTATTCTGTGTATGTAAAGATTGCTGGCAGTTGGATGTTGGCGAGGCAGCATCGCCGTCTGTGGGCGTGTCTGGGAATCTAAAATATCTTACAGATGAATTCCTAAAAGAGAAGATAAACTTTCCCATTATTTTTTATATACTAGATATAAATTAATACTTAGAAAGTTGTATGGGTTATACCGAAGATGGCGGTAATAAAATCCTTTCGAAAACTAATTAATTAAGCTCTTCCTAAGGTCAATTTCGACATATTATTATATGCATGCAAAACGTTTTTCTGGAAGTAAAACCGTGCATTTGTGTCATCTCTTGTTGGTAACTTTATATTGGTTACATAATCTGTTTATAAAATTTATTTTCACAATACCACTGTCAACCCTTGTAAAATGTTTTTATTGCTATGTTTAAATCGTAACCTTTTAAATAATAAGAATTCATCCCACAACACATTGCAACAAAACTGACGAGAGAAGAAGTTACACTTAACGACTACAAAGGCAAGGAGATCTAGTTTAACATTTCACAAATAACACAAAATAAATATTGGTTATGAATATAGGTAATTTATATATCAATTACTCATAATATCGTAAAATTTTTATACAAACAAGATTTTATATAAATTATTATGACTTTTCCATAAAGACGATGAAGTAATTATATTTTTAAATTAATATATTTTAAGAATTGACTTATACCTATGATTTGCAGCATAAACTATGCATATAAATATATTGTACTTTTATAAGCATATGAAAACATCCCATAGCCACCGTATGAAAGCTGCGACACATTGTCGGGATTTCGCCACATCTTTGCCACAAAAGACCCAAAGAATGAGAACGAAATTCAAAGGAGACTGAGAAAATAGGTTAGCTAGTCATGGAGCCGGCCTGCATGGAGTAAATGCGATGGGAATCTACTTATACAAATGCATGAAAACAAGTTTAGAATAGTTGTATATTTTATTATAGAGTAGTACTTACAGTCACTAAAAATAGTGCGCTTTTAAAACATTTACTGATATGATAAATGTGAGAATTATGAGAAAAATAAATAGAAACACATTGTAAAAATCTTTGATACGTTTTCAGGTAAAAAATATTGAACAGATTTGATGTTCATGTCCTTTTGGTATTTATGGCAAAATTTAATTTAATTTAGTTTAATATAATCACCTGAACCACAAATAAAATTTTACCACAATTATCGCCCTTGTTATAAAATAAATTCCATTTTTAGGTCTTTTTTACAATAGAGAAAGATAACAAAGAGATCCCGCTATTGAAATAATTATGATAACAAAACTACATACTTACTAAAAATCAGTCTAACATCAAATAAATACATAATATTCTCTGTCTGTGATAATAGACGACACAATATAGAATTTTATGATTTAAAATCCAATGACTGAGTTAACTATTCTAAGTGGTCATATTCAAGTGCCTACACAATATTTACATCTATCTATTGTGAAGAAACATTTCTTTAACGTGTAAATCATGCCACGTACATTAAACAAATTCCTTCATTGTCATGATAACTGTTTAACTTCGTTACTGCATTCTCTTTATATTTTGTTAACACCCACACCAACGATCTAGAAACTCGAGAATAGGCAGCTTTTTAACAATACCTATTGTTAGTTTGTAAAGGGCAAAGCAAAGAAAGATTGTCTCTAACATAAAGGATGACACTGTAGTATAAATAGCTATTTTCCAACAGCTACAGCCAAGGTCCTGGAGAAAACAAACAGTTGGAATTACTACTCGTACTGACTGAAGAATGATTTATGAGGATAATCTATACTTATATTATAAAGAGGTGATGTTTGTATATAGGAGGTAACCTCCGGAACTAATACACCAATTTGAAATATTATTTCACTATTTAAAAGGTAAGTACATTATTACAAAGTATTTCATATTCACATACCCGATATTTTAATAGGTTGGTAAATTGAAAAGTTTCAGAACGAAATAATGGTACTTAGAGCTGATTGGTGTGTTAAAAAAATTGTACATAAGCGAAGCTGGACTGAGTTATTTTTAGATGTAATCATTTTTAAACTTTACTATAAAAAAACTTCTGTGTAGGACCATAAATGTATTTTATTTTGATAAAATAGATGTGTATTTTATATTTAGCTTTGTTTTACTCGTATTAGCACCAGAGCCAGTGGTAGAGATATTCACGTACAAAATCCAGCTGCAAATACCATTAAGAAGCGAACAATCGGCGCTCTGATGAATTTCGGTTTATGTTCCACGCGGTGGAGTCTTTGTGGCTCTACTTTCAGCAACACAATAGGGACAAAAGTTATTCAACGACAATGCGAGCACCAAATACCGATCGCCCCCCTCGCCCCCACTGTTGGTGCCTAACCATTGTTTACTTAATACTCCACTTTTATGTATATTATCGACGGCATGATAAAAGGTGTAATCGCTAAATTGAGCCAATGGAACTAAAAATGTAGAGTTTTTAAAGGCGTTGCGTGAAAATGAAATCAATTTTAGTAATTAAATTATATTTTAAGTTGTACATTTATATTGTAAGTAACAGGTATTTGTTTTCATTATAAATAAATATTAGAAGAAATAATTGTTAAACTAAGCAATTAAAATAATATATCTTAGTTCTCTCCTTCAATATTTCTTTTAGTGTAATTGAAATATACACATCTAGATATTGTACTCACGCCATTTGCCAGAAGGGGTAGGCAGAGGTGCAGCGAGGACAACCACGTTTCGTTTTGTGTTTTCCGTTCCACGATGTGGTAGGCGCGAGCCTATCTCCATATCGGGCACAATTTTTTGACACCGGCTGATAATGAATAGAAAAATCTAATATCACTTGGTCCGACCCAGGATTTGAACCCGAAACCTCAGCTTTGCAATCATACCATAGGTAGCACAACTGCGCCACCGAGGCAATTACGGTATGAATAGAGTTATCGGGAAATAATATGATAAAGCTAAATAATACTGGTGGTAGGTCTCTCATATGTGAGTGGCCGCCTGGGTAGGTACTAATGCAATGTCTATTTCTCCCGCCAAACAGCAGTGTAAATGCACTGTTGTGTTCCGGTTTGAAGGACATTGTAGCCAGAATAACTACTGGACATATTGAGACTTAGCATCTTATGTCTCAGGATGGCGAGCGCAGTGGAATGCCGGGCATTGCCTTGTAATTCATGGGGTTGTTTGGTTTTGTTGCTGTCGGGTTGATCGGGCGAATGGCGTGCTCGTCTCGCCATTCATTGCAATAAAAAAAAAGGTTTAATCCGATTATTTTTTTTTTTTATTACGACAGGTTATTGTTTTGCTCGTGTGTTAGTTTTACTATGTTTACTATTTATTTAAAACAAGGACGAATAATCGCCTAAATATCGAACTTAAGATTTTCTCTTGAGATAGTTATAGTAAAACACACCACTGGCACTTGCTTGATGATATCAAAGAAAGATAGAGAACGAATTAACTCACAATTGAGGACTTCAAAGACGGACGTAATAGAAAACAGTGAGCGGCAAGATGGACCCGGATTTTAGTAGGTATAATAGATGAAGTAGATAGGAATTGACAAAATAATTAAAACATAGATGATACACTTTGCAATAAGTGTTGAGTATTTTGAACAATGATACGGTGACTTTTTACTCTACCTAGTGTAAAACAAAATACAACCAGAGCTTTACCAATAATCAAAGAACTTATTTAATATGTAAGTTCCTTGCCAATAATAATATGAAATTGAGAATAATGGGGAAAATATTTTCCATCTTGTAATTTTGCTGTTTATTTTTCATAATTGCATATTAACTTGAAGTCACCTATTTTTTGAAATGTATTAAATTATTAAGTCTGGTATATTCGATGTAGTGAGAACTTATATACCTTTGCACAAATCTTTGTCACTTCGATACCAAAGTTTGCCTTAGTAGTTTCTGATAGATACACCGTTCTATTTCTGGACTACATTGAGCTACTACGGAACTGATTCTGTACTATGTAATGAAATATGCTGAAATTCAAAATCTAAGATTTAAATAAAATAATAGTCACAAAAACGCATCTTGTTGATGATGTTAACCAAAGAGAATATAAAACACTACGTTAATGTTAACCTAAGGTTTTCCTGACAGAAGTCATGATAAGAAATAGATATGGAACACGGAAAATCACAGAGTTCAACTTAAAACTACTTTCGATCCTTTAATGATATTACGTTAGTACATAACTAAGTACTTAAACGTTATTCAAATTATGTTGTTCATTACCAGCCCGGAATCAGGAATTTGTGCCCGATATGGCGATAGGCTCGCCCTCTATCACATAATGAGACGGAACATACAAGGCTAAATTTGGGTGTCCTGGTGGCGCCTCTGCCTACCCCTTCTGGGATAAAGGCGTGAGTTTATGTATGTATCTAAATTATGTTATTACGGAACAATAATCGGTTTGGGTGTCGGTGTTATTTGATGTTAGAACTAATTTAGGTTGACTATTTGTTTTCAAATTACTTAAATTAAGTGTAGTTTGAAACATAAACAAACCTAAGCCTAGATGGCTGGAAAGGATAATCAAAATTTTTACTCCAAATTCGTTTTATTTTCCCAAATTCTTATTAAAAACAGCCCACTGTCTGCGAGATGACATCACGCTTAACAATATTTCGACAGTTACTATTCACGTCGGCGGCATTGTTACAAAAGCCTCAGCGCACCTACAAAAGCTGTAAAGAATGAATGGGAGTGGGTGAGGGGGGAGTCAATTCAATGGGAGAAAGGAGGGATGTGTAGTTATGTAAGTATGTTTTGTATTTCGTGCCGCGAAGCGAAGTTGAAAGAAGTATATTTAAAAAAATCATAAAATCAAACTTATAATGGAGCGACAACCGTGGTTAAGAAATATTGCGTATTCGTTCATTATTTGGTCGGTCGTTTTAACCGACTTAGTCGGCTTATTACGAAAGCAGATGGTTACTAATGGTATGGTATTAAAGATTGTTTGAAATCTTTTTGTTTTGACGATGTCATTTGCTTGTACCAATATTTAAAATATCTTTAAATCTAATTATTTTAATTAAACATGAATATAAAATTTGTAAAAAAAAGAAAGGTAAAATTAATTAGTAGTTAGTTTTTTTTTAAATAATGGAACTGATTACTATTGGATGTAGCTTAGTAAATGTACACTTTATAAATAAGAAAAAATCAAAATAATAGTAACCGCTAAAAAAAACACCCATAAAGGAATGAATGCATCAACATAATAATGTTGTTTGCATTCATTTACGGCTAATAAGCCGGATAGATTTAAATATCGTTTAACCCACAATGTAGTGTTGAATGCAATACAACTCACAATCAAAGACGATGTTAACCTTTCGCCTTCACTCGTCTTACAGTTAACACTAACGCTACCTCTATTGAAATAAGCATGACTAATGATTTGTTAACAAGCAAAGCAGGTTCTTTTTAGTAGTCCCTACGTCGCGGGTCTAAACAAAACTCGCACACTGACTGGCGGTTTCACGGACAACTTTAGTGTGACCCCACAAAGCTGTGGAACGTCATTTAAATGCACACGTTTCATTGGCTCTGAATGCTTCAGGGAAGTAGAAAAAGAACGGGCCAATTACGACGCTTTTGTGACGGAACCTCTTTGGGTCTCAAGTGTAACTTTATGTGCGGGGATCAGAGGTTTTTATTCGGTTTCCACGGCTTCTGCATTCTTTGTGTCTAACAAATTTTTCAATGGAAAATACTGTTCGTTTTACTTTTTTTGGCGCGATGTCTTTAATATATTGATTTTGTTTTCGTTACTCATTTCGAGTTTCCAGATTAAGTTAAATCATATGGATTTATTAATAAAATTATAATTCTGTCTTACGAGATGTAATAATCATGCTTTTTATGAACTTACAACAAACAAAAACACCACTACTATTGTAAGAAAAATTAAGATATTGTCAGTTTTAAAAGTCGCGTTTTAATTTACAAATTCATAATGTGAACCGGCTTGTACTCGAAACTGAAATAAAAATATCTCGAAGTAGCAATGTGAATGACTAATGGGCATCTGCGGCCGCCCGCCCAAGGCGCGCTGACCGCCGCCCGCAAAGTCTTTGCCGTTGCGATGTCTTATGCTTTGCTCATTTTGCTACTTTTCTCAATATTAATACTACAGAAAATATTTTCTGTTAAATAACTAAACATACCAACGATACATATTGACTCTAGACAGCGGTATTTATTCGTGTAACTTTACCGTCGCTCATATCATTAATTCATAGTAATTACATACTCTTATAGTAATTTCCCCAGGGTAAAGCAGTTAAAACACTGATCAAAACAAACGGTTAAGTCGCAATTGTAAATAAGTAATTTTATGAAGTCATTATTTCAACGGGGCGCACCGGTCAAAATGCATTTATGGCGCTTGGCCGTTCGTTAGGCGGCCGTCAATGCGACTCTCGGTCCACCGGCTATAAATTTAGTATTGAGCGGACACAACAACAAAGCGCGTTTTGTCTTGCAAATGAAAACGCGCACATTTCGCGGTATTGTGCGCGGCTGTTTCGGTGCCCGCCATTATTAACGGCGAACATGAAAGACAAAAGGTTCGTCTGCAGCGCTGAGGCTGGCCTAGATAGCGGATTATTGTACTAACACAATAGCAGCGTTAATTCCGCGACTATACCATTATTTCGTTGTTTGCAACTTTATCGCGTTCATCGATGGCCGCCGCGATCGGTTTTTGTTTACAATAGTCAAATAACAAACGACAGCTTTGGCTATTGTTGCTTTATTCACAGCGCGGCCCGTGCGCCCGCTCAGGGCAATCCATAATATCTAAATGTGAGGGAAATACACACCATTATTTGCCACTTACCTGCAATCATCTGTCCAGGACGTTGCCATCACGAACAATAATACAATAATAATAATAAAGTTTACATACAACAAAATACAAAATGAAACTTAGGTGCGCTAAATAAGATTTATAAGCTACCTACCCAGAACTGTAAAACAAAAAAATATTACCCGCCTTCGGAAGTCGGTAAAAATAGCGTGAGCTCATAAAATATTTTTTATTTAAAAAGCACTTGTCTCAAAAATGGCCAAAAGGATATTAACTAAATATTAGAATCAAAAACTAAATAAATATATATTGCCTTTCACGGAAAATATAATCACTAAATAGACAAAATAAATTAGTAATACCTACTCACCATTAAGAATCCAATAAGCAAATTTCCATGAAAAATTCCAATATATGGCACATCACACACACAATGACACAAAATTCACAACACAAAAATAATGCTTTCACAACCAAAAATTCATAATCACAACTTGGCGGGAAAGTTAGCGGAAAAGTTCGGACGGGCAAAGATCACCGGGACGTACAGCCAAGCGGTCGCGCTTGTTGGAAGGCATGCACAGACTGTGAGCCGGCCGGCACGGCGTAAATGCCTTTGCCTCGTGGTTCCCGCGCACAGTTGGCGCGCACCACAACTCACCCTTTCAGATTCCCCTGCATGATGCACATTTTTAAATGCATTGTTATAAAACAATACATATGGAAATTGATTAATTAAGTTATATTGTTTCTTTTATAACAATGTTGAAGCATAGTTCTGGGTGCAGTCGATATAAATATATTTTACTGATAATATAAACATTGTATTGTAACCGTAATCATTGCCTATAATGCACATTGCACGTAGTAAAGTTTTGGGAGTTAGTCATTTATTAGTTAATCACATTTAAAGTTAGAAAATTTATTGTATGTTTAAACCACTTTTAATCATAGGAGTTAATGATAATATACCAACGGCCAGAAAGAAGTTTTATACGAATGTGCATAATGAAAGTGCAATGTTAATATTTTTGATTGAAAAATCATCGCTCTCACTACAAATAAGATACGCGTCTCATCAAAAGAAGGACCAGGAGCCGGGAGCAGATACAATGTCGAAACATTGGGTAATATGTCCGATGACAATGGTGCGAATGCGAGACACAAAGCCGCCGAGCGTATTGTGTGAACCCGTACAATACCCCTTGCATACAAACCCTGCGTTCCGTACAGTGGCCAAAAATAAAAACAAGCAATAATAACCCCTATAACTTACAGTATAAAGCACCACAACTCATATTTGGAACGCAAAAATAAAGTGTTCGCAATATACAGTGTGTATTGCGTGTCAAAATAACTGATATTAATGGAAACTGTAGTTTTCTGATGAATCGATCTTTCATTATAACATGGCCTGGTTTATTGTGAAAGATCATTTATAGATCACAAATGGTTCCCAGAAAATTGTCTACGCTTAATATGTCGAGTTCCTATAACACACGCTCTTCAACTGTCATTAATAATTTTTAATTAAAAAAAAAATCTCCGAATTTGTTTATAAAATAAATTCATGAGCTTCAGTTAAAGTTATACGGGAAGGGATAAATTGATTCGTAGATATTTCGTAGCGGCCGGTGCGGCGCGGCGCGGCAGCGTTTCGTAGCACTGGTAAAATACTCAGATTTTTTTTGTATCATGCTGTGTGTTGCATTATAAAACCAACTTTGTGTTGCGAATTTATATACATTTATTTCATTTAGAATCAATACGTTATAACAATTGTTATCAATTCATAAGTTTATAGTGAGGTTCATAATGTACTCTACTATCTCTACATGAATCAAAAACATTTTATTGCTACGTGACTACGGCCATTGTCCAAAATATGAAAGAGACACATTTAAAAATTTCCTTTCTATTCCTTTCTTTCTATATTAGTTTGCCAGAAGAAAATGATAATTGAATCAATAATAGGGGAAGTATGTAATATCACAGAACCGTAAAAACATCTAATAAATAAATAAATAAATACACCCAACAGTCACATACATAGTTCTGACCCCACACTAAGATCGAGTCTTGTGTCGTGGGTATCAGGAACCCGAAACAAATATCTGTGGTTCACACAATCATTTGTCTCGGTGCGGGGATCGAGCCCGCGGCCTCTCGTTTCACAACCGGCGCGGCGTCTAACCAACTGCGCCACGGAGGCTGTCATAAATATATATCTATTAAATTATATTTATTAACATGGATAATTAGCTATTTAATAAAATAATTTACACCTAATTAACACACACTGAGAAATAAAACTACACTCAAATTTGTCTTTAATAAAAACATGCGTGTGTTTACATAAGAAGTTATACTTCATTTAAAACGACTTAAAAAAATTGGCATATTTAGGTATTTATTATTTATATTAATTATTATTTTTTATCACTACTGATATAAAACACATGTTGTAGATTTATGAATATTTAAGAAATTAAGAAACTGCTTTGAAATTATTAACGAGTTGTTACGGAAATTTGACAGACAGTTAACATAATATATCTTTATTATGTCGATGTCGGTGTGCGCGCGCATCTTAACAATTTTACTCGTATAAATTTCCAAGCTGTCCAAAAGAAGTATATCTTAGAATATCTTTATATATATTCCACCTAAATAGATTCCCGTGGAAAACTTAAAGAGCAGATAAGTACGAAAAATAAAATAAGTATGTAGTTGAAATAAAATAAGTTTCGCGGCGGGGCATTGTGCAGAGGGCGGCCGAGCGGACCGCCTCCTAGTCCAAACAGTATTTCCATTGTGTCTGCCATTACCTAGCCCTCTTTTCGTCTTTTGTATTCGACTCTTCTATTGAAGTGAGACCTTCCCAATGACGTTTTATGACCGCTTTGAAGTATTCAAGATATGCTCGCTACATCTACATAATTCTAATATATTGCTTTGTGCGCCGACACATATGTATAGCGTATAGTCGTTGGTAACTAACTTATATAGAGATTAAGTGGTCATTAATTAGAATTATGGTATCACTGTGTTATTTAGCCGTACACCGCAATTACACCAGTGTGGAAGACTAAAAGTTCTATTCCCGATTCCCGAAAAGGCCAGACAAGCAATGGGTAGATATTTAAAATGCAAAATACAAATAAGTATTTTATGCCTAGTGTTTTTATTTTAAATACCACTATTTCACATCTCTGACTATATTATCGTTATCAAATGATTTTAAATGTAATCAATAAAAATGACTGCCTCGGTGGCGCAGTTGTACTGCGGTACGATTACAACGCCGAGGTCTTGGTTTTGAATCCCGGGTCGGACAAGGTGGTTTTGGATTTTCTATTCATTATCAGCCCGGAGTCAGTTTGTGCCCGATATTGCGATAGTTTGGCCCTCTATAACTCTTGGGACGGAACACACAAGGCGAAACCTGGGTGTCGTGCCAGCACCTCTGCCTACCCATTCTGGAACAAAGGCTTGAGTTTATGTATAATGGCTTTCTTACTCTCCTATCAATTTAATTTAATGAAGAAAGCAAATAGAAATTACATTAAAAATGTGTCGATAACCTGTAATTAGGGTGGTACAGCCGCGCCATAGTCTCTACTACATGAATGGACTGGCTAAAGTTGTCCGGAGCCCCTTAGAAAAGTATAATTAAGTTACTACTTCGTTTTCGTGTGTATATTACATCATTATTATGTGAATGACAGCCTCTGTTGCGCAGTTAGACGCCGACTGTAAAACGAAAGACCGCGGGTTCTATCCCCGCATGAGGATCAATGTTTGTGTGATCTATCTATCTGGTACTAGACGTTTGCCCAGACCAGAAACAAACATGCGTTTCGGTCTTACAAGTCTCACATAGTTACCCTCGTCACAAGACTTGTGTCTTAGTGTTGGGTCAGCACAATTTATGTGAGGGTTGGGTGTATTTATATTTAAAGTCAATATGTTAAATTAAAATAGTATTTTATCATGCCATTTCTTGTTAATTCATGGGTTTTTTTGGTTTTGCTACTGTCCATGAGCGGTCGTATCGCCTACCATCATGCCAATGGCATGCTCGTCAATCGTCTTGAAATTCAACGCAATTAAAAAGCACGCTGGTCATTTTATGCATACGTACCTACTGTTTAGTACACAAACACGAAATGTTCAACATTGTAACTTGTGAGCTAGCTAACTCAGCCACTGGACTAATATTGGTAATAAACTTTATGTATAAAAGCAACATGTTCTTACTCTTTCTTAATTCCACGTATTGTGTTCTGGTCTCAATAATAATCAGATTTCCTATTAAATATGCAAAGTATTATTCAAAAACTGATAAAAGAGAGATTTTTTTCCGTGGACCGACAGTAACTAGCTGCACTGGTAAATTCAGAACAGTCTAGTTGGAATACCCCGAAAAGTAGTTATCTCACGCCAGTCGACACGAGGTTATTTACCAAATAATTTGAATTTATATTAAGATTTGATGATGTTTTGGTAGTGGTCTACCAACAGTCCCTAGATTTTTTTCAGTTATGACTCAGCTTGAATGGGAGGCTCGTCCGGGGCGGTACCACTGTCTCACTTTACAAGGCCTAACTTATTTATTTATTTATTTATACTCTTTATTGTACATATCAAGTTACAAAGGAATGTGATACCAATAAAAAATAAAATAGTACAATCGGTGACCATATCGCATTGAGCGATTTCTTCCTGGCAACCTTTGGATGAACAGAAATTGTTGTATTGAAAAATTGGGCTTGACGTGCAACAAGAGTACGTATACTTCACAAACTCTATAAATAAACCTTAATAAAATAAAATACCTTAGTCAAAATATGTGTAGTGGCTGTTTTATTACAACAAAAACTATTGTATATGAGAAAAGTAATGAACAATGATATTTTTTTCACGATACGCCTATGTGAATGTAGCGAAATGGCCAACCCATATATTTAGACTAAAGAATATTTATGAAATTAGGCCTTGTAGAGTTAGGGCGTGAAGAGTAACAAGCTTAGCTCTACATGAGATCTGATGTTTTTTAACAGTGCGAGTCACATAGTCTCGTCTTGGCAAAATTTTCCATGAAAATCATTTTAGTGGGTTTCGTTTCCTAAGAAATAAAAATATCTCGCGACACACTAGGGTATTAAGTTTTGCCGCGGTTATCACATTTGCGCAGAGATGCAGCAAAGTCACTTCACTACACTACCATAAAAAAAAGTCTACAAAAAATTTAACAATCTACCTACCCACACTAATTCTAAAACGTAAAAATAAAAAGGCTGCCATAAAATTAATAGAGTCAACTTATAAAAACAGGGCAATGCATTGCAATTGCATGTAGAGCAAACTTTTTAAAGTAAATACAAATACGCAGAGTACTATGAGAAGTCCTACTCTAGCGCCAATATAAAATGATGGAATCAACAATATTTATTAAGTACACAATGAAGTCATGTCTGCTCTAGTCCAAAAATATAATATTATTTATTGTGGTTTAGTTACCCAGACTTGCACAACATTAAAAATCCAACACCAAGCGTACCTACTTATAGTCTATCTAAACTAAGAAGTTCCATTTGACATTGGGAAATAGGGATGCTGTCAAATAAATCAGTTCTTACAATATCCGATTATTTAGAGATATCGATAATATTTGTTTGTATTTCTTAATCGATTACAGTTTATATTTTCAGTTTACATCATATCGTTTATTTTTTCATGAACATTTTTATTCTAATGAGACATCAACAATGAAGAATGTTAACTAATTTTGATTATTAGCACTCCATATTCTCTGGCAAAAATAAAAAATACTAGTGAAAGAATTACTTCGATATGTCAATTAGTTTCCGATTTAGAAGTAAAACAAGTTGTAACCGTACGACCCGGGCTGCCGGTTACGGTGTGACGTCATACCACAACACGCTCACTGGCTCACTCAGTCCGCTCGTGGTCGCGCGCCCGTGCCGTTGAATTTATACCCACAGAGTACTATAATTAATAATATTACGTTTATACCTAAAGACTTTTAACAATGTCCAATCCAAATACTAGGAAATCATGTGTTGTGCCTAAATGCACAAACACAACTACCAATTCGCCAGAAAAGAAAGTCTGGAATAACACATAGGCTACTTTTAATACTGGGAAAATGTACAGCTTCTGAGGGAAACTGGGGCGAAGCTGCTGGCGGAAGCTAGTTTGCAATAAATCAATATAGGTATGTATGTATTCATTTAAATTTACTAAGAAGAGCGTTACCTACCTATATTATACATATGTGCCTACCAATAGCTACAAAACTATAATACATGCATATTTGTTGTCTTTAACTTACAAATTTAATGGTAGGTAGGTAGTTCTACTATTTGAGTTGCATTCTTCCATTACGACATTAGTTGGGTATTTTGTTTTGAGAAAACAATTTAGAACAGATAAACTATTAAGCATAAGTAGTAGTACGGAAATTTCACTTACTGTTGCATTTTTACACGCTTTTTATTAGCTTCACCTGTATGTTTGTATGTTTGTTTGTAACCGACTTCTTTGGGCGCGATTTTGACCCACTTTAAACGGCCAGATTTCGTTCAAACTTTGTAGATTTATTGAGGACCGATGACAATACACTAATTTGATAAAATTATTCCATTTTTCAATTTGCAAAATATGATAAATATAATAAATAATCCAAACTAAAAAGTAGAAAATAAATAATAGTTTAAAAAAACTAAAAAACACGCTTTTTATAGAAAACCGAACTAAAAAATAGAAAATAAATTTCAATGAATTTAAATTAAGAAAATAGTGTTAAAAATTTCAATGAATATAAATTAATAATAGAGTGAATAAAAAAAAAATATTTTTTTAGCGTGGGGTGCTTTTTAAGATATTATCGAAATGATAATCACTCTACTCATATCTTTCAATAAAATATTTATAACTATTGACACCATGCACCCCACGCTTATTTTTAAATAAAATATTTTTTTTTATTCACACTATTATTAATTTATATTCATTGAAATTTTTAACACTATTTTCTTAATTAATATTCATTAAAATTTATTTTCTGTTTTTTAGTTCGGTTTTCTATAAAAAGCGTGTTTTTTAGTTTTTTAAACTATTATTATTCCTCGCATTTCGGCGGCAACGAAATCACTATTTGTTGATAAGTAATGCGCAACCATTAATCCATCTATTTTAGGTAGATTAACCGATTGCCCTTTTTCGAATCCTTCATCCATTTTATTAATCGAATAATATTTACTATTATTAAACTATTAACTTAATACGCGAACGAAAACCAACAACAAAACACTGCGCAAGCTATTACAACTACTATAATCGCTGGCGATTTGATACGAAGCGAGTCGTGGCCCGTGCGGCGCGTTGCGAAATGACGTCACAAGCGATCACGCGACTGTAGCGGGACTCGGATATTTTTCAAAACTTTGAATACCTATAAAATCAAAATTTATAGGTATTTTTAACTACAACAAAAACTAGTGTGTTTGTATACATAAAGGCTTTACTGAGACAACATTTCAAGCAATTTGGCATACCTAGTAACATTGTCCATTGCATGTCACTTTACTATTTAGGAACAAAAGGAGTGATTTATCTATTACTAGCGGCCCGTCCCGGCTTCACCCGGGTGCAGACACTTTTTCGAGTCCAGTACACATCACGCACATGCTTATGAACACATGATACATACATACAATACAATACATATACTCCAAAGTGAGGAACCTCCTCACTATGTGTGGCGTATCCTACAATACTGCCTTCATTTCCATTGTAATATCCAAATCTATTAATTAATGATAAATTAATTCATATTAATATTATTATTTCACTGTTTATTGATGTATGTTCGTTGACAGCATACCTATTATTAGCTGAAAGTTCAGTATTTTTAAAAATTGAAAAACAACTGTTTTATATCTGCTCGATTATTTAAATATTTTTACCGATTATGCGTATACAAATGCATTTGAATAGTCTCGACTCTACCGGTAAAAGACTTAACGAGGTGACTTTGTAATGACGTCTAGAAAAAAAATATGTTGTTTAAAATGGTTATTTGCTTTATTTAAAGAATTCTAGTTTACATTTAGTGATTATGGTTTGTATATCTAGTGATAAAATAAGAATAGCTTCATAATTCCATGGATTTACGGAAAGTGTTATTGAAATTGTGTGGGTTACGTCTGCACAAAGTTATTTACGTTAAAAGTATGAAACGTCAAATGGAACCTGTTAGTTTAGATAGACTATATAATGGATTGATTTTAAGGCCCTTCTACTCTCTGCTAAAGCCCGCTGCCCACGACGCTTGTTTCGCTGCAGGATAGCTTGCTAGAATTTGCTGCTAGGTTCAAAGTTGGCTGTGGCGCTGGGTGCAATGATGGCTCTCTTGATATGTTGGCTTCACACGGTGCTTGCCACTACTCGCCGCTAGGTGTGCATGCGAAGCGACGACGCCATTAAAGACACGAGTATTCCTAAGCTCTACAGTACCATGGACGGTCGAATACAACTAACTATTGCAGCTGAGATAATTCGACGTAGAAAAGCTACTATTGTGGCAGCTGCACTTATTGCTTTTAAACAGAAACGAGAGCTTGAACAACGAAAACGTCGATTATGGAGTCGCGAGTGGCTGTTACGGCGTGATACAGGACAGAATGTTCTAAACATGGTATTTAGTGAGCTCGGGTATGTATATATAACATTTCAACTTTATTTGTTACTACAAAAAACCCCAAACACGCAAGCAAGCTATCACGAAAAATAGCACGCGTTCGATCACCGAAATCCAGCACGCGACCACGTTTCAGAGACAGCATTGACGTCACTTTCTCGCAGCGCTGCCAGCAGAGCATCCATCGGCGAACCCCGCAAGCAATCTAGCAGCAAAACAAGCGTCGTGGGCAGCGGGCTAATATAAGTTATTCTATGGGTATTGTCAAAGATCATCCTGCAGCAAATGTAAAATTTTTGGACTTGGCAAATAATAACTGGCCAGGTTTTCACTACATCTTTACGGATGCTTCAAAACACTCTGTTGTTGGTTGTTGTGGCGTAGGAGTATATCATCCTCGCTATAATATTATCCAAAAAATAAAACTCCCTTCAGAAACTACAGTCTTCACTGGTGAATGCTATGGAATTTACAAAGCTTTGGAATACATCCTTTTAATGAAACTTAATAAATCTGTTATTTTATCAGACTCATACGGGCACTGTATTCAGGCGATCGAAAAATTTCCGTTTAAGTCTAAATCTTTCCATACTGTAGTGATGCAAATAAGAAAAAAGCTTTTTGAATGTCATTCAAAAGGCTTTCTTGTTATTTTATCATGGATTCCTGGTCACTCTGGAGTAAAGGGTAACATGAAAGCTGATTGTTTAGCTAATGAAGCTATCTTGGATGGCGATATATATCCGTATATTATCTATTCTAATGACCTTGCGGCTCTTCCATTGACTTTTCTCAGAGAGTCTTGGGTTGAATCTTGGAAAAACAGTTCCCAAACGAAAGGACGGACATACTATCAGATTCAGTCAGATATTCCAAAAAGACCGTGGTTTTGTGGATTGATGCTGGGAAAGATGTCAACTAGTTGCATAGTCCGAATGCGCTTGGGTCATGTTTGTTTGCCAGTTCACCTAGCCAGACTCAAAATTATTCCCAGTAGTTCTTGCGAATGTGGTGAGGAAGTGAGAGATCTTAATCATTTATTCTTCTCCTGTCCTCAATATGATCGTTCTTCTTTATAAATCAACTTATATCCCTTAAAGTTCCTTTCCCTACGTGTATTTCTTCCTTACTCATATTTAATGTTAAAATATATAAAACTATATCTTTATTTATTGTACTTAACAATATTAAAATATAATGTATCTTTATTTATTTATTGTACATATTTTATCTTATTTTGTAATTTATTTTGTTATTTTACCAACTTTCCTGACTTGTCAATTATGAATTTTCCTAACCTACCCTTTTTCCTTAAAACACGTTTCCCTAACTTGTTATTGGCGTAGCACAGTAACACAGTGCTTGTAGCCAGAAAGAAAAAAAAAACTATAATGGATCTGAAAGCAAGGGCAGTAAAATTCAAACAGATCGTCCATCTGCGCGAGATAAATATTTTGGCCTAGTCAAAAACCTTTTCCACAATCGTAACCATGCACAATGGTTGCTATAGTGCTGAATATCTCCAAGAATGTTTTTCGTCAAATGAAACTTTTGTAGTTCAAGAAAATATATCGGAAAATGGTCCAAAATTACCTCATTATCCGATTTATTCACAGGATTTATTACAATAAATTCCTTTCATTCATTGTATTTTATTAAGCTGTGAAAATGTTTACTTTCATACAGCCGCTCATTCAATAGTTCAGTTCCTCATTCTCGGTCAGATATTCTTGTTAGTCTGTGGTTCGTTGTTAGTCTGTGGTCTGTGGCAAAGAGTCAATGATTATAGAATATAGAGGATAAAGCATACGGTCACGTGACACGGGTCACTTTGGTATACAAACATGGCGGCGGCTCCGCCCCTAAAAATAGTGAAACGCTAGTACCGAATTTTCTATCGACATCGATGCATCAACAGTGGCATAAATAAGACTGAAAAACTTTGAATTTACATAAATATCAGTGTATAAACTTGTATAACATTTTTCATTTTCGCTTTACACGTCAATTGGGTATAAACAGGGAATTTCAGGATTTGACAGTAAAGTCATTAAAAATTAAATCCGATAAAAATAGGTCGATGTTTAGATATTTTTTCATGCTATGATTTATTTCATAGATAAGTTTTACATGATGATTGGATTGGATTTGTGTCAAATAATACACACGTGAGATAAAATACAACTTTATTAATATCTAGAATTTGCTTGTAACTTCGTTTGCGTGTATAAGACAGCCCCCATGGCGCAGTAGGTTAGACACCGGCTGTGAAACGAGAGAGAGAGGTAATATATATATTTTTTTCTTTTTTTTTAAATAAACATCAATATATTTAAAAATGATAATATCGATATGAATAATTTCGTGTCGAATCCACTCATCCCTAAACTTGTGTATAAACAAACAATACGGTTGTTATTCATACTACTTGTATAAATAGCGCCTAGAAGGGTCTAAAACTTAATCAACAAGATCCATATACAATTATAAATGATAAAGACAAACCCAAAATGTAAATTTAGACACATATTTGTTATTATGTCGTAAAAACAGTTACTAACCTATGAATAGAAATGTTGGGGTCCTTTTTGCTTGACCTCGACTTGCATCCTTTAACACAACACTGAGGCATTTTAAAAACTTAACAATTAAACTAATAAGCAAACTTAACAAACTTAACAAACGAGATTAACAATGAATAATTCGAAATTCTTTGAGTGTGCAGATTTGTTTACTTCGATTGACAGATAACGCCACAGTTTGACATTTCATGCAGGAAATAAAAATGGCGTCATTTTGGGCTAAGGGTGGTCTCAGTGTGGTTAGTGAACAAAATATTGCCATATTCGAAACTAAGGAGTTATTATTTGTCTCTTTCATTAATTGACAAGTTAGCTTTGTGTAAATGAGACAGATACATAAATGTACAATTCCGCGTCGATACTCCTAACATAACTATAACTTGTTATATAGAAATACTGTTGTGCGTCATCCTCTATAATTCTTTAATCATTGCAAGTCTGTGGCTGCGAGCGACAAGAGACTAGAGAGTAGAGAAGAACGCCATTTTATATTGTGAAATGTGGTGCGGCATTTAGCGTGTGCACTATTTAAATATCATTTATTTCTTAAAATTGTGTTAAAATATACCCGGGATAAGTACAAGGTATTTATATATATTATTTTAGTTTAACATGGCAGATCATATTTACCTATTCTTTTTTAGTAATGTATAAAAAATACAAGATGGCGGTTACTTACTCTCACTTTTGACTGCTTTTGACGACTAAAGGTATTGCCGATAACCGATTATCACAATACTTATACTTATTTTGCAGTGGTAAACATGGAAACGACACTGGATGCGTCCTTAGTGGCGCAATCCATCAACTTTCATGGACAGCAGTTGCAAAAAACGTGGGAGAGCGAGCGGGGCGAAGACGATTTGGCCAAGATTGGCGTGGGCGTCTTGGATTTCGCCGTTTACCAGTCGAGGCACAAGCACCTGACGTTCCAGGACCGCGGCAAGAGGTTGAAACTACACCAGTTCATTGCCAAGGAGGCTAATGCTTTGTTCGACTCTTCTGTTATGGAAGATACTCCGACATCGTCAAGCCTGGGCACGGAAGCTGTTGCGCCTGAGGACAGTACGTATATCTTATGTTCGCAAAGTTATAAAATCCCACGCTTAAAACCAAATCTAAAAAAAAATGCTTAATATCATTTAAGCTCTTGGTGGTTTACAGCGCGGCAGCCGTAAATAATCCTTACTATATTTGATATCATAAAATTGTGTTTTTGTAATATCAATTGAGTCAAGATCATCTGATGGATTGTAAACATTGTTTAATTTGCAAATGTTTGTTTCAGATTTGTACGCTTTGATGCCACCATTCGAAACATTCTTAAATGTGGATAAAGTAGCAAGGTTGAGGCATTTTTTTGATGTGAGTAATTTGTTTAATAGTTACCTTGGTAACCACAATTTTCCATACATACTATTCGTAGTTTCTTTTTATAATTCAAATAAATAGGAAATCAATATTAGGGGCAATAATACTGTTTTTTTTTTTTCTCTATTTGAGCTCATTAGACTATGTTTTGAAAAAAAAACTAGAATGATTCACTTTTTTATCAATGTACTATTAGCCTAATGATAGGCTTAGCTTAATTACTTAATCATAAAATTGTAATGTTGCCTTAATTATTAAGACATAGCTCATTCTTCATAGTTAATCAAAACATTTGTTTATTTTGATTAGAACTATGTTATTATGTTCCGCAGTATTAAGAAATTTTTCAAATCACAGAGTGGTTTGTTACCTCTTTATCTTAAGATATTAATTGAAATTCAATTCTAAATCAAAACTAGCTCATATGAGCTAGTAAACATATGTTTACCCAATTATGTCCTCATGTATTGAAAATAATTTTTATTACCACCCTTATCACATTTCGATAGTGCATGGTTACAGAGCCTGATATTTAAATAGCCTTTGTTTTTGTAGAATGTGAAGACAGGAGAATTGATCATTGGAGCTGTGATCAACAGGACAGCATCTGGTATGATGCTAAAAGTGTTATGCACAGCGGGACCTACATCCAGATATGTTGCAGACATTAATGTGAAGGTATTGCACAATATTTCATCATTTTTCATATTGTTTCACAACATTAATTTAACTTTCTATTCCTCTACATATGACATAAAACTTATTTCTGTGTGTGATTAGATATGCCTTTTCATTATGATACATTTGCCTGATCATAATACTTGATGGGCATGCCATATTTGGCATTGACACCCACATAATACTTGACATGTTTTATTAATTTGGAGTTACAAAATATGCGTGGGCTTTATATCAACATGACTCAGTATCTTATCTGTTATAGCAGGGTATCACCACAAAGCTTGACCATAAACTCCACAATATTGTGTCCATATCTAGACAAAAAAAGTCACATCTACCCACATTTTAATGATACTTATTGTATTCAAATTTCCTAGTAATATGTTCTTTGTTCATTGCCTTAATTAACTGAAATTTTATTAAATAGTCCCACTCTAAACTCATAATACTTATATGAAGAGTAAATTACTCGTGGATTTTTTACAAAGTGCTAAAACTGAGTTGAAATAACAGACATTAA
This sequence comes from Deilephila porcellus, assembly GCA_905220455.2. NCBI lineage: Eukaryota > Metazoa > Arthropoda > Insecta > Lepidoptera > Sphingidae > Deilephila > Deilephila porcellus. The sequence goes on from LR999974.1 coordinate 12,005,506, forward strand.
TATTCAAGTGTGTCAATACTGTCAATGCATAAATTAATTTGAACCAGTTTGTAGTCTATGTCTATGTATTTACTTAAACTAAACTGTATGTATTTTCCTGTATATATTTTCTTAATAGTTTGACATAACTGTTTAACACAATAAATGGTCTCGTTTATTGCTTTGAATTATAGAAATTTATATTTAACCTTTAAAATATGCTTTAAGTTTTCAATTGTAATTTACATAGTGTAAATATGCCATTTGAATTCAATATGTAGGGACGCTCCTATCTTTTTCAGTAGTTCAGATCACACTGTATAGAGTAACTTTTTTGTTTCACTTGTTATGCAAACGTTAGTACAATAAGTCTTACCAACCCAATTACATGTTTTATCTTCAAGTACAAAGAAATACTTGTATGTACAGCTGTTTGCTGCATATTATGTTAAAAATATATTTTGCCAGTTACAGACATGGAGGTTAATTTAAAGGTTAGTTAGATTTAAATAATTAATATACATTTTATCATTTTGTTTGCAGGCATTTTTACCAGTAACAAATATCATACAAGCAGTGGACAAGAAAAATATATCAAGAAACTACCTCATGAATGACACTGTGTGCTGTGAAGTGATAGAAGTTATTCCAGACACCGACAAAATGGTGTGCGGCATGAAGGGTGTGACTCGTGGCCCTGATGATCCACCGCCAAAGCCCCCACTGGGACTTCTCAGCACCGATGACTTCCCAATTGTCTATAAGTATGTACAACCACTGCCACCCACACTACAATTAACCACCACATCCTGCACTGCCTTGCAGGTTTTATTAACACATGCAGTGTTATTATTTTCTATATGTATTTATTTATTGTAGTTTAGAAGCTTTTAAAACTGGTATTTATGTTTAACACAAGATATCTTTTACATGGAAGATTCACGATGTAGATGTGAAATATACAATGTCCTTCACTCTTGATGTCTCCGGAAAAGATGGAATTAAAATGAAGACAATTATGGACACAAATACAAAACAATATACCAATCACGAAAAACAATGAGTGAAGATGGGAAATTGGACTTGCAAATAAATAGATATTATGATAGTGTGACATATGGAAGTTGCCCTCACTGTCTATCCGTAAATAACATTGCAGCTTTAAACACAAATTACTGAATTCACATAGTTGATTCCACAAGTATTGTACTCAAAATTGTGTTGTTCTCATCAGCGGGTAGGTATAGAAGTGTTGGATACATGTTTTCACTGGTTTATGATCACTTTTCAGTATGAAAAACACAGTTCTGCAAATGTGTGAAAATGATTGTATGATATTGTTAAAGACTTAAAACAACTGTCATACATTTGGATTATAAAAGGATTTCTAAGACTCAGGATCAGCTTACACCAAATGTTTTGAGTGTTTTGAGGATAGCATCTAAGTAGAAATTTTATTTTTATAAAAATTGACAAGGTCAGTACCACAGGGTCACATTGAATCTGATGTCTAAAGGAAACAATGTATATTAAAGCTAATATTTAATATTCCAGCATTATCTGAGACCTTATGACTGGACTTTTATATGAGCATTTATTGGATGTCGGAGTTGTTTGTTTGTAATAAAAGGAATCGGTACGGGCAGTTATCAATTTAGCTGATATGAAGCTCCCCAGAAGGCACATAGTTTGACAAGATAGCACCGCAACTTGTGTGTTTTTTCATCTCGGATAAGGTCGAGTCAGTGTCGGCTCGCAAAGACGCAGCTCCCTCTATTTTTAGGGTGTTCTTTTCTAGGTGTATCAACGCTTCCCAAGACCCATTTGTCACGCCATCCGCAGTATATTGTGACTGTAGCTGAGATGTTTTGGTAATTAATGTCACGCTGTCGAGGCGACATCACCTTACATATGACATTATATTTGTGTGTGAAAGAAATAAAATACAAGTAAAATAACGTTTTTTGAACAGCTCCGTGGGAACAGGTGAGGAAAACGTATGTGTGACAAATAAAGCAAAACAAAACTACCATTAAATGCTTAAAATTATTCATTACATTTTGCGAGATGTCGTCATTTCTCTGTTGATTAAAGAAGGATAAAACATTGCTCTTAGCCAAAATACATGATGTTTATGATTTATTTTTCGATAGGAAAACGATGGAAATGAAGGGTGAAAGCTATGAAGCTATATTGGAGAAGAGTCCTGGCTTCAATAATCCCAACTGCGTTCAATATCTCTCTGAGCTACTGGGAATCTCCAACATGCACTGCACTAATTTTGCTACACTAAGGTAATTGTTTTCAAATTTACTAATTATTTTACTTTTTAACATTACTGTCTGATTTTTAAATACTAGGTATCACGAAATTAATACCAGCAATTTTAGAATATACATATATAAGCGATACAGCGCTTATTTCTATGTATACCTGTATTTTTATATTTTTATTATGTTTCCATAGAGGAGGATTCCCTACATCGGAGTATGCAGATGAACTACGTCAAGCACAGGCCAGCAAATGGGCATTCCGTTCAGTTGCAGAAGGCATAGAACACTTCAAAGCTGGAAGACATTCAGAGGCATTCCAATGCCTTAATAAAGCGTTGAGTATTGATCCAAGGAATGTAGAAGGCCTTGTTGCGAGAGGAGCATTGTACGCCAACAGTGGTACTTTCAAAAAAGCCATAGAAGATTTTGAAACATCTCTAAAACTGAACCCAAATCACGCTAACGCCAGGAAATATTTAGGAGAAACATTGGTCGCACTCGGAAGAAGTTATGAAGACGAAAACAAGATCACCGAAGCACAAAAAGCTTATGAGGATTGTTTAGCCATTATACCCTTCCATGAAGAGGCTCAGAACTCGTTAGATTTTCTAAAGAGCAAAACATCGACTGCTAAACCTTTGATAGAACCAGCAGAGTTATTACTGCCTGGATTGACAGGAGCGAAGTCGTACGAAATGAAGGAGACCCTAAAACAGCTGTTGAATTTAACGGAGAAGAAGGACAAGAAAAAGAAGAAGAAGCGCGGTAAAGGCAAGAAGAAGCGGTCGAGCAGCTCGTCGTCGTCGTCCAGCGACTCGTCCAGCTCCAGCTCCTCGTCCGAGTCGTCCTCGTCATCGTCCGAAACGAGTGGTGAGACATTTTTAAAACATTTTAAAAGGCTTCGCCATCACTCGCTTTGATTGCTGAAAGTCGTGCATGATACTTATCCTATGATTTAACATTTATATGCAGGGAATACACAAAAATGGTTTGATGGATCATCTCAATATTTTGCCCATACTCGGATATGCACCAAAACTGATTGTAAAGAATAAGGATGTTAAAATACAAGCAGGCAAGGTTACAAATGTTAGCAGTACAGCTATCTACGCGTAGCAAACAATTATTAATTATTGTACCGGATCACAAACAACACCGCCGTTACCTTTGTACCTATGGAGTCGGAATTGTCTATATGTTTATAGATTCAGAAGGGCCAAATCGTAAGAAGAAGCGTCGCTCGCAGTCAAACAACAAGCGGCAACGTTCACTGTCTCCGCTGAGCAAGCGCATGGCGATGTTGGGAGACGCGGACTCGGCGTCGCGCACGCACAACTCGCAGTTCAACCACCCGTACGGGTACCAGCCGCCGCCGCCCTGCGAGGAGCCCGCCGCCGCGCCGCCGCAGCGCTCGCAGGCCGACGTCGATTACGAGCTAAAGGTATGTAACTACAACCACATTCTAATAGCTGTAAAAACTAACAAAAAATTGGCTTGGCTAAGAAATTGAATTAATGAGAAAAAGTCATATCATTTTACTTGTTGAGAAAGGTGGTATTACTTTTAGAAACAAGATCCTTCAATCTTTTTAAAACCACCTCCAAAAATGTATACGTTTTTTTCAATATTCACTATTCACATTAACTTCAATGTAACAGTTTTATTGTTTCAAAAAATTAAATTATATTTTTTTCACAGGTTCGCAAATTCTTAGAGATGACGAAAGAAGATTCGGACTACGAAGAGAAAGTACGCAACTTCCTGGAGGAAACCGCTCAGTACAAGCGTAACCGTAAAATGCAAGAGCTCGGACAACAACCGCAACCCGGCGCTGAACACGATAAAAAAAAGAAGAAGAAGAAAGATAAGTGAGTATCCACATGTCAGTGGAGATAAATGTTAACCAGACTTAAATTTTATTTATCGTAACATTTTGCTTATATTTGCCTGTACTTATCCCATACTTACATAAGATAGGGGTACACGACTTGTTAGCCTTTGTTGCAGAAAGTTTTAGCTTTTTATTTTCCAAGTTATTGACGTCAACCCTTTCTGGAGCACCTACATAATTATTCTGTTGGTAAAATTTACATAATAATATATGGGATACCCTTATAGAGAACTTTTAGGTAAGCAGGTTTTCACATGATGTTTTTCAACGCCTTTAAAGGAAGTCTTAATTAACCATGAATACACATGTAACATCGAAAACAGTTTTTTTTTAATATACATCTCAAACGATAATATTTTAATAACCAGGAAAAAGAAGAAAGAATCTAAGAGGAAGCGCAAGGAGCAGGAAAGGGAAGAAAAGAGAAAGGCTAAACTGGCGCGCGCCGCCGCTAATAATTCAGACTATAATCTGAGAGATTTGGACGCCATTGGCGATAAAAAGCTGAGAGATGCTATAAGGTATTCTATTACTTTCATTATTTTACATTATATTTTATAATAAAATTGTGTTGATATTAAATTATGCCTGCTCTATTCACAGGAAAGAGTTGAAGGGAAAATCTAAGAGGGACATGAGTTCGGATGGTGAATACGAAAGGAAACATAAAGACAACAGGTAAGGTTTGAAACCTGTTATTGTTTTCGTGATAAATGTACTGTAATTTAATTTTATTTCTATTTGTACTCATCCAACAACATGAACATACGCCGACACCAAATATTTCATTATACTATGGGAAAAAAGGATATCCATTATTATTTTAAGACTAGCCTACCTGTTATCAATTTCTATGGTAAGAATTGTCATTAGGGACCGATTGTACAATCGTCAGATAAAAGTAATTCATCAAATGAATAACCCATCCTGAATAAAAAAATTATTATAATTTACTTATTGTATTTTATTATAAATAATTTTAAATAAATAAATACACCCAACAGTCACATACATAGTCCTGACCCCACATTAAGATCGAATCTTGTGTCGTGGGTATCAGAAACTATGAGAGACTGTTGATGATACTGATGTTAAATGATAGTCTAGAGTTAAATCCAAAATGTATATATTAAGAAAAATTAAAACTAAAATGATAAATGATTGAAACTGATTGATAGCTGAGCACGCGCGGTGTAATTGCTTGCCGTGAACGCACTAATTTTATTAAATTATTTGCGCCATCAACATTAAAATGATGCGTTGACAAAAATTCGTACGGTTTCACCGTACAGAGACTTTTCGGTCTCACAAACACCCAGACCCGAAACAAATACCTGTGGATCTGTCTGACGATTGAAAATCAGCCCTAACTCATAACAAAATAATGTTGAATTGTATATTCTTTCGCAGGATAATCGACGACGGTCTGGACGAGTTGGAATCGAAGCTGAACGCGTACCACGTGATGGTAGAGAAGGACTTGCTCGGCAAGCGCGACCCGCGCGGATCGCTCAGTCCCATCGACCAGGCGCCGCCGCCGCCGCTAGAGAAACCCAAGTGGAAAATGTCCATGAGTGCTGTTAAAGACTCGTTAGTTGTTGTTCAATATATCTGTCACTTAATTATACGACGGCCTTTATAGCGTAATTGTATAAGAAGCTGTGGTACAAGAAACGCAGGTTTGGCCCCATAATGAGGTTATTCAGATGTTAAAAAAATATTTGTCTTCAGTGCGAGTGTTGTGAAAATCTCATTATTTCCCTGGAATTCATGAGATTTAGTGTCGTGACCCACGACACGAAATTTATAATTGTTCATTGGACGGGTATTATATGTGTATTTATTTATTATGAAATGAAATTAATTTGATATTTCCTTTTATGCTGTCAAGATATTGTAGTTCTTACTTTCTTTCAGTAGGGTTAAGAAGAAAGATACGCCAGTAACAAAGGGATACAAAGAGCGCTATGCATTTGAAGATAGTTCTGATGATTCACAAGATAACCCCAAGGTGAGCAAAATACTAACTTAGCTTAAAAATATTAACATGATTGCGGCGCTAAAACAATGAATGCACCCTATTGCGACACCCCGGCATATTTTGTAAGCAAATAAGACTCTTAGCAATATGGTAGACGCATTCGCGGTCCACACAAAAATAACATGTGTGCATTGCAGTCAACATGTTTAAAAGATAATTCCTTTGAGTCAATTAGCGTGCTCAAAAAGATTTATATGTAAATAAATCTTATACAGCCGTCGCCATCAAGTGGGGACAAGAACGTGTCCGTGCGCCGCGCCATGGCGATGAAGGAGCCGCCGCCGCCGCTGCCCTCCGCGCCGCCGCCCGGCAAGCGCGAGCCCGACCCGCCCGGCACTGAACCTGCACCGCCGGTGACTATCAACACGCTTACAAATTATATTAACACACGGAAAATTAAAAAAAACACAACACATTTTTATTTTGGTATATTGCTGAACTAAATACTAATATACTAAATATTTTTTTCACAGGTTCGGAAAGGGCAAATTGTTTTAGACAAATTTGGATCCTTCCGACTTGCAAAGGAAGGCGAGACGCCAGTTTCTGTGGGCGATGCAAGGCCCGAGCAGTTTGTGACGCGGATTAAACCACCATCGCCTTCGGGCCGGCGACCACGATCGCCACCGTCGCCACGACGACACTCCTCCAACTCCTCGGACGATGACAGACATTCACCTAAACGGTCTCGCAGCAGGTAATTTTTTGGACAAAGAGTAATCTCTGCATATTAATTATATTTCATTAATACGCATAATATTCATTAGCATGTTAAAAAAAAATTGTTATAATGTTACTTACTGATGGTAGCCCTCTCATATGTCAGAGGCCGCCTGGGTAGGTACTACCGCAATGTCTATTTCTCCCTCCAAACAGCAGTGTAAATGCACTGTTGTGTTCCGGTTTGAAGAACATTGTGAGCAGAGTAACTACTGGACATACTGAGACTTAACATCTTAAGTCTCAGAATGGCGAACGCAATTAAATGCCAAGCAGTGCCTTGAAATTCATGGTGTTGTTTGGTTTTGCTACTGTTCATGAGCGCTCGTATCGCTTACCATCAGGCGAATGGCATGCTCGTCTCGCCATTCATCGCAATTAAAAAATCCTCTTAACACGCAGTCTGCGGTGCCATAACAGAAGATTGTACACCGGTGCGGCTTGGGCGTATTATTTAAACAACAATACACCACGCATTTCATAGTCCTCATACGCAGTCACAAAAAAACGCATGTTAAGCAAATAATACTTTGATTGGTATAATGCAGGTCACGTCCTCGCAAATACAAGTATCGCTCCCGTTCAAGATCTCGCTCGCGGTCCGGCTCGAGCGCCAGCGGCTCGGTGGCGTCGCGCCGGCGCCGCTCCGGCTCGCCGCGCTCCCGGTCCCGCTCCGACGCTTCCCGCTCTTACTACTCACGCAGCAGATCTCGATCCAGGTCGGGATCTAGGGAAAGGTGCGCTTTGAATAACGCTTCTGCACAAAAAATAGCAATTAATCAGTCAAGGATCTGTCTAACAATAAATAGTTTTGTGTATTTTAATATAATCGCAGACATACTCCAATACTTTCAAAAGCTACATAATAGTCGAAAAATACTGTAAATCAAAAGCTAGTGAAGATTTTTATGAAATTAATCCATGTTATGTTTTTCTGACTAAACTACACTTAAATTAATTTAATGTATGTAATGTTCAGAATGCGTCGTTTCCAACGCCGCGGCAACTGGCGTGGGCGCGGTGGTTACGAGCGCGGCACGTACTATCGCCCGCGTTTCAACACTTACAACGGCGGTGGACGCGGTCGCGGCCGCGGTGGCGGCGATTTCAGACGAGACGACGGCAGGAGATTTCCAAATGAATGGAGGGACAACAGATCACGTGGCGGACGACCATTCCGACCGAGAAGAGGTGGTGGCGGACGTGGCCGGCCATTTAGGTAAATAATGGGCAATAAATTTGAAATGACGTAGGAAAATATCAGGGATTTACAATAATTTCTATGATATGTGAAGGACAACAAAACTATCTGCACTAGTGTGGTCATCTTTGCCCTAACCCTCGATCGCACTGGAGGCCCGTGCCCTGCATTGGGGCGTATACGGACTGGGATTCTTATTATATTTATATTTTTAATATCTAAATCATATCATTATACGCTTTATATTAGCTTCACCTGTATGTATGTTTGTAACCGACTTCTTTGGGCGCGATTTTGACCCCCATCAAAACGTCGGATTAACTCGAAATTTGGCATTCTTATTATGGACCGATGACAATTTAATATTTTAAACAGATCGACCCGTTATCCTTACTAGGATAATCAGGATTAACGATGTTTGTTTTCCTGAGACCCGGAGTGTCTGCGTCAAGACCAATAAAGGAATCTACCAGGCGCATTCGACTAAACAATGAAAAATAAATAACAGTTTAAAAAAAAACTAAAAAAATACGCGTTAAAAAATAGAAAATAAATTATATTTTCTATTTTTTAAAGCGTATTTTTAAGTTTTTTTAATTTAATTAAATTAGTATTTGAGGTAACGGTAATTGATATCACTTTATATTGACCACCAGAGGAGGCGGTTTCCGGGATTTTCGTGATAGAAGAGGAGGCAGATATTCACGCTCACGCAGCCCCGACAGAACGCGCAGATCCAGGTCTTACAGCCCAGAAAGACGCGACAAGGATAGAGATAGGTAAAGTTGAGAAAATATATTTTTACATGAATATATACGTAAATACAAATAAATAAATTGATTCACCCAACAGTCGCATACATATCTGAGTAAATTTCATAAATATTCCAAATAAAATATTATATTCCGTGATTAAATTATTACAATGTCGTAGTTATTCCCGCTACTCTGGACGCGACAGTCATCGCAGTGAAGGAGAATATGAAGAGGAAAGATACGTCGACAGAAAGGAATACGACGGCAAGTGGGCGGATGGTAACGAGCCAGAAAGAAACTCTCACACTGAAGAAAAACCTACAGAAGAAGCCCCCAAAGAATAAATTACATTACTTATCTCTATTAATAATAGATATTTCTATGAATTTAGTGTTTTAAATTCCTGTTAGGGTGCTATACAATGTTTCATTTATTACTATTGACACAGATCAATTTGCATGAGACATTCCCAGGCAACTTTAGATATAGCGCTCTTCCTGGCCCTTTGATAATGGATTATTATTGATGTTTTTTATAGTACTTTAACACATGTCTCTTGCCATGAACTTCATTGACATTTTCTAGAAATCCACGTCTATATTCTCTACAATAAATATTAAACATCAGTATTTGCTTTATACCATTGCATTGCCTACAGATTAAAATCGTTATTATAATATAAAAGACATGTAAAAAAGTAACTTAGCAATGAAGGTGATTAACTTTATTTTCTAAAAATAACCTTGCTTTCAACCAGAGTTGTAATTTAATCTGCAATTTATTATTGTAAAAATAGACCGGTATCATTCCATACAACATATTTTACTATTATAGCAAGTCATTTATGTTATTTTTGTTTTAAGTGGAACTGATTTTGAGCTGAATAAATGAAAATAAGCACCTCCTTCTTTTATTTCTAGTAGAATTTAAAAACTTATAGCAAAAGTTATATTTCTTTACCAAACAATGAACACAACGGACACGAGGTTTTAAATGCAACATCGTGAAATTCTCGTCATACAAGTTACCAAAATCATACATAAACTCACGCCTCTTTCCCGGAAGAGGTAGGCAGAAGTGCTACTAGGACTCCCGCATTTCGCCTTGTATGTTCCGTCCCACGATGTGATAGGGGGTGAGTCTATCTCCATTTCGGGCACAAAATCCCGACTCCAGACTGCCTCGGTGGCCTAGTTGTATTACGGTACGATTACAAAGCTGAGGTGTCTGGTTCGAATCCCAGGTCGGGCGAAGAATTAAACTCGTTTTATAAGCGATGTCAATGTAACTGCGCCACTAATTGCAGGGTGATGGAAAAAACACATCGATGTTGTATGTAATTGTGTACTGCCTTTTATTATAATATGAAAAGGTATTTTAGTGGACAACATTTTTAAGTCTGCTCAAAAATCATATTGAATTCGTATGACTTTGTAGGACAGTTCATATTAATTTTCCCAGATGTAGGATAAATAATGAGGATAAATAGACGTAGTAGTATGCGTAATATGCGTAGTGTCAAAAATATATGCTCACGCTTTGATGGAATCCAACATCTTATTAAGGACAATAGATGCTGCCATTAAAGTACAAATTGGAATTAGGTCAAAAGGGATGATTAATCGAGAATAGATTGCAAGAAAATTAGAAAATAACAGTGCTATATTTGTATGAAATATACAAAGTGTCGGTGACATATTCACTTTTTTTGGGACCACATATAGGGTATCGCAATAGAAGTGCGTACACCAAATATTATTAATTTATCATCAACCGTTTAGCCACGGGATATGTTTTTATTTTTACACATTAAACCACCTGCTGTAGCGATTTGTCCAGGTCATTGACACAAACGGGTAATAAACGGCAAGTTTGAAAAAAATACAACTCGGGTGTTATTATTACAAAAAATATACCAATAATTGAATTTAGACCTAATATCTATGACATTAAAACTCATATTATGATTTATGAAATAAATGTCTTTCGAAGCGCAGTGCAATAGCTATGCGACGTTGCCAATTCGACATCAGAATAAGGCTAGGATGGCAGTATACAATATCGATATTATCGATATAATTCAAACTTTATTATTGAAATTTCACATCAAAATCCCTAATTTATCCACAATATTAATAACAATTGTTTTGGATACATAAAAGGAGATACACAAAGCTCGCATCTACATTCTAAACCTACTTAAAATTGCAAATGGGTCATGTAGCAACATTCGCAAATTCTTTCAGTATGAGGACTGTTGAGACGCATTTTTTAACCTGCTGCTTAGAAAAAATAATTAAAATGACTTTTCCTGTATCTTTCTTTTGGTGTATCGATTTGTACCGAGGTCTTTTTAGCACGCATAGAATATGTTTTGATAACTGTGTTAATTAATATGATTTACACATTTACTGCCCTAAAAGTATTTAAATATTAATAGTTTCAGATTATCATATTTCAATTGACGATATTTATTGACGATATTTTTATGTTGCATCCCTAAACGTGTATCAATCCCCGCCATGCCGGCTCCGGGATTCCCCCGCGACGTTTGGGCAGTGTTGCAAGGTAATTACATTTCGTTCCGTAATTACACTAAAACTGTATTTGTACTACATTAACTCCATTAAGTATCAAACAATAGTATGCAGTTAGTATCGAACATACTGCAGTATGACTAAGGAGACAAATAATAAAGCTATTTTTAACACTTACCAACCATTAATTGCTTCTAAATAATTTTATAGGGTTATTATTCACCGAGCCATCCGTTGTTTTTAACCACACCATGGAACGATATTTACAGTACTTTGTGATCGATAATTTAATAAAAGTGACACACACAGCGATTAACTATCTTTTTACGGAATACTTGTGATTTTTAAAAATGGATGTTTATGTTCGTTTCCTATGAAAAAAGCCCAGTAAACGGTATAATCTACTGTATTTTACATCCGTCTACTGTATTTTTACGAAACTTTCACTGTAGTTTTCAAAATCTTACCTAGCAACACTGCGCTCGGCGATTGACGGTCAAGGTTCGGGGGTCGGGGGTCGAGGGTCGGGCGTGAGGGGCAGGGGCGGGGGTGGCGAGTCGGGAGTCGGCACTCGGCGCGCGCGCCACTCGTCAGTCGTCACTCGTCAGTGAGGCGTACATGTTTTAAGTGAATGTGTGTGCGCTGCTGACAACTCATTAGGAATTACGATAGCATTTAAGTTCATGATGTCGTGATTTACAGCTTTGGAATACACAGATATGATTTTAATTTATGGCGAATGCCAACAAAATGCAGCGCGAGCTTTACGACTGTATCGAGAAAGATATTATGCTGCCTCACGTAGATGTCCCGCAAATTCAAACACAGCATGTTCATTAGGGTTAATGGAGGACCGTATTAACAATTGAAAATTTAGTTTAATTGAGTTTTAAGTTATGTTTGGTGGCAGTAATATTTCACGCGACGTACTATTTTTATCCACCGGCGTAAAATTAATAGTTTCTGAGTTTGTGTATGCATCGTAGCTCCCAACCCAATGAAACAATTTTGACCTAGTTTATTTGTGTAAATTGTGACTCGGCTGAGAGTGCTTTTATTGAATTTCTTATTCTACGAATAAAACTACGCCTAAAAATTACAAAGCAATCACCGCGTCGAATCAAACGCGGTGACGAAAAAAAGCGCTGTTGCCGCTCTTATCCTCGGGTCAAATGAGGTCAGTAAGTACCTTATAAAGCGTGTTGTATTTAAATCAAATTATTTTATTATTTAGTTTGTTTGAAAATTTCATTTTTTCAATTTTAATGTGATATAAAAACTAATCATTTTAATTTGTTTTTATTGACTTTATATAAAGACCTTGTAATTTAAAGTCATTATGACATCAACACTTTGTATACGGTGCTCATTGTCTTGTATAATAAGTAAAAATATGATAATTGATACGTATAATTATTAAGGTGTAAAGCTTAACTAATAGCTCCAAATAAATACACTAATGTAGTTGGAACTATTGTAAGCAAGCCTGAATCTTATACAAATGTAGGTAAATCATACAGTATGTACCGCACAATTTATATGGATCAACTGGATAACTTAAATATGTCCAATATTAAAGTCATCAACAGTATAATAAAAACAATTTATTAAAAACAATCCATTAGCAAATTTATTTTCAAAGCCACAATATAAAAATTGTTAAGCATGCTTCTTCTTCTTCTTTGCTTGCTTTTTGCTTGTCTTATCTACATTCCAATACCACCACAACTGCAGAACTATAGCACCATTGGCTGCAGTTGACACACAGTAAGTCAATATTATAATAAAATCTCCTGTTTCTTGAATTGATGTAAATATTCTTGCTATACTGCCGGTGAACAACATGAAACATGTTATTGCTGACAACTGACCAGTGCTGCCGTTCTTGTAATTTGTTATCACTTGAATTGACTGAAACAATAACAAATAATCGAAATATCTGTTACAGGTATACTAAAAAATTACAGTATGGCAATGCTATAAAAAATACAATTCAAAAGATAATGATAAACATATAAAATATATACAGGGTATATCAAGACTGCGACCGAAAACGAAGCCAGGTGGTAGTATTAGTGATACCAAACACAATGCAAGTTAAAATTTCACAAAAAAAAAATCGTCAAATTTTTTTGTTAATTTTTACTTATCGTCGTATTTGAGTGATAAATACATAGGTTTTCTAAAATTATGACGTACACCGCTTTATTTTTAAACACGCAATGGTACGTAAGGGTTTAATTTGCTATTTTTGCAAAAACTAGGTATTTACCCCCCAAACACGGTGATTTTTAAAATACTGTAAAAAACAATCCGTCGCTGATTATGCAAAATTTTTAGTTGCGTTGTGTCTGTAACCGCTAAAACTATCACCTGGCTTCGTTTTCGGTAGCGGTCTTGATATACCCTGTATATGTGCAATGGAAGTAGATTGTATAGAATAGAATGTTAAAATACAATCCAATAAACTCTTATCAACTTCGATCAAATATATACTAGATGTCGGATGAGCACTTTAAAAACGGCCCGAAAAATTGAGACACAAAGTCAGTGTGGCTCTATTTCAATTTAGTATGCTTCAATCATCACCAACGGCAACGCGTAAACATGCCGCAGTGCGCCTTTCAAAATTGTAAAAATAATAACCGTAATACAAAGATTTCTGCGGGAATATTTTTTTTTCGATAAATATGGTTTTATTTTTCTTCAATGACATAACCTCTTGAATGCAAGTATATTCTAAGATATAATAAATCTTATTTCAAACAATTAAAGTTTATTGTTAGTTGAAGTTGTTTATAAGACCATTTTTCTACATCTCGTAGTTCGAAATACAAATGTATATGAATGCCAAATAATGTAAATAATGTAATAATGCCAAAAGTGGCCGAGGTTGTTAATACATTATATTAACAACCTCGGCCACTTTTGGCATGTGATTTTGTTCCCGACACTGTATCTAGTATATATTTGATCGAAGCTTATCAAACATACATTTTCTATTATACAAACCTTAGCCATAAGAATTATTGGTACATTCATAGCTTGCATAATCCATAATACATCAGTGGGTGTGAAACCTCCAATGAGAGTGGATACAAGGCCAACATAGGTAGCTAAAAATGCTGCAGCTTTCACTGGGGCTCCACCATAGTGTAGTACTAGACATGCTATTATTGCTGTCTGAACTGCTAAAAATGTTGTTTCACCCCATGCACTAAAATTATAAAGAGTAATTAGGAAATCATTCATAACTATCATTATGTTTATTTGATTCTACTTACAAGTAAATATTTTTAGATGTAACAATATGATGTATATGTTAGTAAAATACACCAATCTTGTTTGAATACAATATCTTTTCATTGACTTGTGTTAGGACTTCTGCATTTTAATATTTGAAATAAGGATGGGATACTGGACGTAGCACTCATGGCAGTTCTACAATTGAATATAATTTTGGTGTCTTCATTTTAAAACAAATAACTTTTACAATATTCTTATCAAACAACATTTTATACTCTTTAGAGACCTAGATTTACATTATGTACTCTTATGGCTAATAAGAATCCTACATATGAATGATGCAGTTCCTGATATCTATGCACTAATCAATGAATGTTATTTAACTAAATTACTTAATCACTATATAGTGAGATTTTATACTTATTTATTAGGGTAATTGTCAACCCAACAATAAATACTAAGAAACTTCGCATCATTTATATTATTTTAGATTATTATATCATGACAACAATTTACAACTTGCTTTTATCATTACAACTGAAATATTTTATTGTTATAAATCGATTGTAAATGTTATATAGAGAGATACGCTACACATTTAGATTAAATCATGCAATTACCATGGGATCAAAGTTCATTCTTACCTAAAAGGAAAGCCCATGACATAGCTGTATGCAAAGTTTGCTGTAATCGCAAATAACTCCAAGTATACTCCATATAAATTAATTCCTTCAGCGCTCTTACTATTGAGTATCTTTATAATTTGGGGCACTTTCACCAATATCGATCCGACGATGATGCCAATGCCGAGTCCTTTACTTAGCGTGGCTTTGAAACACGGTACTGAAAATCAAAATATTTGCTTGCTGTTAATATAATAACTACAATGAATGAATAACATAAACATATCTTTCAGATATTTACCATCAAAAAAGTTAAATTCCTTAAAATACTCATCGTAACACTTTTCAGATAGCACTGATATCAATAAACCTTTCAAAAATTCCGCCATAATATCAAAGTACTACACTTATAATTAGATATAATGATGTAGGAATACAGTCAGTCAAAAATATATGGGCATAATTATAAACGCTTAGACTTATTTTTTTTATTTGCCGACTTTGCGACTTGCTTTAGTTGAAAGACTTTCAACTTCGCTTTCTAGTTTCTTGACATTTGTCAATGTTATCACCAGTTATCACCCATGACGTGTTCAACGCTTGTCACAGATTAGATACAACCACAGATTACTTAGATCAATACAACTAGGACTGCGCACTCACAAAACAGTTATGTCCTGAAATAACACATATAAATATGTGTGGAATAAGGTTTAATTTGCTATGATAAAAGACATGGAGGCCAAACGAGCCGAGCGAGATAATGCAAGGAGGTCTGTGTCCCTTTCCTTTCGCTACGGTGAACATAATAACACCCTATCTTAAATCTTGTTTTTCAATCGACAAATAAAATTTCAGATAAAAAATTTAATAAATTAAAACCTGCCTGAACATTAAAAGTGACTCAATTTTATTATTACATTTGTGACGATTAATTCATACATGTTGATAAAATCTTAGGATTGGCTTTAGATTACATTCACACGACTTGAGGGGTGAAAGTGATCAAAGGTGGTAGGGATTGGGTCCCTGATTAAAACGCTATCACTCTTATTAAAAGGTAAAGCGTAGTTTTCGAGATATTAATAAAAATAGTTTCTAACCTCAAATCACATTTTAGGTAAAACGGAACGTTATTACGGGCGATTGACAACCAAATCGTTAATAATAATATGCCAAGTTTATAGTCTGTGGTGTAAAATGTGAAACATCGATGAAACGGAATGTAAAAAAAGTAAGCGAGTTGTTCATATTTGTCAGTGTCATTATCAATTTTTATGAATGTTTTGTTGATGTCAGGCCCGTCCAACTCAGAACAAAAAAAGTTGCACGTTAAGCTATGCTAGCCATCTCACTTTTTTATAGGGACGGCATGGTATTTTTTCCGTCTACACTCCGTCTTTATATTAGTGTGCGTGTCGTAGTAAAATATGTCACTTTTGAATTTTGAAATCGTCAAACGTTATAACTTCATATGTCATTGCGTACATAAATAATTACTGCAATTTTGTATTGTGCCGTGATCAAGCCATAACCCAGCGAATTTATCATTTTAGGATTAACTATCATTCCAATCACAAATTTTGGTGCTACAGTTCGCATTTAAAGGCGGTTTTTTTATTTGCTACTGTTTTCGTAAAAGATAAAATAGCCTTATGTGACCTTAGTGTTTACCAGCTAGAACGTGTAGTAGTTTATTTAATTTGTGTTAAAATACTTAATATTTTTGGTATAATAGTGTAATCATTATGGTAAATAAGTGCATTGTTCCTGGGTGCAGCACTCGAGGACCGAAACATAAATATTTTTCTGTTCCTTTCACAAACCAAGCAAGGTGGAAAAAGTGGTGTGGGGTATGTCCTTATTTACAAAAGATTCCGTTCATTAAACGCGACAATATTCGTATTTGTCATAAACATTTTCTTCCGGATGATATAAATGAAAAACTTAGATTAAAGCCTAGCGCAATTCCATGCTTAAACTTAAATTTAAATTTTGAGAAACATTTAGAAATAACGCCCACTAGTAGCTTTACAGAACCTTATATATTTAAAGTAGTTGCCCGGTCTGATAGAGTACATCAACCAACTATAGACCAGAAATGCTTTACTAGTGTTCAGACAGATATAATTCCAGACCATACTGTGTTAGCAGTTTTTAAATCCGGTTTTATAGTTAGAGCTACAATTAGTTATCAAGGCTCTGCTAATGTTGTTGCTATTAAGTCATTAATATCAGATTCCAATGCCTATCTCTTACGTAGTAACAATAGCCCTAGTGATATCTGTTATAAAATTGGGTCCAACCAATTATATCATATATATGATGTACCTCATTTATTAAAATATTTTCGTAATCATTTTCAGAAAAAGAATCTTCTCATTGGCCATCGAAGGGCAAAGTGGGAATGTATTGAAAACCTCTACAAAATGGATGGCTTTAGTGGCCGAGCAAGAAGCACTAGACTCACTGAGAAACACATAAATCCAAGTTCTTATGACAAAATGAAGGTAAATTAATCATTAATATATACTATTTCTATGAAAATTAAGTTTTTAAGTGGACACTATTCATAAAAATGTTCAACATGTGAAAACTTATATTGAGTGATATTGACTCAATATGATACTTAATTTAAACCACATGTTTGTAACCACCCCAGGTAACATTGTACAAAGTTTGAAAAAAACTACCTGGTAGTTTTATCGCAAATCGCGATTTTAGTTTTCAAGACTTGACATACCCCTATAGGTACGAGATTGTACCGCTCAGAGAATATCACCTGGAGTGATCAGAAAAATGTGGGTTAAAAAAATATCATATGTCAATATCTATAGATTTGATATTGTTTATTGTTACATAATAATAATTAGAATGTACATACATTTCAGGTCAAACTTGCAGCCCAAGTTTTTAGCCGGCAAGTGGCTACATCACTACAGGTTTATACGGATGACATCCTACATCTCCAAATTGAACATAATTATGCAAAGCTTGATGTAAATGTTGATAATAGTTTTTTTACAGCAGAAATAATTTTGTTTATAAATTATTTGTTTGATAGTTTAAATGGTTTTGGCCGCTACGGTAATAAGTTGTCACATGCTTTGTCTTGTAATTCTGAACATATTGAATTCTGGAATGTAGCTGTAAAAAAATTATTGTCAATGCGTTTTGACTCTCCCAATCATAGGGAAGCAAAACCTCTATCACTGAAGCATTTTGTGCATAATATCAACTCAATAAGACATTTGTGGTCAGATTTGCGCTCTATTGATGGTGTAAAGTTTTTAAGTCTCCGACGTCTTAATCAAGACCCTATAGAATTTTTTTTTGGACAGATAAGGGCACGTGGTACTTTTAATACCAATCCCGATTATACTCATTTTGTATCAGCCTTCAAAACATTATTGATTAATAATATAACTACTGGTAAGTCATTATATACGAATTGTTCCAATGATGACGACAAAATGTTAGGTACATTAAACAATTTAATAAACCAGCAAAAATTTTGTTCCTACCCTGAACATCTTTATCCTGAGGTAAGTAATTTTATAGAAAACCCCATCCCTCATGAAAATATATATCAACATAAGTCTGTTCCATATATTGCTGGCGCAATTTGTCGCTCTTTAATGTCAAATTTAAAGTGTAATGATTGTAATAACTGCACAATGTCCCTTTTAAGTGAGAATGAGTCATCTCACCAGTTAATTCGTTTAAGAGAATATAGTACTGATGTAGAAAGGTTATATTACCCTTCTAAAAACTTTAGTAAAATTGTCTGGCAGAGTATATATATTATCGACAAGATTCTACCATCCATTTGTAGTGTTTACGTTTATCCTGAAATAATATGTTTATTAAAGAAAACTATTGATATAATACATGGTATAATTGTAATAGTCATAAAGAGTCTTTCATTAAAGCTTTTTGTTTGTATGTAATTAGAATGCAGGTTAAACAACGGTGTTGTAATTTTAATAATAGAATAAATAATGTCGATCTTAGGCCTAAAGATGTAGAAATGGAGGCCCTAATCAGTGAAAAGGTTACAAAAGGATTGAGTTACAGATCAGTAAGGAGGCGTAGTACTTAATAAAATTTAATTGTAGTCAAATTTAGTCCTTAGCTTCGTTGTATTGTACAATAGTTACTTTCATTAATTTTAATAGAATAACTTTTGTTAGTTGATTTAAACATTGTATTAAATTAAAATTCTTCAGGTTGTAAAATCAAGGTATTCTGTAAAATAAACTTGCGTTGCTAAGTATTCTTCACACAATAAAATGAACCTACCTGATGGTTGTCAAGTAAGCAAAATTTCTGCTTTAAATTGTATGCCAAATATTTTATATTATTGATTTGTAGTATCCTGAAATAGATATTTGTTTGTTTCTTGTGTTTATGTCTTTATCATATTGCATCCAATATTTTTATATTCATTTTGCTTGTAAATGTGCCTTTATATGATATTACCAGATATTATGCATGGAATGCCTCACATGTTGCAATATTTTGTAAAGGTATATTACAATTTTATGTATATTTTATTTAAGGGTATTGTTTCATTGTTTTTAATATTGACATATTGAATATGTCTTTATTATTTAAATTAGAATGAAAGTCATCAATGATGTATTCAATTTCTTAATTATTTGTTTTTAATTTCTAAAAATAGGAGATATGTAAGCAAGCATTGTACGCAATTACACTTCATTGTAATTATACTTAGTACATAGCAATACTTTATTGGGAATTTTAAAAACAAAGTAATTTTCAATATGATTCTCCATTTCTCAAGTGTAAAGCATAATATGTCGTTTTAAACTGTTTATAAGATTCACGCATCTTTCAAATATTTTTCATATGATGTATATCATATTTTTATTGATTTGCTATGTACTGGAAAAGCAATATAAAGTTAGTAGTCGTTTTTAGCACTATTTGCTTTGATGTACCTAAAGTAAAACAAATTGAAAACGTTTCATTAATTTACTAGAAGCTTGTTTTAATTTAGATATTTTAAATATGTTAAGTTAGTAGCAGAAGTATGTAAGCATGTCGCATGATTGTGTACGAGTTCTTGCCTAGATTGATACAAGGTCCGTCCTTCCGCGCTTCATATAGTTTGGGAGTGTGGTCTTTGCCACAATTAGTGTGAATCATGCTGGATAGTATTGCAAATATCATCTAAAGTTGTATACTACATGGACCTTGTTGAGATTAGGAAGAATTTCCGTGCTTTCCGGCGTTTTTGCCATAACTATTATTGGTATCAAGTGTAATATGTCCCATTTAATTAATGTAATAATGACTAATCCGTGGTGCTTTACAGTTGGCTTCTCTGGCTGTAAAAGTCTTTATGCGAGGTTATTTACCTCTAGTTCATTGTTTTGTCACCCGTTTTATTACGGAGGGAAGTGGATAATAATTTTTTTTCCAACTCCTGATTAATTTAACTTCATGATTCTTACATTGTAATTAACTGACTTCCATGCAATGTTTCATTTCTTATTATAATAACTCCCTAACGGGTGAAATATGCTAAATTATTCCTCGGGAATTGCTATCAAACGCAGCTTTTTTTCTTATTCTACTGGTAGTTTCAAAGATTAGCCCTATTATACAAACAAAAACTCGTTAGCTTTTTAATATCGGTACCTATGTATGTATATGGAACAAAAAAGGCAATTTTCCGAAATATTACAATTTTAAAAAGTATGGGCTTTATATATGGTTAAAACCATATGTAAAATGAACGAAAACCAATGTATAATTTATTTATTTTTTTGTACTTATGTAATACCAATTAAATTTAATTCTCAATGTATATAATAAAATTTACTTTCTCTGAAAACGTTTTTTACTATATATAATAAAATGTCATTCAAAGTGCTACTAAATAAATCGGCAGAAAAACCGGTAAATTTGAGGGATAGATGAAAACCGGACATTGAGGCCATCCCTAAAGATCGGTATTTTCGGAAACATACCGATTTCCAGCACTGTTTATATTTATATGTCTAACGTCCGTGCGAAAGAGACAAATCCATTCTAGGGAAATTTGCACGAGATAGAAAGAGTGACCGAATGATTTATGAATGAAATGTATAACATAATATAGATATAAAGTACATGTTAGTGTTTTGGTTGTGTGAGTTTTCTTAACGTGTAAAAACAATTGTATGGAATTGGCTGTCTGTCTTGATTATTAGTCTGTGGTTGATGTTTTTTGGCGAAGTTGTCGCATTTGCGACAGACCCACAAATTTGAGAAATTGAATTGAATCGTTGGTGTTTTGTTGTTTTATGGTTTATAACGACCTAGAAATTATGTTAAGAAGGAAATTTGTGCACCCACTTTATGGTTAAGTTAGGTCGAATCAATCCCAAAACCAACTTAGGGCACCCCGACTTCACGTAGACTTTTGGGTACCAACCCTAGAGTGAATATAAAAGCCGGAGGCGCGGAGGGAGAGCAGCCCCCGCCCGCTGTAACAAAGGATAGGTAACCGTGCGAGCCGTAGCGGCTGAGGCTGGTCACCGAAGGCGACCAGCAAGCCGAAGCTGCGGAGGCGAGCGTGGTTGCCTATCCTTTGTTACGCAAGGGCGAAGGGGCTGCACTTCCCGTAGCGCCGGAGACGTTGCAGAAGCAAGTTTGTTTTGAAAACAAGTGTTTTGAGGTTAGGTTACTTTAATTGGTTTTTCTCAGGAATGGAGCGTCGCCTTTTCACGGGAGTCGTACCGGGGGGCAGTATGCATCCCCCGCCACCCCCCCTCCCCCCTCCCAACCCCCATTTCGTGTGAATGTAATCTAAAGTTTCCCCCATACATACATACATACATAAACTCACGCCTTTATCCCAGAAGGGGTAGGCAGAGGCGCCTCAAGGACACCCACATTTCGCCTTGTATGTTTCGTCCCTTACCATCAGGCGAATGACATGCTCGTCTTGCCATTCATAGCAATAAAAAAATATCCCATAACTAGTTTACGTAATGGTCCATACTCCATTTAGCACAAGGCACTGCCGATTAAACATTGTTGACTGCAGGTAGGTACCCTGAGAGAAATTGCTACGGCGCCCTCTATCAGAGATATGTATAAGCTAGATCTGTTTCGCCGTTTTACCTTTTCCAACCTACGTAGGTAATGTGAGAAGTGGCCTAACTATAGATGTGGTCTAACCGCGTGTTACTCTAAACTCTAAAGCCAGTAGCCACAATTGACTCTAGGTTTATCACTGTGCTAAACGGAAATAAAACACTTAGTATTGATACTGTGATGTGTAAACCAGTCATAGGTTTTAAATCAAATAACGATTTGTAAGGCAAATACGTGAAATGCACAATGTATTCACATAAGTACTCGGTGATAGATATAATTAAAACTCGATTGTCAAGGATGAAGAAGTTTATTAAAGTAACAAATTAACTCTAAAATGATGTCTTTGAGATGCTTTTCCTATGCATCATTTGTTGTAGGTATATTGTAAAATAGATGACTTTTCTTTTTACAATCACTATGTGAAAACATGTATGTATGTAATGTAAGTAAAAATAACATTATTCAATAGATTTGGAAACTGTAACATTTTATGAAAATACATATAAAATGTGAATTGTTCCTTAATCATCTCTATTTTTTAATAAATATGATTACTTTAACAATCATCTGTTAGTACACTTTACTTATTTAGAATGGGAATTAAAAGGCATGAAATTTGTTGTCATTGTAGAAAATAGTATATAATATGAAGTATCATCAAATGTAATAATGACTACATTACTCTTAAGTAACTACTCTTAACTTTACAAATCTAAACAATTTATACTAATACTTAATTTTGCATATATAGTTAAGGCGTCATTTTACTTCCTGAAATTTATTTGACTCAAGACATGTTATATGGACTTTTAATTGTTTTTATTTTATGTTGACTGCAACAATTTTACAATAGATAAGAAAATTTTAACAGAGATAATGATGTACCATCAACATCAAATATAATTTCCGGCAGTTTATTCAGCTTAGAACAGCTTAATTAAGATTCAATCTATTGGAGTTTAAGACTATATGTTTTAGATTGATAAAATGGATAATATCATCACCTTAATGTTTCTCTCATGGAACTTGAGATCGTAGTGTAAAATCGCTTTTAATTTTTCTTTAATAAAAACAATATACATCAAGCAACACTATAAAATGTAAATTATTCTTTGAAGTTTAATTTTTTTGAAATCATAAATGTTTCCTCTTTACTACTTTAGAGAAAGTATGAATGAAAAATTACTTCCTGGGTGGTATGTAATAAATATAGTATTAAAATCATTGTGCAATTTAAATTAACCCTTTAAATACAGTGAATAATATTGTAACTGCCACACAACAAAGGGGCACAAATTAAACTTTTCGTCATGCAAAACTTGGTCCAAACTCGTTGTTATAAAGTGACACGCCACTTGATGTGTGCTATCAGTTACTTGAAAATTATATTTAAATATATGTAACAAAGTCACAAATTCATTTAGATTTTACCAGAAAACTGTGTGATGGTTGGAATGACCAAAAGTCCTTGTTTGAATTAAGCTCAAAAGGCCATTACTCTTGTATTATACCTAATTAATAATTTGAATGTTCATCACGCAATCCATACTGCACACCCATGGTGTTCAACTATCACTCACGACAATGGTTTCAAACTAAAAGACAACTTAGGTCTAGAGTTGTTTTTGCCCAAAATTTTCTTTTGTTCCTCTTTTATTCTCTTCTCTTGTTCTTTCTTTAACTTCTGCCTCTCTTCGTCCATTTTTCTTTGTTCTTCAATCATCGCCAATCTCTCTTCGGCCTGGACGTAAACAATATTTGTGTTGAAAAAATTCTAATAATGTTAACCATTTTATACTAAAATTCGGTCAATGCCAACATAGGTATTATAGTACTTACACAATGTTTTTGTTTTTTTGCATTATTTACATTGTAATATAAACTCTCTGAATATGAATTACTGAACTCACCAATTTCCGCTGAGCTTCTTCAATTTTTTTATTATTTTCTGCCATGATTTCCTCCAACTCTTTCCTTTTACGTGCTTCCTCCTCCTGTATAATGAAAATTTAATGTTAAAACTCATTTACTTTGTACCACACTGCCAATGTAGATTTCATTTTCCTAATATTTGTATTGTTCAAGTACATTTACTAGTGAACCTTTTTGCAGATGTAGATTAATAATGTAGTCGTCATTTTCATATAGTAATACATATTCAAAGCATTGTTTATCATTAGGTTTACAAATTAAAACATACATAGTGGTGATACTCCAGAAATGTACACTCATTGTTGAAGTGTACAATTTCGAGAGATTTGTGTGTATCCGTCCTATCTTAAACACAAAGTATATTTATACAAAAAATAGAATCAAAAAATACCTTCAGCACTCACGTCTGGATCCTCATGCTGCATCTCCATAAAATTCTTACAGCTTCAGGCTCTTGATCAGTCTTCCGACCTGACTTATAGACTACGTGACTGCCGAGGACAGTCAAGCGAACAAATTTTAAAATGCTAGCCGGCGCATTCACGGCAATCTTACAATGCGGGTCTTATAGCTACACTGCCTTGTGGGTGTGCAAATGGTATGTATGATATTTAATGAAGATTCTAAGTCAAAGAAGCCAGGGGCCTCAGTGAGTGACAAAATATATAATTATACAATGTCAAGAAAAAAATTCTTGTAAGCACTCGAACTACACCTGACTGGACCTTTAACAGATATGATCGAAATAATACTTTTATTAGTTTCTGTTCATTTATCAATTTTATGATTTAACACTTAATGTGTATCATATGCTGCGAGAACAATAATGATTGCTATCGCAGTGGGCGGTGTCATGTGCAAGGGCAATGACCATTGCATTTACACATGACTGGCGTAAAAAGGCAATAGTTACCTGTCGAGCCAGTTCCTCCCGCCTTTGCTGCTCTCTTTGCCTTTCTAATTCCTCCATCATTTCTTTTTCCATCTTCCTCTTAGCTTCTTCCACTCTCTTTGCTACTTCTTGTTCTATTTCATCCTTCCGTTTTTCTAATTCTTCTTCCACTCTCTTTTTTACAAGTAATTCTATTCTCTTTGCCGCCTCTTCTTCAACCACCTGAAATGTTATGTTTTAAATTAATTCAAATCAGAATGTCGGTACAAAAGTGACCTAGCCCTGTGAGAAATCCTGCAAAGCTACTTATGCACAAACATCCTCCATTATATTTTATCACTAAACAAATGTTGAAAGTGTTAATATTCATGACTATTTTAGTTAACATATTATCATGTAAATGAATTCCAAGTTTTTGTGCAATCAAGAAGTACCATTGGTGAGTTTACGTTTCTAACACTTGATGTAATACAACATAATGTCAAACGATGCACCTTTTTTTATCAATATTGACATCACTTTGAAGGTTATGTTTCATCATTGGTTTAAAATAGGAAAAATGTATAGGTGATATGCGAGTTGTGAAGACTCAAAGGTGATTTTTGCTACACAATTGCAAAATAAATGGCCTTCGATAGAATACTTGGAATTGTAGTCACCTTTTGTTCGGCTTCTCGAAGACGCCGTTGTCGTTCCATTTCTGCTAGTCTATCAACTTCGTCCATTTTGCTGCGCCCCTTGGATTTTTTTCGATGCCTACTACCTTCGTATGATCCCGTACTACTACTTGAAGAGGACACTGAATGCGACCGTTTTCTGAGAACATTAAGTCTTAATTAAGTAAAAAATTCGGTTTAAGTATTCTACAATGGGGTCATTAGGAAGCATTTACCTGGACTTAGAGCTACGTTCTCTCGACTTCTCAGCATGTTTCGAGCTTCTGCTTCTAGACGAAGAACGATCTTTTGATCTACTCTTCTTACGAGAGTGTTTACTGCTTTTGTGATGGCGTCGAGGAGATTTACTCCGCGATCGCGACCGACCCATATTTAAAGTGGGCGCTTATAATTAGCAATTGTAACAAAACAAAAACACTTTTGTCTTGTAATAAGTCTCAATCTAACTCACACACACACATTGCCGAATTTGACAAGCGACGCCATTTCTTCGAATTGCCAATATGTCAGTGTAGCTAGATTAAAAAATAAAAAATAAAAATGACATTAACAGACTACAAAGTACAGACTAAAACAATTAGTCCAACTTTGAGCCATTCTTATGAATAGTTTGCGTGGGCCTTAAAACAGCTATGGATGGCGTGGGCTGTACAACTGACAATATAAGAATAAACACGCGGCTCCTAATTCATGTTGCTGGGGAGTCAATGTATATGGATGTGCCGAGAACAATGTGATTCAAATCCTAGGTTTGACAAGTTACATTCGTAATTTTGGTGTTGTGTAATTTTCGGAAAAATTCTATTTTTCGGATAAATTTCGGGAAAAATTTCGTAAAATTTCAAAATGGAAAAATAATGGAAAAAATATTAAACTTAATTGTAGCTTTTTAATCGTAAAATCGATTTTATTCTTTTATATTCGTAATAAACTTGCTAATAAAGTAAAAATACATGCATTTGTTATACTGTAAAGTCCAAATTTACGGTAGGGATTAAATGTAATGGCTGCAATTTGGAAAAAAGAGTCATTAACCATTAATTATAAATAAAATATAATCAATTTGGTTCATAAAACACGATAAAACAAACAATCATTTTTTTCTATTTCTCCCTGAGTTTCGATTCACCCTCAGGAAGTTACGTTTCGTTCGAAATTTAAAAATGGAAAAATATCGGAAAAATATTCTGAAAGTCATATTTTTCTGAAAAATTGAAATAATTAATTTGGAAAATTATCGGAAAATTTTCATGACCCAAAGGTACTTCGTACGAGTTGCTCATTAATTGACAGTTATAAATAATCATCTTCATCATCAGCCTTCTAATGTTCACTGCTGGACATAGGCCTCCTCCAAATTGGGCTATTTCACCGTGTTCGGCAGTCAACTTGTCGCATCCAGCTTCTGCCAGTGACCTTTCGCAAATCGTCACCCCACCTGGCTGGAGAGCGTCCTACACTACGCTTGCAGTTATACATATATGTATATCATTTTTTTCTTGAAGTGATAACTATCTTTGTAGTTAATAATTTACCGACTCCACGTCAAAACAGCACTGATTTTCTTATGGGCTCGCACTGACCTCTAGATCATATATATTATTTCGTTCTATTTACTTATATAGATCTTTATTTTATTTCTTATTTTATTTTTATTTTTACATATATACGTTATAAAAAATATACATATAAAAATACAAAAAAAAAACAAGGTTTACCCTCCGGTGGTGAAGTTCAAGACCCGAGCCACCGGCGCGGCAGTTAGGGAGACAAAGTTAGGAACCTCCTCACAATGCGTGCCGTGTCCAGTAATACTGCCTTCTGTATCTGACTCTTGGCCCAACAGCCAATTGAGAGCCTCTGTAGATGTTGGTCGAGGCTCTTCGGTATCAACCCATGAGCAGAAACGACAATCGGGACTGTCAGTAACCTAGTGTGCCAAATCTAAATATTTGGACATTTTGTCCTTTTCAGCTTTTACAAGGTTATCGTCATGCGGAATGGAAACGTCAACAAGTATAGCCCGGGGCGCTAATCGATCTATTATCACTATTTACTTATTATTAATATATCAATGACTGGACGACTTATCTAGTGTTACATTAATATCGATGTTTTTAAAATTATTATGAACACGCCACATATCACTGGAAATAGGCATTATCAGATCGGTCACTTCTTCAACTAGTGGTCACATTCTTTAACTAGTAGATTGTTTAAAAATTACATCTTTAGGATTCCAATAAAGGATGACAATAAAGAAAGTAAATAACGGAACTCTTATGGGATTACATCGTTATCAGCCTGTCTGACAAGAAAATTTACTTGGAATCAGCTTTGGATTCAAAAACATAGAAACGTGAGTATGGCTACTTTTGCGCCGAGAGCATAATATACAGGGTATATCCAGACTGCGACGACAATGAAGCCAGATGGTAGTATAAGTGACTTCAGACACAAGGCGACAAAAATTACCAGAAAAAACAATTTTTGTTTAGTAATTTTTAACTTGGCGTCGTAATTGGGTGGTAAATACATAGTTTTCGTAAAATAATAGTGTACACCTCTTTATTTTTAAAGATGCAATGGTATGCAAGGGTTTAAATTATTATTTTAGCAAAAATTAGGTATTTACCACCCGAAAAGATATTTAAAAAAAAGTTACAATACACTCACACCTTTTTCCCAGAAAGGGTAGGTAGAGACGCTACTAAGACACCCATGTTTAGCCTCTATCGCCATATCGTTCACAAATTCCTGATACCGGGCTTATAATGTATTGAAAAACCCAATATCACTTTGCCCGACCTTAAGACCTACCATTATAACGATTATACCGTAGTACAACTGGGCCACCAAGTTGCTGAGATCTTGATTTCAAAATACAGTTTTAAGCTTATAATAAAAAAATGAGAATCACAAGTACATAACTCAAAATGTATATTTATATAGGATATTAAATTATTTTTATTTCTCACAGCAAATCCCATTTTATACCACTGATCTGTATTTTAAACATGCGTTGTACACAGTCCCTTGGTATATTCCTTTTCTTTATCATTTATAAATGAAATTATTTTTGATGTGGCCTGTAACATGTTGTCATGTGATTTGCTTTTGGATTTATGTTTTTTAATTTTTTTGAGATTTTTTTCAGTTTTTTGATCTGGTGACAATTTAGGAAGAATCATTTTACTGGATCTAAACTCTGCAACACTCCCTTTGCCCGTGGGGCCGTCATCTAATTTGCTAAATTTGAATGAGGTAGCTTTCCCTACATCTAATGCTTCTGCTGAAGTAAATCTGCTATAGGATTTCTTCAATAATGATTTGATATCAGTCACGCTCTTAACGTTTTGTACAGAACATGATGAGTTTTTTTTTGAAGGTATCAAATAAGATCTACATTGGTTGATAGATTTTACGCTACAGCTCCGTTCTGAGGTTATTCGATCTAGAAGTTCGTCTAATTGTTCAGTTATGACAGTAGCTGCGACACTTAACTCCAATTCTGATTTAGTATTATGCATTGAATTTTGTTCTTCTTTTTTATTCGAATCGCAATCTTCGTCAGGCTCTACCATAATATCTGTGTCATAATGATCTTTTAGTTTTTCCAATATGGTTTTCACGTCGTATTCTCTATCAATATCGGCATTGTCGTATAACTCTGTTAGTTCTATTTTACCTCTGTAAAAGTATTCTAACGGTAGAGCAAAACCTCTTATACTCAAATCAGCTGCCCCTCCGTAGCGCGGAATAGTTATAGGTTGGCGGTAAATACATTCGAAATTGCCTGTTGAAGCATTGGGATCTGCAGCATAATCAATAACAACTGAAAAAGAAACAAAAATAAATAATTAATAAACTCTTGACTTTGATTTTGTATTGTTAATTTGGCATCCGCCCAAATATTTCACATGCCGATGTATACAAGTGCATTACGTTAAAACTTGGAAAGGAAAAAATAAATAAAATGAACTAACTACATACAGTACATACATATTACTGATTATGAGAAAATAAAGCCCTCTCAATCAAATTCGCGGTTGTAGATAAGTCCCACGCTCAGCATTGGGCGATTATGGCCGGATACAGAATTCAGATACAGATTTTAAAATAATGTGAAGGGCTTTTTTTACATTTAACTTACCTTTAATTATATCGGCTAGTACTGCAGGGCAAATCTTGGCAGTAACGTGTGTGGTATGGTTTAAATCTGGGCAAGAATTTATCTCTATAAGCCAGGGCTTATATTCTTTATCGAGGATAAAATCGCATCCATATAATTCAAAACGATTTTTGCTCACTGGCAAAGAATCTTGGCAACTCAACATAGTCCCGATAATGGATTTCATCATACCAGGATATATAATATTATCCCAAACTTGGTTCCTTCCAATTCTATTCAGGTAATTTTTATATTTATCTAAGTCCCACATATTACTTTGAGGAAGATCGGGATGTCTTCCAAAACAATTTTTGTATTTCCTTTGGACAGCATTGTTCGTCAGATGTATAGATTCGTGGTAATTTTTAAGGCTATATTTTTGCGAACTAAACTTTAAATAGCAGTCCCTATACATCCATATTACGAGAGGGTATGTGTTAGTGACCAAGTAGTACTGTCTGATATCAAATTTAGTTTCATAAATTAATAAAGGTTCTTCTGAAAAAAATTAAATTAATGAAGTACTAGAATTCAAAAATGAAA
The DNA here is from genome assembly GCA_905220455.2 of Deilephila porcellus. Lineage (NCBI taxonomy): Eukaryota > Metazoa > Arthropoda > Insecta > Lepidoptera > Sphingidae > Deilephila > Deilephila porcellus. The sequence goes on from LR999974.1 coordinate 12,036,100, forward strand.
TTTAACGCAATGTTTTCGCTACAATACTTACCGATATACTTCTGCACGACGTATTTGGCATTAGCTTTGCTAAGTAAATTCGTGATGACAGCTAATTTAGAAGCCATTCTGATACCTCTGCCTCTTGAACAATGAGCCGGCTTGATGATCCATATGTTGTGACACCCTTCGCAACTGAGTTGAGGGCGGTATTTGTGAATCTGTTTCAACAAAAATTTGGCATAACCTAGATAGAGAGGCAATTTGTTGTCTTTGTCAACTTGAAACACATCGTCTTTTGAAATAATACGATAGTATTTTTTCAAATAAGCATTCCACTGCCCAAGTGAAGCGCTTGTTACAGGCCGGTCAATATCCTTGTGTTGTTTGCTAAAAAGGTATTCTTTACATCTATTTAGCGCGAACACCATTACGTTTATTGAAATAGTTCCTGATTCGGCAAACACAGGCCTTTCGTTGGCAACCATTGAGAGCACCCACTTAAGTAAGCTTGTACAAGCAGTAATTTCATAGTCTTTAACAAAACTTTCAATTTCGCCGGAATCGTAGCTGTTATAACTACGAGGCCCGGTCACTTCGGCAACGTCTTCTATGTAGAACCAACAATTCCTCTTCATGGAAGAGCATAATCCTTGTTTACTTGTCCACAACGCGTCTGATTTCAGCTTGTTGACCAAAGTAATACATTCTTTACTCATATCTATTGTAGTGTCACGTTGATCATCTTTTGTACGCCATATCAAGTTAGGACTATATTTTTCTACAAAATTTGACAATAGAAGTCTTTCTAATTCACCATGTATTTCGGTTTTATTCGCAAATGTACCATTTCTTATTTTAGATAAATTCATACGATTAGGCAGAATTTTTTCCACCCAGCCTCGTTCTTGAAGGGCTCTACGTATGGCGTTGCAAGATCCGTATATAGTAAATATTTTATGGTGCTTTATAGCATTATTTGCTAAATTTTTAAGTTTTAAATAGCGGTTAGATCTTGCTTGGCAACTACATATTACATAACTTTTTTCTTTGGGCGAGAGTCCTGTGGAATCATATATGCTTGAGTAAGCCATGCTTTTCAATATTCTTTTATCAGCAATACGTAGTGAACTATGTGCAAATCGATTAAAAGGTGAATAAATCCTTCTAACGTCTCCTTTGTCTTTCACCTGACCGTTCTAAAAAAACACAATTTCTTAGTAACACTGCATGTATAAATACATATGAATATTTTTCATGATAATGTTCTTTAAATTTTACTTTGATTTTTAGAATTTTTCTTTTACTTCCTGAGGGGGCTGTGACATCTTCATAATCACATTTATCTCGTTTCACATTTCGAAAGAATGATGAATCATGGCTGACCTAATTCATTAAAATAAGAAAATTATTAATTTTGTTTACCATTGAAAATTAATATAAATTGAGTTAATAAATTACCTTCTTTTTTTTTAGGGTCCCTTTCTTTTTTATTGGCATTTTTATACATATAGCAGGTCATTATGTTTTTTGTATACTTAAACAAGAAAAAATACTGTATTACGCGTCGGAAATATCTGTGGACCTGAATAATTAACGTCATTGGAACATAAGTTCAGCAAATTCAAAACATAGGTTAAACAAATTGAATTAAAATAGAAAAAAGTATAAAAATTATAATTCGCATCCATCTCAAAACGTTTTTAATGTAAAATAACATAGTAGATAGGAGAACACAAAAAATTGAAATGTGAACCGCATTCCAGCTAGGTTCACAGATATTTCCGACAAGTTATACCTACCACTAATCTCGTCACTTTTAGAACCCTAGAAAATTATGAACTTGCCTGAATATAAATTCAATTATTTTCTGTATTTTTGGTTTGGTACATTTTTTTAACTGTAATCATTATATTATGTGAGAACGTGTGTTTTATTTCATTTTAAGTTAAAAACGGTTTACATTTAAAATTTAGACAATAGAAATCAATGGATGACACTTCAGAATGTCACTGTTATGATGACGCCTAATAAAATTACAATTCGTTTTTTAATTGCGTAATGCTGCTGAAGGAAAGGATTAGGAAAGAGGTTTAGTGGCCTGTAAAACTAATGAGGCGTCTGTCCACTAAATCTATTATTGAATCATACTTTAACCATGCAGTAAACGTTATCAGGCAATAAAATCTTTGTACAATGCAACGCTTTACGCGGTGGATATGCGTCATACACGGGTACCTACGGTACTGTGTGGGCATGTTTTTTGAGCATTGTAATCCTCATAATTTCTTATTCCTGTGCCTGACACGTTCATAGTACGGTCATAGTATAATATATAGAGGTGTTGAAGCCGTTTGCAGCTCCAATAAAAATAGACGACACAGTAAATGATAAATTTCTCCAAACATAATTTAATAAGTATCATAAAATTTGAAGTCGTCAACAAGTTGTGTGAAAATAGTAAATCTTTTATAGCCAAAGGGTCCTTGAATAAAATATGGAAATACATCTGAATACCACAAATAAAATTATAGGTCGCTTCTAGCTTTTAATTTCGATTTAGAAGGCGTGTCGTTGAGTGGTGTTATCACTACCCTATATGGCGCATATATTGATGTACAGCTTTTAGAAAATGTTATCGATTTCTTAGATTTTTTCTCTTCATTTAGTTTACAAATATTTCTGCCTATAGCACTCAACTTTTTTACAGGATCAGAATCATCGTCATTTGGGGAACCGGCCAAATCCAGTGTCGATTTGTTTCTAGAGCTAATCATGTTGAAGTTAGATCGTCGGACAGGTATAACAGATTCAGACTTAGTAACGAATTTGTTCTGGACCGAGATAGTAGAGCGAAGAATACTGGCAGTTTCCCTTTCCCATTCAGCTGGATCGATATAACAGCGTTTGTTACCCACTGATGTGTCCACCTTGGTCTTTTCTATTTTACGTGCTGACTCCGTCCGGTATTTTCCGGCGTGATTAGCAGATTCTCCTTCATCAGGTCGACAGCATGAGTGAGGCACGATTCGACGTTTATATTCTGTACTTTTTTCTCGTCTTCCTCGGTGAATCCTAGAAGAGAGTGTGGATGATTTACGATTTTTTGTAGCATTTTTCAACATTATACCCGATTTAACAGCAGTTATGGCCTGCCGTACCGTGAGAGAATCTTTTGGTCCTAATAATATGCCGTCCTTGTTTGTTGGCAGGGCATCGTAAGGATTGAGCCAACTCAAAAAATCTGTAATGATTGGACCGTGGTATTCTGAAGGTACGGGCTGGTCGGTTGGACGTGTAGCATCGCCTGCAGGGTCACGGGGTGCCAACGGCGTAACACTTCTGGTCTCGTGTTTCTTTTCTTTTGATTTCTTTATCATTTTTTTGCCATTTATACATAATGATAAGCCAAGGTATGCCGGGGCTTTTGGTATAGTTTGCTTGTAGGCTAATTCGAAAGTTCCTGTATCAGCTTCGGGATTGTATCGTCGGTCGAGGACCACTGAAACAATTATATGATGCTTTATTATGTATAAAAACATCAAGATTGCGCAAGTTTATCGTTAAGTACTTAAAATAACAATCGACGGAGTAAATAAGGAATATTGTAAAGTACCTTTGATAACATCTTCGAGGCATTGTGGACATAACCGGGCGGTCACTGATGTAGTAGGAGCTAAATCGGGACTTGAGTTTATTTCAATGAGCCACGGTGTGAAATCTTCCGTTAGCATAAAGTCAGCTCCATACAATTCGAAACTGTTTTGCCTTTTGTCCATCGTCTCTTGACATGCCAGCATCGCTCCTATCAAGCATTGTTTGATTCCCGGGTAGATTTTTGAATCCCATAACTCGTACTTTCCTATCTGTCTTCAAATATGAATATGAAATTAATAATTTTAATCAAAGAGGATGAATAGGCTCTTAGTTCAGCTGATAATAGTTTGAAAAATTAGTAAATTGAACTGTATTAATGTGGGTTTGTATTTAATAGAGGATGACACCGGGCTTAGTGATAAATCGGTGTCGTCATCACTGAGCCGTACAGAGCAGGTAAGTCATTGGTTAGGTTTGGGAATGACGGTGTTATAAAAATATGAATATTCCGTCTCTAGATTGGCCACCAAACTACCTATACTCAGAATTGAGATATAATATATTTATAGGCTATAGCAATATATACTTGGACAAAAAAGGGCAACAAGAAAAAAATGAGCGCATATTTACCGGAGATAAGCTTTAAAGGTGTGACAATCCCACATATTTTCATCAGGCAACGCTTTATCTCTGCTGCCGTTGTTTTTATATTTTGTTTGAACGGCGTTGTTCGTGAGGTGAACTGATTCGTGATAATTAGATAAACTGAATATTTGGGAGCTAAACCTCAAGTAGCTATCTCTGAAATTAAATCACCGATTAGTAACAATTAAGTTTCACCTTGAAAAGCAAATTAATTGTTCCTTACTTGTACACCCAAATCGTTAGTGGTTGGCAGTTCGTGATTAGGAACCATTGCCTGATATCAAATTTAGTGTCGTAAATAACGAGGGGATTTTCTGAAAATAAAAGTGAATTATAAATATTTTGTTAAACCACGTATATGGAGTAAGGTAAACAATAATAGTACCGATGTATTTTTGGACAACATATCTAGTTTTCTGAGCGGGTATATTGATGAGGCCTATAATGTCCTTTATGTTGTTCATCAATTGTATGCCTCGGCCACGGCATTTGTTGCCGGGTTTTACGATCCATATATTTAATACACCATCAATATCAATCTGGGGCCAGAATTTGGTCATAGTTGCTAAAACTTTTGCGGCTTTCCTTTCGAGTTGTCTGAAAATATTAAAATTATATTACGATCAATGGCAACTAGTTTTGGAAATTTCTTCGTGGCAAACTTTTTATTCCCATTTTTCTATAATACGTGTTTCTGTTATATTCATGGTAACATAGGAAAGTGAACAAACAACACCCAAGTTCAATAAAGTGATTTAATATTTACGACTCATCGCTTAGTAATCGGTTTTGATCGTGATTGTTATAATTGATTCAACTGATAAACAATGCAGAATCGCATAGATGACGCGGTACACATAATATAAACAAATACTTTTGCAATTGGCAATTAACAAACAATCGCATAATACCTTATGTTAATCATTTTATCCTCTATAAACTTGGCTTTTTCGTGAACCAACAAATAATGGTGTGTTAAGAAAAGATCCCATTCATGCTCCCAAACGTGCACTTGGTCTTCCGTGTCGTCAATGTCTTTATGGGTGAAGAAAGAAATATACTCATTCAACCTGTTGATGGCGAATTCAATAGAGCTGAATGGAACTTTTCCATGAACCACAACGAGATTCTGCTCGCTGTTACTTTGCAGTGTCACAGATAGCCATTTGAGAATACTGATGCAGGCCGTTATTCTGAAATCGTCGATAAACTCCTCCAGACTGTCGGAGTTATGAATGTTGTAACAGCGGGGAAACTTTGTCAATGCTACACCCGGTTCGGTATACCAGTGCATTTGGGTCAATGATGACGTTAATCCTTCTTTCGTTGTGAAAATTGATCTACAAAACCTAAAAATAGGTACAATACAATTGATAAACAATTTCGTACATTATCAAATGCATTTAGCTGTAGTTTGAAATACCTGCTAATAACGACATCTTTATTGCTGAGCAACCAGTCATACTTGTCACGTTTAGTCGTCCACAAGAAATCAACTGAATGGTGTTCCATAAATTTAAAGAGAATCATTCTTTCCACTCTTGATAACTCTTTGCAAGTAGCTTTTTTCGGATCTAAATTAGTTGGAGGATGGCGGACCTTAAACATATCCTTAGTGAAATAAATGATTATGAATTATTTTACTCCAATCATTGAGATATTAGGTAAAAGCAGTTAGCAAACTAAAACACAAGCTGTTTAAGTTGCTGTACAGAATTTAGGAACTTAAATCAATTCTGCATAGTGAATGACGGCTGTGCTATTTGTTGCGTTATGAGCACGATTTAAAACTAAAGCTGAGCAATAGATAGCATGAACTTTAGGTAATACCTTATGGGACTCATATTTTTCGATCCAGCCTCGTTCCATCAGCGCTCGGCGTACCGCGGGAAACCCACCTCCCTTTATCATGAACACCTTGCGCTCTCTCATGGCGGTCTCAGCTATCTTCTTTAACTCATTCCATCTCTCGTTGCTTACCCAGCTTTTGTATTGTTTCAACTGCTCAGAAGATGTTGTTGTTTCTGCAGATGACAACATATGTTTTTGAAACGTGAATAAATAAGTTTAATAATTAAAATACAACCAACAGTCAAGTACATAGTCCTAACCCCACACTAGCATCGAATTTTTTGTTGTAGGTATCAGAAACTATGAGAGACTTTTCGGTCTCATAAACGCCCCATCAAATAATTGCAGTTCACACAAAAATTTGTCTCGGTGCGGAGATCGAACCCCCGTTGGCATGTTTGACAGCCGGGATCAACCAATTGCGCTACGGAGGCTGTCAAATAATATTGATAAATTGATATCTGTGAAGTGCTGAATCGTAATTATATGATATTAGTAAAATGTTTTATTTCTATGAGTCAGATTCAAGAAGAGTTTAAAATAATATGTAGGCTTTCTGAACACAGTGTGGTCACCGCGGTGGGTCGGAATCAGATGAAAATGAAAAGCTTCTAGTATTATGCCCATGCGATATTTTGTATTTAAAGGTGTTCGGTTACATATTATGATCATGATAATTTGCTGTGTACACACACCTGGTCCATTTTCAGACTTGGATAAAGAGACAGCACTGGACGGTCGCAGTTCTTTTTTGGCGGTGCTATCTTTATGCAGCTTTGAGTCTGACGCGCTCTCCTCCAGTTCCATCGTTATAGCCATGAGCCTCGCTTGCTGTCTACAACCCTGCAACAGAGCTGTTGCTTACTCATTTTCAAGCTACTTCATGTGGACGTCTGCACCTTACGAAAGTTCACAATGGACTGAATTGCTAAATATAAACTAGCAGTGCAATAACCTACTTTATTTTACCCTACATCGGGAGTCCTTGGCTATCAACGAGGCATCCGCGCACGTCCCCGCCTGGCACCTGTACGAATGACGTCACACTCGTGGTACTTCCTTTGCAAATCGTGCACAATGTAGTTACGCGGAAATTAATAAGCCTGAATTACGCTCCGCTACCTACCTTTTGAAGTCAGGTCAGTGCTCAGAAAACTAGGTTAAACAAACGCAAAAACATTTATAAAAAGAGAGTAATATATGTTTCCTGATCTACGGGAACTGTAAATTTATTCGACGGGCATTTTTAATCCCGTCAGGCGTTGCACGTTTTATAAATGAAATGTCATGAAAGTAGTTTTCCAAATTGACTTATTGTGCCCCGAAAAAGAGTTCATAGAAAATTCTAATGGAACTTTTTTGTTATTCTATAGGATCCATTCAAAATTATTTTATCATTGATATCTTACTGTGAGAATTTGCTTTGCTAATGTGTATCTAACATGAGAGTATTATGTGTAACTATTGGGATAATATATTTTTTATTACCAATGGAAATGAAAGCATAATTTAACACTTAGTAGGTACTTACCAGTAAATGATAACTTATCTTAATGTTTTATTCTGCACTAACAAATAATGCTACTATCATATAATAATTTTTTACGTTACTTTATTTGTGAGATTTCCCGTCCCGTCCCGTTTTATCCCATCCTGTCGTGTCTCAGTCTGTCCTGTCTGTTCTTTGCTCATTCTACGGAAAGACTACATTTTCAGGATATAAAGTACCATAGGGTACTTTACAGTACAGTACAGTGTACCCTATGGAAAGTATCCATGGTGTCAGCTACCTCCATACAAAATTTTATCGAAATCCGTTAAGCGTTTCTGAGATTGTCGTGCACATCCTTAAAAATGGACTGTTCCCGTGGGGTAAGCAAGGAATTCAAATATATTTGTTATTTTTAGGCTCAAAGGGATGGGAAGGCACAGGAGAGGACAGGATTACATGCCTTGAGTCATGGGACAGAATTAGATGGAACAGGGCGGGATATAACGGGATGGTTAATTTAAATTTAAAAAAATACATAAAACAGTTAGTACGCGAAATAATATGTTGCTGATGGGGATTGTACTCAAAAAATATCTGCACCCTGGCGAAGCCAGGCCGGCCCCTAGTATAATAAGCCTAAGTGCGTAGCGTAGCGTGGGACGTCCTCTGGGCAGATGGCGGGACGACTTGCACAAGAAGGTCGGCAGCGACTGGATGCATAAAGCAGCAGACCGGGCTCTGTGGCGTACCTTGGGAGAGGTCCATGTCCAGCAGTGGACTAGAACGGGCTGATGATGTAAGTGCGTTTCCAGATTCCAGTTACTGGTGTAGTTTTACTTGTGGTAGGTCTCTCATATGTGAGAAGCCGCCTGGGCAGGTACCACCGAAATGTCTATTTCTCTCGCCACACAGCAGTATAATGCACTGTTGTGTTCCGGTTTGAAGGACATTATAGCCAGAGTAACTATTGAAATGAAATGAAATGAAATGAAATTCGTTTATTGAAAAATTGAAATTTGTAATGCATGGTGATGTTTAGTTTTGCTACTGTCCATGAGCGGTCGTATCGCTTACCATCAGGCGAATGGCATGCTCGTCTCGCTATTCATTGCAATAAAAAAAGATAAAGAGACGAATGTACTTACTTAAACTTTCTACGTAATTAAACCAAATTTCCCCTAAAGACCTGTCAGGTTCAGCAGTAAACCTGTAGAATTTCCTCTTGAAGTTTTCGTTCACTATCAAGTGAGTTATTAATAATTGCGAAAGCACACGTAACTTGGAGGTGTTAGAGGTTTATAATTTAAACTTAAACTCCTGCTTGTCAATCCAGTTTGCTCTCAACTAGTCTATCGTTCCCTAAATAATAATTCTTCATTTAAAAAGCATACATAAAAGGCGTGAGCTTTTTCCACAGAAGTGTTAGGCAGAGGTGCGACCAGGACATGCAAGGTCGCCAAGTGTGTTCCGTGATCCGTCCCACGATGTGATAGAAGGCGAGCCTATCGCCATACCAAATAAAAATTCCTGACGCCGGGCTCATAATGAATAGAAAAATCCAAAATCATTTCACTTTGCCCTACCCGGGATTCGAACCCGACATCCCCCAATGTTGTAATCGTACAGTGGTACAACTATGCCACAGAGGCACTAAAGAGCACTTAGTAATTATGCTGTTTTCGCTATCGGATTACCGTAAATGGATACCAAACTCGTAGAGAATGTAATCTTTAGGTACGTTCTAACCAAACTTTAACTCCTAATTAATTATATTATGCTATATTTATTTACTCCCAATGCAACATTCTTATGAGATTTTTTTCTATATAAAATTAAAAACGAAACATAATGAAATTTAATAAAAAGAACACGACCGTTTTGTGTAAATTCTATAAGTAGTTACGAATCATCAACTAGATGGCAGCACGTTGCTCATGTTGTTTAAAATTGCACAATTTCGTATTCGTATTCCTTCAATAGGAAATTGACTCTCACTACTAATATCATATAAGTAATAATATTACGTTTTGTTGGCTTATGAAAACCATATTATTTACATCTGTAAAAGCTTTTAACCAATCAATCGTAATATTATACCATTTTTAAAGATACTCTTAAGTTTATGCCAATTGAAAAGTCTTAGACCTAGGTTCTTTTATATTTTACTGACATAAAATACTGAGATTTAAATTATAAAGGTATTATCTAGACTCTGTAAACAAAAACCTCACATCAAGTCAGTGGCACAAAGTTACCATTATAACCAAATAACATTGCCTACATCAAAAATCGACAATGGGGTATTCTACCCATTTTCAAAAGAGTTTTAAGTTGTTCCTAAGATTAAGACAAACTATTTAAAAAAAATATCAAATTTTTATTCGCTCGGCAAGTCCAATAAAAATCCATTTAAAATTTAAATTTTAAATTTATGCGCGCAAATATGTGAAAACGCTAGGCGCCATGTTCCTTTAAAATGATACGTCACTCAACCAGTAAACAACCTGTGTTAGTATGAGCTCTTGGACACCGGAGGGGGTATTCTACTCGCGGAATGACGTAGAATCGTTATCCATCATGGCGGCAGCCGTTTCACATCTTTTTAGGACAGATAAAAAAATTGAAATTTACAAAACGAGTTATAAAATTTATTCCTTAGAAATAAAAACTGAAATTAACATAATATACTTATTGCTTAATGCTCTACTATATACATATATAGTTTTTAGATTTTTTCTTTCTTATAGTAAAATACCCCACTGCACGTAGCTGTAGTAGTTGTAATTGTAGTTGTAGTAAAGAAATAAAACTGCAATTCGTAATTAGACTGGATAATATATTTTGAAATCCTATTATTTTTGTTTATCAGATATTGAGGCAGAGAATAGAAGTATGCACATTAAAATTATATCCTAGACTGAGTCAAAGTGACTTTAGTCGACTGGTCATTTCTACTTATCATCATATGGGGTTAATTTTATCATATGGGGTTAAATTATATTTATTTATTTATTTTATTTATTTATTTATATATTCTTTATTGTACACCAGGAAAAACAAACAGAGATTATAACAAAATTTCACAATAAGTACAATCGGCGGCCTTATTGCACAAGGCAATCTCTATATTAATATATTTGATATTGCCGCCAATTTTCTTCACTGTGTACAAGATTTGTAATGTTGTCTATACTGTAATGGCGACAAAAGACAGGTATCGATTCTAAATGTTGGCACTACTGATTATGACATGACATGAAAGCAAGATGGCGAGTTCATCTCCGTTTGATAGTTCTCTGTGATAATTCACACTATTGATGTCATTTTTCGAACTTATTTCGTAATGAACTAATAAATTCAACATACGTGAAAAAAATCGTTAAGTAGTGTTAAAGTGTTTTAACACCCTATAGGTGTCCGCATTTAGTTAGATGTGCATCTAACCCACCTGAGGAATGTTGGTTTTTCAGTGATTTGTGAGTGATTCGGTCAGGTGTTTTCGTTTTGGTCAAAATTAAAATTTTGTTCTTGCGCAGTGAGTGAAGTTCCACATTTCAGATGTATTTGTGTCGTGGGGATGCTAGATGTCGGGACTGTTTTCAATGTTGGGAAACAAAAGCGTGAACTATTTGTTTTGATAGAACGTGATAAAATAAATTGAGAAGGTCGGACAGAGTAGGAGCCCGATCGGAGTTATGGCCTTCAGTGAGGTGAGTTACTTTTGTGCATTTACAATTTCTCTAAAATACATTTCTGTTGAATTAAATAGTACATATTTTTTTCAATCTACTTGTCGACTTTTTTATAATTCACGATATTACGTACAGTGCTTAATAATTGGCTAACAAATAAGATTATTCGTCGTTATCAGACCTAATGCAGGATTAATAAAAACAGTGATAAAGTTATTATCCTAAAATAGGTTTTATATGGATTTTACTCCAATATAATCCATTACATTTATAAAATAGTTATTATTGCATTAATAATGTGAATAAATTTTCTATTAACCCATTTTGGAGTATGAAAATTCATCTTTTGTAGTCAGTATCTGTGCATGGAGCATTGCATTTTGTATTATGCTTATCACTGAGTTTTATCAATTTATTCTCATGATGATGTCATCAGTGAATACTAAGTGTTTAAAGTACTTTAGTATTTTTATTGCAGCATAAATAAATCTTCATAAATAACATTCAGGGACAACTAATTTTACTTTACAGAACATTATATATTTTTACTCAAATTTTGATAGGTATTAAATGTTATATATATACAGTGTTAGTTATTTTAAATTCTTATTAGTTTCATATAAAACATACTTATGCTTTAAATAGCAACCATAAGCCATTCTAAAAAATAGGTGAAATATGTATAAATTAATAATTTATTTTAGTTTATTTTCAATAGAAAAATAATTCATTCTTTCTTCTAACTATAGATAAGTTGGCCCATACATATTCTACCTGGGCACCAACTGTAATCATAGTCACTATTAATTAAAAATGTATTAAATCAGCTTGATTTTTAATATCTCATAAAGATATTTTTTTGTGTTACATGAGCTTACTTAAGATTCTTTATTATATTTATTTATTTGATATACTCTATGCATGACTATAATAAAACAATAAGAAACTACCCCATTTCAAAAATATAAATGCTATTTCATAAAGGTTAAAGTTAGTATTCATTTTCATTTTTCAATATAATAATTTGCCCAGTTGGTTCTTTTCATAATTGATCTCCGTAATACTTGTGTTATCAAAGTGTATTTTACCTTTAAATAGTTAGACAATTAGTTGGCAAATTTATAAAAGTAAATTAATATCCACTAATGTTGTGTATGAAACACCTAAACACAAGTTATTTAGGTTGGTATTTTGTTATTACATAATTTTCTCATTAGGAATTGTCCAAAGTATTTTTACGCAATGCCCATATGAATGTTGTATGACTTATAGACATTTCGTCCATTTTTGTTTTAAAAAACAAGTTCATTATCCTCTTGGCATTAAATGGGGCAGCACCTCACATGCATTGTAATGTTAAACATTGTTCCCCAACACATTCTCATTAGCTATGCTTTCCTGGTACCTAGCATGGCATGTCCAATACCTTGTGTGTGGAAAAATATTGTATATTCATAAATGGTACATTAACTTGCATCTGTAATTTTGGAATGTGAATTGTCAGCGCGTGTCAAACGTGATGCGGCCATCGTGCAACAACCGTTACGGATTCACACGGCGCGTTTCTTGTACCGCGATGGAGCTCTAGGTGAAATATCCTCAGTGGTTGGTGGCGTTTCATAATTGTGGCGTTTAGCGGCAGATTCCCACGGTTCGATTGTTATTCCGAACTCGATGCGGTGCCGCGAGCTTCGTGCGTGCCCGCTCTGCCTGCTGCCGCTGCATGAGACTTCTTTCGCGTTTTCCTAAATTAAAAATGTAAATCTAGGTCGAGATATTCATCATTACGCTATTAACATTATCATAACTGCTGCATGATTACGAACGGATACAATTTGCCATGTAAAAATTCCCAAGTACTTATACGAGATAATGTATCGCAGCATTCGTGCATTAATTTTGAAGGCCAATCGCCAACACCTTTAAATATTTATATATTCTAAATATTTGCGCTAAATATCTAACCTACAGTTGAATGACGGCATGTTTTTTTGCAATCTATTCTTTTAGCCGCAACCATTAGCAGTTAACGGTTAAGTAAGGTAAATATTACTAGTGTTTGCATTATGCGACAATCGTTATCTATGTGGGCCGTTGTTTCCTCATTGAGCCTCGATCACACCCGCACTTTAGTTTGAACGTAGAATGAAGTGATCAGCACAACGCTAAATGTGCGTACCTATAATATCTACTAACAATATTCACATATAAAATGTAAGCAATGTTAAGCATATAAGGCAACATAAAATACATTCGGTAAATGTGTCCATAGACGCGCCGTGTTGTTTATGTTACGGCACCACTAAGTTTAATGAAATTCCGAGTATTTGACTCTCCGTATTTGAGAATTTGCCTCGGTGGCATTCCCTTGTATCGCGAATTTTAGCTAACCTCGAATCAATACCACAAATGCCAGAAGTTATAGGTTTACAGCGACGCTCTTAGGAGGTCGTTGTTTTAATATATTGCTCGTTAATTAATGTACATAACTTAGCACAACCGCTTCGAATATTTAACATCTTGAACTTTACTTTAAAATATACGGCGTTGACACAATTATTTTTTATTAACTTTTAACATGTTTTGGGATGGGATAGCGCTTTGTTTTGACCACATTGAGAAAATATTTATTCAAAAGTAGAGACTTATTCGACGCGTACATTCATGTACAAAGCTTTAAATATTGTGAATAAAGTTTCCGATATCGGCATCATCACGTTGTATCGAATCGGGCAAATCTCGTTAGACGTGCGCGCAGGGTCATCGACCCGGACTTATCAACAATCAAAATTGTAGGGCTCCACAGCCGCGTGCCGTGTGTAACTAGTTTTATTTGCATGGGAATTGTTAGCCCCCACTGAAAATAAAACACGGTAATCTTAATTACCTATAGTGTACACCGTTTGTGTTGGTAGGTGGTACTTAAATTTTCTCGAAAGACTGTGCAGCTCAGCAATGTAAAACGAACTTGGATAATTTCCAAAGCAGCGCGTGGTTTACTGCTACGTTTGTCGTACTCTGTAAACACCAGCTTTAGTCAGACATTCTCCTCTTTGTTTGTTTTTTGAATGTCACAGTCATTGCGTGGTATCCTACGGGGATAATAGGAGGTGGTATTTATTTTTTAAGTGTTAAACAAATGCAGGACCAGTTACTTAATTGCCCTTTCATTCTTTGTAATTGCATGTAAGATATTTATGTTCTGAATACATACTATATCAAGTGAATTCCTTATTTTCATTGTGATTATTTCAGAATACGTTCTTGATTATTTCCGTGGTATTAAATTGGAGTGTTTATTAACCATTGCAAAACATAATGCGGCTTATAATATATTTTAATACGATTCGTGCCACTGATCAAGAATGAACTATCGAATTACTTTATACCTATGTGTAGTAGTAACACACTTATCGGTCGACCGCGTTCACCTTTGAACCTTACGGGTACGTTCGTGATCTGCGTGAACTATTATGGAACTCGATAGGTGAAAGGAGGTACGCCGCGGCACTGTTGCCTCGCTTCCCCTTATGGTGCCAGTTTGTTAATGTGACCTAGACACACCTTACTGGTTAGCATAACTACGGCGATACAGAAAACGTCTGAAACTAATCATATGTATGTAGATTAAATGTTATCGATTAAATTTTCCAACAGAGTGGAGCAAGTTTAAGGTAATCGATTGCCCTCATTTATCAATGCAGGAAACATGACGAGACATGGTCGCGCCAGTTCAATGCTAACAGTATCTTCAAAAGCGCAGTTTTTCCTTAAAAATATGAATAGGAATTTCCCCTTTTTTTTAAATGCATGGACACGAGGAATAGCGCGATTGTGAGGAACGACGATAGGTTGACCTAAATTTGATATAGGCCACGTTTTATTATTAAAAGTTGCATTTAGTATTTTGATGCGCGTTCCGAACTGGTTGAGATGGTTTAATAATATAAACACGCGTGAAGGAATGTGGGGCGAAATTGGAAAGCTTTATACTGTCGCCGTTCTCCCGACTCCGGACCGTTTGTAATATTTAATGAAATAACGTCAATTACCTTGCCATTCAACCTAACGCTTGAAAATAATCCATTCATGCACATCTATTGCGAAAATATGTCAATCACTATAACATCGATGACATTTAGATCGCGTTTCGCAATGCTACCTTTAATCATTAAATGTTTTTTGTTGAGTGTATTCAACTAGGTGTGGAGTCGTATCAGACACAATTTAATGACATATTAGTACGCTGAATTTATATTACGTGATATGCCAACGCTGTGTTTAAAGGCGGCTAAGTGTGGTACTGCAACACTTGCACCTTTAGGAGTACCCTATGATAAACGATCCAGTCATGTTATAAAATATTGCTTTATTATATAGCTCTTTTTAACTGATCCATTAAGAATCCATTGTAAAAAAAACGACAAACAAATATTATTTTGTCAACACTCTTACGTCGTCTTTCAAAGTAGTCGTTGTTTACACAGACCATTTAAAATATTCTGTGTTTATTTGTGCACATTTGTTATGCTAGCTGCGGTACACGTCATTACCCGACCACGTTCTTCCCCTTTATTTAAATGTATATTTCAAAGCACATTTCATTGTTGACATGATATAGATCCAATTAAAAGTGTTTGCGGAAAGATAAAAGCAAGGCAGAACCTGTGAGTAAATGAGCACAATAATGATGTACGTAAGAAAGTGACGCGGGATGGTGTATTCTACCAGTTTGTTTCTTGTTTATAACACAGTTACATATTTGACAGAAACTAATTAGCCAAGATACACAATGTTATACTCGTATATGAATCGTTCTGCTTCAAACTGGATAATATTATGAATGTATTAAAGAATTTTAATGTTGTCTAGAATTGTACTTATGAATGTAAAATGTAGCACTTAAAATAAATAACTCTGCAAAAGTTGATGCTCCAAATCATTTGGATATTCGTATTAAGAACCGGTATTGGCGGGGTGGTCTAATATCGTTAGGTAGTCAAGTGTCTAGGTGAGTAACCCGAGATAATGAACTTTGATTATATACGGGCATGTCCCAACTCATCTATCTTCGCATGATTGCAGTTTTTGTACGTGTTTGCTCGATATGCGTACGCTACGGGACATTTTGATTGGAATTTGCATAGTCTTGAGGACAATCTTTAATAAACTTCAAACGTTTATTGTGCGTTACGATCTAATTCACACAGACCTTATACATTGTATTAAATGCATATTATAAACAAAGCTTAACGTTTAGTGTATTTCCATATCAAACGTGTGTGTTTTATGTTTTTAGATGGTGGTCATTTAAATATACCTGGAGGAATGTAAAGTATGTAAAACGATCATGATGTTCCGAATTCTATTCCGTTAGACAGCAGGTTTCGAATGGGCCACACGACGCGCATATATTATGTTAACTGGTAGGCAACAGTAGTCCATTGAGTAGAACTTGAATACAAACATTTAAAATGCCGTATCCGTAAGTATTGTGAAGTAGATTTTATAATGTGAAGTATTTTTTTTAATTTCTATAATGAAAGGAAATAATTACATAGCAGCAGTATTTTACGCATATTTATTGTTTAAAATTAATTAATTGTAAGAATCTAGTATGACGCCTAAGGCAGCGTGATTTAAGCCTGGGGTAAAGCCTGTTGTGTTGTAAATAAATTTTACTTTTCAAGCAATTTGCATGTTAGAAAGTTCAAAACTTTAAATATGACTTACAAAGACATGCCGAGATTGCCCCTTCCAAATTCCTTTTCCGCATGGCAATAAAATAGAAGGTATCCTATTTACTGTCATCAACCTATTCCTTCCTCTATAAGAGATACTTAACCATTACGTAGTGCATAAAAATATTGTAATCAATTTCCCCAACCTAGATATTAACTAAAAATAAACATCAGTTATGTTGATATGATCTCTTGGAAGACTAAATATAATCTTTGACATGCTATTAAATAAACGGCAATCTTGTAGACAGGTACGTTCTGAAGACTCACAAAGTATAATAATTTAAAACGTAATGATTAACTACATTTATTTAGCAATATAATTTATGAAGGTAAGCGATGAAAACCTCCGGATGAGTACCTACGCGTCTGTAATTGCTTGCCAGACTTGCGAGTGGTCTGTGCTAAGTAATTGGATTTGCGTGTACAACTGTCCTTGGCCTTATAGATTATTAGTTCGGTGTTCCGCACACAACTACTTCTAAGATATTATATACACGTTGTTGTGAAGAGCGGATTTTATGATTGCGAGGTATTTTCAAATTGGATTTGAGGTTGGAATTAGGATTACCTTGTTCATGAAGGAGGGAATAAATAATTTAAAACGTCGTTATACTAGGCACGGTATCCAATGCGTATATAAAATTGTTTGCGTAGTATAGAGGAAGGCCTTCACTTTTATGTTCTTTTTTGACGTCATTTCGTCGTTTTATATTCCATTCTTGGCGGTCATTCGTGACGTAAGCACCACCCCTAAATTTTCACACTATACTCCGTTGATATTAAATGGTTGCCCTTGAGCGATTGACCTTTACTATGTGTACCATTTTGAATTCAGTCTTCTGGTGCAGAAATTATGGTAGATATAAAACAAAAATCCTCTAAAGCTTTGCATACTTCATGTTCGTATGCAAATGCGTAAAATTCTTAGTTGCTAGCAAAGCGTTGCTTCCAATAACAACCGTTCCTAATCGTGAAATGTTTCTAGTCTGGTTTCTGTTGAGATTTGCTTAACTTTATACACGTATTAACTTGGGCCATAAGGATTAAGAACTTTTCCTAGTACATACGTGGGGAGAAGTCAAAGTATATTCGTTGTACAACGTTCATAGTACCTATTATTTATTTAAGACTTTACAAATCCTCTTTTTTGCGTTCTTTAATTACTTAAATGGCTAAACAATTAATATAGTAGTACTTCTGGATTCTAATATCTAGTATGTACGTACTATTCTTGTAAAACTGCGCAGAAAATTTGCATTGATCGCGTTCTCTAACAGAGTTTCCGACAATTTAATATCTAACATTATCTTGATTGATAAACTCTTTAAATATTTGGCAGAATATGTTATAAGAATTTTTATCATAAGGCTACGGCTTAAATTAGAAATTTAGTTTTACTTTGTGATATGTTCTGGCAATTAGCGGAAAACTTGAAGATGTTTTTATTCTATGAATAAACCATTGTTTATAAAATATTATATTATTCATACAATGAAATAATATTTTGATGGATGATTAAATGGTTGGTTTAAATTATAATTGATAAATACCTCAGGAGATTTGTATATTATAATAATTATTTACTTTGATTCAGCACATACGCAGCAGTAGATTCGTGATTTTTAATGAACTGTTGTTAAATATTTTCAGTAATGGACTAATAAACTCTGATGCAGCACTGCATACTTACTGTTAGTCGACCGGTCTTAGGTTCGGTCGATATTAGCTTGGGGTAAACATTTGCTCAAAAGTCCGTTGTTTGTTCTAAGGTCTGGTTTGCTTGCTACGTGATCGTTTTATTAATGCTACTCACTCAATATGAGAAAATCTTATTAATTTATTGTATCCGTTAAAATTATTTGCTTGATTTTAAACCATGGTAAATGTCTTTGGTTGTTTACTGTGGAACTAGATCCATTGAAAACCTCGTCCAAATAATTCCATAATGGACAGTGGCAATGTTTACGTAGATAGATGAAAAGTTCAAACAATTTTCTTTTCAATCCTTTAACACAATGTGTTAGCTCTGTGGTCTGCAGCAATTTGCATAGTTGTCTGCACTCTGTGGAGAGAAACTAAAAATAAGGCAATCGATAAGGCTCGGTGATTCGCTATGCACACCGGGCTGTGTAGCGTTGAGAATATATCGTCACAGCATTTCATGTTTGTACAACACGTATAGCGCATTACATATTCGCAATAATGTCTGCGGAATACGTGTTAATTACGCTCCGAACGTCCCACAACTGTCACATTAACCTTGACGAAATGCACACCTGATTATATACAATAGTTTCCAGCGCGTAAATGAATGAAACTTCAGTGCTATATTCATGAATAGAATTTTTGTTGTTTAATGTGCGAGTTGTTTTGAACAATAAACTTAAATGGTAAAGTCCACGTGGAATGCGTCAGTGACGTAAGACGTAAAAATAATATGTTTATGTAGAGCAGTAGTTCCCAAACTTATTTTTCTCGTGGACCACTTTCAAAATTTTACTGGTTTTGGTGGACCCCCTGCTGCTACATTTCTACCACATTCTTAAAGTCGCCAAAAAATAAAAATTGTGTCGCTTCTGAGTTCTGTCCCTATATTCCGATAGGTAAAATAAAAACGAAAAATGGTACATTTTATAACACTTTATTTATTAAAAGAATAGAATTACAAGAAAAAAATAATAAGGTAATATAGGTTCAGGTCATAATTTTAATTAATGGGAAGGATGTATTTGATGGAGTGTCAGCAAACGATCAATGTTTGGCTTTATTTTTGTGAGCAATAACCGCAAATCCCCCCGCTCTGTGATGTTTAATTTGCTCCTTTTTTTTGTTAAGAGATTTGTAACGGCACTAAAACTCCTTTCGACAAGGTATGACGAGGGAAAAGCTATTAAAAATTTCCTTGCGATTTCCCACAGTCCAGGATATTTTTCGGGTATTTCTGCTTGCAGCCAAAATGTTTGGTAGCCTTTTCTAAATTTCACCTTCAGCTCCTCATTGGTGCTTAGCTCGAGCAGCTCCTCTTGTAATACAACATTGGCCACTTCCGTTTCATCAAATGGATTTATGATCCATGGTGGTATATCCATCGTCAGGATATCTTCAAACCTGGTTTTGAAGTCATCATGCAGGGCATTTAAATGTTGACTGTAGGTATGGATATCCTCATCAATACATTCTACCTGCGACAAGTTTGGAAATTGAGAGAATTCGCGCCGACTAATGTTTTGCTTCATAAATTTCAATTTCCCAAGAAAAGCCGAAATTATCCCCTTTGTTTTTATTAAATTCAGGCTGTCCCCTTGTAACTGCAAGTTAATATCATTAAATTTTTTAAACAAATCTGTCAAATACGCAATGTCTGCTTTGAGTTTGATCAAGTTTTCTTTTAAATCTGGATCTCTACTTTCTAGGAACTCTAATACGGAATCGAAAACAGAGTAAAATCTCGTTAAGCATGCACCTTTCGACAACCAGCGTACTTCAGTATGTAAGAGCAGTCGTTGGAAGTCTTCATCATTTTCGTCGCACAATTGAGCAAATAAACGCGTATTCAATGCATTGCTTCTGATTTTGTTGACAGCTTTTATTACAAAATGAAGAGATTGGTTCAACCTGTCACTTAAATGTTTTGCCACAAGATGTTGTCGGTGGATTACGCAATGAATAGCTGTAAGTCCTGGTATAATTCTTTTGAGATGACTTATAAACCCACGATATCGCCCGACCATTGCAGGAGCTCCGTCTGTTGCCACTGAAATAATGTTTGTAAATGGAATCGATTTTTCCGTGAAAAAATTACTCAGGACATTAAATATTGATTCGCCTTTAGTATCAGTCTCCAAAGTTCTGGCAAATAGCAATTCTTCGTGAATTTCTTCCTCCATAATAAATCGGACATATGCCAATAATAATGCTTCATTACCGGGTAACGTTGACTCGTCCAGTTGTATAGAAAAATGATTTTTTTGCAGATGATTGCACAAAAAACTTTCGATATCAGAGCTCATTTCATCAATGCGTCTTTGTACAGTATTGTTACTTAATGGAATTCTTTTTAGTACGTCAAACGGAGATTTGTGCAAAACAGTTTTTAAAACCTCTTCAACAGCGGGTAAAATTAATTGTTCTCCGATAGTGTGTGGTTTTCCAGATTTTGCTATAAGTAATGAGATATTGTAAGATGCCCGCAAGCCATCATCGTTACTTTGAGATGTTGAAGCGAACATACTGTGCATGGTGGGTCTCTTTTCATATTTTTCCTTCAATGTTTGAAAATATTTTAAATCTTTACCTATTTTATCAGTATGACACCTTTTTAGATGATCTTCGAGCTTTGATGGTTTCATAGAGTCATTGCTCAAAACTTTGTTGCATAATAGGCACATGGGCAACTGTTTGTCTGCCTCTGATGGAACAAAACCATATTTCAAATAATCGACACTATATTGTCGACATTTTTTCTTTGCTGTAGCCATGTTTCGTGTCAGTTACCTTACCTGTAAAAAAAAATGTTTTAGTAACCAAGTTTTTTTCTGAATATAGGTATCACACCGCAGCCTTTGTCAGCACGCGGAAATAGAATTACGGCTTGTAAAGGGACCAACTAATAAACCGCTAAGACAAATACAGACGTTTTCACAAAACGGTATCAATTTTAAAGTACCTAATTTACCACTAATTTTTAATAGTACAAATAAAAATTGGTGTACTCAGTATCGAATACTGATCATATTTGTGTAGGAAAAAATAAAAGTCGAAATCTCAAAATTCCATAAAAACGATAACTAACATTTCATCAAATCAATGAGTTCACGCGCTCCGTGTATTTGCGTATTTTTTGTCTGCGGCTTCATTGTTAAAACGCACATTAAAACGTGACAAACTGGCATCGAAGCCCAAGCCCCGCCCTTTTCCCGTCGCCCGCGCACCGCTCGCTTTTTCCGAAAAGGAATAATTTTGATAAAATATGTAGTTACTTCAAAATCAATTAGCCTCAATTAGTCAGCCTCCGTGGCGCAGTTGGTTAGACGCCGCCTGTGAAACGAGAGGGCGCGGGTTCGATCCCCGCACCGAAACAAATATTTGTGTGATCCACAGGTATTTGTTTCGGGTCTGGGTGTTTGTGAGACCGAAAAGTCTCTCGTAGTTCCTGATACCCACGACACAAGACTCGATCTTAGTGTGGGGTCAGGACTATGTATGTGACTGTTGGGTGTATTTATTTATTTAATATAAAATGATTGTGAAATTACTGTTTTATAAAACTAGTAGTTATTTGCAAGAAAAATTACAATATTAATTGCTCTGCAATATTGCTTATTCGGCCTTTTTAGAGAGGCAGTGCTTCTCTCGTGAAAAAACAATGGAATAAAACGTGCTGTGTTTGTCTTCAAATCGAAAGAGGACAATTAAAATATCTGTAAGTTACTAAGTTACCTATCTTAGATTATATACACGTCTAATCTACCTTACCTATCTATACAAGCAGTTGTGATCAACCGACTAGTACACGGAAACAAAATACTTAAGTACTATAACAAAAAAAAGGTAGGTACTTACTTTTCTCCGGCACTAGCAAACACTGATATAAATTTTCTCACACTTTTTTTCGAAATTCCGGAAACAAATGAATGAGTTTGCCTTTGGCATCAAGTATTTATAGTGGTGATCAAGTTCATGTCTGAACAAGCATTAAGCATTGTCGGGCGGATAGCGCTTTGCAAGTCTGTACACGAAATTGTACGTAATATCGAATACGCAAGTTTGGACAAGTAACAATCGCTTGCCTTATTAAAATATTATCTGCTTAGTTAGGTACTTAAAACAATGTAGGTAGGCCCTTATAAAAACTATGCTTACATTTATTTTTGCTTTTACTATCAAAAGCAGATAAATTTTCGTGGACCCCCATTAACATCTTATGGACCCCCATATTTTGTTCACGCTTACGTAGACCCCCAGCAAGTCTCCCGTGGACCCCTGGGGGTCCACCTGGACCACTTTGGGAATCACTGATGTAGAGTGTAGACGAATAAAATAACAACTAAAATAAAAGAATAATAAACGAGATCAGCTACAACATAAAAATATTATATTTTGTTTTCTCGATATAGTTTGTTGTCATTTCCGAATGATAGTTTTTCTTTGACGTTGCAGTTAAAACCTTTATTGTATTATTTTCTTTGTAAAGTGTCTACTAGGTAACAATTGCGAGTAAAAACTGGTGATTATCAGACAGCATCATACTTGGTTATCATTAATTCGGATTGCTCGTTCTAATCGGCGATTTAATGTTGCGTGACCATTGGAGTTGGCCGCAGGCACTTTCCAAAATTACCCGAGTCCATTCAAAAACACGTCCAGCGCTTGCCACGACTGCCTTGATGATTTGACTAATTACAGATACATATTATATATATATAAAACTGAATACTGGATAAATTATTTGGTGAATTTCTACTAAAAAGCGCACGCACATGGTTTCTTTAAACGAAAGATTTCGTATTTAAGTGCTGTATCGTTATCATACATATAATAAAAATGTAAATGGTCGATGTCTGTACATGGAAGATATTTGAGAAATTTTAACGCGAGGGGTCTTTATAACAGCAACAGAAGCCAAAACAATTTTTTTTAGATATTTTGTCTGTCTGTCTGTCTGTCTGTCTGTATGTTTGCTTGCGCATCCCGCAAAAACTACTGCACCAAATGAGATGCGGTTTTCACAGTTGTATTGCTGCAGGTTCAACTTAAAAACTGGTATAAGTTGCATTAACATACAGGGTGTTTCTTTTTGTTTGCCTGCACATTACTCAAAAACTACCGCACGAAATGAGATGCGGTTTTCACTGTTGTATTTTTGCAGGCTCGACTTAATATTTGGTATATATTGCATTCACGTACAGGGTGTTTCTTTTTGTTTGCTTGCACATTACACAAAAACTACCGTACGAAATGAGATGCAGTTTTCACAATTATATTGGTGCCGGTCCAACTTACAAATTGGTATAGTTTTTATTTATATACAGGGTGTTTCTTTTTATTGGCTTGCACATCACTCAAAAACTACGACACGAAATGAGATGCGGTTTTTACAGTTATATAGGTAGTAGTCCAACTTAAAAACTGGTATATGTCTTATTTACATATAGGGTGTTACTTTGTATTATGGAAAATAAACGAGAAAAACTAATATCTATATAAACGTAATAAAAACAATGATATTTAGAATTTTTGTCTGTTTGTCTGTGCGGTTGGGCGCGATGAACTCAAAAACCGCTTAACGGATTTCGATGAAATTTGGTATGGAAGTAGCTGACATCTTGGATTAACACTTAGGCTACTTTTAATCCCGAAAAATTAAGAATTCCTGTGGGATGAGGAAGGAATTCCGATATATTTGTTACTTTTTATACTCAAAGGGATGGGATAGGACTGGATTACATACCTTGAGTGAGAATGAGACAGAATGGGCGGGATATAATGGGACGGGACGGGGTGGGATGATAAATATCAAATAATGTTATCACGCTGACGAAGTTTGCGGGCAGAAGCTAGTTACTAATAAGAAGTAATGTATTGTAGCTATTTGACTTATGGATCACTTTTTTATGATGCATTATGAATAGTTGAAGTCGTATGTTTCTCAAGATAAATAAATATTTTTGTTACTGGTCTTTTGAAACACTGATGGTGGGGTGTTTTACATTGCATTTATATTTTAAATACTTGTATCTATATACTTAGATAAAGCATAATGAGAAACTGGATGTGGTAATACTTTGCAAGTATCCCCATTTATTTTGTTAAGCAGGGTTAAGTTACCATATTTGTCTTGTAAATCTCCTCGGCTTACGTACTAATCTGTTCCTTTCCAGTTGACTTGAAATGCGTTTAATTACATGCCCGCCGGTACTCTGTCTTTCCGCCGTTAGCAAATGTTATTCGTGTGTGGACTTTCCACAAGGTTTATTAAATTAAATGCCACACATTCATTTCAGCATCAGCCCTTCCGCGTCCACTACTGGATATAGGCCTCTCCTATGGCACGCCACTGGGCTCGATCTTCACCCCATCGTCTCCAACCGCTACCAGCCATCTTACGAATATCGTCTCTCCACCTGGTTGAGCGTCTACACTACGCTTGCCGAACCGTTGTCTCCACTCGAGAACACGTCTACTCCAACGGTTGTCGGTTTTCCGACAAATGTGACCGGCCCACTGCCACTTCAACTTGCAAATCCGTTGGGCTATTTCTTGGTTCTCTGTCGCATAACCTCATTTCTAATTCTATCCTTCAGAGAAACACCGAGCATAGCCCACTCCATAGCTCGTTGAGCGTCTTTGAATTGGTGGACCAGTTCCACCGTCAATGTCCACGTTTCGGCACTGTATGTCATTACGAGTACGATGCAATCATTGAAGACTTTCATCTTCAGGCTTTGCGGTATTGGCGACGAAAGGACTCGACACAATGCCACATAATAATTATTAAGTAATAATGTCCAAACTTCACTGTAAACATGATCTTGAGTTACTACTATGTTTGTATCTCCATTTTAAGTTGTGTCTATCTTAATAGAAGTATTCATTATCGTTTGATTAGACCATATTGATCGTCCATTACCTGCGTCCCAGGCCCGAGTGGAGTTGATCTTAATTGGTGAGAGTGGTGTCTCGTCTCGTGCGCATATTAAAGTTATTTATAATTGCTATTGATAGCTTATAGTATAAAAGGGGAGTTCTTTTGCATAATCACGCCGGTGATCGTTTTAAGTTAATTGACTCGTTTGTATCACCGCGAGTTTTTGCTGGGGGATTTGTACGAGTGGAGGGTCGCTGCGGTGTATGTATTAATTGTTTTTAGAGCTTAAATGGATTGGGGGACACGCATTAGGAATTTAGGGTTGAGTTAATTTGTTTTTGGCAATTATACTCCTTTGTAAGAGGGGCTCGTATCTCTTATGGTAGAGCGCATCTAGTGATAGCATTAAGTTAGTGTAATGCGTATGTAATTATTTATTATGAAATTGACCAAGTTTACTGGCCCTTGTATTTGCAGATCTTTTTAAATAGTCGTTATTGCCGTTTGGAAACCAAAATAATGCAAATTACCAAAATTAAGTCCAGCTGACTCGCATATTGTCCTGTATACATTGGGAACAATAGTCTATAGGTAGAAGTAGAATTACAGTTCTTCATCCCATGGAGAAACTTGGACGAGCAATGGTATAATATAAGCACTTGAAAGACATGTTTGTGCATTGTATGAATTTACTATTAAATACACGTAATATAACGTAGTTATAAAAGCATTTTATTTTAGTGTGTATTTACTTTCCTGCTCATATTTGTTTAAATTCATGGAAGTTCACTGCTCATAACAGGAATACAATACAATGCCACTGAATGACTATCAGGGACACTAAGCGCTAACCGACTTGTATTGTCACTCCTCGATTCCCATTTACTGAAATCGTTTCAAATGGTCCTAACTACAACCTGAATAACGGTGCATGGGAGTAGATTACCGTCAGACACAATAATATAATATTATATGTTGCATTCACACAAAGTAAAGCATACACGCACGCAATACACGCGTCGAACAAAGAGTCGGGTTTCACAGTAAACTCGTCACATTTTACTATGAAAACGTGATGTTTTTACAATAACACTTGAGAGGAAATTATTCGTTTTGCTCGCTCTGCCGGCTGCATATTTGTTTATGTGATTACTTCGATATGCGTTTCTGTTAATAGCGAACGTTATCTATAATTCTGTATAGCTTACTCGATACAAGCAACGAACTAAAACGTGTTTGTCTGTTTATACTTTCTACTTTCAATTTAGATTATACTCGCATGCAATCGGCTTAGGTCGTGCGAAGGTTGCACTATTAACTGAGGGATGGAATAGGTATATTTACTTTGTGTTGTTCATTTCATTTGTTTCGGTGCAATGTTATCAACCTTTGTGTATCATAATATAATATCTTTTAGTAGCGCCTTTCCTAATTTAACGTATACCTGGCCTGATAGAAATGTGTATTGATCCAGAATGATATGTGGCGTGTATGCTAATCCCGAACATTGATTAACTATCAGTCTATGGTCATTCAAATCCGCTGAGACGTTACGTGACGTTGTGTGATTAGCAATACACATACGAGCTGTCGCATGTAATATAATATAGCTGTAGAAATCATAATGTATATATTTCTTATGTTGCCTTTTAATTCGTTTTTTTTTTAATTTTATGTTACATTGCACTCTTAAAATAAGCATGATTGCATACAATAGACGAAAATATTTAAAAATGTATTTTTTATAGTATCCAAGAAAAAAAATTGGTTACAAATATCTTAAAATTTTTACGGGCGATGCATGCACGCTATACATGAAAGCATCTCGTTAAGATTTATTATATTTAAGCATTAGTTTTCTAACTGGTCGTTTCGTAATACGGAAATATTTTCGTGGCCCAATTTAAATCGCGTGCATATAAACATCCCGTGAAATAAATCGCGTTAGGAGTCCGATAAATAAATGTGGAGATGCGGCGATCTAAAACTGTTCCTGGTTTAACTTCTTTTAGCGGATACTTTGAAACTCGCGTGTACCTTACGTTGGTTTCGAAGTGGAACGTCGCGTGTCGTGCACACACGTCGATTTTCTTTTACTGCACTTCGCTTCAGGTAGAAATAACAATTCTAAAGCAATACCGCGCTAGATAATCGAATGTTCTTCCTTTGAGAAATTGTCTTTCAAAGATAAAATTAAACAATTTTGTTGTTTGTTGTACTATTTAATGTTGTGGTACTGATGCTGCCTTATTTAGAGCTATTTCCACAGTATAATGTTATACTTAAAACTTTATTTACTGACTGCTGTGCTTTGTTATCAATTATCCTTTAAAAGCTACCTACACTTAAACTACCGGCAGTAAACTACGTTCACTAAACATCATTGTAAACATGATGACTACATTTAGCTAATAATATATTCGTGTGTAACATAAAACGTTATGAGAGACGTCCATTTACAACACACCATTGTGAGTTGGCCTGTATTTTTTTTACTGTTCATAATGTTGTGTAAAATTTTCATTTTGTTTGTTTAATTGAAAAAAATAATATTAATTATTCATGTAGGTACTTTCCCTATTTACTAGGTACTAACTCCTATTTTGTCTGGGAAGTTACACGGCATCGTAATGTTTTTTTTTTAGTTTTTCACAGCATTTAATGTGTTTGGTTCGTTCGTTTCCTTTATCAAATGTGTTTTATGTAGAGTGTGAGGAGATATACTTGAAGTAGAGTTTTTTTAATCGTTCTCGTACGTTAGCGTTGAGAGGTTTAAAATTTATAAATTTACATGTGGTTATATTGTGTATTTAGTTTGTTGGTATTCGGTTTGCATTTTATGGTATGAAGATGACTTGCGCGATGCAAATATGTAGCTTAAATTAAAATTATATACCTATTACTTAGGAAATTATCAAATGCCTTATAAACTTTGCTCTTTCTGTCCACGCGATTGAAGCGTGACTAATTTGATTTGAGTCTTCATTAGAGAAAAGCAAAGGGTGTCACAAATTTCAAATCAATTTGCATGCCGGCAGTGATCACCTTTGAAAATTTGCATTTTCATTAAATCTCAAAGGCTTCCTGTTCACTTTATTACATCGATCTCGGTGTTCATTTTGGTGACACGTGCCTACGTAATAGACATTCGAACATTCCGTACAACATCGTTCATATTGCAATAAACCGACTTCGCTACTCGTCTTTTTAATCGCTTTTTAATCTGCATGCATCTGTAGTACTGCTGTTAATACGAAGCCATATTATTTCCTGATGTTTTACACGTGTTTGCGTTCGGTGCAGAATATTCTGATCCTACATTCCGTTATTGAAGGTTCAATTTAGACGTTGATGTCGCTGTGGTTCGATCTCCTGTTTTCCCGTGTAACACCTGGTATGTACGGCGCGGTACCGCGCCGGTCGGATATTGTACTCTTATAGCGTCGTCGGTCCACTTAATGTGTTTCCGATGTGACGCAAATGGTCTGTACCCCCACAAGTCAGTCGCTACTCGCTGGGTGCGCAGGTGCGAACTGCTAGTCTAACTAGGACACTTTACTGTCACCATACTGCATTCAATGCGCATTGTGAGCATAACACCCATATGAAAGATGTGTTCGAATGGCAGAAAGGTTGTGCTATTACCTAGGTACTGTGAAAGGCTGTGAAAGATAGTTAAAATATTGGCGCTACTACTTTTATTATTACTTGCATAGCGTGAAAACACATTATCATAAAGTTAATATGTGTTGCTGATAAAAATATACAAACACGGTTAAATATTTAAAGTTACTCGTAAAGTAAAAGTATTCTGTGCTGTGTATGTAAATATGAAATATTTATATGCATATGAGTTTTAATCTAGAAATCTTAATAAGATCTAGCTTAATGTATCCTCATGGAAACTAAACCGCTGTAATAAATTTTGAAGTCATTGTGTTGCGACTTGCGGCGATTTATGTTGTGAATGTTTCCAAACTTCAACTTGGAACTTTGCCGCGTGTTTACAGTCTGAACTCTGAATTATACCTACACATGTTTTCAATTTTCATACATACTTTCACATATTTGTCACATGATATGCTTTTATGTTAAAAGCTTTTATTTAACTTGCAATGTATGTTTGTTCGGGTGGAATCTTGCAATTCAATTTTGAAGCAGATATCTTCAACCGATTGAGCTGAAGTTTTGTATACACGTTTAGCTTGGATTTAATTAAACTATATTTTTTTAGTTCTTTTTTTGCTTGAAGATTAGTGTTCGGAACTTTGTTGATAATACTTCCATGATATGACAAAAGAGAAACCTATCATTAACGAAAACTAAAACTCCATAAGCTCACAGTTCAAGTTTTAGAAATTAGATGTCAATGAGTTTTCAAAATCTTTATTCCTGAATACCTAAGTTCCATAAAACCATTTCGAGAGATGAAACTTATTTTTGTTACCAGTATTATTAAAGAGCAGAGTTACCTTGTAGTGGCTTATACAATATACAGTTATGCTGATCGTGTTGGCGGGCGAATACGAGTAGTCTAGACAGAATAATATTTGTTAGTGACTGAGTCAGAGCGGTCGACTGTATTTCTTACTCCTCTTGTTAAGATACATTGGATTGGGGATGGCGCCGCATTATTACGTGGTACGGCCAGAAAAAGTTGGACACTTGCCGAAAATCTGTATTATAATTATATTAACAATTTATTGATAAAGAGTGTCTATCTAGTTGTGGTGCCATGATTGGAAAGAATCAAAATATCAAATAGGGGTCGGCCTACAATGTATAGATTTTTATTAGCATAGAAGTTTCTTATGGTTACTCGGATCGTGCCAGAACAAAACCCTAAATGTTTTTATCGTGAGAACGAAATGAGTTGCCAATGGATAAATATAATCACGGCCGCCGGTAACAATAGCTCGTAATGAAATTAATATGACTTGCTAATTTACTACCAATTTCCATTTCAGTGATGTTAAACGACATGAGCGCTAGACTCAGACTTGTTAGGAATTGTAAAGAAGGGATGTCATGAAGTAGAGACCATTACTAATATTGTACTTGTGTAGGTATCATTTGCATTTTATTAAAACGACACATATATTGCGTATGGTTTTATGTCTTTCGTATTCTATGAAAAAATAAGGTACGAATTATTTTTTGACTCTAAAGACACTATTACATGTAAAAAGAATAATATAAATATTGGACAAAATAAATAAAAATGGCTTCCTATGAAGTATGAACTAACAGGCACTATATTTCTAGAAATTTTAATCTGTTTTAGTGCCATGAAATGGGTATTTACAAAATTGACTACCATTAACTTTTGTATTTACGTATGACTAAACTCAATTGTACGTGACAATTGCAAAGCGCCCTCGTTCGGTATTTCAACCGTACGGGAGACAGCAATATAAATAAAATAATATTATAATAACAACTCATAAAAACGTTGCCGTCAAAGTCCTCATATTGGGTGTTGACTGTAATCTATTTTTTATTTCTTATAACGGCCCCTGTAAACCCTTGCGTTATCTTTTTATAGAGATAATTTTTAACTCTCGTTTGCTCAGAATGTTATTTTGTTTTTAAGTCTGTTATCAAAGTGGAGTGTACGTGAAGCAGGAATGTGATGTATCATGATAAAATATTTTATCACTCGCTCTGCTTGATTTCAGACTGGCACACTACTGATATTGAGATTACTTAGATCATTTCATTCAATATATTCTAAACTACTATGTAATGTAGGTTAAAATGTAAGTTTTTAAACTGTATTTTTAGTATATTTTTTGTCTCTATTATTGATACAAATTGACTTGTAAATTATATTTTACAGCTACAATTGTAGTGTATTTTTAAAACAAATGAGTCTAAAATTTTATAAATGGAGACTTTATTGTTTTCTTGATGCTTAAACGCAGTTAGTCATCTTGTGGCGTTGCGTCAAGTCACGCGTAGGTCATGCGGTTACGTGCGGAGTGCTTTTTTACCACCTACGCGTTATACCGTCCTTGTCTCAAGGAAAAGCTAAGTGAAAGTGATATTACCTTAACGTACAGCGAATAAGATTAGGTACAATAGTACTCACGATTGTATTTGTTAATATTGAGAATTGCATAAGTTCCGGAATTCCATTGCAAAAGTCAGCATAAAATTGATTCACCTGTTTCGAATTACTTCGTCTTACTTGTTATAATTACTCATATTGTTAGTTGTTACGAAACACGCATATTTGCACATAGCTCGCGTTAATACCATGAATAGGCTTTAAGTATGGCAATGTCAATAACACAGACGTGATGAGCCCAATAAAGGATCTAACGGACCATATACCGAATAACGTATGTGGGCCGGGCAGCCTAATGTCGAACGCGTAGCATTGCCGTAAATGCGAGGAATGCGTGTGTGGTTCACAAAGGTCAGTATTCAGTGCACGGCTGCGCGGGCGGTGACTCCTCGGGACCGTCCACCCGTTGCCGTGCTGCGTCGTCCACAGTCGGAATACTAATGCCTGCTATTGCGGAGTTCAAACAAGACGCTAGCAGTTTTGCTTCAACGAAAGTTTTGTAACGCCTTTGTTTTGCTGACTTTCGCGTTTGCTAACTGGAACGTTCTTTTGACGGACTGTCTATAACATTAACCGTAGTTTTTTTGTCGATTCTATTGACTTTAATTCTTTTTTTTGTTCATTCAATTGAAGTCTTTATGGTGGCCTATTTTTATCAAAATATTTACGTTCATTTTTGGTTTCATGGAAATACCATGTTACAACTATTGGTTAAAAGCTTTTGCTTTACTGCAAACTTTTTCACAATTTGTTTGTTATTGGCAATAGTTGGCAAGGTGTACGTCAGTAAATGCTTGAGGTAGTCAGTGCATGCACTGTTGGTTAGTTAAAATCTGCGCGCGAGTTTCGCTGCGTTGCGCCGCTGCTTCAGCGGCCGGTGCACGCTCCGCTGGCGCCGCTCACCGCCCGCGCCCCGCCATCACCCCGCGGTCCCTTGCGAAAAAATCATAATGCAATCGGCAGGACGGCCGGTGTGGAACGCTCGACAACTGTTCGCAACACGCAACCAGTCTACATTCAAATGCGTTGAAACTCACACGCCGTCCATCACGATGGATTAGTTGTGTCGGGATATAGATTTCTCTTGTGCTGTTTGCGTATCTACGGACGTGCAATCAACTTATTAGTGACATCGATGGGTTCGGATCAAAGTTACCATTGAATGTTCCAATGTCATTCAGTGATGTGAACTTTTGCACACGATTGTTGTTTTTGTAGTTTCGTGTACTTGACACTAAACTCACTTCACTTGATTGCCTTCGCCTCGAGAAACTTATGTGGAAAACAAAAGTAATTATTACCACTGTAGACGCTGTAGTGGAAAGTTGAAGTGCGCAGACATTAGACCTCCGTTTCGGCGTTTCTTTTAATTACCGTTCGGGGTTACACCACTTTTGAAAAGTTTTAGTTCATATCATTAGATTCACTTCATGTCCATCACAAACCTTATTTGATGGAACAATTGTCCATCAAAAACAAATTAATTCTTTACGCGTCTCGGTTGCGTCCGGTGACGGTTTGCTTTCGAAGCGTTCATGTTTTTAAGTTGTCTTTCTAACGCGCACAGTGGCCTGGATCACTCGCTACCGACTGGTAGCTGATTGGAAATGTGTGCGGTATTATCAGTGTTAAATTCGTAAATTATACTGATTGGTTAATTGGAATTTATCAAAATTTATACCGATAAGGTGATAGTTGAAATTCGTGGAATGTCGTTTAACGTCAGTGTTCAGTCATCATTGTGATGGAGTGATCGGTGTTACGTGCAGTGTTTTCGTGTGACAAAAAGTGTTCGTACTATGTGGGGAGCGGCGGTGTCGAATCCTCCGCATTACCACTATGCGCAAGGACCGGGAAGTCCCGTTTCGCCAGGCGGGCCGTCTGGTCCCATCTTGTCTGGTCCGAATATACGACATTTACGACCACAGTCGTCTTATTCTCTACCACATGGAAGTAACGGTCCTGGCCGCTGGGGTTGGTCCGGTAACCATGTATCGTCATTCGATCGAAGACAATTGAAAGTTCCTCCACAACCAGCACGCCCAGCGCCAGTACGGCCCTCCTCCCACAATAAACACGGTGGGACTAATGTGAGTACTAAGTGATAAAATTAATATAACTTGTATTGTTTGTCGGTCCTATCACATGTTGCCTGTTTGCGCTGGAGTGCATTTCAACACGTCTGTTGGTTTCATGTCCTGGTGTAACGTGCATGAGTCGGAATGGTAGTTTCGCATAACTGTAATTTTATTTCCTTGTCTCTTGCAATGCGTGTCGGATGTCGGCTGGGCACGCGTCACCCGATACTATCGCGATTTTCTCTACTAACCATGCGCTCGTGATCAACTTCTGTGTTATTATGCAGTCATGCAAATTATATGCAAAACTTCTAATCACGTAGATGATATTTAATTTTGCACATTTTCTTGAACGATCTATTACAGTTGTATGAGAACCTTGTCTTTCTAGCGGCTTTAGCCCTTAGGCTTATATGTTTACTTATTTACGTAACTCTTACGAAGGTCTAGTAAAAAATCAAGCATTCACTGTTCGCATACCGACGGCCCTTTTACGGTATCCCGGTGTAAGACGGTTTCCTATATAGGGTCGTATCTAATGAATAGCAAATGTAGTCGTAACCGAGGTTGTTCTCGTTACGGTACTAAAACTGACGTAAAGGTTTTCTATCTGTGTACGCTTGCACAAGCGGCCGTGCTGTTTCAGCTCTATGTTAAAGCAATAAAGATATAATTGCCGAGCGGTGTGCAATAGCAGTTGGCAATGAAGGACACAAAGCATGACTAAATATTTAAAAAAAAAATTCAATTTTTAGAAAGTGCGTTTTCCCAATTCGACATAATATGTGAATTATGAATGTAATGCATGGTTTCAATGCGATATTCGTAATTAAATGAAGAAAGTAGACCTATGAACCCTATAAGAAATTTGTAAAATATTTTACAGTAAAACATAGTTACACTATCACGTTGTGCGAATTTAATTAAGTACTAGTCAGTTTGTTGGTGGTATCGATCCAGGTTTTAATAGATTAGTGTGGTCAGGTGAATGCCACTATTTTCAATACCAATCTAGCGTCTAAGACCAATACTACAATAAATTTTAACGAATACACAGCTTTGTGTTCTTATGCATATTGATAAACATAAAATGAGTCACCCAATAGTGTTAGGTATTGTTCTACCCACAGATTTAGTTTCGTTGGCATGAATCGGCAGACATTAGATTAGCTTTTATGAATGTTCGCTCGACAAAGTCTACTCACTACAAATGACAGTTCACCAATGTTCTTGTGATGCAAGGAGAATGGGAGGGATTGTCTTTATTAAGAGAGGCTGGCTTTTCTGCGCGAATGCTTCAATAGTGCACTGTTTCCGCGTTCTGGGTGACTTTACTTACCTAACTCAGCCGTACAAAATCACTTGACCAATAACACTATCCATCATTAGTATTCTAAATTATCTATGAACTGCTCTGAATTTAACTGCGCTGCAACCTCTGTATAATTATTGTATTGTAAACTTATTTTGAAAAGAGCAACGCTAGAGTTTCTTGCCCGTTCTTCTCTGGCGAAAACAGCCTTGTGAAACGGGTGGTAGTGGAAAAAAGTGACTGAATCTAAATAATGTATGACATTTCATGGGTTCAATAAATATTTTCATTTCATTTCATTTCAATAAGTGCATATCCCGCCTCAACCTTTTTGTATCAAAGCAAGGAAATTTATCTATGACTCCTTAGGTATTGTAGGTGTTTATAGTAGGCGGTGATCAGTCATCATTAGGGAAACTGATAGCTCCTATTAGCAACCCTATGGCCTTTAACGAGATGACTACGCGCACGAAGACCTCGTCAGTAATTTATGTTATGTTGAGTTTAGCGCGTTTAAAATAATATCGATAAATGTGGTTGAAAATATTCATATTCCAGTTCCATCAAGGTGTTTTTTTATGATATTATTTAATCGCGAATGTTAATGCTATTAACGTTATCGCTTCGATTCTGACAATATCTCGAGATATTTATGATTACGAAGTATCGTTTATGTATGTAGACTAACCACTAGTATAGTTTTTTTTCACCATGTTGCATTGGTCTAACTTAGTAAACTAACTTATTGACTAATTTGGCCAATGCCTAATTAGCCAATATCTTCGGTCGGTCTCGCAACTGGGCAACGGTCTCCCAGAAGTGAGCCGTGTGAATTCTTATAGATAGTGAATTCTTTGTAATAAGATTTATTTTACGATAAAAATATAACTACGTATAAATGCAATTGTGATAATGTAATGCTGCATTTTATGCTTAAAGTTGCATTATTTATCAATCATCGTTTTATTGAAATGAAAATGTTTGATTAATTTTCGTCTTTGGCATTGATGCTAAGTGCTTCAACTGGTTTCAACACACTGTATCTAGCCTTGATTTTATAGAGTACACTAGTCACGTAGTACGGTAAGTATATCGCAATTTTGTCTATTTGTAGCCGGATATCTAGTCTGTTATCCGCTGTAATCTATACGACATTATTTATACATAATGTTTTTTAGGTAGTGTAATATTATACTGCGATAACAGCAAGCACAAATTATCTTAATTGAAAAATGGATATCAGTAGTCATTAGCAATGCATATATTATTTTTACGAAGAATTGATACGGGTTTGTTTGGAAGTTTGCGTTGTTCAGTGATGCGTAACGGGTTTTACCTTAATATTTGCTTGTTTCATTTTTAAACCACTTACTCATATATTAAATTGCCTATGTACATACTTAATATTATAAGCTAGCCAGTACATTCCGTTTGATAACAAATCTCTACACAACATCCCTCATGCCATTAATATATACTTAAACAGAATATACAGATTATTGCGAATCCCGAAATACATAATTAAGTGGATTAAACTACGACAAAATCCGAACGTGGTCGACTTAGATTTGCGTAAACCTTTGGGAATACTTATATGTTACTTAATTAATAGTTGCTGTAAATGCACTTTAGCTTCCCCGAACTATTACATAATAACCGATGGGTCAAATGAATAGGAAGGCACTTAAAGGATTAGTAGATTTTTGGACATTCAAAATTTTCACAAAACGCGTTTGTTTAAAAGTTTACATCACGTTTCGTAATTCGTTCTTTAAACTATTGATTTAGTATAAACATCATTAATGTTCATAAAGAATATACTTGACTTTCCAAAATACTTGCGATATTGTTAGATCAAATAGTTAATACGATATATTGAAAAAAATCACAGCAAATAGATACGTGGACACCTCCCACAATCAATACAGATTATCTCTACAAGAATGTGCATTAACTTATCAACCGGCAGAGTATTTATCGCAATGGATTAGCTTAGATTAAACCTATGCTCACGTGTAATAACGTTTTTCATTATTGTTGAACAAAAGCTATTCATGAAATCAATACAAACAGCAGTGTAAATGCATTGTTGTGTTCCGGTTTAAAGGACATTATAGTCAGACTATTGGACATAATGAGACTTACAACATCTTACGTCTCTGGATGGCGAGCGCAGTGAAGTGCCAAGAATTGCTTTGTAATTCATGGTGTTTCGTTTTGCTTCTATCCATGAGCGGTCGTATCGCTTACTATCAGGCGAATGGCATGCTCGTCTTGTATGTATGTCCACCGTGTATTGCATACATGAAGATTTTTTAATTGTTGGCAAAGCGTAAAATACTGCTAAGCTATTGAATGCATATTAAAGTCGTTCAAGCAGATCGATATCGTTATTAAATACCATAGAAGCATTTATACAGTCTTGCATTTATTATTCGTGATAAGAATATGCGTGTTCACTTTTTATTTGATTTTCCCCAACATATTCAATCACATATCACTGAGCATTAATGTCCTCATTGTCAAACATATCCAGATCCAGATAATACATATAGTAATATAAAATTTTGCTTAAAGGCTAATGAATGAACAGATGTAGAACAAAAAAAGAAATTATTATTATATGTAAACACGTATCTTTAGATTGTAATTTATACGTAGGCAGTTTAATGAAAAGTTAAATTGTTATTTATTCTTTATCGGTCCAACATTTAATTTGAGGTGAAAACTTTTAGCGTCAATCTAATCTCTTAAAAGGCTTCTGTGCACTTTTAACAGGAAAGTTTTAATGAGTTGGCTGTTTTATTAATTCAAAATTTAAGAGATGAAGATATTATCAGCTCTTGTTGGCTGGAAAGTTTTCCCGTTTTTGGTTTTTAAATGAGTTGGGTTTTGCAAGTCTTAATTTAACTTTAATAGAGAGTTGTACAGTGTCTTTTGCACGGTGTCATTGGTATTTTTATCTTGTTCAATAACCTTTTTTTCTAAGGAAATCAAAAGCTTGCCTTCGTGCTGCGATATCTAACCAGGACATAAAAGCCTCTTTCCTTTTTATATGTCCTTTAGAATCGCTTTAAAAGGTATTGCTTCTAAAATCGACGTCGCTGCCGAAACTTAATAAACCCTTTTTGTTCGGAGATGAGCCTTCCGTTTTATCATCCCCTGCTTTCAGGGCTTTTTACACGTAGCATTTTAACAGGAAATAATGATGTTACTTTTTCTCTCGTACCTTCTTATTTACATAACTACGTTTGATGTCTGACTTTTTCGACTATTTCTGTGAATATCTTGAACAGAATTAATTTATAAATGCGACACAGGTTTTGCGTACCGGGTATATCAAGACTGCGACCGAAAACGAAGCCAGGTGGTAGTTTTAGTGGATCCAAACACGATGCAATTAAAAATTTCGCCAAAACAGTGACAGATATTTTTTTAGAATTTTTTAAAAATCGTCGTTATTGCGTGGTAAATACCTAGTTTTTGCGAAAATACTAATTTAAACCCTTACGTACCATTGCGTGTTTAAAAATAAAGAGGTGTACATCTTTATTTTAGGAAAATTATGTATTTATCACGCAAATACGACGATAAGTAAAAAAATACAAAAAATAGTTGTCGATTTTTTTTTGCGAAATTTTTACTTGCATTATGTCTGAAGTCACTTATACTACCTGGCTTCGTTTTCGGTCGCGGTCTTGATATACCCTGTATAAATTAGTTTGTTAATGCATTTAGAATTTAATATTTTATCTACATTTATTCTATTGAAGTCTTAGATTTTATTTACTTCAACAAATATACTTGGAATCTTTTAGTTTAGACACTCAAAGGCTTATGGACGAAGAAGCAAGGTTTAAGTCCCAATATGCTGTGTAGTGGCTGATTAGTAGTCGAGTCACGTCGCGCGCCAACTATGTCTCGTGCCTCAACCGGGATAAAACTATCCACGTGCCGTTTTTATTTCGCTACAGAAACTATCATACTAGCAAATACAATTTTACTTATTT
Organism: Deilephila porcellus; assembly: GCA_905220455.2. Classification (NCBI taxonomy): domain Eukaryota; kingdom Metazoa; phylum Arthropoda; class Insecta; order Lepidoptera; family Sphingidae; genus Deilephila; species Deilephila porcellus. The sequence goes on from LR999974.1 coordinate 12,075,157, forward strand.
TCCAATTGAATCGCTTTAAACTTTGTAACTTTTTCCACTTTATGTTTGCAGATACATGGCATGTAAATAACGTGTTATGGACGAGACGTTATACTTTTTATTTGATATATTTATTTAAAATAGTTACTAGCCAATAAGTTTATTTTAAATTAAGATATTTTGTTCAATGATTTTATATTTGTTTTTGTTTAGGTAAATTACCTTATTAAAGCATTTAACTCCTTCTATTTCTTATACTATGTTTAGATTCCTATTTAATGTCTATCACCCTTAGCTGATTTTTTGTATGGAATTTCTTGAAGAATTTTTCAAACCCATTTCTATTTTCAAATTTCTCATATTGAGTGTTATTATGTAATCTTATTTGTATTTATAATGAGACATACATAATCTAGTTTATGAATCAGGTGTATGCATTCGGAATGCAAAGATGATCTCATAAGGCGCCGACGTGTGTGTTGTATCTTCTGATCTACGAATCATTGGCTTTTTATTGGAGGCACCGCTATGTTCATAACCTTTAATTTTTAATTAATTCATAATATCACTACAAATTCCTTTAGTGATATTTATTATCGTTTTACTAATTTGAAGGAATGCGGAATTTTCTCATACACGAATCGTCTGTTGATTATAATGTTAGATTTAATTTTAAAGCTTGTTATAGTACGGATTACGTGGATTAATCTCTTTATGGCTTCGATTGAAGAGTAGTTTGGATATATTTGTTACTTTAAAAATATATTTTGAGTGGCATCTTTTATTTATATTATGCTATCGCCTTTTAAGATTCTCACAAAAATGTTATTTAATATTGTTATTGGTTCGCAGTTTCTTATCACACTATACATATACAGGGTATATCAAGACTGCGACCGAAAACGAAGCCAGGTGGTAGTTTTAGTGGTTACAGACCCGACACAAATAAAAATTTCACCAAAACAGCGACAGATATTTTTTTTTGATTTTTTTAAAAATCATCTTTTTTGGGTGGTAAGTACCTAGTTTTTGCGAAAATAATAATTTAAACCCTACCGTACCATTGAGTGTTTAAAAAAAAAGAGGTCTACATCATTACTTTAGGAAAACTATGTATTTATCACCCAAATACGACGATAAGTAAAAATTTACAAACAAAAAGCTGGCGATTTTTTTTTGCGGAAATTTTACTTGCTTTGTGTCTGAAGTCACTAATACTACCACCTGGCTTCGTTTTCGGTCGCAGTCTTGATATACCCGGAATAGCGTGTAATTTATTTAATGTATACACTTTAATTCTTATGTTTGACACTTGTGTGGTGTGAAACGTATAATACATTATCAATTCATATAATCTGAACTTTTGTTTAAACCCGCAACACACACACACACACACACACGCCCGTACAAAAATTACACAGCCGCATAGCATTGGAAGCATCGGATGCATCTAGGGTTGCCAGATAGTAACTTATCAAATCCGGGACAATTCTACGACAACAATGTCGGGTCGTGGCCATAGTAGAAAATATACATACATACATAAACTCACGCCTGTTTCCCAAAAGGGGTAGGCAGAGGTGTCTTAGTAAGTAACCAGGACACCCATATTTTGCCGTATATATTCCGTCCCACAATAGGTGGCGAGCCTATTGCCATATCGGGCACAAATTCCTGACTTTGGGCTGATAATGAATAGAAATTTTTTTTTAGAATCCGGGACAATAAGCTCTAATTACTGGACACGGGACAAGAGGCAAATTTCCGGGACAATCCCGGAAATCCCGGCCGTCTGGCAAGCCTAGATGCATCCCATCTTCGATGCGGAGCCTTGACTTCTTAAACATTGTCATTTAAATGGCAATAGGTCTCCTCTCTAGCCTGCCAGCTCGACGTATTATCGACATTCCGTGAACATTTACTTATATTTTTACTTAAGGAAATAGCTGTAAAACTTAATAAACCAATTGGGCGCCAACCGACACTTTTGATTCCTTCCGACCTGGTTCCGCCATATTTATATATTTGTGTAAACCGCTATTTTCGATGCATTTTTTCTATGCATACAACGCGAAGTTGGCAGTACTGCAATGAGTGCTGTGTTGTGTTACATATTCCCGCTATATTCCTTTCCCTCTAACGCACGCCTGACCTAATATATCTGTACTCCTCGCGCGTTCGTCGCGCGGGAGCTATAGGAAGTGGGGACGCGCTGTGCCCCACAATACTTCGCTTCGAACCGCCGCACGCGCCGCACATGTACTCGTAAGGACGTAAGTGTTCCCGCCGCCGCTATCCCGCATGTGCAAATGGCGTTCCGCTAATCCGCGCTAAATTATATAATCGCACGCCGCTTTGTGTGTACCTATTGTTAATAAAGGACTGAGAACCGCAAGGTTGATGCTGGCATAGCTATTTTACGGGACAAGCCCCTGTTCGCGCGAGTGTCGTGAATACGTCGACGCCATCGCGCCGGGACCGCGTGCCACCTCGCCGAGGATGCAGATCTGAAGGTAAGGCGTGCACATCCCTTGCTCCCGACCCAACCGCACCGCACCGCGAATCAGCCCTCTGAAGGGGATAACATAAATACAGTCCACTCATTTCGTACTTGCCAACTCCGCCTAGCTACCGCTTAGCATCAGCCCCCCTTTAGGTACCAGATAGGCACAAGACTTGAAAATCAGGTTTACTTTAGCCCGCAATTCCGCATAAGACGCGTTGAGTCAATTTCCGCACCATAAATTTGGTCCTTCGAGCCGGATAAATATCGTCTTTGGTGCAACGTAATTTGCACACAACGCGTCATATTATATATTTCGTTTAGTTTACCGCATACCGCCATTCGTTAATCGCTTAAGAAATTATTATTATATAAAAATGTCGCGTTCAAGGACAAAGGGCGCTGAGTCACCCGCGTACGACAGTGAGCTTACTTTATCGGAAAGTAAGCGAAACACATATTTTGCAATCATACAAAATATTTTCGATAACTCGCAAAAGGCATTTACTAGTGAGGAATGCATGGAAACATTTCTCAGTTCAGTAGGATCGATCGATAGATTGTCAGAACAATTTAGAGATTCAGTTGATGATTATAACCGCGCTTTGCTTAAGTCTGATCCTACTAGTAAACCAGATTTTCAGTGTTTAATTTCGTTTGAAGATTTATATTGCCGCATAAAACGCGTCTTAGCACGTGTTGAATCCACCCATTCGGGAGTGGACACGTTTCCGAGTCGCAATGTTTTATTACATAAAAAACCTCGTTTGCCGCCGCTAGAAATAATGTGCTTTGACGGTGATATTCGTAACTGGCCTTTATTTTACGCAAGCTTTAAATCTATTGTACATGATAATACGACGTTATCAGATAGTGATAGGTTACATTACCTATTAAGTAAACTTTCACAAAAGGCTAAACACGTGTTCTCGGGTATTACGCCGTGCGCAGAAAATTATACAATTATACTGCAATGTCTAATTGATAGGTATCAAGACATTCGTACGCTCGCGTCCACTTATTTGGACCAAATGATTAACTTCAAAAGTATGGGTTCCGCCTCAGCGTCTAAATTCCAAGAATTTTTAGAACAATTTATTACCGCAGCAAGCGCTTTAAAAAACTTGCAATTGGATGATTTGGCAGACTTCATGCTGTTGTACCTCGCCTTGCGGAGACTTGACGCTGAGACAGTACATGCCTTTGAAGAAAGATACCGCGATGTAGAAATACCTACATTCCGCGACTTAAATGATTTTATTCGTAGTCAGTTTAAAATATACACTAACACGCAAATAAATTCCACCGGTACCAATATTCCGCGAAATAATAATTTTATTAGAAACAAACCTCGTAATCACGTACCTAACCCGCAGGCCTACACTCTGGTCTCATCACCTAGCCAGAAATGTCTTTGTGATAATTTCGTACACGCTCATCTGTTTAAATGTCCTAAATTTAGACAATTTACTACGCCTTCCGCACGATTTAAATGTGTTAAAGATAACCACGCTTGTATAAACTGCCTTAGTTTATCACATAAATTACGAGATTGTAAGTCGAATTCCAGATGTCGAAATTGTAACTCAAAACATCATACGTTATTACATTTCAACAAAATAGTTTTGCAAACTCAACGTAATGTAACTTTGCCCGCACCGGGGGTCGAATCCGCTACCCTCGCGTCCACAGCTCGCGCTATTCCGACCGCGCGCGCCAAATCTCTCGATGCGTCATCGATGCCCGCCGACGAAGCGCGCGACGTTGCATCGCTGCACATCGCTGCGCCATTATCGAACGCAACCGCTAATGATTATCGTAACGAGCGATCTACGCTGTCCACTATATTGTTGTCGACGGCTCAAGTAGTCGCGTATGACTTTGAAGGTCAGGCGCATGTTATCAAATGTTTACTTGATTCTGGTTCACAAAGTAATTTTATAACATCGGAATGTTGTGCGTTGCTAGGTTTAAATTACAATAAGAATACGCAAACTATGGTACGTGGTTTCGGTGGTATAGAAAAGTGTATTAGAGGTTCCGCGCAATTTAAGGTATTCTCGCGTTTTGATAATAATATTTGCTTCAACGTATCCGCACTTGTTGTCGACCGCATCACGGATAGTCTACCTTCGGTTCCCGTTGATAGAACTTTTTTCGCGCATTATATAAATACGTTGCCGCTCGCAGACGCTGCTTTCGCCACACCGTCAGAGGTACATGTACTTCTAGGTGCAGATATCTTCCCACATCTGTTATTGCCGGGTACTGTTAATAGTATGAATGGCTTACCACCCGCTATTAATACAATTTTAGGTTACGTACTAATGGGTTCCGCTCCAGTTTTGATACCCAGAAAATCGAGTTTAAAGTCGACATCGGCTTGTTGTACGGTCGTCGACCAGATTTCTTTGGACATCCTTCTTAAAAGGTTTTGGGAACTCGAGGAAATCTCCGCTCCGCCCGCCCACAGTCAAGATGACCTTGAATGTGAGAATCATTTCCGCGCCACCACTACGCGTGATGCTAGTGGCAGGTACTCAGTCGCCTTACCGTTTAAGGATGACGTTTATAAATTAGGTAATTCATTTCAAACCGCACACAGACGTTTTCTTTGCTTGGAACGCAAGTTGCAGTCTTCGCCTATGTTGCGCGCCGCTTACGCCGACATCATCCGCGAATATGTTGCCAAAGGCTATATTACCGAAATAGGACCTGTTGATAGTGTCGATTTTTCCGCATCTTATTTCGTACCGCACCATTGCGTGCAACGTGAAGACAAGTCAACTACCAAGGTACGTATGGTATTGGATGCTAGTTGCAAGACTAGTTCTGGGCTATCCTTGAACGAAGTTTTGCATTCAGGGCCTAATCTTCAAGGTGATTTAAATTCAATACTTCTTAATTTCCGCCTCTTTAAAATCGCTGTTTCCGCCGATTGCCGCCAGATGTTTTTACAGATTCGTATGAACGAATCCGATCGTAAATTCCAGCGTATTCTTTTCCGCTTTCAGGTCACTGACCCTTTGTCAATTTTTGAATTTAATCGCGTGTGTTTTGGAATGAAGTCAAGTGTATTCCACGCCGTCCGCGTCGTCAGACAGCTTATAACAGACGAAGGACACAAATTTCCATTAGCAGCCGCAATCGCATCCAGTTCGACTTATATGGACGATGTGTGTTTCAGCATAATGGCCGGTGATTCGTTTCAGAATGACGAATCTGTTGCTGCAGATGCCTGCATCCAGCTTATAGGATTATTTAAGTCCGGTCAATTTGACCTCGTCAAGTGGTCCAGCAATTCCGCCGCAGCTCTTCGTGACATACCCGCTTCGCATCGCGCTTCCTCTTGTCTCGAAATTGATCGGGGCGCCATACCGCATAAAATTTTAGGCACGCATTGGGATAGTTCCGACGATGTTTTCACGTTTAAGGTCGCCGCGCCCAATCCAGGGTGCACCAAGCGTAACATTCTTTCCGCTGTAGCCCGTTTGTGGGATAATTTGGGTTTAGTGGCTCCCGTCATTTTGTACGCCAAACTTCTCATCAGAGAACTTTGGACGGCAAAATGCGACTGGGATGACGCTCCACCAAAACGCATCGCAACGCTTTGGTCGCAGTTCTGCAATGAACTGCCCGCCTTGAATGGGGTACGTATACCACGACATTTGGGCGTAGTTCAAGGTTGCGCTGTCAACCTGTTGGGTTTTGCTGACGCTAGCGAACGTGCTTACGGCGCAGTGATATACATGCAAACCGTAGTAGAATGCTCTAGAAATGTTGTACTTGTGTGTTCTAAGTCTAAAGTCTCGCCGCTTAAAACTGTTTCTATCGCTAGGTTGGAGTTATGTGCAGCGGTTCTTCTATCCGCACTCATGAAGAAGGTTATCGACATATTTGAGCCGCGTTATAAAATTGCGAACGTATTCGCATTTACCGATTCGAAGGTAACACTGTGTTGGATCAACTCTTCTCCGCACCGCTGGCAGACGTTTGTCGCTAATCGAGTAGTTAAGGTGATCGACAACGTTCCCGCCAGCTGTTTCCATCACATAGCAGGAATTGAAAACCCTGCTGATTGCCTATCTCGTGGCCTATCGCCCGCGGCCCTTATTGACCATCCTTTGTGGTTTTCGGGACCGTCGTGGGCTTATAAGGATCCTGCAGAGTGGCCTATCGCTTCGTTCGTTGAAAATGATGTCGAAGACATACCTGATTTGAAACCGTTGATACATGCTGTAACCACACCCGCTGTTGATTCGCTAATTTACTCGCTCGCGCTTCGTACTTCTTCTTGGTCTAAACTATTACGCATAATGGTTTATGTTTATCGCTTTTCGAAATTGTTACCGCGCCGACTTTTCGTAACCTCTTCTGATTTAAAATACGCCGAAAATCAAATCATACTCGCTCTTCAACGTGTTTATTTCACTGATGACATAATTAAATTAACAAAGAAACAGATTTGTTCACCCGCCTTGCAAAGGCTTAGTCCATTCTTAGACAAAGAGAATATAATCCGCGTCGGGGGCCGTTTGTCGAATGCGGTCGTCGACTATTCGCAGAGACATCCGCGTGTTCTCCCACGCCGCGATCACATAGTTGATTTGATAGTTGACTATTATCATAAGAAGTATTTACACGCTGGTCCTGAACTTCTAATGTCTATAATTAGGCGTCGCTATTGGATACTTGCCGCTCGGCGAATTATTCGTCACCGCATATACAAATGTAACACTTGTTTTCGGGCCAAACCGCGTCCATTGTTTCCAAAGATGGCCGATTTACCCGCTTACCGCGTCAACCAGGTAGACAAACCCTTTTCGCATACGGGTTGTGATTACGCAGGTCCTATAAAATACACACCCGTGCGTGGTAGGGGCGTCAAGAGTCGCAAAGCCTGGCTCTGTATATTTACGTGTCTAACTACTCGTTGCTTGCACGTTGAAATAGCTTCCGACTTAAGCACGGTTAGTTTTCTCGCCGCACTAAAACGCTTTCTTTCACGCCGCGGCCCGGTTCAGTGTTTGTACACGGATAACGCTACGAATTTTGTCGGTTGTAGTTCGTATTTACGCGACCTATACAAATTTCTTGACCATTATCGCCCGCACCTTGAACACGAACTTTCTGAAAATCGTATAGATTTCAAGCAGATTCCACCTGCAAGCCCTCACTGGGGTGGATGCTGGGAATCCATGGTGAAGGTCGTAAAATCTCACCTGTTCAAGGTCATAGGACAGCAGCTGCTTTCCTATGAAGAGTTATTAACAGTACTCACGCAGGTCGAGGCACTTATAAATTCGCGTCCGCTTACTTCGCTAAGTAGCGATCCCGCAGAGCCCGCAGCGCTCACGCCCGCTCATTTTCTTCATACCGCTCCACTATGTTCGCTACCCGCGTCTCATGTAGACTCCTGTAATCTACGTGAGAGACATTCGCTTTTAGATAAAATGGTCCAATCCTTTTGGCAACGCTGGAGGATTGAGTATTTGCATCAATTGCAAGCTCGAGCTAAGTGGACCACGCCTTCCACTCCCATTCAATTAGGGACGGTAGTGGTTATTATAGTTGATAATGCACCGCCTCTTTCATGGCCTCTCGGTGTGGTGGAAGCAGTCCACCCTTCGAAGGATGGAGCAACACGCGTCGTGACAGTTAAGACGAATAGGGGAAGCTTCGTGCGACCCGTCGTCCGGCTGTGCCCGTTGCCTAATCAATAACTTATACCTCTCACGGTAGCTCGTAGGACTAGGACACCTAGTGGCTGCGAATATTAGATTCGTAGCCGATGCCGAGAGCCCCGTGGGTATAGTCGTTAACTTATTCGCTTCCGCTTTAAGGTTAGGTTTAGGGTCATTCTTTATTACCGCGTTACTTTATTGTTCGTAAATCGTAACATTTTATTATTATTTTTAAAGGTACCCTTTAAGGCCGGGGGGAATGGTTCCGCCATATTTATATATTTGTGTAAACCGCTATTTTCGATGCATTTTTTCTATGCATACAACGCGAAGTTGGCAGTACTGCAATGAGTGCTGTGTTGTGTTACATATTCCCGCTATATTCCTTTCCCTCTAACGCACGCCTGACCTAATATATCTGTACTCCTCGCGCGTTCGTCGCGCGGGAGCTATAGGAAGTGGGGACGCGCTGTGCCCCACAATACTTCGCTTCGAACCGCCGCACGCGCCGCACATGTACTCGTAAGGACGTAAGTGTTCCCGCCGCCGCTATCCCGCATGTGCAAATGGCGTTCCGCTAATCCGCGCTAAATTATATAATCGCACGCCGCTTTGTGTGTACCTATTGTTAATAAAGGACTGAGAACCGCAAGGTTGATGCTGGCATAGCTATTTTACGGGACAAGCCCCTGTTCGCGCGAGTGTCGTGAATACGTCGACGCCATCGCGCCGGGACCGCGTGCCACCTCGCCGAGGATGCAGATCTGAAGGTAAGGCGTGCACATCCCTTGCTCCCGACCCAACCGCACCGCACCGCGAATCAGCCCTCTGAAGGGGATAACATAAATACAGTCCACTCATTTCGTACTTGCCAACTCCGCCTAGCTACCGCTTAGCATCAGCCCCCCTTTAGGTACCAGATAGGCACAAGACTTGAAAATCAGGTTTACTTTAGCCCGCAATTCCGCATAAGACGCGTTGAGTCAATTTCCGCACCACGACCAATAAAGTTCCGCTATAATCGGGAAACTATGAATCAGGCAACATTATGAATGACGTCTGATTGTTTTATCTTATAAATATGTTTTTCTATTAAATTTAAACATATTTTAATCCTTTCTTATCGAATTCCATTCATATTACGTAAGATTAAAGACAATCTTCTTTATAATACACGATATAAAATCTTTTTATTTTGCTTTTAGATACATTCTCGATTGTAGAACAAAGCATTACGCTGCGTATGTACCTACTTCGTTTCGTTTAAATCGTTTTGGCTTTTATCGTAAAGGCGGAGGCATGCTTGAGTTAATATAAAAATCGCAATTATTCAGTACGTAGTTCGTGTGCATGAATATTTTACATTCGCGCCCATGAATAATCAATCATCGCTTTAAACGTGCTATTTGCGAATAAATAAGGAACTTGAAATAATGCTTAGAGTTTTTTCGCATTCCGCCCTACCTAATTTATTCTTTGAAACACCGCGCGTGTCGCAATTTATTTCTTGTATTTTATGTACTTTTCCAACTCCGTTTGTATCTCAATGCCATATTTTAAGCAATCGCTAATAGTTCTACTTAGTTAATGGTTTATGAACCTCATAATTTCATGGATTTTGTCTAGTTTATCCGAAACTCTGTTACAAACTAGTTCTTTATTACCGTATTATACGTACGACATAATTAACTTTATCTTTTTTTTTTGTCAACAGAGGGTCGACCCGGAGCTGATCTTCACGAAACAAGAGAAGATCGGCAAGGGCTCGTTTGGCGAAGTATTTAAGGGTGTAGATAACAGAACCCAACAAGTAGTAGCCATTAAAATCATCGACTTGGAAGAAGCCGAAGATGAAATCGAGGATATACAGCAGGAGATTATGGTGCTGTCACAATGTGATAGTCCGTATGTCACTAAATATTACGGATCTTATTTAAAGGTAAGCCGATTATATACCATTATCTTATATAACTGTCCCAAATGAAGGCAATACTATTGCTTCATTAATTTATTTATTACACACTTAACGGTCGAAGTTAATGATATTTCCTCACGCGGTAGTAGTTGTAAAATCAATTACAAATATGTAACCAGCAACTATCCACACCATAAATGAGTTTCAACATATTTATTACCTATTAAAGGTATTGGTACTGAGAAAACCAAGCGTCGAATAACCTACAGCTACACGTCTCTTCATATTAAGACACGTCTCGTGATTTTCTTTGAAGTACATATTTTGTTTTATCGTGTCATTCTCGAGTCGAGGAACATCGATCACTGTCCTCGCAGCCGGGCCTTCGTTTGCTTATCTGCCCCTGAGCCTTTGTAAAAGACAAGGATCAAGCGTAATGGACCCCATTACAATGTGTTCTCATGTTGAGTAGTGTGTTGTCTTCCAACATTATCTCTAAGCGCAGGAGTATTGGAATACATATATCATTTGTACGCGACGTTTCTATTGCTTTGTATTTTTTGAACGAGTTGCGTGACAATATCGGCCGTGTCCAACAGCGTGCCGCACCACATCGCTTCGCAGTTTCGCAGTATTGTTGCCGCTTAGCCAGATGGAATATCGGAGAGTACTGCGGCTTACAGTCATGAAACACTAAAGGATGGTTGTTGGCGGCCATTTTGCGCAATTCTCATTTTCTTTCGTAATTGCAAACCTGTGATACTATTACAGTCTGGATAATAATAGTACATTGATAGTGTCGTGACTGTGGGAAATAAGATTTCGCCTCGCAATAGCCGGCCAATTTAACTATGCGTTATTGAAATGAACGTTGAAACGATTTTATTTATTACTTCGTGTCGCTTACGTAACGCTCTGGTTGAATGTCACGAAATTGGTAACGAACTTACTACAGAACGTTCACCCGATAGTGTAATTTGTTCGCGTGCTATACCGCGATGTATTTAAAGCGAAGCCCGTCACGAAGTTTTTGGGGTCAGAACACGATGCAAACACTGAACCGGTTCTTTATATCGAGGTCCACAATGCAATCCATTGAAACCGTGCTGATGGTAGTTTTCATCATGATATCTTACATTATGTGCATTAAAATGTACCACTGCCAAAAATGTAAGTAAATGTCCCAATTGAAATGCAGAATTACCAAATAACTTACATTTTAACTTACGTGGAAATTGCGCCACGCGGCCCCGTTTCGTATATTTTCTGCTTACTTTCGTTGTTGACTGATGCTAGGCGGACACCCTAATGAGTAAATGTTTACATTCATGTTGTTGAGGTCTAGGTTTCAGCAAATTTGTTGTGCCATGTTTAAATCACGACAGGTGTTGCTTAACAAATGAAAGATACAAAAATCGGAACCAAATAAATATTTTATTCAAGATGGGATGTTAGATGTTTTGTTCTGCAATTTATAGTTGAATATTCAAGCTCAGCGGAAAAAGAAACATGTTTCATAATCCAAATGGATGCATAAAAACTGTACCTTTTTGAAATACGCCATTGATAGGCACATTTAAAAAGTACACGTTATCCAGGAGACCGGAGCCATTTGAAAGCACCGTCCGACCGGGCGGGCTTCCCGCCGGTGTAGACAATAATGTCTGCTCTGTTATGACCATATTTGCATTTTTATTGTTCCGCGGGCGAATTCAGTATTTTAATGTACGTTTGATGTCTGCATAGGATGTGTAGGGGATGACCTGTGATTTACAAATATTGCGCTATTTTAGCGGTGTTCCGATTTACGTTGGCCATTTCTTAATTTAGCCCATGAATGTACAAAGAATTCTCACAATTTTAAATGATATACATTTAAAAATTTTGCTTTTACTAACTTTAATTTTATTATTGTACTTATAATCCGCATCAGTAAATATTGCCAAATCAGGTTTACTTCAAGCACAATGTATTGCCAAACAATTTCTGCGAGACTTATTATAAAGTCGTCAAACTCGTTGACAAATGTTGTACCCTTTGCATCAAAACAACCGTTACTTATGTTCACACGGAAGAGTAGTTGGCAGTTGGTCGCAGTTTGGCTTATTCGGTTCCTCGTTGAGCGCATCGCAGCTGCAGCGTAAACGTTGCCTATTGCAATCTTGACACACTTTCCAATGTTGTTGTTATGCATGCCTTGCAAAATACGACGCAATGTACGCCACCACGCACCGAAGTAAATCCGCAATACATCTTCGTGATTGTCTACAATCCGAACGTTACAAATTACTGCGTAAATGGCATTATTTTGACATACTTATTTTAACATGTATTGCAAATCACATGTTTTAATGTCTCTAATCTTATGCGGCTTATTTTAATGCTACAAATTGTGACAAGCAATTTCCTATATGGCCTAATAATATGTACGTTCAATGTTCTTTTCTCTCAGGCCTTTATGTTAAAAAATTTATTTTTTCTACATTTTTTTTATAATCCACTGACACTGTATTCAGAATTTGTATACACATTTGTTCCCCGTCCCTGTGACAACAAAAGGCCATAAGACACAAAAAACTATAATTTTAAACTGGAGTAACACAAAGACACCGCTACGACGAATACAAAATTCATGTGAGTTACAATTTGTGTAAACAGAGGACACGTGTCGAGCAAATAAAATGTGTTGAAATACGCGCGACTTACGGGAGGGAGCAGTGCTCAATTAGTAAATGAACTTTCTGTCACATCACACATAGCTTATTGTGCGAGGGTGCCGCTTTGTGCCCATAATGGAAACTAATGAATTTTGGGATGATAAACGGTACGGTATTTGTTGTGACATTTCAAGGTCAACGGGTAATTTCTTTTTCATTACAGGCCAAGGTTTTTGGGCCTACAATGTGTTTTATTGACGGTTGTAGTTTAGTATTACGTGTCTAACTTTCTTGAATTTTAATTGCTAACGATTGTAAAACGTTAATAGTAAATGGGTAGTAAGGTTGGTGAATTAATATGACACAATATATTGAAAACTTAATTGTGTAATGGTTGTAAGTGGTTAAGATAAATTCCGAGAGTAAGTATGAAGGGGAGATAAATACAATCAGTGTAGTTTGTCATCAACAGCGACCACACGCAAAGACCTACCACGGCACGCAATATGTTATGGATACGGCCATGAATTTCACACAACAATCTCCACTAGTGTTTGAATGAAGTTTGCTCTTGGGACGTTTCGGTCTTGCGCAGTAAACTTGCGTAATTACTTACTGGCTTGATGTTGTTTATTCACAAAATAAACGAGTTACAAAATGTTGTTTGCGTTTAATTTAACTGCATTGTACGATTTTCGCGATTTATTCAGCGGTGAAAGTGTAATATTGCGGACGTGACGTAATACCAACCATGCGCGCAACGACAGTCTACTTTGTAACAGACACTGTGAATTGCTATAAAGAGAATTATTATTTAGCTATTGTTTGTTCAGTTACGACGGAATGTGATAGCATAAAGTTATTGGCATTTGCATTGTTTACTTTTCTGAAGGGATTTAATCACTAGCGCGCTAGTGTTAATATATGCATATAGAGTTACGTGGACGGAAAGGCCTTCGAGGCGGGATTGCCGCGTTTACGTCAGCGCAGAATGAATTTAAACATGACGTGAATAAGCTCGTCTAGAGAGGGTTTCGTTGAGGGTATGTTAGTAAATGCGGATCTCGGGCGAAACATGCGGACGGAGGTGAAGGACGCCCGTGAAATGTGACTCATGCGGTGCCTTGGCCTGAGGGAAATATTAAGAATAGCGTGCTTAGCTGGAGATGGGTTGTTTTGTGGCAGAAGTGCTCGGGACTTAAACCAAGGCATTTGAATATGTTTTAAAGTCAAGCGAATAACTTTAGCAATGCTTCTTATGATATGTGTACGTATATAAATAAAATTGCACCAGTAAATTATTGTTTCTGTAACGTCCATTCCATAACAAGTAAAATGTCAATGGGTAGTAGAAAATTCCTCGTGAATTTTATTCAATGTGTCCGAGTCATTGACTTTAATTACAATAATTTGTTACTATAGATATGTATAATTATTCAGAGTTTCCTTAGCATATTAGGTTAGCATGTAGGTAATTTAATATGAAACATCCTTATATCATTCTTATAATGTAGGTTAAAAACTATTATGACCAATATTGTACGTTGCATGAATGATTTTATTAATAATGTCTACATTATTTGTACAGGAAAATATGACTTGTTTTTAAATTCTCGAATACCTTCCTTAATAATAATAACTAAAATATGAGTGTGTGTGAACTTGCCGGATGAGCCGTGTTTTCGACTTGTTAAATGAACACCAGTACCGTAATCTCGATAAACTTGGCATCAAAGCGAGATCACGTTTTACGCTTATTTTATTCCTTTGTTATTTTTAGAAGGTGAAATAGCTATTTGGAGCCATCCATGACTATAAAGTGCACCTTGTTAAAAGCTTTAACGTATTAGAGTCACCTTGACCTTTTCTGGACTAAAGCCAGGTGTCAAGGCCCCATCAACCCTGCGGATGCTATTCAATGCTGTCTCGGTACATTGTCGTCAAATGAGCCTTGATACTGAATATCTGGCCACTGCACAATGTTAGTCTTTACGTGTCTGCGTTGGGGCAAAACCTGTCTGTCATGTTGAGAAGGTTTTGTTGTGTTGTCCATCACGTTGGCCCTGTGCGGTTGGTTATTTGTAGTCTGCAGCTATTTTAGTCCCACAATCGACACTTGTACGAGTTTTCTATTAATATTGTTTATTCAGCGTTTCTATTAAAAGTGTATTCGTAGAGGTCCAATACTATTTTTTTTTTCCGGAAACGGCCTTCAATTCGACTGCAATGCGGGCCGGGCGCGGTTCGGCAAGGGCGGGGGTATAGGAGGGGATACCTTCATTCTGAACTTGGAAGGTCAAACATCCAAAAGCTTGCAAAATTACCTTGAACGCCGACTGACCTCTGCGCTTTCAATTTGAACCCGATTAACAAGTTTAAATTTTACAATTTCGTTTGTTTGTAATTGGATTGTCGAATTACTTTAATTCAAAGTAATCAAAACTCTTACAAGTATATGCGTTTTAACTTTCTATATCGTGTTTATATTGCGGTGCTACTAAAGTTAAAGAAGACTCTAACTGTATCTCCAGCGGCGTCTAAATTATATACTTTTTTCGAAGTTCAATAACTCTTTATCTTATTGGAATCTTCACGTTGAATTAGTTTTATTTTTCAGCTAGACGACGTCGACGACGGCTGCTGATAGAGTAAACAACTTGTAACTCGTGCCGGCGACGGATTGTCGTTTAAATTATCGACTAAAATATTTGTTTCGATACTAGTTTACTTGTATACCTCCAGCTCAAGGCCGGGCGGTTCATATTTTGTTTGATAAATTTGCCTTTCATTATTTAAATAACATCGCCATGATATTGAGGAAGTCATGTATACCGGTATGTTATTTAGAATCCAATGAATCTGAGTGTAAGCGAAACATCGCCTTTGCGTAACATACTTTGACCTTGAAAGTGTTTCTTGTTTGGTCTGAATCTAAAGATACAGTTAGTATTTTCTGCGTGCACGTGTAACGGTATTCTAGATGCCGATTGAGAAATAGATGATGAGCCAGATTGCGTAACACGTATAGTGTATACCAATCGGCTTCGAAGTCCAATCATTATTTAAGCATTAAGATTTTAAAATACACGATGACGCATCATCATAAATCAGTATTTTATATTAATCAGCTTTATCGGTATGACGTATTCGGTATTAACATTAAAATGGCCTTGTAGGTATCATTTTGGAGCGTATGTTGGGAACGTGTATGTCGGAATAAATTTATTAAAGATTCACTCAGCTTGATGATCTGCGTAAGTTTGCACTCGTAAAAAATATTCCGATGTTCACACCTCCACTCGCAACATTCGCTTGTCATCATAAATTAATTCCATTACCGCCATTTTCGTCGTTAGCTTTACCACAATTTGTCGTCGTCTTTGGCTCGCTTTTTACAAAATTACATTTTGATTCGACGTGCTTCCCCCGCCGAGCGACTTTCATTGAGGAATGGTTTTCTTAATTTGTGTCGACTGTATACAAATGAGTTTGTGTATGTAAAGAGTCGGGTAATACGATCGAGTCCGATCTTATTTCCTTATAATCACAATGATTTTTGAATGTATTTTTTTTGTGAATAGCGTTCCGTGAAGTGATTCTTCAGATGATTACGATATTGTTGAAGGTTTTTATAATACTTTTTCAACTGGAATTTGTATTCATTGTGACATCATTTTGTCTAAGCCATTGATACAGACGAATTTATTTTTGTTAGATATAAGTAGCGTTTTATTGTGACATTGGCGATGTGATTGCAATACGCTGATATCAAAAAAAATCTCGAAGATTATTAAATTGTTTGCATATTTGTGTGCTTATGTCATTTAATCACATTAAAGACGTCAATAATTGTTTTCTATGCTTACAATTCACGTTGCTCAACCCTAAGTAATTATCAAAGATAAAATATTGCCTTGTATGCTATGGGTATAGTGTATAAGTGTTCCAGAGATTTTGACGTCATTATCTTGATTGTTATTGTCCTTTGGTGGGTTCGCAGTATAATCCTCGTAATCCGACCAGGTCGAGCTCTATGCGATAAATGCTAACGACCTGAAGCCCTCTGTAGAATCGTTTGCGGCACGCGTAACGAACGATGTCCATTGCGCGCAATATGGAATCAATTACAGTAGAAACACACAGAGAAAGTGTCTTGTACGTTTGGCAGGCACGAAATGATATTGGATGTTTTTGATTGAACCGTGTGACATATTTTTTTTACTTTGAAATTAAATCAACGACATTTTAATATCATTATAAAGGAAATAATAGCAAATTTAACAGGGTAAATACGGTAAATAGTTTTACACATTAGTTTTTCCGGTTACACACATTTTATCAGCCTGTAAAGCTAATAAGCAAACTCTAAATAATATAATGAAGCAAATATTGATAACGAACACCCTTGTCGACCGTGTTAATTAGTACCGCGTTACCAACAAAAAAACACATACGTAATGGCATACGAGATACACGGTACCTACACAGGTGATCGAGATTCCTGCTATTGTTACACAGCGACATTGTTGTTACAAAGCAAAGTAACTTTCACTCCAAACATATAACAACCATCATTGATATGTGTATAGATATCTCGCACACATAATTGTTTAAAATAATTGTCATTAAACAAAAATAAACATGTCGCTCTGGAAATCTTTGAATTGAAAGTTGAAACTATTGTTCACATCCGGACATGTCATCCGGTGGCAGATGATTATGGTAATTAGCAAAATTACTAAAGGGTATAAAGGACCATGTATAACGCACAAATATGAAATTAGTTTATTGATCGTGGAGACATTAAATAGTATTTATAAAAATTGTAAGGACAGAATATTAATTAACTATCGGTAATATAACATAATACAGACTGTATTATACAGTATCAGTATCAATAGATATGTATATAATCAGAATAAATCGGACAAAACTATCTCCGATTCTAGTCTCATCTACGCGATGTTCCTATTAAAAATGCCATCTAAATAAATCGAGGACCTACTAAGTTAATTGTAAAAAGACTTAAGTACCACTTTAATATCGAAGTAATGTTCGGGTTAGGTGGTAAATCCTATTAGGAGGCGTAGCGCTGCGGCTTCCTTAATAACTTAAACACCACACTGGCGGTCTGTAATTCTCGCTCACTGGCTACTGGCGAATCAAATAGTGTATTTTACTACTAATGAAATTATGCTTACCACGTGTTTCTACTATTTGTACATCTATAACGTGGTAAAAAAAGCTGTCTGCATTTTCATACATACGTTTTTCGTGAGTCATTATTGTAGGTTTTAGAACTGTGATTAAAAGCTGTTTTAAGGTTGTATAGAATTTTTTACATTCTATTTTTAAGAATATACGTTTATTTCTTCATGTAACTCCACGGTATTCTTATTTCTTTCCTTCGCTGAAGGGGTTGGAATGTGTGCATTCAGCCGCAACCCTCGTCACAGCTAGCCCTTAATCTAGGGTCCATCGTGATCTAAGGATCCACTGCCTCTGATTAACCACAAAAGAGGTAGACATCTGTCTCTTCATACCCATTGTAATAGAGTTCATAGGTCTCTACGTTGATGTTGGGTGAAATAAATGTTTTTGGGCATACTTGTAGATGATCGGGAGCAAACGATTGTAATCGAAACTAAAACTGACTCACTTAATGTTCGCGTAATATATGTATACCTTTACTATCTCAGTGTATAAAAGCTATTAATACTAATTCTGAAAATTAATTACATAATTATGTTTCCTGAAATTCGCAGAATATTTGGCTTTTTAATTATACGTTAATTACCGCGAAAACAATACACACGTGCAGCAATTTACGATGTTGAAAAACAATTCTGTGATACGCCGCGTTGTTTAATTATTTAAGAATAGGTAATGCATCTTTCAACGTATGTATATGCAAATCAATTATTCCACTGGAAATATGATTATGGATTCAAAAACACATTATTACAAGCTTGTTAATATAATAGATCATATCGAAAATGGTTTTAGGGTCAGTCAATTTGTATTTATTGTGTCGGTGCTGATGAGAAGTATACATGTACGGGTTAGCAGCGATGACTGTTCAATTCTTTTTTTGCTGGCTATCAAATCTATTGAGGCAGGAGAAATGAACTCGTTCTTGCTCGGGGCGATTCAATTAATCCGCCGTTTGATTACATACGCTGGTGTCCAGGTTGGTTCGCGCCAAAAAGGTTCTACCGCACACTCGGGTTCAATTCTGCTTTTAATATTACAAAGGCACAGACCGTACACTGATATCATATCTACAGTCCCAACACTGATAGTCAGTGATATGAACGATATTTGAATAAATTACAGTCATGGGTTTTTGGCATAAGAATGCAATTCAATTTGTCTGTCAAAAATTCTGTCGTTCACTAAAAATGCTGTTATATTATGGTTAATTCAGAAACATAATACAATTGAACGTATGGGTTCGTTAGCCTGTGACGACCTTGCGCTAACTACACATTTTATCAAATTGGTTGCAGTGGGCGGTATGCGGCAAGAAATCCGACGTGCTCGCTTTCTTAATGAAAGCAAGCGTCGATAAATGTGTCCAATTATAATATTGCTGCTGAAGCTAACTGTATCACTATAGAATCTTATAGATAGAATTTAAAGTAATTCAGTTTCCAAAGTCGAATGAAAATCGGACCAACGTAAGTCCAAGAGGTAAAATACGGCTTCCCTGCAACTAAACTTTTATATAACTAAACTTCTTTACCTACTTGACCAGGAGTGTAATAGATTTTCGTGACAATCCCATTTCGCTTTACGTGTTGGCTTTGCAGGTGATTGAAAGACGACGCCTGTCCGTTCCAAAGGCAATAGATAAATTCCGGATTATCCGAACGCATTCAGCTGTCCGCTTCCAGTATGGAAAATTGCTTCTTAGACTTCTACTTTTATTCGCTTTTATTGGATTGCTTATTTGAAACAGGAATATGGGTTTATTTGTTGGTACTGCTCAAGGAATATTGCATAGCGTAAATATTTTAAGCGAAATTCCTTCGTTTGTATCGGAATATATTGATCCGCTACTAAATTTACCACACGAAAGCTGATCGTTTAAAATTACTATACCTATATGTAGGTCGTGGAAAATGTCGTTAATGCGGGACGGGAGGCAATTAGGCCAAACCAATAAAACATGAGCGTACCAACACAGGTCGTTCCTCCCCGACTGATGCACCACCCGCCGGCTCCTCGCCTACCATCGCGATAAAAATAAGTTGAATTCTATTAATACGTGACTTACATTGCCCAACAGATTATGATTAATTGATATTATTAAATTCATTATGTTAAAGATCAAAAGCATCTATAATTTTTTAACTATTATCAGAGTTCAGAGGTCAACACATTATTTTATTTGAGTGATGAGCATTTTAGTTTACTCATTTATACATTTGCGTTCGAAGTCCATTACTATAAATAATTAATATGGCTGGTGATGGTTTCATTGTTTCTATATTTGAATACGGGGTTTCCTAAAAAGGTGTGGTTAGTGCGGCGGAATACGGCGCGTCCCCGCGGACGAGGCTGTTGTCGTCGTCACCGATGTCAGAGTTAAGTGTCGTCGCTCTCTACATATCCGCACAAAGGCCGCTCTCTCCGCTTTGTTCCGCCTCTTTGTTTGCTTTGACGAAGGCTCAGAAAAAAAACTTTAACATGCCGATGCCGACCTCTTACGGACGTCTCCGTCAACAAACGTCCAGCTTTACTGTTGCTTTACCGTCCTTGAATACGTTTTGGTGTATTTGATTAATGGATTTGTCGATCGTGTTAAACGCTTCGACACAGATATAAATAATATTTTTTGGGTCAATGATATTTGTGCTGTGAGATATTCCGTTACCTCAAATTAGTATGAAAGGCCCATCCTCACAAATATATTATGAGGCGTCGCCGCGCGGAAATGATCCATTGTGGTTTCGTCCCTCCATCTCGTCAGCGTATGGGGTCCGAAGCTATATTTGTTATAACGATGTGTTGAAGATGTGCCACATTATGCGGGTCTCAAATTACCTCACCTCACTGTTTCACATAATACACTTCAATTCAATTATATTTGGGTCAAATGTGAGGTGTATATAACGTGTATTTTCCCGCTGATTTATCATCGTAGGAAGTAAGAAGTAAACTCCATGATAAGTCTGCTTTTGTGAGGAAGCGCCCGTACAGATAATGGCATCCGACAATATTTATTTTCTTAATATATCATGGCATAATCTCCGCCTATCGTACTAGATACTAAAAGCGTAATAAGAATAAATGATTACAAAACTTTATTCTTGTCGATTCGCAATTTAATTCTTTTGTACGGGAAAGGAAGCGAATCCCAAAAAGTTCTGCAGTACCTGTTTTATGGTCTTAAATGAATTACCAAGCTGGAAGTACATCCTACGCTTCAATTGCCTAACCGACATTTAAATGTCACAAAAAATAGAACAGGTGCGTTGGCACCATTGAAGCTTATTACCCTTTTTAAATGAGCAGCTGTTTGTTCACGTTAATTGCGCTTCATTTCTATATTTAGTTTGTGCTACTTAATAAATAGAAATGATCCCAGTCTTCGTCAGTACGGATCTATTCATACGCAAATTATGTTGTTAATATATACACCGATAATATTAGTGTTATATGTCGCGGCGCGGCGTAGGAAATGCATCATAAAATTTCAGCAGTTACGCCTTCGTATCTAATCGTTTGTATTTTATCACCGATATCGAATTGCTTGATTTTATTATCTGAAAAATCATCCAAATAGAATTTGTAAAGATATTACAACGCACAATGACTATTTCAATCTAAATAAATAAAGTGTGATGAATTTATCGAAGAAAAGGATTGCCAAAATGCAGATCTGCTAAAGTAATTTTGCAAGACAGTTGTTTTGCTTGTTCTTTATTGATGCGGCGATAATTAACATAGTGATAAGAATTCAAAATAATTTGCGTTGTTACTAGTAACCGTAGCACGTAAGATATAATTAAGACGAAACTTTTGTAATAAAAACAAATATTTCATATATTTTTATACCATTGTATAATGTAATTTATGGATTTGACCTAGATATATTTGGAAGTGTAAAAACGTTGATAATATAATTAGAGCGACGCCTTATATTCTAGTTGCGTATTAAGCTAGCTGTTTACGGGATTCGGGCTGCGGCACAATTGTTGATTGTCACCATCGCACGAGTCAACGACCGAGTGACTGCACGGTTGACCGGTCCGGTTGCGATCTGATTGTCGCGCCAATAAACGATTTGCATGTGTTGGTTGCGTTTGCGCACCCATGCCCCGTTTAATTGGTGTTATCAGCTTGACAAGTCACAGTTATGGTTTCTATATTTCAACATAGAACGTGACGCAAATCCCTGTTGGCCAGAAACGCTTGAATCGCATCGAATTCCGACTTGGCTTCAAAGCGATGGTCTGGCGTTGTCTATTATACTGTTTCAGTTCCGATGCCGATGTATGTGGGTATGTGTAATGGATTGGATTCAATTTCCTCCCGCTCACGCTTTCCTTCCGCTTCCATTAAGAGGTACACTGTATTGTTTCAAACAATATTGTTACCTGTTTCAAAAGCAAGTTAAGGTAAACATTTAATGATTTACGTCTTATGATAATGAAGTAAGAACCTCGTATAAACGTTTGTATACAATATATTAGCCGAATATTGATTACATTAAAGTTTCAAGCCATTTTTGACGCGTGCACGTTGCTTTCGTTCCCAAACTAATCCAATATTGTATTAATGATACTAGATACACTGTAGAGCTTCTCTGATTATTTCCGACACGCAGAAATCAAATTACACAAACCAACAGAATGTTGAAGTTGTAAGGATTCACCAAATGAAACGACTAATTCAGAATAGTATTTTTATTCACACATGATTCGATTTATAAACGAGTAAATAAAAACTCGGGATATGCAATGGCCGTTTTCATCAGCGACAGTAAAGTTGTTACCGAGTTTCTGATTACATACGCAAAATTTTAAAATTGAATTCTCGCCGCGACCTACCTTTTTTGCGGTGCGTGTTAATTGTTCGGCCTTTGGTTTTTCGGTTAATTGCATTTCTTTTTGGGCACGAGCCGAATTACGAAACGGGACCCGACGTCAAAACAACCGCCTCAATGATGACCATAATTATACTTTGTAGTATGTATCGCTTTTTGTTTGTATACAATACAGTTGCATTATCGCCTGTATGAATCAGAGCGTATTGTTTACTGTCAACGTACATCTTGATCACATATCTGGATACGTGCATGTGTTGCGAATGGAAATGTGAAAACCAATCACATATGATTTATTGAATGGCTTTGTGTGGTCAAAATGGCGCTACTAAACGGCCACTGTGTCTACCACTGTGTTTACCAGACGGGCCTCGGGATATTCCAATAGACTGTGATTCAAATTCATCATGAGCAACAAAACATTTGACGCGTGTTATTGATACTTATTTAAGTACAAAGTAACACCCGCATCTATTGACACGGTTGTGCATCGAGTGTTTGTACCGGCACGATAATGGTACAACCTAAATTCGACGCGGGCGGTGCAGTGAACCATACGCTCGCTCCATGTTAACATTACCCTCAGCTGGATCAGCCGAGCTTCGGTTAGATCGTATATCGCCTAGATTTGATCGTATATTCGTATGTACTATAATATCTGATACCGAAAATTTGCGCTTCTAAAAATACGAACACGTCATTTATTGGTAGCGAGGTGCGGGAAGCGAAAACGTGTTTATCGGTTCCGTGATTTATGTTAATGCAATACATAAAATTTCGCTATACATAGCATGCATATAGTTGCATCCAAGGCCGTTTGGTTTTAACAACGCTTCTGTTCGTGACGGTGAATATTTCAACTAAACGAAGTAATGTGAACTTTTTATATTTAAAACTTGCAAATAAAGTGAATTAATATAATAAATTTATTTTATGTGTTCGACATTTCAATTAGTTATATTGCGTCCTCTAGGTATTTGTAATTCCTTTAAAATGTTTTTAATGATTAGAAATATTGGTGATCGACACTAGTTGAAATAGCAGTGATATCACATACATAGATTAAAATATCGTGTCCAAATTATATCAAATAATAAGATTAGATATTGTAATCATTATCTGATGAGTTGCTTTATAAAATTCTTAACTATTTCTATTACGCCTAGTGACTATAAATATATTTCTTCTGGTAAACCAATCGTTACATAATATATTTTAAGATAATGCTAGAAGTAGCAATTCGATTATAAAACATGCAATTACAAATATTTTTTATGTAGACTTCTGCTTGCCTGTCTGTTAAATTGTAGAAAACATTTAACCTATGAATTGAAACAAAAACGAATAATGTATTGCCCTATTTGGAAATATAACGCCTTGTTTACATGTATGTTCAAAGTTTAAACCACTACACCGCCGCTGTGGCGAACAACGAGAAAATTTTGCAATAAATAATATTACATTTAGAGATCTGGGAAGGGACTATCGCTCTGGGTGGTTCCTTACGCAAAGGATAGCTATCGCCATCCAAAGAGGAAATGCCTCCTGTATTTTGGGCTCGTTTGCTCCAGGAATGATGACGGGTGGTTTATTTGATTAGGAGGGTGGGGTTGTGACCTCTATAAATATATTATTAATAATTTAAAATGTATTATAATCTGTGTTAATTCTTATTTAAACCCTTGCGTACCATTGCGTGTTTAAAAATAAAGAGGTATACATAATTATATAAGAGAAACTATGTATATATCACCCGAAAACGACGATAATTAAAAAATTACAAAAATTTTACATTATATGAAAAAGTATAATAAAGCGTAAAGTCGGATTGCTCTTTAGAAATGGCCAGTCTTTAATCTTAACAAAAGGGACTGCGTAGAATTTGATATCCTTATTATGTGAGATATTGGAAATGAAACAATACACGTGTGGGTACAGAATCACGTTAAACCGTTTTTATTTTATCTTTGTACGATTCTACCTTACCGGGCAGCTACATGAACTTGGGGTATTGACTAGTAAATAAAATTTTATTGTATTTACTCACTCCAATCCACTTTAAGTAATCATTTCGTAGTTGATTGGCTGTTTTTTATTATTACCTAGTGCAAGACTACAATAAGTATGCACTTGAAAACTAGTCATGCAGATAACCATATAACCACGCAATCACTTACTCACGCTGCAGGAATGAATCTCGCATTTGAATGCGTTGAATGAAATTATAATGGTACAATTTTCCCTTTTTTATTATAGTCGTTTTATAGTGCAATTCGTTCGGAACAATATTCACAACGGTTGCCAAGATTCGGATTAAATCATCGTCTAGTTTAATCAAGACGAGAGGGGGGTTTGGATGACGTGTATTGTGTACATCCGTGACTATATTTAGCTTTTAAACATTGGCCGTAAACGTATGCCGTTGGATTTATTATTTAAGAGGGCTGGTTATGAATTTGTTTATAATAGGGACACGGTGGATCTCTTGGCACGGTGCCTCGCCCCATATAATACGCGATATGTAGGGCAAAATGACCTGCACAATGGGTTGGCGGTTTCAGCAGTTGCTTCTATAATTATGTAGGCTCTGAATAAAAAATAATTACAACTGAATTTCGCTTCACTTTTAAATTGGACTGTTGTATTTTTTATTTTATTTTCTAGTAACGTAATTAACTGTGATTTTTCTAAAATATAGCGATAATAGGGTCTAAAAGGTGTGTCATTTTGAACATTAGGACATATTTAAGTTCAAACTTTTAATTCGTACACTCAAACATTAAGGTTTATACGTTTATTTTTTTAATTTATGTACCGAAATTAGTGGTAATTATGCCAAAAATATCCTCCTTTTAATTCGAAAAGGCGACAAAGAAAAGTAATTTAACGTTTTTTTTACTACCCCAGTTTAATGACGTTAGACTGCGAAGTAATTGATTAACGAGACAATCAAGGCTTCACTGGGTGAAAAAGAAATAAGACATTCCAACAGAACAACGACAAATTAATTATTGTACAAAAAGGTTTTTAAACGGCGAAATTACATAATAAAATAATTAGGTTCGTACTGTTAGCACTAATTAGGTAAGCTTGGACTTGTGTGCTCGGGGCAATATTGTTGTGTGCCCTGGGGTTTATGATTTATAAACTCGCCAAGTTCCCGTACGGAATAAAAGTGGTTCTTTTGACAAATGTGATAAACTCATTATGGGCTGTTGGCCTGAAAGTGGCTCGCACTCGACCTCATTAATCAACAAATAATTTCACCGGAAGTCTCAAGCGTTTCCTTGACCGTACCGTCACGGAATACAGCCATTAATTGTGTTAGTTTCTACTAGACAATATAATATATTTTTATATTATAGGGGGCAAACGAGCATACGGTTCACCTGATGGTAAGCGATCACTGCCGCCCATGAACATCTGAAACACCACAGGGCATAGAGATTCATTACCGTCCTTACTTAAGGTGGGGATACGCTGTTTTTTTGAAGGTCGTTAGGTCGTATTTGTCCGAAAATGCTGCTGTTGGCAATTGGTTCCAGAGATTTGTAGTACGTGGAAGAAAGTGTCGGGAAAAACCTACTGTGGTGGATTTCCAACCTCCGAGATGTTTTGGATAGTATTTGGAGATTGCCGCGTTGTACAGTGGCGGAATTCAGCAGCAGGAATTGGTTGGCATATTTGGTAAATGAACAATACATTCTAGCTAACCCTAATTACTGCTACGTTACCGCTGCAACCTATTTGTATGACCGCAGTTATTAAAAAGTACTTTGAAGTCTAGGTTCGATATTGTTTTTGTTCAATAATGACGATATATCGCGCGGATGTTAAAGTTGCTCACGTTATTGTGCTGGTCGCAGCCCGTGGGTCACAATCAAAGTACATAATTAATCATTACGACACGTCAGCACGTTCCCCGTTGTCATAACAGCACGCTGCCTATATGTGAACTATATCGACATATCAGATTGTCTATCAATGTATACAAGTATTTTGTTTCAAATGTGCCTGCATTTGAGTACTCAGTTATAATCTGTGGTTATAATGTGCAATTATTATTATCAACACGGATTATAATAATATATGAGCAGTTTTCCTGTTTCGTATATTTCATTTGATATCAACTTGTGCTTTGTACGAACTACGAACTATAACATGTGGGTTTGTTGTTGCTTTGATATCTTTTTGCAGTAATCAATATTGGTCCCAGGTTTTGTAGTTGTGGATACATTGCGGCTTTTATATGCGCTTGTATGTTCGGCGCGTGGCTAGCCGCCGGCAATACAGGCAAATCCTATCCATTGTGCGCGGTGACAATAGTTCCGGTGCTAATTCGAGGACGGTTTGCTATTGTCCTGCGGATGACTGTTTCGCACCGCTCCTGGCCCACTGTGCCTTGTAGCTCTTGTTATCGACCTATCAATTTAAATGGAAAACCATTTCCCATAAACGATCGACAATGATCACAGAATAAACTTAGGTATAATTTTTTCAATCAATCGAGTTGAATGTACTGGACTGTCGTCAAAATATTTTTTTTAGTTTATCTTATCAATCACAGTGGGCGATGTTAAGTAGACAAGTGTCAGGTGTTGTAAAATATGTTAGTTACTATGTACAATATTGCGTATATGTATAACAATTTAACAATTTTTAAGTGGTACAACACAAAATGTTACTCACATTTTTATTAGCCGAAGTTGTTTTGCAATTGTGATAATAATTTCCGTGTTGAGGTAGGGTTCGTCGTGGGCCGGCATTATGTTATAATGGATCGCTATTCGTAGTGGTGCCATTTGTGGGTCTCGATATTATCTGCTGGCTCGTCACGATGGATAATGCCTAGAGCTCCGCGAGCGCATTACAAAATATACTTTTAAGTTTTAGCTTTGCCGGTGAAGTTGCGCAATTTAATATCAATATTGCTTTCATTCGAAAATTAACATTTTATGCTTGTACATAAAATTATGAAAATTATATGTGATCATGATTTTCATCATGCAAATGCTTGTTCGAAATTCTCCGCTTCAAAACTCGCCAAATTGACTTTGAAAAGTTTACTTACTATTCAGCGAGGTATTACAATTCGACATGTCATTTTAACTTTGTCGATTAGACACTTTATTATTTGTTTCATTATTATTTTTTGTAAATGTTTTATTTTGATTTAAGTTTAATAATTTTAAACGTTGTGGAGTTAGTTTGGTTACATGTTTTTTTCACTCGTAAATTTAAGTAGAGTAGAAGCGCTGAATGCTATTTTGCAATTCCGGTTTCATAGAATATAAAGCGGCTCATTATTCAGTCTTCGTTGGATTGGGGAAATAAGTTTTATTGCGTCTGTGGTCATTTTTATCGTCTCGGTAGGACTGTTGGTGAGTTCTATATAATTGGTCTTTTGTCCTACCCATAGAGCACGGACTATTAGCCTATGAATTAATGATCGGGGTGTTTCACAATGCAAGGATTTTTACTCTTTGTCCTTATTATTTCGTACCTCATAATATAAATAAGATTGGTAAAAAAGTAATAAATAATATTTTGTTCCACCAGAGTTGTGTGAGAAAAGTTTCATGACGTAAATTCATATGTTGGAACATATTCCCGGTAGGTATAAATTATTTTCTAGGAGACAAGGGATAAATTGAACGGCCCCAAAGGAAAATATAATGCTATCGTGGAAGTTCCATAAACAATATGCGTGTCTACTGTCTATGTAAATTATTGTTTTATTTTATTTTTGATAAGGATTGCTGTTTAGTTCTTTTGCTTATGCGAAAGGTTAAAAAGAGTAAGGTCTCATGTTTAATGCGCGCCGATTAGTATAATGTTAGTTATTTACTTCTTATTAGAACCACCAACATTTTTTCAGTGCACAGAGTATAGATTTAAAATGCGGAAATCACATAAAGATGGAAATTGCATGATAAATACTTCTTCTTCATTTATAGGAAGCCCACTGCTCAATACAGGCCTAAATACATACTTACTATCATTTATTGTGGTTTTTGTAACTTACAGATATACATAATGATTGACTGAACAAAAATTGACTGGCATATTTTGAAATTAAATTTATTTTGTGTGCAAAGTTGGTAATTTAAAGGATAGGCGTAGCTGCACTTTAAGTAAATAGATGATTATCCGAAGCAGTTTGTAGTTTGTTAACTACATATGAGTCACTGTTAACAGTTGTAAAGCTTAAATTATGTTCAAGGGTTTATGGCGTAAGCGAAACGATCCGTGAGTTGGCAATATTTTATGTGCCAATTTTCGCCCTTCTACGAACGTCCCACTAATAGGAAAACTTTTAGATGCCACGAGAGTTTGGCTACGAGAGCACGTCTCATTGCCAAGATATTGTTTTGTGATCGTTATGTTGCTAACAACTGACTGTGACATAAGATTTCTTATTCGAGTAAATAAACATTGTTCCCACACTAAAGCAATTGGTTGAACTTAAGATTATCGTTTCTTGGAGTAATCTTGTTTATTTATACTTTATCTCTTTGTTTCAGGTAACGAAATGATTGAGGCTCCGGCGAATAATGTAAACCGAAAGGCAAACTAAATTCAAGGTTTATTTAATATAATATTTATCTTGACCACTTGAATAAATTTAAAATGTAAACTCGATGTCTTATGGTACGCTACGCAATACGTCTCATTTGTATTTTGTACCTATCATATGATTGTTAACGAGATATTCATAAAAGTTTTCTATTGACTGGGAGAAATTCACCATTAAATATCCAAATCCTAATTTCTGCGCTAATATAAGCCATTATAAAAGCATCAATAATGCTGAAAAGAGTAATGACATACGTATTGCACGGTTCAATGGGGCTATAGTAAGTCGACTCTTAATGTTCGTATTGTTGGTCAAAAAGTATGACATTCCAGTGGGTTTTCCCAGAGTTGGATTGATATAATTTAATAAATAAAGTGGCCATCTGACTCGTTAATGATGCGGTTTTTAATAATGCTCCGCGTAATTGCAAATCACTTCGTCTATACTGGTAGGGCAACATTATTCGATAAAATTTAAAAGTCAGGATTATTTAGATACATAAAAGAAAACTCCTTGTTGCTGAGTTTGTCCGGTTAGCATCCTGTCGCGTTTATTCGCTTCGTTGCTTCAACTGAAGTGCAGCGGGCACTCTTAAATTGTTTACGTCCCCATGGTTCGTTTCTCCCCCGACTGTGGCTACTCTGCCGGGAGACGTCTTACTTTGCAGCAATTTTTTTAATCTGAATCATTGAGCAATATGATGTATTTGCAAAGGGAACATCCACATTATAATTGTGCCCGTCTGCTCGTCTCTTCACGAGTGTACTTAGCAGGAGAAAGGTGGCAATGCAAGTTGTGGGAGTTTAGCGGCACTTTATTAAGAAATTTAATCATCGAGGTCGTATAAGAAACTCGAGTTCTTTCTTGAATATTAATTGAAAATTTCAATTTATCACGAATATTGCGAGGCCGAATTGCGAACCAGTTGCAGTAAGCTTCGAGAGTTACACTTAGAATTGCTTTAGAAATAATTGTTTAGATCGAATGTAAAATTTTCGAACAATAACGTTAAGAACAGTTTGTGAAATTTATTAATTTTATCATACCAAAGCGACATAAGTTATTGCGATAGGGTCGCGATTACATCCATTGGGTGAATTTACTGCAAATTCCATATTAGATTAAGTTTATTTCCAACTACCAAACCATAATATAGTTATTGTTTATAACTATATTATGTCAAATAACAATTAACTTTAATCGCATAGTTTACAAACGTCCGTATACACTATTATACTCATTTTATTTATTTTCCAAGGTTCAAAATATAATGTTTAAAAAAGGGAATATTTATACCGTTTGCCATTTTTGAGCTTAAGTTTACATTGAGTTTACTTATTATAAATAATACGCTACTATTTTAATAAAAGAAATATGATTGGATTGTATGTTTTTTTTATTGTTTTGGGCTTTTCACTATCCTTGTTTTTGCTGCACATTAAAATGTTTATATTTAATGAGAGGAAATTTCATGTCGTGTCAAGACTACTACTACTACAGACGGAGGAAACTCAATTTTAAAACGTAGAAAGATTAAAAAATCCGCGTCTGCATAAGTGGTTATGCAACGACTTATTTCGTGCAACGCGCGTCTCATTTCCAGTGTCATCGTGCCGTCCGATTGCAATTTCACAGACTTTTAGCCGGTTATTTTTGTATAAGCAATAAGAGCGCGCTATCTCGGAAATTGTGGTTACCTTTTTTTTTATCCCTTGTTGTGTTTTCATATCTTTATTAAATACATTTCCTGTTAAAATTTGCCCGCAGCGTCAGCGAGCTTGGTGTCGAGTTATGTGAAAATGTTACGGGATTAAGATAAAATTCGTTTATTTTGTCGGGTGTTCTTGTATTAACTTTCCTTATTATCGGTGTATCTGCCTCGTCGCGTCGCTATTACAATTTCCTTTCGATGCGGAGTACAAATCGAGATAATGAATTTATCGCAGTTGGCGGACACATAATAACGTCGTTTATCAATTTATTAGGATGTTAAACTTAGTCAATTTATCGTGGTCGGTGTACGCTGTACAGACATCTGCACGAACGTCTGTGTCTGCCATTCGACTTGTTCAATGTTCATTACTGCAGTTAACATTGTGGCTTGTGCAGTCTGATCAAACAACTGCATGCTCGTCGCTGTAAAGCGAGGAAGCTCAAGGGAATGTATTATACTTATGTTTTTAACAGTCCAATTATTCTGTTATAGAACTCAATATGAATAGCTTAAAATATCAATATTCAAGAACAGATTTGATTTGATAAATATATTGCAATTTCAAAGATGATTCTTCTGATTCAATTCTTGGCCTGGTAGTGGAGTATTATCATCTACAATGTTAGATATAAAATAATAATAATAATAATAATAACTTTAATGGCATAATAACATTTGCTTTAGAGTATTACAATACCAAGAAACATAAGCTCTTATAAATATGACAAGAAGCAATTGTAAGCATCCATATGCCGAACTAGGTTAAAAAAAAACCTGTATCTCAGCACACGGCGCCACTTCACACAGTTTCACGGGTAACAATAGCCTCTTAAATTTAAGCAGAAAAAAAGATATTCAAATTTATTAAATATTACACAGTGTGTAGTTTAATGCCAGTCTTTGTTACATTAAAAATACATACACATGCATATTATATACATACATAATATCTAGACATATATACATACACATACACATATGCAAATATACCAATATTGTCCATGCACCCACTCAGTGTGCACGTGAGAAGGTGTGTATTAGAACACAAACATTATACGTATAAATAAAAACATGAGTTAATAAATCCAAGACATAAAGTAAATTAACAAAAAAAAAAAAAAAAAATGTAATATCGTATATTAGTTTAATTAAGTATTAAAATTAGCTAAATAATAGGTAGATACTACTTTATAACGGCTAATAGTTCCTCTGTTTTGTCGTATCCCAAAGTTAATAACCAAGATAAAGTCTTCCTTTTGCATGATATTTTATTTAGTGAATAGACGGAAATGAATTTATTGACTTTGTTGTAGATAAATGGACCTAACGAACAGTAAAACCTCCGGGTAAAAGAAGTATGATAAAATTTAGTTATCTCGCAGACTCTACTGCTCATACGGTTTTTATTTTTATGGGGGTCAAATAAGACCTCCGAGTGTTGCTTGAGAATAATACTGAGGATAAATATTTGCCTTACTGTAAGAACTTTACAGTTTTCATAAAGAAGTTTGGTTGGGAATCGGAAGGGGCGATAGGTGCTAACTTTAAGTATGGCGCGCTGAGCGCGCTCTAAGCGTATCATAGTAGTTGCAGGGGCCCCACCCCATGATGATATGCAATACGAGATCAATGATTGGCAGAGTGCATGATAAATTTGTATTATAATTTTAAAGTCGGCAACACGTCTCACACTTTTAAAGACAGTGATCAATTTTCGTATTCTTGTTGTGAGAAGATCTATATGATCCTTAAAGTTTAGCTGCGAATCCAGAATAATACCCAAGTATTTAATTTTGTCAACATGTTCTATTACTTTGCAATGACATATTTTGCCAATCTGATATGCATTACAAGTGTGAGCGACCAAATTAAGATTTTTGTATTCGCATCCATTCATTGTTCGAATAGAAAAGGTCAAATACTTTGTTTTTTCGGCATTAAGGGTAAGTACGTTATTTTTCAGCCATTGGGACACAGTGTTTAAGGAGTTTTGGGCAGCATTAAATACTTCTTCCCAAGTATTAGCGGAAAACAAAAGTACCGTGTCATCAGCGTAAGAAACTAATGAACCATTTAATGATTTAAGGGTACATAACTCATTAATATATATTAGGAACAGAGTTGGTCCAAGAACGCTACCTTGCGGGACTCCAAAAGTCACTGGCAACCTATCACTAGTAAAATTACCAATTACAGTTGATTGGTGTCGATTAGAAAGATAACTTTTAAATAGGTCCAATTGAATACCACGTATCCCCACAGCTTCAAGTTTACTTAAGAGTAAAGGGACAGACACCGTATCAAAAGCCTTTGCGAGGTCAAGAAATATTGCCAAACATTTTTTGCGTTGATCTAAATTAGTTGCAACAAAGTTAGTAACTTTATGGACTGCATCAGACGTAGACCTATTACTGCGAAATCCAAATTGGTTATCAGATAAATAATTATACTTTTCTAAATATTTGACAAGCCTAGAATTTATCAACTTTTCCAAAAGTTTGGAAATTGACGGCAGTAGCGAGATGGGCCTATAATTTGTGACACGATGCTTGTCCCCACCCTTGTGTATAGGAACAACTATTGACCTTTTAAGATCATTTGGGAAGACTCCAGTATGAAAACATTGGTTAAAAACAAAAGTGATAGGCGGGACAAGTTGGTCTTTAAATTGTTTCAGAAAAGTATTAGATATTCTATCCCAACCAACTGCGCAATCATTCTTTAGATTAATAATTAGATTTTCTACTTCTTTATGGTCTGTATCTGTTAAAACGAATGAATTAATTGATTGAACCGAAGAGTGTACAATACTGCCACTACAATCACCAACAAATTTCTCTGCTAAGGTCCTTCCAACGTCAACGAAGTATTTATTTATTTCATTGACAGAAGCCTCTGGACTATTACATATTTTAAGTAATTCAACAGGGACATGTTTATTTTTAGTTGTTCCAGTTATACTCTTGATAACCCGCCAAACTCTTTTATTATCTTTACCAGCATCACTCAATTGTTTTTTTTCAAAATCAGTTTTAACCTTTTTTAAAAGAGAGTTACAAAAGTTTCTATAGCGTGTATAAGTAGTCTTTAGAATTTGATTGTCCGGGGAAAGTTTTAGTTTAGAGTGTAATTTATCTC
Organism: Deilephila porcellus; assembly: GCA_905220455.2. Lineage (NCBI taxonomy): Eukaryota > Metazoa > Arthropoda > Insecta > Lepidoptera > Sphingidae > Deilephila > Deilephila porcellus. Next base: position 12,109,378 of record LR999974.1, read on the forward strand.
TATTACGCATGCACCGTAAAAGACCTGGTGTAATCCAGGGTTTAATAATTTTTTTACGCCGAGACAAACGTATTTTATAAGAGTTTTTATTAAAGGCATCTAGTATTAAGTTAATAAAATAATTCATGGATAGGTTTGGATCAGAAGACTCGTATATACGCTGAAAATTTAAATTTGCAATACATTCACGAAGTTGTTCGTAATTAATTCTCGTTATAGAGTCACTAGCGTAATTCCGAAACTGTTTCTTATGTATGCATAGAAACACCGGTTTATGATCTGTAAGCGTTGCTTGGATAACGATAGTGGAGGCAGAATATTTTGTCTTTAATAACACATGATCAAGGCAGGTTCCACTAATATCACGGGTAATTAAATTGTGTGTAGGTAGTAGGGAATGAGACGCAACCAGATTTAAGTATTGATCAGCACATCTGTGGTATTTTTCAGAATTAATAGCAATATTAATATCACCAATTACTGCAACATTATCAAACTTACTCAGATATTGTAGATTTTGATCAAGCGAGTTAAGGAATTGGTCAATATTATTGTAGGAGGGGGATCTATACAGAGCTAAAATTGCTGTATCAGACCCAATTTTAATAATAAGCGAGTTTGCATCAATAAATAATGGCTCCACCACAGTAACCCCGATATCATTTTTGATATAAACAACTACTCCGTCATTTTGTAATAAATTATTAGTTGTTGAAAAAGATTGATAGCCTTGCATAATAGGAACAATTGGAGCATGTGTTAACCAGCACTCTGTTAAAATTAGAATATCAACATTGATGTTTAATCTCGCAAGAAATAATTCCAATTCAGGCAAGTTAAGGTTAATGCTGCGAATATTTTGTGTAAGTACGCTGAGGAAGGAGGATGTGTTAGATAAGCATTTATGGCAGTTCTCAGCATCACTCGTAAAGGTGTGGAAATGTCCAATACTATCAATGTCATTGGTAAGATTTGTTATATTATCGAATATAGTATAATATTATAATATACGACAAAATAATAATACATAATTGTAGTAAGAAGGGGATAAACGACTGGGAGAAGAACTTATTAGTTTCGTATTCATTAACAATAAAATATGGTAAGAGTGTGTAATAATGTGTATAGTGTAAACAAGAATTTATACTATCATACGTCAAATACATAGAATTTTCCAAATACAAACATAAGTATGATTTAAAAAAAGAATCAATTAAAACACCTAAAACAGATAGTCATTTAGCATTTCTCAACATCTCTAAATCTGTCTCATTTGCAATTCTAATTTGCTGGCAATTTTCAGTCTTCCGTAGATAAATCACACCACGAGAAGTCCAGCAGTAAGCGAATCCATTTTCTTTTTGAAAAGTTCGGGCCATAAAAAATAGTTTCTGTGTTTTATAAGTAAGGGTTTCAGCAACAAATACAGGTTTGATAGGTCCATTCAGACTAAAATGAGAAGTATTTAATTTTTTACCTTTATTCTTGGATTTATTAAAAACTTTAACTGCTTTAAGAACTTTTTCCTTCATTATCACAGTGGAAAATTCAGTAATAATCGGTTTAGACGAATCTTTAGCAGTAACTCTGTAAATATCTCTGATGTCTGAATCATCAATGCATATATCTATTGATTTACCCATTTCGACAACGAGTTTGGAAAGTTCCTGCTTAGTTTCCAGCCTCCCTGAATTCGTTTTAGGGATATTACGAAATTCAAGCCCAGATGAGCGAGCTTTACGTTCTAAAGATTAAATTTTTTCTTCGAGCGTACATATGTATTTTTTATCTATTTTTCTCTCGGCTTCTAAGGACTCAATGCGAGATAAAAACTCATCATACTTTGTTGAAAAGAGTTCGACCGCCTTTGATAGTTGCTCATTCTGATCCCGAATGTCAGAAACCGAGCTTTGAAGATCTTCAAAACGCTTATTTTGTTCCAAAGATAAGGTGTCAAATAATTGCTGCATCTTCATCATAACGTTTGTGTCTTCAGATTGTGAAATATGACCGGTTTGTTCCAAACCTTTAGTATTAACATCGCACGACTGTTCTGCGGACTCAGATACGATTGCCATAGGTGGACTGCAGGGTGTACACAATCGAACTGGGTTACGTCTTGGCATGTTTACAACGTTGTCCCAATATTTCACCGTCTTCAAATAAATTCAAATTACGGAATTAATTTTATACAAAAAGATCGAATTGGCCAACTGGATTCGAACACACAGTCTCACAGTAATGTATTGGATAAGTACACTTAGTGTAACGCACTCTCAATCCGCCAGGCCAGGAGTTTCTACGTAGGATTTGACTAAATTAGCGTACTGTTATCAATTGTTGAGAGGACTTTCGGGTTTGCCTTCTTTTTTAAAAAATGAAATGATATGTAAACACCGTCAATAGCCTCATATTATATTATATTACAATTGTTGGACTTTATTCGTTTGTTATTGGACACTATTTTTTTTTTCTTTTAGTATCACTGGATTTCACTTAAAGTTACTGTTTGCACTATAGTATTAGTATATCCTTATTTTATATGTAGAAATTGGCTTCAGAAACTGTTTTGAATCTGTTTATTCACAATTTATAAACTTTAAGTTACTAGCACTTTACGCGACACTTTATCGTAGATAACACTTGTACTAAAACTTTGTACTATACTGAAATACTTTTAATGTTTATTTTCGGTTTTACTACGATTTAACTAATTAAAAATATATTACAACACGGAGCTGATGTTACTCGTGACACTGGCGCCACTGACACTGAATAACCATCAAAATAAATAACCAGTTTATTTAATTTTGGTATTTTAGAATAATTATGTCATTTGTAATTTGTATAAACATTAATTGTGTATTTTTGGATAATATTACATAATATGATTTGATTTGGCGCGGATATGATTATGCACGTGTAATGTGTTACACATAAAGCCAAATATAAATTTAATATTTATTCGATCGGTTTATGGTATATCGGGAAGTTTACAATATAGCTTCCTGAACAGTTTATATTCCTAACATTTAAAAATCTTTTAGGTTAATATTGCATGAACGTTAAAATTTGTACATCTCATGGTATATAATTTATTGTATGCTTAAAATAATTACGGCTGGTTAATATTAACAAGTATAAATGTTATATAGCAACATCGTATAAATGTTATAATAAATAACTTGTGTTATTTAATTATGTCAAAAACAGTATACCTGTTGTATTTTGTGTTCGCTTCTTTAATGGAACATAATGGACGTGATGTTTGACTGATGATAACGCAATGATGTAATGTATGAATAACATAGTTTAAATATGATCTAAACATTTTTTCATAGTAACCGGCAGTACATATTAAGTTATGCATACTTACGTACCTACATAGTCAAAGGAGCTCTCAGTGGCTTTCATTTTTTATATTAACTTTGATACCTACTGGTTCTTTTATGATTGGCAAATAATTATAATTGGCATCAGCAATTATGATAAAAAATGACTTGCTCCCGTCCCTTGCAAAAGGCAAAAAATTGTTTAATTGAGTGTAATTTGCGTTCAATGTAATGATAATTACTGCAATTAGTCAAAAACCTTTGTGGAAGACAGGCAGTCTTGAACGAGCCGTATTTATGGCTCCAGTAATACGATGCGTTGTAAAAACTTATTGACCGAATGTTACTGAATTTGACTCTACCGTTGTGCTATGATAGGGTTATTGACGTCTAAGTTTGCGTATTATTTAAACTTTAAATAATACTAGTAAATTGCACATTCATTATAAATAATTGAATAAAATTATATTCGCCATGGACTATTACTGAAGTTTTGGATAAAAAATATTTGGAAGCCTTTATTTGCCGTGTTTTAGTCGGAAATTACCAGTCTGCATTAATTCTCCAAACATCCACTTCAAAATGTGGTTTCTATTTCACACTCGTACTTTCAGGGTACGTTGATTGATTTATTATTTTAGAAGTATTCACAAGTGCCTGCTTTCAGCGAATACGATATTATTATTAACACGCTAATTAAAAGCTTTACTATTAAAAATATAATAACCGTTGGACTGGAGTGGCGTTCATAAGCATTATAAACATATTGATGAAACAAAACTAGTTGAGAGAAGCTATCCGTGGATTGGCAATGTGCGAGTCGACACTCGATACGTAACTCATGATGAAACTCCTACAATACAAGAACAAAAGACATCCGGCTAGAAACGCGATCTCAACTAGATAATTGATCGCGCAACAAGAACCCATTTGCCATTTCATATCAGCACATCCTTAGTTTAATATCTATTTAGGGTATAATAAACCTATATCTTTTATAGATACGAAAAGATCAAACTTAGGTAATTCAGTTTTGTTGCTTCAAAACCTAGTAACGTCATTAGCAAATGACGGAATAAGAATTCAAAGGTTTATTATTCCCATTTTTTTATCATAGATGAATGTGTTGATAATATGCGATATTTATATTTTACGCGTTTAAAAACACGTGTCTTGAAGATGATTACTTATAAAGTAATTGTGTCACGAAACCTACATTTCTATGCAGACGGAAATGCGTGCGAAACCTATATAATTAAAATGAATATTTATCATGGCCGTAGAATCAGTGAATTTGAATATAGCTACGTCAATTAATTGCTAATAGAGGTCCGTGTCGAGTTTATGAGACAGGCCCGACATAGCACCACGTGCGACTGATTTATCATGTTCTAGTCCTATTTACTAAAACGCTAGTACAGACTAGGCTTGTGTTGACGAGTGGCAATTAAATAAATCTTGTAACTAACTCCTAACAAATATAAGCACTTAGTAGGTATGCAATGAAGTATTCAGGTCAATTAAAACACAAAGAATTAAACCGAGAATTATAGAAAATTAACCTAAGCGCATCAATCCAATTAATTCTGCTTTCTGATTGAATAACACGCACCACGCTTCACTTTGTTATCAAACAGATAACCAAATTCAGTAATATTACAGTTACATAGACATCTGGATTGCGAACGTATTGTGGTTAATGCATGAACGTTTACTTTTTAAATTGCTTGTCACCGGGCTAAAACACTAGCATAGTCCGAACCAGTCTAAGGCGGCCAAGTAGGTTAGCTCAGGTCTCTAAGAATGTTGTTTCTAGCTTCACTTTGGATGCGTAACTTGATGCAACTTATGTTCGTAATACACAATCGCCGTTTGTGTATTTATGAAAGGCGTGCGTTGTTTCGTTAAATATATTATGTCAAGGTTAGGTTAGCTTTGCAGTATTCGCAATCGATGGATCGTCAATGCACTACTCAATAATATACTTGTTCTCAACGGCCTGTCATTAAGTATAAAGCAACGTTTATTATTATTATTTAACACTTATACCTCCCTTCAGTTAGGTATCTTATTTTTTGTTTTATAGCAATAGTAGCATAGTATTTTAATGTTGTACTGACAAATGGGACTACTTCTAAATGTTCCGTTTTATCACTATCATTTTGTTAATATTTTGACACAAATCAACCGGTTCGAATTTATGCTTTGCAGATAACTCTTTAACATCGTCTATCATAAAATATCATATGCTGAAAAGCTTTAGAGAATATCCAAGATTGATCTGGGAAATTGGAACCGAGAGATAGACTGCACCTTGCGAATTTTATTCCGATGGAACGAAAACGAAATTGATTTAAAAAAGAGTCTTCGAGATAAATAAAACTTACAATTCAATTTTACCGAATGAATTTTAAACGCTGATGGAAAATGAATGTTCTATTCGTTTCAAAATAATGGAGCATTATTTACACAAAACGTTTACAATTTACAATGAATGAGTTATTTTCTGGCGGGACAATAAAATTGTTTATACAATTATAAAAGCAATGCAAATGAAATTAATATCCATTGCGTGAGCGCTAGAAAGTGTGTTTCATCACATATGTGTACGTATACGTCGATATAATGGCATGTAAAACGACATCTATTGTTGGTAACAGTTATAAACAGCCGACTCTACGGTGCCATCGTGTTGGACGTGGGAGTCGCTATTGTGAACGCTGTTTTGTTTTATTTTATTTTGAGTGTTGTAAGAGTAAATGATAACCCGATGAGACCTGATGAACGTAGGTCATAGAAATTGAATGGGTAGGAGTAAATGTATTCATATTAATTACGTATTGTTGGAAATTACTAAATGACAAACATCTAAGAAATTCAAAATATTGAACAAAAATTTTATTTCTATATTTTTAAAACTTGTAATATAATTGGATACTACAGGTTATATAAATAATTTCAACTAATTGAATACACACTTATTATATTGTACTTATAGTTTAATTTTGGTAATGACTTCAATTATTCAAGCAGCATATTAACTTCTCAGCGAATTACCAATCATTACCTCAATTGGCAACGCGTTGTTATGCTGAGTGAAACCTTGATTTTAATATTACTTCGTGTACTAGCTGTATAATTCTGATGTTTAATAATTAAATGCAATTATAATTACAATATTTAGATCAGGAAGGATAAATTTATAGTTAAACTCATTGCCCTTTAATTGCGTATTGAACAGTTGAAATCATAAAGATCAGCTGTTGCGGTGATTCACTGGACCAGTCGTCGTAATAGTAAAAGTATGTTGTCCAGCCGGTTCTATTGTTGGTCAAGGACCATTGGTTTTGTTCCCCGTGCTATTGTTTCACCGTCAATTGGGTCTTATCTATCACTTGTTATATTATATTCTAATTTGAAAGCCTGTTTATTATCTCAGACACTTGAAACGGTTCTTTCTGTTGTTTGAGTGTTGTGTTATTTTTCGTTATCTATCAACACTTTAATTATTTTCTTACCTATTCAAACATTATTTGATGCATCATATTAAATTATAAAGAAGTATCTACAACCAAAACTTTTGGCACCGTTCATTTAAATGTGATTACTATATAATTAATTTAGGTACTTAAATGGTAACGCCATAAACTTGCGATTAAAAAACAATCTTTGGAAGTGTTCAAATTGAACTCTCGAGCCAACGATCTATAAATTCCAAGTAACTACGGTTCGTTTTATCGCTGCTCGGTGTGCTGCAGTTTTTTTAAATAAAGTCAAGTATTCCCATTACTTGGAGTTGGAGCCTGTCTGTTTATTGCTGCTATTTTTTGTGTTGTTTTACCAAATTCTGTAAAGGCATATTGAAACACATTCATAGAATTCTATCTTTGTGTAGGAAAGTTATATCCCAGTAGGGCGTGTTTATTTACATAGTATTGGATTGTTGACTCCGCGTCGTATTTTACCTTTGAAATACTCGTGCAAAGTCGGCGTTTGCATCAATCCTTATTTCGCACTGTTGTGTATGTTTCGCCGTCTCTCCATTCCAAAAGCGTGCACCCTCCAGAAGTCGATTACGTATTCCATTGTTTAGCAGAATGGAACACATCTATTGTCTTACCGCAAACCGTGCCAAATGCGTCCCGAACCGAATTATCCATCAACGTGCCATCGGAGTGTGTGTAATTGAGGGCGTGTTCTCAGATTCATTGCATTCAAATGTCGATTTGTCACGAACGTGCCTGAATTAATAAATGATAGCAAAAATGTTTCTTGGTAATGGCTAAGATGTAGTCTAACTTCAAGAAAACGTTTCGCCAGTAATAACGTCCTTAATAACAAGACCTACGTCATTTTAGTCTAGTCTAGACGTCTACTAATCCTCGAAATTTTAGCTGTGCTTAAGTAACGCAGGTCTAGCGGCTCAGGTATAAGATTTTAAGCTTTGTATCTAAAATGTGATAAAAAACAATATCTGCACAACTGAATCATTTTAGTTATACGAGTATAACATTTTTGGTGTAATTATTGTTACTTGTTCTTGTACAATAAGCCAAAGATTGTTTAACTTGTCACAGGCTGGGTTAACAATAGATAATAAAAAGAAAAAATAATGTATTGCGTATAAAATTCCGAAGAAGTAGGTTCATATCTTAGTAACCTTTTAGCTTTTTATGTTCGCAATAATTCTTTTTCCTTGGCATGTTTGAGAACTCTTACAGATTACCCTTTTTCGGGTACGAGGGATTTACTTAACGAAGCGTTATTATTCCTAAGGTCTAAGTGAAGTAACTAAAAGGTACAGGTTATCTATAAAATTGTAAAGATTTATGTCTTGAGAACTGTTTCGAAGCTCTTATACTAGTTAATATTGATGTAGTACAAAATTCACATCGTAAATTTCTTTACTAACCATACTGGCAGACAGACAGGCAGTCTCATGCATCCGGCAAACACAGCCGCATCAACATGCGCAACACGTAAATCCTTCTGTAGGGATTTTGACGGGGTTTTCGCTATTTCGCCTATTCGTCCTCTGTAATTGACTTTACGCTGCGATCTACCAGTACATATACGTTTTCATACCGCACACCAACAATGAGATTAGACACATTTGCATTCCATCAATATCCGAAACCCTCCGCCTGGGGATCGTGCTTATCGTCCCGTTACAACGCGATTATTATTATGCCATTTCCACTGAGAAATATCTTCGGAGAGTTATCAAACGGCCTTATATCAACTGCCGATCGTAAAGTTTCCACGTCGGTTAGCTTTCACATAAATATTCCAACGTAAACAGTACTTTGATCCGAATTTGTGTCCACATAAAAACCAATAGAAACCAATCTACCCTTGATATATCGTTACTTCAAAAGGTTGTGAAAAGTATTACTTTTGCCAACGTAATTTACGATATTAGTTTGTTATATAAAGAACTTTTCTTACTTGAATAATGAGTAAGCTTATTCTGTAAGTGATTCGATTATAATGTTTTATTGTAATTGAGATTTATTAGTACATCCTTAAGTAAGCACATTAAAATAAATTATTATTTGTGTTTTCCAAAGCATGGTGAGTTCACCCACTGAGAGCCGACTGTTTCCATGCAAATGGTGGTTATCTAAGACGCGAGAGCCATTGCTCACATAACACGTGTTATGCGACACATAGTTTTAGCGCGGTCGCAGTAATTTATGCGTTCCCGTCTCCCACTTACCACACATTGTGTTATTACTATGACTTGCTTTCACCGCGACCATGTTTTAGTGCCGGCCTTATGCGGTGATGGAAGACATAATTTTGTTTCGCAGACTAAATATTTGTTCCACTTCGGGTTTGTGCAAACAACTCGATGAATTATTGTAGTGCCACAACATTCAGTAACGAAAGTGCTGACTTCATGTAAATGGAGGCAAACAATTTGTTCTCTCATTTGTAACATTTCACTTCTCGTTGCAGTTATCGCGATATGTTTTGACACAAATAAAGCAGTGCTAAGAAAATGCATATGTGCATGAGAAATTGAAATGGATTGTTTTTTAAATAAAAATTGGTAATGCTTATTGCTTATTGGTAATGTGTATTGTCATTTTAGCTTCAAAATGTATTTTTTTTACTATTAGTAACTTGAAAATGCTACTGCGATTGCCATGATTTTGGAAATACCTCGGTCAACAACCACAAACTAGTTTTACTGTTAATATTGCTACCTAGTGCATTAGTATATTCCTTGTACTATAACATCATAAATAGATTACTTATAAAAGGTGCATTTGATAATGATCACTTTAAATACCAAACATTGCACAATTAGGTCCGCTGATTGCTTGCACCGTCACCTTTGCATAACACCTTCAATATGCACATTTATAATTATTTTGATTTTACCGTGACTGAATATGCGAATAAATTAAACACGGCCATGTCATTGGTGCAAACGAGTTTTGTGAGCTGTCAAAATACATTGCGTCATATCATTAGATCACGGAGCGTGGAATTGCCTCGTAAAAGCACAATGCTATTATATGAGCACTAACATTTGAACTTTGTTACACCTTTTACGCTTATTTGGTTTTTATGAAATGTAACCTCTTAATTTAGTCTTTGTAGTGTCATAAAAGTAGTCGGGTACATTAGTTCTGTTATTTAATGGACTCTCGGTTAGACTAGTTTTATGCAGTATTCCACTTTTTCTCGCCACAACGTAGGTAGGTATCTGCAATATTTATAGGGGCTCGCAAAGATGTCACGCCGTTCCTTATCTGTCCTCCAAGCTCCAATAGGAAACTTTACTGGCGGAATTTTTCTCAACCCACAATCTTTATGGTAAATTTTATTTGGGCGGATTTTTTTCTCTACCTGTCTAAAATATTTTGTTAATCCCCGCGTTAACGCTTGAACTCACAGAAATTATTCGAAGGATTCATTCACACTGTAAAAGATTTAAGTACTGTTTAAGTTTAATTGGTAGTTTTAATAATGTCTTTGGTGCTGAGTGGCGAATGTTGAAAAAGAAAACAATAAAAACAAGTCCACCGCTACTTATAGGTAACAAAACAAAAGTAAATCAGCATGAAGGTGTGGCGGTGTGAGAGACGACAGAATGTGGCACGGAGCGATGAGCGCGCGGCGCGCGGTGTCGTCACTCGTTACATTCCTCACCTTGCGCCAGGACGCCGCAGAGAGCACTCACAGGGATTTTATGACGTGGTGCTAGTGACGGCTTTATGGCCGGTGGGACGATGTCGAATGAGGGCACTTGTACTGTTACACCATACGCGATACGTGACACTTTATGTATTTTGTTTCTTTTTTCCTATTTGTTTGTTTCAAAGCGTAGCATATCGGGTTATAGAAACTCCTCACGAACTTAAGCCTGTTCCAACTATCATCAAATCTTTCAACACAAGGCTTATGCGAGCAGACGTCGTATGAATAATTTATTTTCTTATTATCGCCGGCTTATCGTTCTGTTATTCTCTTATTCAACTCGAAAGGATTTCAACTATTTGTTGTCTGATTTTTTGCAATATTTGTTTGCAAACAAATGTGTGTGGTTGTTCGTTGAGTAAAATTTTCTTGTAAGTTTCTTCACGGAGTACTAATGTTATGACAAATATTTTATTTGCCCTCTTAGACAGTGAAGTGGGGGTGTGGGTGGGTGCGTTGCGTCGCGGGAAGTTTGCTCGGCAACACTCGCTCCGTTGGGATAATTCCTTGTAATGTTGGGATTACACCGCATCTCTGGGGCTAGCGCTGTCACTTAATAAGATATGGGACTACGTCTCACGATGTTAAGGCCCTCTTTTACCGAGGTGTTTAGGTATTAAACGTCATCTCACTCCGCGCACTCGGAGCTCGGCGCACAGGGCACACTGACATCAGCCGATGCCACAGTTCAAATTAGTACAGCATGCTAACTCACCATGCCATTTCAATAATTTATTATGGACGCTCTATAGTTCGTAATGGCCTTGCCTATATAATATTTTATTTTACGTGGCTTATAATAGTATTTTTAATTATTTATTTATTATATTATTTATAAAATGCTTTATTATTACATTATTAATGTTATATGTTTTAATCAATTTTTATTAGTTTTTTCTTTGAGTTTTTAATGTAACGGTTGTTTATTATAGACTAAAATAATTAATATACACCGTTCTTTCTACTATACTTGGCGCATCCGCGACTGCTGTCCGCTACTGGACATAGCCTCACAATTTTTTCCACAGCATATAGCCTAGGCTATTTGTTATTTTCTGCAATTTATAACCAATGGGGTCCCACAATTTCCCCAAGTCATCGGTCGATCTAATTGGAGTTCTCACATTGCACTTTCCGTAATATAGTACGTAGTTATTATTATCTATTGAATTTATTTAATATACTGCATTTCTTCCCACCGCGACCTGACCTGTTCAATCCCGTCTGTTCCGTCACTTCCCGATCGGTCCCGTTCCATCCTTTCTCATCCCATGCCTTTATATTTCCTGCTATCCCATCAAAAGAAATATATCAGCTACCCTAGTAATTTTGACTATGAATTTAGAATATCGACACTAAGATAGGGAAACTAAAAAAAGGATTGAATATTTGGTATGTATTACACATTGTCTATGCCTTGCAAAAAAGGCGGAAAACCGATGCGCGCGCTTTTGCACCTTTCTTCTGTCAAGTCAGAAATAAACTAGCATCTCCTGGACTGATTGTTTGATTGTGCTTCCACATTTATATCAATATTACATTTTATCTCGAACGTTTATAATAATATGTATAAGTATAAAGTTTTCCCATTTACATTATTTCTACAAATTCATTCCTGTCCCAAGCGCGGCGCGGCGCTAAGAAACTTTGTTCGAAAAAATCAATACCTTTTCGCCTCTTTAGGTCCAACAAAGAAAACTAAGCATGTCATTATTTTAGTAATTATGAGTTTTTGACATTAATACATTGAAGCGATTATGATTTTGAATACAATATTTCGTCCCTTATTTCACCCCCATAATATTCTTTTTTCATAATTGTTCGTCGCCATTATTAACACACTTTTACTAGCTTCGCCTGTGTGTAATTCTTAATGACTACCGAAAAATAGTAAATTTAATATAAGTAATGTTGTCATAAATATCTTGTAAATAGAGAATAAGTACTATGTGTATTGACTTGTCAAACGAATTTAATTTCATTATATGTATTACATTCTACTAGAATAGTTCTTACATAGGATCATTGACACCATTACACAAGTCAGATTGGTATGGTATTTAGAATGGATATATATTTTGCTGAGAAGAGAAGCACTTTGAAAATAGTTTATCAGCTACCAATGATTTACAATTATCGTTAAGGGATGAAATGGAATACAGTGGGACAAATGAGATGAGACCGGTCGGATCCGGATTGCATTCGATTGGAAATAATGAGACAGAATGTAACAGAAAGCAAAAGAGCCAGATGAGACGGGACGAAACAGGATGGGAAAAGAGACTGTAGCTACTTAGGTTGAGTTTGTGAAGAATGCAACCTTTTTGGTACGTTTTTTGTATTTGTAATTGTGAATCCAACTTTGATTTCCTTGTACATTTTTTTCCTTGTTGATAGCTTTTTCTATAAGTGGTTGTAAATATTTTCCTGGTTAATTAAATCTTATTTATTTTATTTCATTAATATGTAAGTGTATATGAAATATTTAAGCAACACGTGGAGTGTAAGCTTCGTCAGCAGGCACTCCCCACAAGTTTAGGAATAGAGAAGTTTGAAAGGGAATGAGAAGTTTTTGGTGTGGAGTGGAGTCTAAAAAATTGTGCACCTGGCGAAGTTGTGCTGGGTCGTTAGTATAATATACCGAGGGACCGAGGGTACTTCAAGATAACCGTCATTCGACATACACGAATTATTTGAATATATAAAAAAATATCGTATCGGGCTATTTAATTCCATTCAAGCTCGTTTTAGACGGATAACTAAATAAACTTTTAGTTATCAACGGGATTTATGTGTATGTTGTGAAATAGCTTAACTTTCACCTAATATAGCAGTGCTACCAACATGACGAACAAAAAATATATCTACGTATTTGAATACGAAAATGTATGATAATGTTCTCTCTATATATTAAATACTCTAAGGTGTAGAGATTACCTAAAATATTTTCCATACAATGACATTGTAATACTGAATCCATCAATAACTTCAGTTTCATATAATATGTCATTCATATTCATATGTCAATTTTGTTCCGTACAGTATATCAAATGTATTTATTTTTACTGTGGCGCATTTACGCTATTGTTTTAGTGTATTTTGCAGTGACATTTCGTGAAAAAATCGGCGTGGGTCCGACCTCGATGACGCCTCGGCGTCGACTGACGAGCTGGTTCGAACGCGTGCATCGCTCAAAATTTAGTTTTTATTTCTTCATAAAAAAAATAGAACAATATTATAAAATGTTTTCTTACAGATCCCTAATAAATTAAAAAGCCTATCTTTTGATATAATTTTACGTGATTTTGATGGAATCTCTCAGTAACAAACGTGTTTGAAAAAGCGATTTAGACCCATCTTTGAGATGATTTTTGATCGAATTAATTATAATAATTTATGTTTTCAGCTTTACAATTCCCTCGGTTGTACTCCCAATTTTGCTAAAATGCTTGGGTTTTGCGTCTAATAAAGGTATCCACGGAGCTGTAGACGTTTAAAAAAAGTAAAAATCGGTATAACCTGCCCTTAAGTAACAAAGTAAAAAACTTGTGGTACCTACAGCCGACTCGTTTAGCTCACCGAATTTTTACCTTGTATTTTTCAACGTCAAAATTAGTTTTTGGGGGATAAATTCGTGACGTGAGTTTTAAGATACGTTTAAGGTGAGTTTTAGAAAACTAAAAAAATATAAACGGAACTTGATAAATTACTATTTACCTACGTACCCAAAAATACTCAGGTTCCGAAACACTTACGAAACACACATCGCTTCTCATAATATTTTCTACATTGGTGGTCTGTAAATAATAGGAATTCTATGAACTGTCCATTGAAACAGTTTACAAATATCTATTTGAAATATTGCACAAAGCTATTAGTAAAGCAGACGGATCGGTGGCACAACTGGATGTTGCATAAAATAACATTTCATTACACCGCTCCCGATCGCCACCGGCAATAATATTCCGACAATATATTCCCGTTTCTGCGAATACGGAATTCTTTATCACTTTTGATAAAGGAAGCACTGCGAATGTGATTTCGGCTAATGCCGGCTTTTAGAGCCGATTCCCGTTTCCCTTCCCGTGGACCGCATTTAGGGATTCGTCCTTTGGGCCGCTCTTATCTCTGAGGTTGCCAGATGTTAGACGCAAAATTGGATTTCTTCCGCGGAAAATTATAATAAATTGAAAAAAATACATGTTTGTTTTTCCTAGTGCGTAGGGTTGACGGAGAGAGGTGTGGCGTTTGAAAATCATTTACTTTGCTTTGAGAATTGGGAAAAGAAGTTTATGTGTATTGAATATTGACAATTAAGGAAGAATTGGTAAAACGAATTCCAGCATTGAAATTAAGCTTTATTTTGATAACACTCAATTTCTACATACAAGTGCTGTTAAGTTATAGATACCACTCACTAACACGGCCTTAACCAATTCCTTGAAAGTTGGGGGTGGTATTGAATATAGATTAAACGAATAATGTAATACTGGGTCACCGCCCAAAATAGCTATTAGTCACTGCCCCATTACGCTTGTCGTTTCTGTAAATTCATGCCCACAAAAACTAGGCTATAAATAACGTCTTGCTTGACTAAGTTGTAAGACTATTCAAAGCCGTAAATGGCTTCTACGCTTATTTTATCCTAAGATTGTGAAAAATATGGCCTATAATTTTTCTCCATTTCTCAAATCCTGTCAACTTAAATCACCGCTTAAAAAAGTCTGGAAATAAAATAGGGAATGCTTGGGATAGATGGAAAAGAAAAGCTATTTCACAATCTGGTCGGACTTACACTGACATACTGGATATAAAAATACTTTTTATGTACGTCAGTGTTATTAAAATATTACAAGTCATACAGATCGAGTTCTAATACACAATGAATAATTAAAAAGTTATTTACGAGTTCTACATAAAGCCTTACTTTATATACCGAAAATACGAAAAGTAAAGTAATTCTTTCCTGCAAACTTAAATTGGCCGCATAACCGTTGTTTACAGGCAACTAACGGCATCCAATCGTCCGGGAAATTATTGAGGCGGGGTGGAGTTGGGTGGCGGGTGGCGACGCGTTGCCATGGCGACGCGCAGCCTTTGAATTAGTTAAACGAATGATGAACTCTCACCCTTGCCGCCGCTGTCGATTGTTGTTCTATTTGCATTTACTCACTATTGAGATAGATTTGTAGACCTTTTTTTATTTACTAAAGGTGTAGTTGATAATGGTTTCTTAGATTTACGCGAATGTAACACATTGAAATAAAACTATTTTGAAAATTAAAAATTAGTTTTATTTCAAAGCGCAGTAGATGTTATATTCGAAATTGTGTCTTCTAAAAGTTTTGATTCTGGTCTGAGCTAGGTCTTTATTCTTCAGCACGTGATATTCAGTTAATGCTTGAGATTATATTCAGGGTCGTAGTAATAAGGAATTATGAAACCAGTCCATGAATAAGCCGCTATATAGTGCAAATATTTTCCCTATTTTTATTACATTCCTAACGTTTAATCTACAACTGGTTCAATTACGAGTGCACACAATATGTCTGTATATTACGAACTTATTACACATATCTTTGTATATAACTAGTTATGTTTAGGTACGTTTTGTACTAATTAAGTACTAACAGGGTTCGCAAAAGTTTTGACGCAGTACAAACACATTTACACAACTTGGGTCCAAATGTGACTTTATTATTCCCACAATACATTAAGCTATACACAAAGCAGAGAACTTTGAAGAATCTGTTTTGTTTTCCATGTCAAGACACAATTTTAAAGCAAGTATTGGAATTTAAATAAATGTAAACAAGTTGTTTGTTTTTAATTTATAATAGATAATTTTAAATGTAAAGTATATTTTCAAAGATACCCGATATGTATATTGTTGTAAAATTGAAACGTTTTAATCATTAATTCATTTATACCAGCCCATCTATAGCCCTACACACATAGTAGAATATCATAGGGACAAACCCTTATTCCAATCAATTTGCGACAAGAAATTACAGACGAATGAATGCTCACCAAGCTCTATCACTTAATTGCATACAAGCCGGTTATATCAACCGTTGGGTTTTAAACTGATATAAATCAGACAAGTGGAATATTATTATTTCAAGTAATTGACATTTAAAACACGCACATGATTATAATCACTCGCCACCACTTCTGAAGAAGTCGACATTTTCCATTCTGTTTATCGAGTGTGATATTTATCGACACTTTTGATCTAGTCTCGGCTACCTTAAGTGCGGAGGTTTGTCGCGTCACGTTATTTAATTTCAATAAATAATATTTGCCGCTGCCGGCAGTTTATTTATTATAGAGCGGCGGCGGTGTGTTAACCAAACAACCTCAGACATGTCGTGCGCCAACATAAGCATACTAGTACATAGCACATAGCACCAACCTCACAAACATTTGTGCCAAAGGACTCTTCGTGTGGAACAATGTTTTCTGCCGTACTATAATATTATATGTATACATTGTCTATAATTTATTACACAAAGTATAAATTATTTTATTGTTATAGTTTCCTCTGATAAGTAAGCGGTGTAAATTGTCTTATTTTGCGGAATGTTATGCAACTACTATGTATCGGGTTCCGGCCCATTAGTTCGAAATATTATACGTTTGCCAACGTTCAAATGCGTCCAGATAGTGTTACGTTTTTAAAAATTAATGAAACGTTTGTACACGTCGCCGGCTTCGTAATGAAGCCACATCATAATGAATGAAGTTATAATGAATTAACAAATTTAACGCGGGGTTAACTTCCATAATGAAACGACTCTGTAGTCTTTGTAATCCGTCTTGTTAAATGTCTACTTTGTATGTACAACTTTGCTTCGTTAGATACCCTTATTTAACTTCGCCCAGAATTAATAGTGCAGCTTTCTTGTTTTACTTTGGATGTCGCGACGGCGAGGTCTTTGACCGACGCCATCGGGTTACCATAGTAACGGATACCTACATGATACCTACATGCAATTTGCCTTTGGGCCACAGGCTTGAAAGAGCTTATTATGAATGGAGCCTTTTGAGTTTTACTGCTTTTTAATTTTTTTTTATTTAAGGCAGAGCACATTGCCGGGCCGAGCCTTTTTACAATATGAATTTTCAACAGTTTCATATGTGATTTATGAAAATGCAGCATCCGTGTAGGTATCTCATTTGTTTGAGTTTCAAAGAAATAGCAACTTAGTGAATGTAGCATTTGTGATAATAAAATAAATCCGTTGCGCTTTGTGTATACTTTTAGTTCACAAAAATGCATAACAAAATGATAGAACATGCATTGCACACAATAAATATCTTGAATATATGTAGTGGTTATTGTTGGCAGTCCGCGTGTACCATTTTACATAGGATTATTCCCCCAGAAGCACTCTGTAACATCCGCGTCGCGGCGCGGCGTAAGGCACAAATATCCCGAATGGAATTATTTATCTTTCCATTTCCGAAGTAACTCGCCTTCATCGCCTATTATATGTATTAGTCGAACCAGGCCTACATTACCGACCGCTTGTACGTAGTGCTTCCGTTATGGCAAATTTTGTTAAGGCTGTCAACAGCAGAGTAGTGGCCAGAAAGTTTCGTAAAAAGGGTCCCAATTTGAATACTTTGCCGTCCTTTATTTATTATGAAAATGTCAGATAAACATCCCACGCCGGGACTGTATGGAAACGCTGTTTTTCGCTTACATTTTGCTTATTTAGGGCATTTTATCAAAGGCAGTTCTCCCTTTTTACCTGCTCTTGTTTGATGTTTTGCTGAATTTCTGACTTTTACGCTTCTCAATTTGTTTTCCCAGAAATGTTGTCGCTTGTGGGTCGAGGAATAATAGGCATTATATTATAATTAAAAATACATTTTCTTTTTGCATATGCTCTGTACTTTACAAGAGATATTTCGTAAAGTAACTCGCGTATAATGTAATTGGCTTCACTGAGAACCACAAACAGTGATTCAATAAAGCAGAATATTATGGTAGATTCATTTTCATTTCATTTAGTGAAAGCTTCTCATCGATCTGGCTTGAAGTTTTCTATTTGTTTTATGGAAGATCGCGAGGGAAACAATCCATCCTTATTCGGGATTTGCTGTAGTGGCGTATTGTCGTCAGCATTAGGTGTTGTTGTGGGGCGTGTGATCGGCGTCGACCCTGGCGTGTGCACGTTAGCTGATGGAGCGTGAATGGGTCGCGCCGGATCCTTGCTCCGCTGCACCTATTGTCATCTCTCACGTTGCATTACTCATACACCTACTGTAAATTTAATATATATTTTAATTCGCCGACGTCCCGCCCTCCACGTTCTAATAAATCACGATATGCGCGATCCAAAGATTCATTTTGCAGAAATATTACTGCACATTGTTGGAACGGAGTATGTATGTATTCTGCTCTACCGTTTTCTTGCGTATTACGCATTCATTTATGTAAAATAACTCTTATAAAACTCTCAGACGTAGTCTACAGAATGTATAAGCCGATCACAAATCTCAGGAAATGCTTGAAAATTGGAATTTTCTTTTTAGTGTAGTCGCATCGCAAAAACTCTTTTGTCATTCGAAGAGCTTCTTACGCTAAATGAACTGCGTCTCGGATTCTTTTGTTAACCTTAGTTGATACACCGAGCATATCCAAATTGTCATTCAACTCTCATCATTAGCGATTTGTATCGTTATAAAAATGGGTAACATTCGCCCATTACTATACGTTGTATTTAAGGTTAGTCTAGACATAAATGAAATGTATCCTTATCCAAATACTCATAGAATCTATCGCAAGTTTAAAGATAGCAAGGACTTCTTAAAGGTGATTTTTTGTCGGATGTCAGCCAACTCTGCTCATTTGTTTTAATAATGATTCATATTCAAAAGCTGTTCCTATCGTCTGTGACAGAAGTTTGGCAATAAATTATGATAGCTCCTCGAAATGGCTCCGGCTTTCGCGAATATGTCAAAAGTATTTAGTACTTTGTCATTGGCAATTGGAGGAATAGCTCTTAGATAATTTGTCACGAAGTTTATTCGATTTAACGATGCAATTAGCTGATTGTTTTCCTTGTTATGTTATGACTGCGTGTATTATGTGTTCATCATTTGATATTACTTCTGGTTCGTTAATTTACATTATTGCTGACATTGTTATGTATCTATTAATATTAGAAGGCCATTGTGCATAACTTTATAAATTTATTCCTTGCATATTGTCACATGTAGATTTAATTTATAAAAGTATTCTCTATCGTGTTCCAGGGAACAAAACTATGGATAATAATGGAATATCTTGGTGGCGGCTCCGCCTTAGACCTTATGAAGGCGGGTAGCTTCGAAGAGATGCACATAGCGGTTATATTGAGGGAGGTGCTCCGGGGGCTGGACTACCTGCACTCCGAGAGAAAACTACACAGGGACATCAAGGCGGCTAATGTCCTACTTAGTGAAATGGGTGACGTCAAACTGGCTGACTTCGGTAAGTATTTTTTTATTACTCTTTTTTTTTACAAAGGCCCGTCTTTTTCGTCACTTATGTATGGGACTGATGCATTATGAGTCAGTATTATAGTGTAGTGGTGACTTATTGTGGTTTATGTGTGGTTGAATGCATGATGTCCGCTAATTTGGGAATACCAACGATGGTTAGTAAGCTTTTGCTAACATTAGTACGAATATTGCAGGAACGCAAATCTTGCTCATCACTTTAGTATTATGATACATTTTTATGGCTTTATATACCATCCAATTCAATTATAAGCATTAAACATTTTCAATCAAATTAGTTCATTAACTTGAGGATACTGCCAACATGCAGATCATGCAAAATGTAGATAATTATTAATTAGCACTGGGAGATGTAAGAATTTAAAAGGATTGGCAATATATTTTTAAAAAGCAAATAGGTGATGCTAGAAATTAAAACCTTAGAGATGATTAAAATGCATTAAAAATATCCTTAATAGTTTTATGGTATAACCACATTTGCAATTTACAGTTAGTCTTAATGTATAAACGTATATTGTCCCGCATTTAATAATGTCTTTTGATGAGCCAGTAATTAAAATTTCCATAAAACCACAAAACAATAAGTGGTGGTCCGTTATGTTGCATTTGCGCAAACTGGTTGCCTCACCCACTTGTGTTCAGCACACGTGGCCAAATTGACGAGCATACTATCTCATAAACGAGCAATATTTAATTTATTCAATGAAGAATCAAGATGCAACTCTCGTTGGAATGCTTTTGGAAAGGTTTAAATTATGCATCTACTTTACTAAATACAATCGGGCTTCCGCAATACCACAGGCAATACACTCGAGCAATGCATGCAGTACTAAAATATTGATACGCTTGTATTCATTCACGATATCTATCAAAGATTTATTAGACGGAAGGGTCACGTTCCCGTTATGCCAAGGTTGATGTACTTCACCGAGATATATGATGATGTAGTTTTTATTGCCTATTGATATTATGATACGAGTATTGTAAAGTAACGGGCGGGCGCTCCTTGCCGCGCCGCTGTAAAACAAACCAACCGTGCCCACTCGACATGAAAACGACTGACTGTTTATCGTTTGCAACAGATCACTTGTGTACAAGAATCCAGAGCACGTATAATTAAGAGCAAACATGCAAAATGAAAAGAAATTTTAATTGAGATGTTTCGAAAGGCGCTCGGTTGAGTGATTCGCGCTGTGCCAGCTTAGATAGCGAAATGTTGACCGTGGGGTTGGCAATAAATAATGAGCGCCATTATAATCGTTTAGAATGAGGGATTATGGACCGCCCTCGGCTGCGGGCAAGGGATAATGTGTTGGAACCACGTGGGAAACTTTTCAATTAACACACTCATTCACCGTATTTTCCTCCCTAAATTTCTAATTGTACTTGACTTCATTTAGGAGATTTAGTAGCCTAAATATACAGCGTTAATAAAGTTATTTGTAGCTAATTTATAAATTTGAATATTGTTAATTAAACATTCTTTGTCACCATGAATTGTGTTCAACATTTCGTAATGAAAGTACGTGACGAAGAATAAATGATTCCTGAGTATGAATGTCATCCCGCAGTAAAAGCCGCAAGTAATAGCGAGCAGGTGTAAAAAATGAAGACCGTAATACTTCACTTTTCATGAAAAGACTACGTGAGCAAAGTCTGAGAAATGCCGATAAAGTTTTGATTAGAAATTTAGTTTTCTTTACCCACCTTTATGGTCTGGGTAGATGTGTTTTTCTCAACTTGATATCGAAAACTATTGAGGGAAAGTTTTCATCTCATAAGGTTTATCATACCAGGCTGAATTCCATCTATAAATACAGCCACAAAGAAGTTTAAAAATACATGTGATATTTTTCTACACAATGCGCGATCCCACCTACAGCGTTAGTCATTGTCGTTATCTTGTTAATTTGTAATCTGTCGCGGGATCTGCATATCGGTCACAGTTTCGCTGATAAAAGATGTTTCGCTATAAGTTAGACCCGCATTACGGGCTGTAGAAGCGCTGGCGTTCGGCCAATGTTTGAATCGTTTGCGAGGCGGCTTTGTGAGGCGCTAAAGTAAACGCGCAACGCCCTTTTGCATTTAGAAGAGTACTGTAAAATTTTACAAGCGTTCTCCAAACAAAGTGGTGTCTATGCAAATGTTTTGTCACTTAGCGTCGAATGTTACTTCGTATTCGTTTTTTGTCGCGTTTGGGTGCTTCAAATGTGTCCTCGTTTCCCGAAGTGTTCTCGTACTGGGTCGCACGGTCCCATAGCTTAATGGACTACACTTTTTTTTCGAATGTCCTTTCAACGTTTCGACTATTGTCTCTTCGTTCTTTAGTTAAGAATTAAATTTTATTTATTCGTGCTGTACCATCAGCTGAGAATATTAAAAAAATAGAGACTTAATCGTGTTCCATTGCGCGATGTAATAATTTGTATTTCCGGACCGGGAAAACGATTCGCGTCTCGATTTAAAAACATTACCCGAGCAATAAAAGTATGCAAGCATAACGCGATTCAGGATTCGGGCTACACTAAAATTTAATGGTTTGGGGTGAAACGTCGGATGCGATGACTCATAAAAAACCCAAGAGGAACTCATGGTTATATTACCCACAAACTTTATTGAGCTAAAGTATGCTTTTAATACTTTTTCTGTCTATTGGAATTGACAATGGGATCAAGATCGATTATTTAAACCGAATCGAATGTGGTATTCCCTTAAAATTTATTATATGTCTATAAGGTGTATTTTTATACACGTTGCATGAACTATGATATTATAATGCAGAGAAAATGCGAATTTAATTTGAATTCTAACAATATCCGTGAATAATTATTAAATGCCAACTGGAATGATGTATTTTTAACATTAATAAAACATAAAATCGTTCAATGCCATTCAATATTATTTAACTTCAAATATTCTTAAGCGTGTTAATTTTCTGCACAGGATAATTCGCTTTCATTCATTTCGTAATTAAATGATAACCTGCGGGTGTAATTATAATGTTTTACTCAATTTTCCTTCTCCCACGTCGCATACAGTACCTAATTTACGTTTTCGGCGTTGATACACCATTGTCTTTAGATCCTAACAGATAATCATAACAGTTATCACTTTAACGAAAATAATTACGTCCAAGTAACGCATGTCTTAGCTAGGCATTGGCAGATTCTTATACTTCACTGTGTTTATGTTAAAAGAGTTGTTAGATGTGAGATATACCTTTCTTGATTGTTATAAATAAATTGACAACATCGGATTTTGCGCCTGATATATCTTGTAATCATTCCAGGTGTCGCGGGCCAACTGACCAACACGACGAGTAAACGCAACACGTTCGTGGGCACGCCCTTCTGGATGGCGCCGGAGGTCATCAAGCAGTCATGTTACGATAGCAAAGCAGACATCTGGTCGCTCGGCATCACAGCAATAGAGCTCGCCAAGGGAGAGCCACCCAACTCAGAGCTGCATCCAATGAGGGTGCTGTTCCTCATACCCAAGAACAACCCACCGCAACTCACGGGCAGTTACTCCAAGCCCTTCAAAGAGTTCGTCGAGGCGTGCTTGAACAAGGACCCGGAGAATGTATGTGTTTGTTACGTGTTGTTTTTCGTAGATGTAAACAACTCAATGTTGTATATTTTGCTCCTGATAAAATATTAGGTTTGCGTGAGCGAGTACTTTGTTCTTATCGTCGAATTTATAAGCTCAAATGAGGAAGTAGTATTTTTAACTTAAAATATTTTTTGAGTTAATAAAACACTAAAAAAGGAGGAAATATTTGTGTTGACATCAGTTTAAGTAGATGACGTTTGTTGTTCTCATTACAGAGGCCGACGGCGAAGGAATTGCTTAAGTTCCAGTTTATTAGAAAAGCGAAGAAAAATTCTTATCTAATGGATCTTATAGATAGGTATAAGAAATGGAAGGCGCAGCGGAGCGAGGAGAGCGAAACCGAATCGGAAAATTCAGATTCGTGAGTATTTTACCTGGCGTTACTTTTTATTTTTGTTTTCCACCCCCTGTGCAATTAGCGAGGTATAATTGATGCGGAAATTAGTGGCTAAAATAAAATAAATATATACAAAATATTTTGCATATTAACTCGTGTTTTGCATTTGTCACTTGTACAGGGATTTCAAATTCATACAGAAGTCATTACCATTTTAAGTATGTATTTTTCTTACAATGCCAACAGTCCCAAACCATATATTATTTTATTGGTTGTCAAACATTATCTTTTATTAATATTATGTACCAGTCACTAGTCAGTACCGCGTCATTACAGTAGTTCAACTAGCCCTATATACCAAGGTCGGCGGTCCCCTAGCTATTAATATCACTCGTACGCCGCTGGCCTCGCATCGAGCCGGAAGAAATTCCCGCTCCCGTTCTGCTACATTTGAGCTAATGCTGTTTCAACTGCCTCCTTCCGATTCGCGATGATACGCGCCATGTGCCGTGGAATGTACATGGATTAAATGATAGTTGCAATCATTGAATTCCTATTTTACAACGGTTCTGGAATTTCTTGGTGACTGTTTGTGTGATTTATGGTGAAGTTATTCTATCTTTTGAGTGTGAAATATATTTTGAATTGTTAGTTATATTATGGCTGCATCCAAATTGCTATGTGAACATTTGTGACGTTGTCGACACTTTTCATTCCACGTATGTCATAGGTATTCATGTAAACAATAACGTCAAAACATCACAAATGCTACAGTATAACTGTTGGTTCAGTTTAGTACGACACTCTACGATATCAATTTTTTTTGTGTATAAAAAAAAAAACAAATTTTGCGCATTGATAAATATGACAAAATGTTTCCTCTCTAGTATGAATTTACTATAATAACAAAACTGTTTGTATCTACTACTTCTACGGACTCACGCTATTTTCTCTTTTGTTTCACTACTTCCTGTCTGGTATAGATTTGGTCACGATATCTGCTGCAGTATAACACCTCAATAAATCAATACGTGTATATATGTATTGCAGAGAGGAGAGCAGTCGGGGCGAGTTGGAAGCGGACGAGCCGTGGATCATGACGGTGCGCGGCGGCGCGGCGCGCGCGCTGCGGGACGCGCACGCGCACGCGCCGCACACCGGCCTCGACGACAACAAGCGACGCGCGCACCACGAGGAACTCAATAAATGTAACTATACCCAATGATCATCTTTTTGCACATAACTACACTCAGTTTCATATACGTCAACAAGATTTAAAGTAGGCTTTTTATAAAAAAAATGATCATAGGAAGTTCACTACTGAACATAAGACTTTCTCAACAACTATGTCGATCACACCGGTCTTTTTATTACACTAAGCCTGTAGAAAATCATTACTGTACCCATAATTTAATGCCCTATGCTTTCAATATTTGCCACTGTCTTCCTCCCCTTTGTAGGTACATATCTTAAGTATGAAGTGACTTCGTACATTTTTCATAAAGTTTGTTTGGTCTGTTATGAAGAGAGCTTCAGTGCTCCATGTCCTCTATTGCAACTCATTTGCTATATTGTGTGTGTGCAGCGGTGTCTGGCGGCGCGGCGTGCGTGTCCGGCGCCACACACAACGGCGCGGCGCCCGCGCGCGCCGACCTGCCGCCCGCGCCCAACAACAACAACGCCGCCGACAAACCTCCCGTGCGTACCACTATACAACTATATACTAAAATACACTGTACTACACTACACTATACTGCACAAATACTACTCGCCCTGTAGCTATAAGCATATATGCTTACCTATACGCATTTGAACTAAACTATTACTACTATTACATTCCTTTCTCATTGTTTCCACGCATTACTGCAAACCAGCCGTATCCACTCAATGCGATGGTTAACTTCCTACCTCAGCTCTAACATTGCCAAAACAATTGACACTGGGTTATGGTTGGACCGTAGTTACGTTTTTTATTATATTTGCGCAAAATTCAGAAAACCAATTTTAAAACAAAAATATTAAAATAAATTAACTCAAAATACGAAACATTGCGATTTACTGTCGTTTAAATACCATGTACTTTTATACGAATGATGAATTCGACATGAAGGTATCCCATGATTCAAACAACATAAGTTAAGCAATTAAAGTAATAATAAAGACTTATAATAACACGACAGAGTCAAGGAAAATCCCCCCATTTACTTATCTTTCAAATAGGAAATGTCTCATCGGTAACACCCAGGTGGAGATAACACTAATATTTTAATAGTACGCATGTTTTACTATCTGATACCGATTGGGTGGTCGCTGCTTTGTAACATGCTGTCATATACAATCTTAAGAATTTTATACGGATGTATTTATATGCTTATGTTATATGTAATTCACAGAAGAATATCTGAGCAACGTGGGATTATAAGTACTTAATTTTCAAAGATAAAGACATTATGTAAAGACCAATACAAACGAAAAATATACATGGTTATGTAATCCTACATGAAAATAATGGTTAAAAACAAATTTTGGAACAAATAAATCAGTTTTTACATACGATTACATATGATTATTTTTAAATGAGAACATAACCGAAGTACTAATAGTATTATTATGAAGTACAAAAGAAATGAATATTAAAGAGTCAAATTCATGTTTATCAAAAGATGGAGAACAATTTATTGGACAAAAAAGCTAACAATTTATAAACACAAAAATACTTATAAAATATTTGCAAAACTATTTTCAGTCGCGACAGTCGTCCAACGCGCAGGCGAGCGTGGAGCAGCGCAGCTCCGAGCGCGAGCGCGAGCGGGACGAGCGGAGGGAGCGCCAGGAACACCAGCCTTCCAACCGGGATACCGTCGTCTATAATAATGCTGTTAGTATACTATTTTTACACTGTAAAAGTTGTAAAGTATATATTATATATTAAGTATAGTATTAAGTATATATACATACATACACAAACTCACGCCTTTATCCCAGAAGGGGTCGGCAGAGGCGCCACCAGGACACCCACATTTCGCCTTGTATGTTCCGTCCCATTATGTGACAGGGGGCGAGCCTATCGCCATATCGGGCACAAATTTCTGACTCCGGGCTGATAAAGAATAGAAAACCCCAATATCACTTTGCCCGACCCGGGATTCGAACCCGAGACCTAAGCTTTGTAGTCGTACCGTAGTACAACTACGCCACCGAGGCAGAGGTAGTATTAAGTATATACCTCGTGTTATGCCACCTTGAGCCAAAATCCGTCTACC
Source organism: Deilephila porcellus (assembly GCA_905220455.2). Lineage (NCBI taxonomy): Eukaryota > Metazoa > Arthropoda > Insecta > Lepidoptera > Sphingidae > Deilephila > Deilephila porcellus. Next base: position 12,136,647 of record LR999974.1, read on the forward strand.
TATTTTCCTTTAATCATTTATTAAATCCTTCATTTTGCAAGGTCTTTAGCGTCCTCGATTGTATGACCATTGAGTCAGTCTCGTATCTACTATAAAGCATAAATAGATTGTTAGTCCACATAATGTCATGCTACTGTGTAGGTTATATTAACAACACAGGAAATATTAATTCGGTTTTGATAACATGTGTACTAAAAACGTTTTGTTATCATTAAAATATTTCGGTTTCAGTCCTCACCTCTGGACCATAGAGGAAATAACAGTGAAGAGAAAGTGAGGAGGCACCCGTACCTGCAGCAACTGATTTATCCGCTACTTAGTGAGGTGAGTCACGTACAATTACTATGCTGTCTGGCTTTATGAAATTTAGTGTAAATGCTTATATGTGGTCTCTTGAATAAATATTTGCGGACGTATTATGGAGTTTAACAATACTTAGAGTATCACTATTGGAAAAAGAAAGAAAAAAATATTAAAGTTTTGTGAGAATGACGCTCGAATGCTTAAACGCCACTTAAATATTATGTTACACTTAGCGAAAGTCTCGTTTAAATGTACTTGTTAAGTAGGTCGTGGGTAATTAAGTGTAACTTAATATTTGAATGGTATTTAAGTATCCGGGCGTAACTGATGTGCATATGAGATATTTTTTTTGGATATTGTTTACTTTAATTAGTTTCACCTGTAATATAGATTTTTGGAGTGTTGTTCATTTGGATTACTCATTAAAGATGTTGAATGCCAGATTACAACAAATACAGAAATATATATGGTACCACTGTTAATGGTGTCCCTTGTATGATGATGTGAAGGTATAGTAGTGTAAGTGTTGCTAACGGTACGGTACTGGCGCAGGTGTCGCGCGCGCACGCGGGCTGCGCGGGCAGCGCGGCGGCCGTGGAGGAGCTGCGCCGCGCCTTCGAGCTCGCCGAGCGCGCCGCGCCGCACCTCACGCGCGCCTTCGTGCAGCAGGTACGCACACGCACACTGTACACATCGTCATATCTTAACTGCCCTAACCCTATCGAATTTCTGCGGGGTTCGCCCACTTTGACGTCAAATACATACATACATAAACTCACGCCTTTATCCCCCAAGGGGTAGGCAGAGACGCCACCAGGGCACCCACATTTCGCCTTATATGTTCCGTCCCACAATGTGATAGGGACGAGCCTATCGCCATACCGTGCACAAATTCCTGACTCCGGGCTGATAATGAAAAGAAAAATCCAACATCACTTTGCCCGACCCGGGACTCGAACCCAAAACCTTAGCTTTGTAACTGTACCGTAATACAACTACGCCACCGAGGCAGTCAAATATACCATCTCATATATCTTCATATAATCCCACACACGTTCTTGCATCCCAAAAATATATGTTAGAAATTTTATTTATTATCATCCTCAGCTAAAATAAGGTCACGTTTGAACCTAGGCCATTCCTAATAATTTCTACTGCGAAACACAAAGAAAACTTTTTATCAAAAATAGCATATCACATATTTTTTTAGTAAAATTAATTATAACATAAAGAATGTATTTGTATATGTTTATTTTAAATGTGTCATGTCTCATATAGTACAATTAAAATGTATTGTTGGTAGATTTAATAAACAATATAATATAAATAATATGAATGTGCAGGTAGTGCAGAGGGTGGCGACGCCTGCGCACGCGCCGCACGCGCCGCACGCGCCGCACGCGCCCGCCACGCCGCCGCACAACAACACGCCGCACCACTGGATGAGGTACACTACGCTCCTAGTTTTGTTCACACCACAATTTTACACAAACTATGAAGTGATCATAAAATAAATAATCCCTTATGAAATTCACACGGACCTCGATGACATCTAAACTTTGTCAAAAGGTCATTTCGGACAAGTTGTTTTGTGTGGACTGCACTCTGTCCCTCAAGTATACCTTAATACAAGATAGTTCAAAAGAAAAAAGAAGACTTCACTGTTGAGATTATTTAGTATAATTTCAATACCGAAAAGCAAGTAATTGTTATGAACAAAGAAAATGACTGTTAAAATGTAGGATATTTGGAACTCGTCAGATTTTTTATTACTTTATATATTGCAATTTAGATCTTTTATGCCTGACTATATTCAAATATCATGCATGATAGTCTTTTTATTCGAGTAAATAGAAGATAAAATAAAACAAAAGTATTTTATATGCATTCTATTAGACTATTACTTATATGCCACAACGTTCCAAACTATTTTTTTTTGCTATTCACTACATCGTCCCCTCAATTGGTGACATAGTAACATACCTAATGTGTATATATTTTTGTTAGCAGGGATGTATAATACAGGAGGTGGCTCCATGTGGCGCTCGCGTGACGCGTCCGTGGCGTGAGCGTGGCTCGTGCGTGGCGCGTGGCGGCGTGGCTGCGAGTTGACGCCGCGATACCTTATTAGCTGTTAGCTCCTAGACGCTTCGTGCCGGACCCTCACATTCTAAATTATCGATGACTGACTCGGGTCCATGGTTGTTCGTGATAACCATCTTCAAACTGCCTTCAAGTATCTTCTAACGGTTAGGATCGTTGTATGTATATTTGCAAAGTAAACGTTAAAGTTAGGCAAGGTTCTGAGGTCGTTTGCGTATTTCTACTGATTTTGAACGGTTTCTAGTGTTGGGTATCGACTATCGACCACATCACCACCATCGTTCACTTGATGAGTTACGTTGGACATATCGGAGATTATTGTGACAATAGATAACCTGCGCCTCCGCTATAACACTACGTTGAGTTATAACAGGGTTGCCGTGCGTTGCCGCAACCGAGTCACAAACTTGCAATGCCATAGTGTAATAAATAAAATGAAACTATAACGTAATGAATACTTAAGATGGTTATGTCTTATAATGTTTTATATTATGTGCATTATTTATGTAAATATGATTTAGTGGGTGCGTGGCGCGCGCGCCTACATTTAGTTTCACTGTGAGTCGTTTAGCATAATTTTATCTCGCGGCTGTTTGTTGAATGCTTGAGTTTGTTTTACATTGGTATTGTTTCTTTTTTAATTTATAAATATTCGTGGAGAGCTAAATCGCTACACTTCGCCAATATTTTGCCATAATGTATTTTTTTCTAAAATATACTTTTGCTAACGCGTGGTTTGTATAAAAAAGTCTGATTTGTATTGTGATCAGTCGTCGAAATTGTAACGTGTTTATGCTTTAGAGATTGATGTTTGAAACTCTGTTTAGAAAACGATAAGTGTCATTCCAGACAAAAGACAATATTGTCAGCATTTATAGAATTATTTGTTTGAAATAATTTGAGTTCTAATTATGTTGTGAAGTAACACCTGCGGACCGCATCTGTTTATGAAAATTGTTAAATTTGCGTAGTTTAGTTTTGATGCTTAGAGTTAGTTGTGTATTCGGCTACTTGCCGGTTTTAAAATATGTTAGTGACTAATATTTGAGTTCTAAACATATGTCGATACTGAATCAAAACTTTTGTTATATAGTCGGAGAGTAAGATGATGTTTTAAAGTATTTTTTGGATATAAATTAACGACACCAACGACCATACGGTGTCACAAATATATATAAAAACATGCTTAATATGCGACAATATTTAGCAATTGGGAAGTATATAGAGTATTTTATGAAGACTACAAAACAATTATTATTGCTGTGTAAAAATGTAAACCTAATGTAAACGTGTAAATTGTGTAGTATAATATTAAAGAAAGCTGTTTTATGAAGTGTTCTTATAAGCATACGGAGAGTAGTTATTGGTGTTTCAACGACACGAGCGGCGGGGAGCGACCCGCGCCGTGCACCGTGCCTCGCCGTGCCACTACACTGTGTCGCACCGTGTCGCACCGTGTCGCACCGTGGCACTACACTGTGTCGCACCGTGTCACTACACTGTGCCTCACCGTGGCACTACACTGTGCCTCACCGTGTCACTACACTGTGTCGCACCGTGTCATTACCCTGTGCCTCACCGTGTCACTCCGTGTCGGATCGCTCCCCGAGGATTCGGCCTTGTATTTTTGTTTGCCATGTGAGAACATGGGAGATGTTTCATTGATTTCGAACGGAGATCAAAAATTATTTTTCCACTTGATCGTATTGATAAATAAAGCGTGTAGTGTTAGAGGTGGGCGATAATTGTTGATTATTGATTAAAATTAGGTGTTTGTGCATTGGATTGTAGAGAGACGCGTCGGAGATGGTTGCGAGCGGGCGGCGGGCGGACGTGGCGGGCCGGGGTTCGATTCCCGCGCCGTCCGGCCGCGGCGTGGCGCTCAGTAGTGGGGACTAGTTGTTGTTATATTCGTGGGAACGCGGAGAGTTCACAGGATCGCGTCGTTTGGTTCATGGGTATTTGTGATCATAATTGCATAGTTAATATAAAATTAAAGTCTATATTATTATTATTATAAAGTCTGTATTGAAACCGGTAGTATTTCTGTGTAGTGGTGTGGTTCCAGCGACACGGCGAGTTATAATTAGCAGGCTCGTGACGTGGCTCGTCTCGCGGCAGACGCGCCGGTCCCGACGTGTGTACAGCGCGCTGGTACTCGGTGTCGCTGGAACGACGCGGTATAATAAACTCACCGGCCCTCCATTCGTGCACCAAGTTACGGCTATCGACGCCAACCATTAGTGTAATGGTCAATTAATGTTCGGCGTCTTACATTTCTAACACATTATGTAGGAAACAAATTTGACTCTGAATAAAAGAAGTTATTTAATTTTGGAAATGATTGTTTTATTTATAATTTTACCTGTATCATTTATTTTAGTGAAACTTCTTTAGCACCGTTGTGATTTGAAAAATCGATGAAACGAAACATCCTTCGCCATTGACATTTTTTAATAGATACGAAGTCGTATGTTTATCATTCTATTTCAGTGATATTTGGAACCGAGGGTAGTTTGAAACAAAATATCAAACTGCACTAGTTGCCAGAACATTAATATCAATAGTGCGACGTAGACGCTGATTGGTGTTTTGTAGTTGGTAGGCGTGGCTAAACTTGGTAGGAGCATCAGGTGTAGCCAATAGGAAGTTAGCTTCTCATTATGAATAAGAACATCTCCTCCAACTTCATGCGTTCCTGGTACTTCAAAGGGGAAATCACGTTAAACTTTAAATGTGTCAATTTTGTTACGTAGCCAATGTGAAAAATTCTTCTACTTATTATGAATATATATAACTCCACCCACTTCATGCGTTCCTGGTACTTGAGAGTTTGAACTGTTTAATTAAGTTATGAATTTGCTAATATCGGTAATAGAAAGTTATCTACTTAAAACCAAAAAATCCCCGTCAACTTCATCCGTTGCAGCTAATTTCATCATGTCGCTTTTTGGCTGCCGGTGTGCGCGCGCATTGTAAATATTTTACATTCATATTTTTTTCAAACGCGCCAAAAGACGTATGCATTACTTTAAAAGTACTAGGGCGACAAAGAATGGAGGAGGTTTCTGTAGTTATAAGAGTCTACCCACTGTTCTACCCACAGTCCCATTTTTAGTCGCAATTATTGGATATCTACCCACAGTTACATACCCCTCACTAAGAATACGTAGTCTTAAATTATGTCAGTTTCTTGAGGCCATCCCGACCCATCATTGAAGAAAAAGGTATACAATTTTGTATTAAAATATGCAATAATTTTTGAGTTTGGTAATAATATTACAAATACAATAAAACTTGATTATTCTGGTATTCTTAGGGTTTTTTTAAAGAAGTAATTGTCTCTTGGGATACCGAAGTATTTAACTTTATGTTAATGTACTTTTTATGAATAAAGGGGCAAAAAATATTAACAAAAAGGCTTTTGTTTTCCCAAATGAATAAAAAATTGCGTATTTTGTAAATACACATATACAAAATAGACAGTAAACACGAAATTCCAGCTTAAAACATTTATTATTGACTAGCTTAATATTACACATGTTACAAATTTACAAAAATATAAAATGCTACTTAGAAGATATCATTAGATAAGTTTAAGAGCGTTATGAATTCTACATAGAAATAAAGCTTAAACGGAACTCATTATTATTTAATTTTGTTATTTCAGTAATTCAGTTCAGCCAAATAATCAAACAAAGGAAAGCGAGAAAACTGCAATGAATTCTATATCCAAATTAATGATGTTTATTTGAAGTTATTTCTGTTTTACAAAAAGAAAATCAAATGTTCAGTAATTACTATTGTATTTTAATCAAATAAGAAGGATGATAAATTGATTTTCATCCTTACTTCACAAGGAAACCAATTATTGAGTTCAGTATCAGCTATAAAATATAATGAGTAGGATTAAAAATAATGTGATGTGAATAATTTAAACAGGACTTATAATTAAGTAACTAATTATACATAGCCTTTATTTACAAATTAATAAAACTTATTTTACCTCAATTAAAATATCTTGGATATTTAATGATTAAATAATATTTACACAGTAAGCTAAGCTAACAAGTACCATAGCGCATAGTTAAAATATGAAAATATTTTATGCCAATAGGCGTCCCATAATACAATCATATGGTCTATTGAACGGTATACATTTTTATATATTTAGCGACAAGCATTATATTCATATACCAACGTATATGATCTATTTTTATATGAAAATTGTTAGTAAATTAGTGCCTGAAAAAGTGTTTTATACTTTTTAATGTAAAACTTTTGCCGCTAAATAGTTAAAACAACGTAAGTATTTCACAAAGCATTCATTACTACATACTATACTAACGCACGTACTTATTAAAATTTAAACTAAATAAACATTCATTTTCACATTCCAGCTGTATACAAATTGTCATTTATCAGATCTTAAAAAATCGTCACACAATCAAATACACAGATTTTAATGAAGTACTTTGGTCCAATTATGCCAAAATATTATTTATATCTACAAATACATAATAATGAGACTTTGAAGATATTTTCGTTGTTTGTAGGAACTCTGATACAGATATTGATAAACAATATCATTGCTCGTACAGGTCATACATATCCTGAGCACATACATACTTTGAAGTTTGAATGTTATTTTGCTTTCTATATGCCGCCAGACAACACAATTTGGTTAGTCATTTATTCTCAATGTCAATCAAATTGTCTTGACTGGAGAACAGTCGTACCCAATCTCTAGCACACAATTTGACTTATAATCTAGTTGCCAATCAAATTGTGTCCTGGTATGATTTAATATGCGACTTCTATTTCTTATTTTTGGGTAGAAAAAGGTGGTTTATATCACCGTATATCGTTTCCCGATTGCGGTAATAATTACAAATATAGAAATGATCACCTTAAACAAACTTGTTTGAAACCATATCGTATCAGATTTTAATGCAGTTAGTCATCAAAGAGCGAGAGTACAAAGGATCTGCCCACGAATATATTGTGGCACGCCCACGTTTCCAATAATTCCCTGCGGTGTTTAGACATCCTTACCGACCTTATTATTTAGTTGTTATTTCCTCATTTGACCCTATAAGGCACCTATATACGTATATTATTGTCATGGGTATTTTGTGGTCAGCACACAGTCAGTAAATATGACTGAAAAATAATTTTAGCAATGAAATAATAGGTATAAGTACAAAATCTCATTGATTTTTATAATTATTGTCATTTGAAGGGCACCACTATAGAAGTTTCATTAATTATTTTGTCATTGATTTTTCATTATCAATACCATACTTATTAAACACTAACATGTGTTGTCTTTTGTTTTATTATAACTTATAACGATTACTACAATTATGCATATCAAAGTATTACAGCAATTGCGTCAACACCGCACAATGCCGAGTACGAGTACGTTTACTATTAGATAACGAATCAAAAGAAAACACACTACACGGTGACTCATCTCGCCATCTCTAAGTAAATCAACATAAATATCACAGAGGCATTACATAATCCACTATCAACTATAAACTACATTATAAAATGTAAACTACATTATAAAATGTAAACTACATTACATTTGCGACGCGAACACCGGACGAAAGCAATTTCTTCATCGCACCAGTGTTGATCACAGGCAGTGTTGGAATGGGTAACGAACGCAGATCCGCATGCAGACCGAAAAATTCAAACACATTTTTGAAGCAAAAATGTGTTCGTTTTAGGTCATAGGCGGTCCGGCTGACCCCATCGATCAGGACTTCGGATGATTCAGCCAGCAGGTTAGCACCTATGGGGAAAAAAACATTTTAATGTATGTGAGAAGGCGCGTGCTTCCGTGACTCAGACGTTATGTGACGCAGAATGTGACTCAATCTCGTTAGCCGTCACAAATGGCACCGAATATCTACCGCCGAGTGCTGTTCGTATTTGCCTTTAGCGTTATGATGAACGCATTAGTGTTATTGAGAACTGATAGAGTTATAATGTGAGGAATAATTGGCCCCGAATACTCTTGCAGTTTACACCGGTTCTTCCAGGAAAACAAACAAACGGAATTAAAGGAACACATCTTTAAATAAATAGGTCTACATTGTGTTTGTGACCGTGTGATTCACCTGATCGGCAAGCAATCACATATAAGTTAAATTATTATGACAAAGAAACATTCCAATCAATTGTTTGAGAAATAAATACGTACTTATACAGTCAATTCAAAGTTAATGTGATAGACAATCACACGATCAGCAATAAACTTTTTGTTACAAGTTAATCAATAAGGCATTGTTTATTACAACGTTGTACAAGGAACTTGAACAAAAATGATCAAGTACGAAAGGGTTGTGTGTCTCTTTCATCGTTATTACTTTGTATGTAATGGAAACGCCTGTGCGATAGAAAACAGCGGGACAAACATGTCCTTTATTAGACGAGACATCCTGCGCTCCGAGACTTGACCTTTTATCGGTGCGCAGTGTGGTATCAAGTGGCCAGTGCACGCATAAAATGACCGGCATTCATACTTAGCCAGCCTAAAACGGGGATGCGCCTTGATTTCGTCAGACGCCCGAGCTATATCGGTCTTGTATACGTTTGGAAAGTTAAGTTATATGCGTAGCGCACTCCGACTGAGATGTGAGAATGCAGATAACTTTGAATTGAAGCTAACAACATTGGCGTTATAATGTTTTACGATATTTGTGTGTTTCAAATTGAATAATATAGCTTTTTAGGGCGTTTGATTCAGTCTATGTGATGTTTATGCACAGAATATATTATGTCCATCTTGTTTTAGTATTTTTTGCATATTACATCGAAAGCAGCTAGTAAATTTTAATGAACGTATTTCTTATACACTATCACCAATACTATCTTACATAATAGTTAACCGATTACGTCAATTTACAGCCATAAACCTTAACAAGTCCATTCAATGTAATAGTGCAATCATAGCTGGTCGATGTTACGTTAGATACCCACTTCAGCCAGATTTATTTACTTCAAGCTAACACGCCTGTTTTATTTAAATCTACGATGTATCAATAGCATTACGATTACCTTTTAATTTGTGAGTAACGGAACTTGTACCAAATCAGCTTTGTACAAACAGTACCGTAAATTCGGAAAGCTGGTATGATTTTTAGGTCGGATGTCAATAAACTCTGTTTCCAATAAATCAGTCAATTGATGTTAACAAGAGCAGATGAGCTCGTCACTAATTAGCAATGCTAATGACAGAAATGCGGTTACTCTTGATGCTTGAAGGGTCCGCTCCGTGATCTTATTAAAACTTGATCAAAAGTATATCTTACGAAATGTTTGTTTACTTCACATTTTCCAATTTATTTATACGAACTGGTTACTTAAAATATGAATGATAAATCACTATTAAAATACATATACAACACGGTTCACGGTTTTAAATACTAAAAACTGCTTTTTCATGATACACATACATGCACGTTGAAAAATGATGGGAGTATGGAATTTTGCATCTTAATACGAAGCAAAAGTTATAACTTATTGGTCATATTCTTTTGTATGCTTCGCACTGACATGGTAAATATAAAATTGACAATTCACGATCCATTAGGTATAATCACTGTAGCTCGACCGCATCAAGTGTGGTATCAAAATAATTCCCACCATGATCCACTCCCATTGTCATCTCATCCGATATGGAAAAGGCGTAAAATATAGAGCAATACACCAATAAAACGTAACCTAATAAACAGGATTACTAGCAGTAATAAAAACCTACATCGAAGTGTACATGACTTGAATCCGACTTATTGGTCACGTAGAACAAGTAACTTTCAAACAACATCTGAGGCTCACATATAGTGATGACTCAAACTTATTGAATGGGTAAATATATACACGTATTGATTTGCATTATTAAATACCAACAGCATTACTCTTCTAGACTCGCATGGTCTAACACTCTAGACAAGTCTGATATCATGTAATTCAAGATTTTGTGTAACTTCTTCAAGTTAATGTGTTTCACGTCTAAAATTCAACAGGTTAACTTCATTCAAAATTTATTTCAATTATTCAGAAATACAATAGTAGGTTACGGTTCTATTGCATAATGTTTTGGGACAGGAAGTAACATTTATTACCTACTAAGTGGTCAAACCATAATAGAGGTATGTGTCATCAGTACCTACCTACTCTGAACGAGTCTATATATATATATTTATATCTACCTAGTTTAGCTTACAACTATTCCTACAAAATGTATAAGTGAAATACTATGTTTTTACTTGATATTTATGTGTCCCTTACGAAAACTGCAATAAAGAAGCAAAATGAGATAGTTAGAATAAATCGAGGCTAGTTTAACGGTGTTATGTACCCTTTAAATGTACGGAATTACGGCGTGGGTTGAACAAGTGTTTCTAAATTGCAGGAAACCGTACTATTCGTACTACACGATTTCTTGCAAATTTTGCACGTGGTGAAACGATCATTTCGAACCAGGCTTTGCAGTATAGGCATAGATAGGAAGTTATTATCAATCGGCTTGTACTCTATCGCAAAATCTAGCTTAAACGTACGCTTTCTAAGAAAACCTTTCGGTCCAGTATTAGGTCTAAATTAATCCACGTTTCCTGCTGTTGCAACTGGTTGTGTAAACAAGTACTCGCACGTTATTACACGGATAATGTTGAAATAAATCATTGTGGTTGTACTTCTGCGTAGTATTGATAGCAATGACGGCCGTCCATCGGAATTGACGTTGCTTACCCTAAATACACGCTTGTTTGATAAACGGTGTGACCAAGCTCATTGTTCCACGCTTACTACATTTATATATTTGAATGTTACGTTTCGTATCCTCTACACTCTACTGCAATACTTGTAACACCACTTTATTGTTGCGCAAATAATTAACTCATTTATAGTCAATTCTGATTCAGACGATTGCTTGCGATCAGTTTCCACATACATTTGAATAACATCTAAACAAAACAATATGTTTTATTTATTTTCTGCGTGTGGCATTATGATAGGTATCAACGATAAAATCGCCCACTTCTATGTTATTGAACAATAATGTTAAGTTATACGTTTGATTCACTGAGTCGTTTAATAATATGTATAATTATTTAGACGTGAAAATCATTAATACCTAAATTGAGCTTGAATTCACATTTATTTGGATATTAGTCAGTTATTTATAAATTAATTATACTCTTTATTGTACATCTTAAGTTATTTGTTGTGTGTAAAATTTTCCATTTTAAAAATACACGAGTTCTACATTTTAAGAAGCGGTCTCAATTAACGGATTTTTAAAAATTAATTTCCTCATTACAAGTTCTTTTGTCAGGATAAAAAAATTGGTACTCATGGCACTTAGCCGTCAAGATTGATTAAAGAATTGACAACGAAAGAATTAACTTTTTATCTAACGTCACGACTTTAAAATACCGTTAGGCATTTGTTGCATGTATTACCACCTGTCACTATAAAGAGTTACTCGACTAGTTTCTTCTACGGCGTTTTTATGCAGCTATGTGTCAGATTATCTCAAATACATTAATAAAAAGAAACTCGTGCATAATAAATTAGTTCTACTTTAAAGAGAGACAATAAAATTGGTTTGTATATGCTAAATTTAAGATACTGCGGATCGTTTAAACTGACTCATGACTCAGTGGATGCTGTATAGAAACTGCGTAAAAGCGATTTCTCTCAGCCAATAATGTTGAGAGCGAGTAAAACAAGTGTTGCCGATTGGGTTAGACACGGCGACGTTTGCAAATCCATCACAATTTCAATACGTATTACAATATATCCATTGGGTACGAGTGTTTTAGGAATTTTGTGTTGAGTTGAATCCACTTAGAACATTTTTAAATGCTGAATGTGTGACAATTAACTTGTCACTCAAGTGCTTAAAACCCCGATTATGGTGTAAAGTGGTAGGACGTTGATTTACTAGGAATGCAACTGAATGCCGGCACAAAAAGCCGTGACCCGATGTCTGAGGACACGTGAGTCAACGATCTTACAGCACTAAATGCTAAAAATGGCCACGTGTTGAAAATTAAACGTTAACGAAGGGATAATGCAGTGGGGGCCTAAATCTTATGTTGCAATATTGGTTCGAATTACGTTGATAATTTTATGCATACTTACTACAAATCTTTGTTTTAATGGTAAATTGAACACAAAGAAAAACTAAAACGTTAAGTTCAAAACAACAGGAAAATCAATGTTATTGAACATCAGTGTCCAAATTATTATTTAATGTGTTATAGACACCGTTGTTCATAACAAACATGGCTAATATTATGCTATAGATGTACTGTAACGTCAAATAAAATAAATAATATGCCTAAAATATAAGAAAATTTGCTAAGAAATAACGAATTATCAATAAAGGAGCACCGTAGTACTATCTGTTGTAGACTTCTTAACAGGCCGCTAAATAACCATGTCAAGGTGTAAGTTCACAGAGTGTGTCAAATTAAGAGGACCATGATTAATAGAGCGGCCGGCGTCGACTTTGACGGGGTATCTTAGTTTATATTTAGTATAATGTTCTAGATAAATAAAAGTAAAACTTCATTGATTATTTCTTGCAAATCCAACAGCTTGATTTCTTAAATTGTCTGAAGCTGTATACTTATTAACCCTTAGATTCCTCGTTATAATTTTCGGCCTCGAGACGTCAGACTAATACCTTCAGTTAATCAGTAAGGTGCCACAAGCGTGGTTTGGAATAAATGCTTGCCTACAAAAGGGATTGATTGGAGCCGCTTAACCCCATGAACAGTGGTATATTTCTTGGAATAAGATGATAAAACCATAATAAAACTACCGAATGATATATAATATCATTATCTACAATTGAAGCAACGCGCAACTCAAGAGTCATTCTGTAAAGGATTTGACTATGAATAAGTTACCCAGATATGACAGGAAGAGCTCGTTATCATTAATGTCGTTGAATATTATAATGAGGCACACTGTAGCTCACGTGCGGGTCCGGTTGTGACCTCGACATCCCAATTCGTGGAGCACGCACAATTGGGACGCACTTTATTGGGATTCATTAATACTTGTATTGGCTTACCAATAAATGTCATTGTATTTTGTTTAATTCATTAGTTTTTAAGTGGTTATTTTCTTTGCCATTCGTAGTTAATAAAATATTCTCTCAATTCTTGTATCACAGTCACAAGAATTGTATGGTGATAAAATATGTTTAATATTGTAAGTTGACTAAATAAATAATTGAAATAGTTATATTATTGAATGTAATGAACTGTGGCGATATTAACGCATATTTATTAAAGCAAAAATATCGTAACAATAATCTACTGTTTATTAGGCTTTGTTCATATTGTGCGTTATCCTTAATGTTGTTTTGAAGTTCATTCTGAGAATAATATTGATTAAACGTATTCATCAATAAATTTTCCCCACGAGCCCATTGCGACATACGGAAAAATTGTATAACGGTCAACACTTTTATCTTAAGGTTAAGTTTATATTACCTACCTAACGTCCATACCCTGAATGTTTTTTTGTTATCTTCATTGTTTTTTTATAGCCTTGTAAGTATATTCGAATGGTCCAGTGGAAAGTTGCGATTCGTGCGTTTGAAATCGTATCGGATCATATTGATATCGTTTTAGATCTCCATTTTGGGAATAATCAATATTCTAATTTTGTTTAATTGCATTTATACATTTACTTTTATTTCTTTTGCAGTATATTTTGTATTACATCAGTGTTTTATGTATTCTAGGATTTAGTGTGAGCAGTACAATAGCCGCAATATCATTTGTAACTAAAAAAACAAAATCGAAGCAGCTTTTATTTCAGCAGACGTTGAGCTGGAAATTATACAAGTGATTAAAAAACACTAATATCATAATCATTAGTGCATCCATTAAACCATTAACCCGATTCAAGTTAGTGGACATCGGCCCATATGGAAGGAGCAAATTTGAAATTACCGTAATGGAGGGCCAATAAATAACGTTACTTATCGCATCTCTTAATACGCCAAACGGAAGTATAAATTAGCACATTGAGATCGCTGCATCGTGACTCGTTTCGGTGGCAGATGTTCTTACTCCGATGACGTGCGTAACTGATACATGAGTATCAATTATTAGTTAATACATATATTTATTCAATGAAGAATGTGGTTTAGGGTGAGATTTTCCTCGTGTGCAAGTTATTTGTAAACGTTTAACAAGGTAATGAATAATACACCCAGACCCGAAACAAATACTTGTGGTTCTCACAAACACTTATCCCGGTGCGGGGATCGAACCCGCGGCCTCTTGTTTCACAGGCGGCGTCTAACCAACTGCGCCACGGAGGCTGTCAATTTTAACTGCGGAGTTATGCGATAATTAAAGAGTATAGAGGCAATATTTATTACGAAAACAAGAAATAATATAGGCATACTTCGGTAAACTAATTATAAGTTTAGACACTTATAAGGTAAATAAACAATATTTTGTCCACAAGGTGTGTCGCAGCCCGCAGGCCAGCGCTAAATCGCAGTAGCACTGCAGCTGTTATTTTAATTGGATAATGCATTATTATCAAGAGCGAGCGCCGACGTCCATGCAAGTTTTTATTCCCTTTTTGGGATGATAAATGCAACAACATTGTTTGTGAGCGGCTTGTGCGTCATTAATGTTAAATGTCTTTTTTAAGATACATAAGTAATGGTTTTTTTTCTAGTCAAATTATATTTAATGTGGCAAAAAGATATACCAGTCGTACTTACTTAAAATTTTTGCGAAGCTGGTTACGTAGATTAAGTTTTTCGTAATTAAAATTCATTGTACTAAATTATATTGTATATCCTGACGTGTTTCACTATTATGAATAAATATTGACAGATGGAAAAATGATTATAAGCTTAACAAAATAAATATTGTTTTAGTAAAAAGTGTGAAGCCCAAACATGCCTGGTGAGTAAGCGGAGAAATTCTGACACTGACATATTGTTTGCATAGACGCCAGGATCCACTTTCCTTAATAGCAATTTCGATGAAACTCTTGTTTGATTTATTATTTTACTTTTATCCAAAAGTCGCTAATGGAATATTCTAATTTAAGTTATTTATAATTAATTAATTGATAATATTTACGTAATTATATTAATTTGAACTATAACCACATCACAGGATAATAAATATCAATGATTTATGTAAAATTATTATACATTGGGATTGTGCGTGAAGTATGAAAACCTAATTAATTAAAAGTCTACCCTATAGAACATTCAAAAATTTACGATACCGAAGATGTCCGTAAATGTACATATGCATATTACCTGTTGCAAGTTTTATATACCTCTAAATTCTAATATTTATGAGTATTTTCCTGTTTACACGAATATTATTTTTCCGTATAACAATACATATACATTGCTCATGAAAATTAGTGACTGCTTAATAAATAAACGTGTACAAGGGTATTTGTGGGGACAATTCATTACAGAAGTGATATTAGATTGGCTATCCTCTGGAGTCTTATAAGGCTACTACCCTATATGGTATGCATATAATATTGCAAGGAAATGCTTGTTAAGGTCGGTTACGTCTTTGTTGAGGCATGTGTTTATTTCTTCCGGATAAGTTTACATTTTTTGCTTTGTGAAGAAAATAGCAATGGACAATAAAAAACCAAGATGCAACACAATGAATTTACAAAGAATTAATCAGAGCTAGTTCTCAAAAACGGTATCTTTGTCATTAAGGTTATTAGCTCTGGATTGACAGTTGGGCGGTACTTTTCCGTTCATTACCGAATATGTGTATTAACCGTTAGGTACTGTAGCTAGTGCTTGTACCGTAGACGGATTCCTCTTGATAGATACGCTTGTGCGAGAGTTATTGGCATTTAAGTGGGTCCCAGACATTCGGCGCGACGTACTCTGAGGTCAACTTTTAACTGTTCGCGTTCACTGAACTCAAAGGAAGGTCAATTTTTAAAAAGACGAGCGTTCCTTTCACGCTAACGTGTGGAAAGGCCGTGAATCATGTTTGAATTAGCGAATGTATTTGTTGTGCGTTTATACCCACACCGCATCGTCCATAAACGGTAGATGTTTGAGACGGCTATATTGTCAAAAGTGCTAAGTGAACCAAAATGGGGATTTAACACATTTTTAAGCTAAAATTGTAGGTTGTTATGCTTAAGATTTTCATGTAAATGTTGGCATATTGGTTTACTGTTTTCTTCGTGTATCAGCTTAGTTATTGAATGTTTCCGTGATATATGGGCATACAAACTTGTGACTATAGTTCCTAGCATAGGTACGAGTATGTTCGATGTTCAGTGACCTCAGAGATAATGTCGATGGGTTACAAACTTACAACGGAGCTGCACGAGGAATGAATCACGCATAATTCAATAGATCAAGATTTCACTTCGCTAGTCACTTTGGCTTATAAAAAATGAGGCGGATTAAACTGTCTGTACGCATAAACCTACGTAAGTGATTTAAGCGTATTTTATTTCTTAATATTCAATAACTTTATAGCGTAGGTTATATTATAGAAATAAGTTAATTTTAACCTCAAATTTAGTAAAGACAAATAAATGTTAAAGTCCCAACATATTCACAGTTTACTAAAAAGGTCTCCTCAGTAGCGACTTCCGATCGCAGTGTTCTAGGAAAACGATTCAAAGATAAGCAATCACTATGTACACGCGCAAATAGATTATAATGTTGGTAAATAAAACAAATATTATCGTGCATAACGTAAGGCACTGACATTAAAATGTTATCAGGGAGCGCAACGAGGCCGCATTCTGCATCTAATTGATTTATAATAAGTAATAAATTAGAATCGTATCTCGTCGCCACCGACACCATATTTTACATTTATTTGCACTTTCACGAAGCCTTGATATCGGTTTTGCCAAAAGCAATAGCTGTTATTAGTCGTAATATCGACCAAACCGAATAATATCAACTGCCAGTAATATAATTCAACTTTTGCGCAGTAACTTTAATGTGACCTATCTATCGTGTAATATTTGTAACTACAAGTTTAAATATAACTATCGAAATATCAAATAATTGGATGATATTACTATATATCTTGTACTCGAATTAATCGCTATAGATAATGTGAATTGAGATACGAAACATGATTGATGGATATTTGATAAAATCGTTTACAAATCGTTGGATTATTCATAAAGGCAAATACACAGCACTCCGGTCTATACAATAATTGGTTTATCCACAGAATTCTACAGTACAAAATTGTTGAATTTATACACTCAAGTCCTAGCAATATACATAGTTTTGACCTCACATTAAGATACAAGTCTAGAATCGTGGGTATCAGAAACTACAAGACACTTTCGGTCTCACCGAAGATCCGAAAGAAACATTTATCACACAAATATTTGTCTAATTACGGGGATCGAACCCTCGACCTCTCATTTCGCAGCTGACGTCTAACCAACTGCTCAAAATTGATGGTATAAATATTGTGTACTCACCACAACTACCATTTGCCGTAAGTAGGGTTCTTGAAGGAGGACATGGGTGATTTGTATAGAGGGTTTTCTCCGGTGCAGTCTTCCGCGTCGATGTTCTGGTACTCAGGGTCGGAGAGCGGCAGGGGAGGGACCGCGTTGAAGTGCTTCCACGCCAGGATCCCTCCCACCGCCGCCACAGCTGCTATCAGGGCCAGTAAGCTCACGATTATCGGAACTGGGGAAGAAGAATTTTTGTTTGATGATTTGATGAATTTTATATTTTATAATGATATTATACATACATTTTTCATTTAATACACGCACACTAATGCTAACCATAAGACACGCATGTGAAAATGTACGAAACAAATAAAATATCAAACGTGAACGTCAAGATTCTCTTATTAATGTTAAAATTATAATGTTCGCGTATTGAAGTCGAATCGAATCGGTTATAATAAATATTAAAGAAAAGATGTATTTATTTAACCTTGTACTCGTATAAAGCATAGGTTAAGATAGCGAACATTGTTAAACACATAAGGGTGCAGTAACAGTCTATTTCCAGTATAGCAGAATACGGCGATCCCATTAAATAAGATTTAAATTCCTTTAGAGCACAGCAGCTGGCATAGCAAGTACGACTTGAATGCAACGGTGATACAAACACTTTATAAGGGAAGGCTGGCACCGATATTTGTACCTCAGCCAACATTATCTACTCGTGGGATAATGTTTTGATTTATAATGCCGTAATGGTACAAGTGTATGTTGTAAAGTGCACACAGATTATATGCAAATGCCGTAAATCCGTGACAAATGGCTGAATTATGTAGGACAGGTATTATTTCATTTTATAAGTACAATTGATCTTCTGCCTGGCATTATTCACACTTACATGGGATAGGCGCAACATAACATTTCAGCAATTTTGTTGAATTACTATGACTTTTCCCCTAAGCTAAATCTAATTACATGACATAGAAACGAAAAAGGGATCGTTTAGTGATGATGAGATTATATCACGTTCTAAAGAGGGGATACATCGTGAATGTAAAATGACTCGGTTAACTTGTAGATTTAGACTGAAGTTTACCTTCTACAATTTCGAAACACGATGACATAGTTAGATGTCGATTTGCTGACGGTATTTGACAGACTGTGTAGGTAATGAGTTTAGTCTTTAACCTGGGTTCATATTAGCATTATAATAGCGTGATCAACATTGAACACGGCTTCCAGTGTCCTATATCTTCACAAAATTGATGATATGGAATATGAAACGGGTGTATTTGAGGTTGAGAGCAACCAATTTACGTAAATGTCAATTATGGATATCGAACATGACTGCTTACGTATATTGTTGCAATAATATCCCATTCATAATATTATAATAATCATATTTTATCCTCGTATTTAATTATTTTGCATTTTCACACGATTCCCATTGGCTACTGGGAGCGTGCGTCAAGGGCTTCACTCATTGCGGTTGTTTTATTTCGCGATGACGTCACACATGTGTACTTATTGAATGCAGTAGGGAATATCCAATAACATTAACAGAGCAAAAGTTAAACGCAGTAGTTGTAACTGTGTCAATCTATATGGGCTTGTATACGTCATTACACTTGTTTCATACCCGTCCTGATTGGAAGGAGTATAAATCTAATACAATACGAGATTAATGCAACTAAAACTAGATCGAGAAAAAAAGCATAATGTGAAAAAGTCTTATACACAACAGTGAGACGTAAGGAAAAGACCAATCCAGTGAAGATTTCACCGTCGATAAGTCCTCGAGAATCGAGAGTGACTGTGCCCCGCGCGGGACATTTAATTTTAAGCTTAAAAATCCGGACTGTCGAGCTAAAATTAGGCCATCTGGCATCGCTCGACCTAAAATACTGTGAATGATCAAGATAAAATACAAAATATGACGTTCCTGTTTAAGAATTTGGAAAGTATATGAGTATCGAAAAATGAATCATGCATCATTCAAATGCATAAACAAAGACAAGTTCCTACACTGATTCGGGGTCAGCAACAGCAAACATTATTAAACTGATTAAAGTGTTTGAACAAATTTTGTCGCGTCTCTAAGCTAATTATAATGTCAAACAACCAGATAAAGAGTTTCAAACGCTTCCTCGTTACGAGACATTTTGGTGTTTAACTGATCAGATAAAATGGGGTTCATATCTCAATTGGTGGTGTATTTTTGATGCAATGATTTGTCCAACGTCATGATTGTAAGTAGGGGGCAACATAGAACATTCTGAAAATTGAGAGATGAAACTTCTATCGAGTAATTTCGTTTTGTGGCAAAAATAGTACAATTTTATATTACCGTCATTACAATTTGATATAAATTAAAGACAGCATTTATTATATCATCTCAGAAGCATTAAATATGTGAACTAAATATTCCAAAACTAAACGGTTATCCATCGACCAATCGGCATTGAACCCGTTTGGTGATCTAATGCCCAGGCGTTCTCAAACAATACTTTGTTACAAATAATTATTATGTAGATATAACAGTCATCTGTTAGCCCTACTATATTATGTATATCGACCTTTATCTTTCATCAAAATAATATGACTCGGCTTTGTCTAATGTATCGTTAAGGCGGTTTGATAAATTGCTAGTGCTTGCTAAGTTATGAAGGCAGGGCAACAATTAGGTCATTTATTACAGCGAGCAGTAATTGCAATGAACATAGATTACTTGCTGTTATGAATTTCGATACATTGTGTAGATTACAATAAATACATAAGTACTTCTTTAATACTAAGTTAAGACGAATATCATAAACATTGTTTTTTTATCACTACAAAGGAACTAGAAAACCAAATAGATTCCACTGGTAAAAGATGGTTATCTGTGGCCGATTGACACAATTATTCCTCCTCGAAACCGGATGTGTTCAGATTGAACCCGAAACGTGACAGCTGACACGCTTGTATATGTTTATAAGTTCGTAAGTGTGCTAATTGCAGTTTAGCTAAATTTCGAATGTGAATTTACGGAATTATGAGTTATTTAATTACATGCCTTTGTATGTTGTTACTTTAAGTCGTGATCGTGCTACATTTCTCAAAATTTATATTATTAATCTACATAAATTCTATAGGCTCAAAAATAGTGTGTTTATTAAGTTTGATGTTACATTTAACGGACTCTATGTTTTGTTTTATATTACTACGATGTAAAATGTAAATATACTTATCCAAATTATTATATTACAAAAATTATAATCGAAGCGAGGTCGTTACGAGAGCTGAATTCAATTTCATTGCCATCAAATTTTAAATTACCATGTTTGTACGTAACCTTAAGTTGTATCAGATGTTATGCGTAAATATCTTCCGTCCATAAAATCGAACAATTCATAAAGTTCACTTGAACAGTTATAAAAATTATCAAGAAAATACTAATTGGTACCACAGTATAATGTTGTTGTGGGTGTAATACACAAAAATGTTTATTAAGTTTGTTATTTTAGGATGGAACCATATAAACAATCGCGTAGAAAGGGATTCTATGAGATGATGGAACGCAACTGGCGCGTTATCAAATACTGGCTCGTCAGAGAACACAACTGTGTAAACTTATTTAACAATACGTTGCGGTTGCTACTTGCTACTGTCATCAGTAATTTTAGATCGAATTGTATGATGTATACGTACATTTTGTTTATAATAATTTAATACACGATATATTTCATAAAACACTTTCAGGAACAATCTTTACAATCATGTATCCTTGTTGTAATAATAAGAAATCGAAAACAAAAGAAGTTGGTTTTATAAAGCCATACCTCCACTTTTAACAATGAGTAAATATTTGAAATTTAAAGCTATTTGAATCTACAAACGGACTCACCTTTAGGCCCCGCGGTGGATTTTTCCACCATAACATCGTTGCAAGTTTCCTGCACCATGTACGTGATCTCGTTGTTCTCGTCCCTCATGGCCCAGTAGGTGACTGCACAATCAACCACAGTCTCGTTGCATTTCACCCACACTCGCCTGTTGAAGGTATCTTTCATCTCTGTGAGGCTGGCGTTGTAGACGACCCTGGTCATGGGCAGGATGCAGTCGGCGCAGTCGCCCAGGGTGTTGTTGAGCAGGCAGTGGTCGCAGGTGCTGGTCTCGAGGCACAGGTCGGTGCAGTACTCGTCCTCGTCGAAGTACTGCGAGCCCTCGCGGTCGTTGTAGCAGACGCACTTGTCGCACGGCCCGCAGTAGCCGTTTCCAGAACATTCCACCTGGACAAAGATGAATACGTGATAATCAAGTCCTTAGTGAATGCTCTAGATGCTGTTCATTTTTCAGTAGTATATGTTTTGCCTAAACACAACATTGAATTCAGAATTTTATGGATTATGATATGATAAAGGCAGGAAATTTAGACTCTGCAGACTTATTTATTTTAATTATTATTAGATTTAAATCAACACTTCCAAAAAGCTAGTAAAAAATATTTTTGGGTTTTAGCATCCGAATACTAAGATTTTTTTTACAAAACAAAATGTTATCAATTGTAGTGTCTTGTAGGAAAGTGGCTATGTTAATGGTGTTTTGGAGCATTTTGTTGGAGTAATAAGTGTAATTAAATGCATAACTTACATAGTCTCTCTTTGGGTTCGTGCACTGAATGTCTCCACGTTTACCTTCGCATATTTGCTTATCACAAAACTCTCCAGACCTGAAGAATAATTTGGATTTCATATATATAAATTAAACCTAATACGTAAATTCAATAATTTTAGACTTGAAATACAAATCTCACTGAAATATTTCTATTTACGAAAGGCATCTGGTAGCAAAACCATATACAATTATTTTCAGGATATTTTTGGAATTTACAAGAATTGTCTATCAGTCATGAAGGAATATCTTCGAAAGTTTTAGATACGCCTGATCAGATATAGTTCGCTAGCTATCTAGGCTATGTGTCAAACATTATACGGTACAGAACTTAGTGAATTTTACATAAGCTTGTGAATCTTGTATTTTATTAACACTTAACAGCGACATCAATCGTGTTCGAAGTGGCACAGTTATCTGATCGGCGCAGACATCGTCTTCCTTTATTCCGCAATCGCTCTCTTTCTTTTAACTCGATTTGTTATTGAATGTAACTGGTTTCGTTTCACCGTTCCTGAGGTGTACGTGACCGGCGACACGTCACAGGATGAAAGGATGTCCTTCCACTCAGCCATTTATATCTGAGCAAATGGCCCAGTTAGTCCTAGTTACATTTGACACCTAGATTTGTAGTGCCTAGTTCAATGACTCAAAAATATTTTTAGTCGTAGTGAAATATTATTCGCAAACTTCCGTGTAAATGTCCGACGACATAGTTACCCGCTACAAATAGATTTTCAACGTTACGCTCATTATTGTTGAGTTATTATTAAAACTGTGCCACCGAGCTTTCTAATGGTTTTTTTTGCTTCTAATTGATAGGTTTGACAATTCTGTTGTTAGAAAGAATCCTTTCTATACCCTAGTTTTGATAAACTGCTTCCATCCCCCACCTAATTAGACCATTACTATGTTCAGAAACCTAGCCTCCTAATAAAATAATGTGCCTAAATCGTGGAAGAACACAAGCAGTTGGTAATATCAACTGATATAGCCTATTTTTTTTGCCATAGTAAATCCCTGATCGTTACTATGAACCTCTGATGACATTTAATAGTTAGATCGTACACCAATTACATGTACTTACCATCCCTCGTAACACTGACAAGTGCCGCAGTTGTAATTCCCTCTGAAATAGCATTTTGGCGATTTCATTTCGGTTAGGCAGGTACCAGCCTAAAAATAAACATAAAATTTGTGTTTAACGTTCGGACTCAGATGCTTTTAAGGTCAAATAAATAGATTTTATTGCAAAGTTTTTAAGAAGAAAATCTATTTAGAGGATTTTTTAAATTTTATTGTATTGTATCAGCCTATATATCTATGTCCCACTGCAAGGCACGATCCTCCACTACAATCGAGACAATTTAGAGAGGAACTACATATTAACATGATATTTAAAAAAAAATGTTGGTGAAAATTAACACAAACCAGAAATGAGTTAATACTTAATTATTGTCAAAATGATTTCCAAATTAGATTAAAATTGAATTATATTTTTATATCTTTAATGACAGAAGTAGCGTTATGTTCATTATAAGAGGTTTTGGCCGAAGATTAAACATTGGGTATTTCAAAAATTACAGATATGTAGTGAAAGCATTTCTATCGTCTAAAGGTAATAAGGTATAGGTTCTTATGTCTATACAACAATACTCGTAATTGAAAAGAACTTACGCTGTTGTCTGTAACGGGTATGAGGACGGGAGGTCTACCACTCACTGGGTAACCACCATTGATCGGATTGCCACCCTTGGTCGGACTGCCACCCTTGTTGGGACCATTGGGTTGTATTTTAACTTCACAGAATTGTCCAAACCTGTGGAAAAATGAAAGTGATCACCGCACTCTACACATTTAAGCTCAGCTATATTGACTAACTTTAACCATATCATTTTCCACAGAAATATACATTTTCATATAAACTCATGGTTGAAGTTAAGGTCCCAAGTTATTTATGAAAGTAGGTCTTAGTCATTTCGTTTATTGAATTTGGATTGCTTTTGTCATCACTCACCATCCGTCATAGCAGGAGCACATGCCACAAGACAAGTCGCCGCGCAGGTTGCACTTCAAAGACTCTTTCTCCACTTCCTGGCTGCACATGCAGGCGCAGGCGACGTGGTACCTGATGGTGACGTCAGACTTATTCTCGATGGTCACTTTCGCGTGAGCGTACTCGTATACCCCGCCGGTTGACTTGCAGAAATCCCAGCTGGGAGTGGCTTGGATGGTGACCACACATGTGGCACCATCGCACTCGTTCCGATGAACTGACACGGCTATGTTTCTACTCTGTGTCGAGTTTACGAGGGATACATTTACCTGTGGAAAGGAAGCTATTATTTATTTCTGATATAGGATATAGCTATGGGGTAAAAATTGACAGTTGCAACAGTAATTTTATACAACCATGATTGTTAACGCGATTACTGTATTGGTTAGTTAAAAGAATACAACAAGAATACAGCGCTACTAATAATATTAAATGTCAGCGCTGGTCGTTATTTGGTCATAAAAGAAAATGAAAGCTATAAAGTTATTAAGCTTCATTGAAATTGTGATACGTGTATCAGGCATAATGGAGCGATCTTAATGCATTTATAATTGTATCTACATTTAAAATGTAATGACAAAAATCATGCGATTGTAATTGTTTACATTGTTAAAGTAAACATTTGTTGCATTGTTTGTAAAGCTCTGAGGATATTACATGTAAATTGACACCATTATACAATCGCTGCGCGCGTGTGACCGAACACAATTACCATATTCTGATGTGATTCTTTCCTTGATTGTTATTGTATAAAAACTTGATGTCTGTGGCGCAGAGAAGAAAGACGTTTGTGAAACGGGAGACCGTTGGTTTGATCCCCGTACCGAGACAATTGTTTTTTAGACCCACTTCTGAGACCGAGTGATGTGAGACCAAAAAGTATCTTGTAGTTTCTCATACCCACGATACAAGATGTCTTATCCATAACATTAATCTTATTCTAATGCCAAAAACTTTAAAAACTTACTTGCAGTTTATCAGGAGAATCGTAATTAATCTCCAGTTGTCCAGGGGTGTCTATGTACAGCCTTCTTTCCTTCAACAGCGGCTGCTTGCCCAAGCCACTGGAGTATATGGATGGAATCGGCTCTCGGTAACTCGAACACCAGTCATCGTCAGGTGTCGTAGCCACTGAACAATGTGCGTTCTGCAAAAAAAAGAACGTTTATAATCTGCTGAAAGATGTAGTTTGAGTAAAGGTTGGAAGAATAAGGAAGCTAGAAAGAAAAAGGCGTTGTTAAATATAAAAAAATGTGATCGCTAGCAGAAAAATTAAAAACTATTTGAACGTTTATCTTATATGTATATAAGAAATAAGATATTTCAAGGTGTAAATTGATATTAAGTACATATTATAACTTTTGTACGGTGACGCTGAATTCCTTTTATTTATAGTTGTGTAATTACGGCTAAGTGTATCAGGATTTTAAGTATTTCTGTTAATTTAAGTAATAAATACATAAAACATGCCGGCGTTAACATGAAGTATTAATTATGCATGGTACTAAAATGTTTTATGTAAACTACATGCCAAGTTACACGTTGTTTTAAACAGGTAACGTAAACAAGTATTTAAAGCGCATTATAATTGTGTATCATAACGCCGGAATTGGTAGAGTAATTATAAAATATATTATAAAATTATACCGTAGACTTGTTTAATTGAACTACGGCCTTATTACGTGTTGCTGTTTATGGGTCGACGCCTGATTCCTAGACAATTACACAAACGCTAACATTAAACGATGTGACTGAGATTGGAGTCAGTTAGCATAGCAAGTCGCTATCGTACCAATAGATGTGACTATACCGTAAGAGTCTGTAATGGACAACCGGCAACTGCTGACCTCAGAAGTCCTCTGCAGCCGATAGTTCGATTTGGAAGGGTTAGGCCAATAGATGTAAATAGGACATGTCAGAAATGTACAATCATGAGATACGTAAAACTGATTACATATTTTTTATTGATAAATATTTGTTAAGAGGTGTTATAATAAAGATTAGGTAATAAATATTTTATGAGTTTATATTTTACCGGTAATTAGTAAACCGGTGCTTAAAAACTTGAGACATTACATATTTTATCTTAAGTTATAGCGTATCGAAATCTAGATCATTAAATTGTATCGGAGCAAACATTAAATTATGCTTCCGAATAACGTATACATTGTTAGTATAGCTCATACTACTTTGGTTCTTATTTTCAGCCTTTCAATATCTAGAATATTCATGCAACCAATTCATTGCATTCAATTCAACCAAATGTTCGACACCGGCTGTGAAGCGCGAGGTCGCGGGTTCGATCCTCGCACCGAGACAAATGTTTGTGTGATCCCAAGGCGTTTGTCTCGGGTCTGGGTGTTTTTGAGACCGAAAATTCTCTAATAGTGTCTGATACCCACGACACAAGACTCGATCTTAGTGTGGGGTCAGAACTATGGATGTGACTGTTGGGTGCATTTATTATTATTATTAGACATCATAAGTTGACGCCTGCAACACCGAAGTAGTACACAGAGATGCATCAAAATTCAAAAGCCATTCCATACTTTACGGATAATGTTTCCGGCCTAAAATGTAATCGCAGGACTAATAAAATTATTCTTTAAAAAGTTTGGAACGCAGAATTAAAGGATGCATGAATTATTCATATTATCCACAACAATTTAATTCCTTGTGTAGCTCGGGCGGCGCCGGACAGCGAAGCCGCGGGTGCAAGAAACAACCACACTTAAAGTCAACCGGTACTGACTTGCTTCACTTGTGCTATTATTTACACAACTTGACGCTCATTAAACGGTCTTTGATCACTCATATTCATTGAATTGACAAACAAATTATTTACGACTATTCTCAACTGCCTAGTAAAATTAAAACGGAAGAGTAATTAGACTTTGTTATGGCAGTTAAACATTGTAAAGGAAGGATACTAAATATCAATTATCTACGCAAGGGTTGGGTTGCAAAAGTCATTAGTTTGCCGAAAGAGTCAAAATATGAACTTAAACTTTACAGTATGGAATCAAGAGTATGGGGCATACTTAGGTATATGTGTACAAATAATAACCAGCTTTTCTAACTTCTTGTAATTTAACTATAAAATATTTTATTTTGTCTATGGTATTAGTTATTACTGGTCTATTAGTGGGCCCAAGGCTCCTTCCTAACCCGGTTCTGGCAGGGAAAGCTAAATTTTTTCGCATTGCTTTAACGCAGCCAGTCGTAGAGAACAAATCTTGACAGAGTAAATGACGACTTTCGTGACAAAAAATCATCAGCATGTCGTATCGTGCTTTCGGTAGCGTGTAAGTTTTATGATTTGTTTTAACTTAATTATGTTATGTTTTGGTCGTAAAAAGTCAAACATGTATTGTATACTAAATATTATTGTTTATTTGGGCATTCAGACACAGGAATGCAACCCTGTATTGTGTATTATGAAAGTTTTAGGGCAGTGTTTAACAGTTTACAACTCACAGTATAAATAAAGCATAACTTCGGGCGAGCATCGCATCACACATGCAAATGCCAAGCGAAAAGGAACGGTATGATATGTTCGAGCATAAAATGTTAAGAGCCCGGGTGTTCCCGCTCAGCGAGTAATATTCATGTCATATAATTATAATGCAAGAGGAGAGGATGGGTGTGGAACAATTTTACACCCACGCAAAAAGAACGCTCGAGTAAACTGGCTTAGCAAGATTCAGAATCGGGTCGTTTACCTGCCGCACAATAACTATTATATCAAACGTCTCGCCTTAGTTTTTGTGTTTATCAGATTTTGATCTACGCGCTGTACTTTTAATCATCTGTATTGAGAATATCGTTAGGAATTTGTAAAGAAACTTCGCATGAAACAGCTGCTTTGTTTGAAACTTGATGCGTGTAATGTTTTATTAATGGAAGACAATTTTAGTTTCCCTTTACCCGTGTCTTATTGTACATGTGATACATGAATCAACGGTGGGAATAGAAAGCACTATTTGATGTTTTTGTAATTATTCATAAATGTATATTGCGAAAGTGTTTGAATAGCGTGCAACACGACGGTATCGTTAACCCAAAACATGTCTTTAATAACATTTTTATTATTTAAAATGATAAATATTTACTTTTGCGTATACTTTGTTTTGTTACAGACGTATAAAAATATTATTATGGTGCAATAAAAGCGGCATTTCATAAACACAGACTGCTTTCACCGCTTTATTCGTCCTACGTGTAGGTCTAGTTATAACTAGCAACACAATAAAAAGGGCCATTAACCCTTCGGCCGCACAGAATCCGCCGATGTGGGTGTCGCGATAATGGTAGAGATTTGACGATTATTCCCGCTCTGTTTTGATCGACGAGATAATGTATCTGCCTTCTGTCTTTATCGTTTACGGTGTGGGTGAGAGGAGCGGGTATATCCACAATCTAAGTGCTCGGTCGGAATAGGCAGCCGTGTGGGTGGTGTGAGATAGTGGTACGACAGAACGGCGGCCGACCCGTTGCGACACCTAGCGTGGGGTAACAAAGCTATACGTAACAAAGCTTATTTCAATGTATATGTATAAGGTAAATACTAATTTATGCTCCGATCTTCCTGTATGTATTGTGTTCCTTTAGAATTAAGCTAATGATTTCTTTATAATTTGTTAGTCACGAATGCGTCCCGCATGCAATATAGTAGGAATTGTTGTGAGTCAAATAAATTGTAAAATTATTCACTGGGCGTGTCCTGGTTCTAGTAAACATCAAAATTTTGCGTTTAATTAAATATATGTAAATAAGCAATACCATTCCATTTAAATAGCTAATTTTGGTACTAATTAAAAAAATAAATTGCCTGAACAGCAATATTATTCATATAAACAGATAATAATAAATACGGGCGCGTGTAATATACCACGCCCTTTTGCAATTATAGCTCAAAAATATCTACACACGCACATGTTTAAATATGGTAGATCCATACTCTACCAAACTTACCAAAGTCTGAGTGTTAAAAAGT
Organism: Deilephila porcellus; assembly: GCA_905220455.2. Taxonomy (NCBI): domain Eukaryota; kingdom Metazoa; phylum Arthropoda; class Insecta; order Lepidoptera; family Sphingidae; genus Deilephila; species Deilephila porcellus. Next base: position 12,166,256 of record LR999974.1, read on the forward strand.
TGTTTAAAACTGATATAGATTTGCTATAGCTCGATTATACTATAATGGATCCGATCGATCGAAAGCTAACTTGAAATAAGCATTGTTGTCGCGCTTTTTATTGTTGCTCAACAAAGTTTGGCTCTACCGTTTCTCTCCTCTTTTACCAATGCATTGCTACGCCGCGCCCCTACCGTACTCAAATAATATTTAAATATAGTAGGCGTTTATCAGTAATGGCAATCAGTTACATAGAAATTGAACAAAAAAAATGTGCTAAATAATGTTTAACAATTATAACTTTGGCTGTTTACTTAAACGTAAGTTTTATAAGATGTATTCGTTATATACTTGTACGATTTTCCATATAATAAAAACCACGAAGGTAGTAATGTGACAGGTGGTATTAAAGTAAGGATAATAGTATAAAAGCCACATTTTAAATCGGGTCATTAAGCGTGCAACATAAATATGATACAAAATAACAAAACAAGTAGAACAATGGTTCACAAATTTAATAAAACCAAGAAGATAACTTATTGTTTTCCGTCACTGACATCACCCGCATTTTGTTCTCGGTAATCCCATCCCTGTTTAGTCATGTTGCGGTTAAATTCTATAAAATAAGGTTAAACATAGCTATGATTAAGGTCTACCTTAATACCAGTTGGTTGAAGAATAGTGTTAAAAACAAACCAATCAGTGTATTGACTTTGTTTAAAATAACCACATTTAAGTGAAGCGTATTTATAAAAATAAGGTTTGCATACAAAAAGTTCTTCTAATTTTGTTATTAGTACGACGGGCAAAGAGAGCAAGCACTTTTTATTGAAAACTTATATGATCTGTTCCGAGTAAACGTATCAGTAATACATAGGGCCTAACTATATAGGAAGCGAATGCAGAAACGGTGAGTCGTTATTATGAAAAGGGGACAAACAACATGATTCACTCCAATAAATATGTTGCGTACATATATGGAGAGGATTGTACTTAGACGGGAGAGTACATTTTATTGCTCTGGGCGGATTTTAGATCAGAAATGCAAAGCACTGCATTAGGTAGTAAAGTAAAGGGAGCTCATTAAACAAGCATATCTGCTGTTTAAATTAGTCTAGCAAGGAATTGTTAAGGAGTTCTCCGCCCACTGCAACATATTATTGCTATAAACACATCAGGAGGAAAGTATCTTTTGTATGAATTGCTATGATATGTCACGGCCTGTGGGAAAAGGTATAGTGGGTTGGGTTTCGTGATAAACCACACAAAAAATATATTTTTTCTAATACGTTCATAGCACCGTCATGGTATGATAAATTTGGCAATACTAGGCTGAGATTCTTATTGGGTTGTCTTAATAAGAACAATTTCTTTGTTGACGTGACACGTTCTTCATATGTTGGAATTTAGGGGATGTTATATTTAAAACAGACGACTAATATGTGCCACTAGTTTACTAAAAATATGTTACATTACGTGGGACCAAAATGAAAATACTCGTCAATGGAGGTCGGGTGAAGATACTTTAATTACGATCTAACATTCCGATGCCCACGCGTTGTCTTGTAAAAAAAAGTACAAAGACACATTCTCTCGTAGTTCGTACATATATTTTCTTATATGCGGGGTCAGCGCACTTTGTGGAGACGGCAAATAGTAGAAGGGGTTTCGCAGACGTCGTAAACACAGCAGAAAAGTCGATCAAGTCTGGCGACACTCCAAATAGACGTCCAAGTGTTTTAAAGTGCATTCTTGTCGAGGATTAGTAACTGATAAATGGCTGCAGTAATGCCCAAAAGTTAGATACGGTACGTTTGTAATAGGATTATTTTTTAAACTGTTTTCTAAATAAATACAGCAATTTTTATAAATCAATGTAGATGGTTTTCGTTATATGCTAATACTAAAAGGAATTAATGTGGTGAAGATAAAAATTGTAAAGATTCATAAATGTTTTTCTATCTTTAATTTTTTGTACAAGATGGCACAATCTATTTGAGTGGTAAAAATACACGATCATATAATCTTATGGTCGGTTTTATTAGTTTTATTATTTACAAGCTGATATTAGATTAACATAAATCCAGATTGTATCCCACGATGATGCTCACGAAGTGACAGTTCCCAAAAAATTCAAACACAAATATATGTTTCGTTTCCTTAATTAATTTAATTTCACTATTGAATTAGCAGATAATTATAACCGTAAAAGTCTGATAATGATGAGTTAATCTCAAAGACAAATCGCAAACAAACAATGAAGCCAAACAACTAAGATAAGAAACTTGAGGTTGGCTAACAAAAATAAAGCGATTGGCCAGGTGTTAGAGCGAGGCTGGTAATAGAGATTGCATTTTTAAGTACAGCATAGTAAAGCCGGTACTATTACGATACAGTCGGCTTGGCTACCCATTCACTGGGACTCAGTGCATGTCGTGGGCGGTTTGAGTCGGTTATTTCGTAAACCGTCTAGGTATATTCAAAGTTACTGTATTAGAATGATAAGCGTGCAATGAAACACTGAAATATCGCTAATTTAAAATGAATTGGCTGCGTAATATCAAAGCTTGAAATTAATGCTAAATATTTGATTTGTCATTCTGAAATATGATTTTGTTTAGTTCCTCGTAGATTCAGACTTTCAAATAAAATTATTATAAGTTACATAAGTACACTTATAAATGAATTCATTTTATTGTTTCCACTTTCGATAGCCCTATTTGGATCTAAAGTTTAAACAGAACAAGTACTTAAAACTAAGCTCACACTTACCAGTTACCTACAGCATTAATTGCGCGATCATATCAGCTCAGAAATAACGTGCCCTTTGTATTTTTTAAAGGTAAACGTTGTGCAAGAGTGTTAACTCAAAAAACTGAGATGTTTCACGCATATATTGGTGTTAATGATGTTAATGGGTAAGTGGAGCGGCCGCGCTTAATTGTGCTGATTGATATGCAAGAACTTCATTCATTTCTCACGTAGGTACTGAGGGCCATTTTTGGAAAAGGTTCGTTTTGTATCAACACCGCATCTGAAGTAATTAGCTTAATGCAATCGTTGAGATTTATTGGACCAGGTGTATGTCATGTAAAGTTTGAAATTAATTGATTACATTAATTACGAGTCAATAAATCGGTGACTGGGACACAATTACACTGGCTTTTAATTTAGTAAAACAACTTTAAATGTCTGTGAACATTAATTTTGGATTTTAATCACATATCGTGGAAATCCACTTTATAAAAATGTCTTAAATCTGATAAATATAATTTCTTAGGGATTGGATACATTTTATTCGCATATGTTCATGTTAATTCTTCTGCGTGATGCATAAAAACCATGGTGTGCTAATATTACGTTCATAAGTTTAGATTACAAGCAGGTGCAAGATGAAATTACTGGTTAATGTTTACGCTGGAATTAATTATGTCAATGAGCGAATGAATAAATAAACGATCAAAGCTTTTTTTAATTATGCAAGCTACCTGGGCCATAAATTATGGGCATTGCTGGAAACTTTATGGAAATTAGGAATACTGATATTAGGGCGGTCACGATATCCGATAGTTTAGGAGATTGTGCATAAAAAGCATATTATTAGGCATTGCGAAGTACTGGGCAATGATAATGACAAAAAATTGCATCGATCTGTGTCATGGTCAAACAAAGTGATCCGTTACAACAAACAAAGAAAAAGTTAAATCGATTATTTCTCTTACTTGTTGGTATGATTGTAAATTAAAGTAGTTGCACGTTGCTACAAAACTTTTTCAACGTGTTTTTTATAAAACTCTTATTGAAAATCTGCTTAATTTTCATATTCCTTAATAATGATTTCTATCAGTGGACAAGTCAAATGCAATTATGAACGGGATAAAATTTTCCTCTACGTATGGCATGCAAATTACAAAGCCATGACAACAGTTTAATTAATAATACATGACCTAAATGTTACAATAATTCATATCACTATAAACAATTTAAATGGGACAATAAATTAAGTGTCAGACATTAATTAACTACATATATACGGCAATGTTGCAACTATTGTAAGGGAACCTACAAATATTTGAAATTGAACCGAAGCCAATGTAATACTAGTGTCAAATGACAAGTTAAGCAGCTTGTGTTTATCTGCACCAGAACTTCGATTGTATTGGCTTCGTCACAAATGAATTCCATGGAACATTATTAGTGTGGTTCCGTGGTACATTCGTTTAATGAGACAAAATGTTTTGAGTAAAAATACATATTTCGTTAATTAATACAATTATGGACAATTTAAGAAAATATTCACGAGAAAATTACTTGAGATGCCTTCATCAAACTTGATTGATTCTGAAATGCACCGCGCAGTTTATAACACCGTTAAATGGTTACCTGACACAATAATTATAATGGTGTCATATGTCACTGCCCTATGTGAAATAAGAGGTGGACCTCTGCTCCAAATGTCATCGATAATGACAAAGTTCATACAATATATCAATATTACGGCACAGCCGAGCCGCAACCCCATCAATCAATGCAACCCAGAGGTTATGATTATGCCCAATATTAATTGCGTAAATAACAAAAATAATATCACACGAATCCAACACGTTGCGTAAGCGTAAAGTTCAAGTAAAACATATGTATTTATGCGAAAAATATATCGTTGCTGAAATCATGGGCGTCGTTACAAAAGGGACATTAGCGCATGATTGATGACAGTGTAAATTTCATCAAGTCTATACGTTTTAACGATTATGCTCATTTCATGGTAGTGTCGTGCTCGAATATTGTGCAACGTTTTAATGTGTAAAACACGAACAGATATAGGTCGACGGTATGTGTTTATAATTTCTCGGAATGGTGTGATTGCGCGGATGTTTGTTGGTTATGCACTTCTGCGAGCACGATCACGGATCAACTTATTTCGACGGTTTCGCCTGGTCTAAATCAAGCCACCACATTGTAGTGATTCTATAATTACTTAGTTATATTGCAAAACTTCAGCGGATGTTTTCCGAAACAGTCCCAAACTTGTATTATTTTATTTATTTACGTCGTTGTAAAAATGCATTATTATCATTTAAATCTTATGGGTACAGCTTTTATGCTATACTAAAAGTTAACTAAACAAAGCTGTCTTAGTCTGAGGAAATAAATAATCAAAATCATTTATATGCACGTTTTACAATGTGGATTTGCTAAGATTTTGCAGGCTGTCAGATTTACAATCTACAACTTGTTACTGACATATCTTGCAGGTAAATAAGTCCAGTCGGGAGATTATTATGCGTGTTCTACCATAGGAATTACTCTGTTTATTTGCGCCGAAGCTTGTAGTGCATAATAGCACTGACGCCTCGCTCCGCTACATGTATGATTCATGAGTGATTTATTCAACTTTCTTGCAATACCACCTACAGAGCACTACCCACGACGCTAAAACTTAGATTAGCTGTAAGTGGTGCATTCATTCGTTATATGGAAGGATCCAAACACCCAAAACACAATAGGTTGTTAAGTTCATTGACTTTACACCCTCTTGTTGGCAACAAAAGCATTTTATATTATAATTTAGGAATATTATGAGTTTGTTGCACCAAGTAAACTAATATATCGCCAGACATCGCTATCGTGCCAGTTATAATGTAGGCAATTTGTAATGTTTAAAAAAGATAACAATTCGGGCAAAGTTCGACGCGCCCGGACCGCAGTAATGCAGTTTACGGAGGATTCGAATGGCACCGTGCCAGTAGATCCTTAATGCAAAATTGTTGTAAAAATAACAATGATTTAATGTTTCCTTTCAGCGTGATTCATAGGAGACAAAGGCTTTTTTCCTCAACTATTGCCTGATGGTTAGTTTAGTTAAGTAGCGGATATTGGAAAATGGGGTTACGCAGGAAATTCGTCCATCGATCCGTACTCCGCGGCACTTCAGCTGATTGTGTGTATCAGCATAATAAAGCTACTTAGACACCACTAAAGCGTGGAAAAAAACACGGATATTTTTATCTTGAGATCTCGAGTTTCTTAAAGTTACAATTTTGGATTCTTTTAATATGCGTCTGTAAATGATTGCCATTATTAGGGTAATCTGAATACGGCTCTATTTTTTCAGTAATATTGCATAATATGTATTACTTTGACATTTAAAAGGAGGATATTTATGTATTATTTTACAATATATTATTATTTTGTACAAAACCGCAGCAGATATACCGCTAACACACAAATTTACATTTAATTTATAAGCAGGTATTGCTCTTGTTTATTCACTGACCTATTTTCGGTGATTTTATTCGCCACCTCACCAGACTATTACTGTGTAATAAGTGGTTTCCAACTGACCTTATTCATACAAACATACATAAACTCACGCCTTTTTTTCAGAAGGGGTAGGCCGAAGTTCTCCTGGTAGCAACCAGGACACCCACGTTTCGTCTTGTGTATTCCGCTTCCTTTCCACGATGGTATAAGGGGCGAGCCTATCCCCATATCGGGCACAAATTCCTGACTCTTGGCTGATAATTAATATAAAAGTCCAATATAACTTTGCTCGACCCGGGATTCGAACCGGAGACCTCAGCGTTGCAACCGTACCGTAGTACAACTACGCCACCGAGGCAGTCGGCACGTTATTCATACTACATACATATAAGTGTAGGTATTACTCGTACATGCTGGTTTTCAAGGTTTTACTATCTTATCACACGTGGGTGCATCATGCCTACATTATAACGGACTTTTTTTCTCACGATCTTTGTTATTGTCGGTATATTGCGGATTTAAGTGTTTTTTTTTGTTTCCGCCTGGGATTCACTTTATTCTGGCTATTATGTTCGTCTCATTCAAGATATTTTTCGCAATATACACGTGTGCATTATTTATAAACAAAACAAAACTGTTGGGTAGTTTGCGTGCTTAATGTCTTGTTCTAACGTGAAATATTTATCAAAACAAACGTGACAAAACATGTTTTAACTAACTAACAGTTTACTCATAAGCAAAATTGTTTTTTTTTATATTGGCACATAGCTATTTCAATGCACGTGATGTTAAATACAGTAAAATCCAAATCGAGTATATATCTTGGGCCAGTCTGATCGAAACCGGATAGAAACAGGCTGAACCCGAAACCCGTCATTCTTTTGTAGGTCGTGTCGGGTTTTCCAACATCTTGTTCGGTGCCAGCCCGAATGGATACGAATGTCCGACTACCAGTTATTGGTTTCTTAGATTTACGCGAATGTTACACATTGAAATAAAAGTCCGCCCCGTGACCACGAAAGCTGTAAAGCAATCGAAACATCGGGAAGTTAAAAAATGTAAAAATTAAACCAAATCGCGATAAAATCCGTAAAAAATGTTTTATTTCAATACGTTATTGGGTTTCCGGAAATTTCATTCTTCGAATGAAACGCATTTCAAAAATCCAGCAGTTCCTATAAATGTTTTTGTCATACTATAAACTTGCCGTATGTAATTAGTAGATATGTAAATATAGCAATGACAAACGTAACGGTAATTAATCATAGTGTTGCTTCAGAGGAAAATCCATTAGAACATTACTTTAAAATTTAAATAGATCAACTATGTACCATCCAATAGAAAACGATTTAGATGTTTCGAATCATAATTATGATGTTGGATGTGGAGCGGGTAATGTTCTGTAGTACGCGGGCCGGGCGTTGCGAAATTATTAGTGTAATTAGTGTAGACACAATTAGTTATTCAAACGTGTCCATTTAAACAACAGTTACATTGGCAATGTGCTTGATCTGCCGACTACGTCCGTTCATTCATTCGCCTTGACAGTACCGAACTTTTTGAATAACCAAACTCGATTTTTAAATGTCAAATAAAAGATTAATAATTATCCTCCAAACTTTCCGTAACTAAACAGTACGCACTACGCATGACTGATTCCAATTTGTATAACGATTAATAAATTATTGTAGGAAATTGTGTTGTTTATTTAAAAAAATAATTAATGATAGATTCTCGGCTACATGATAGTCAACATCTCAGGTTGAAACTTATAAGATAAACGTCTGCTAAAGTTAACTTATAAAATTGTAGGTACAACCTTGAGTGTAAGCGTTGTGAAAAAAAATCAATGAAACAAGTACTTATTTACGCTGACACTCAGAAAGATATTTTCGTACCACGATGTTTTAAAAGGAACATTTTTATACCAACTTTGGACCAAACGGAAATCCATTACATATTTTTGTAGAACGGATTATTATTAGACTCTATCGAAATAAATGATTTGGTTATATTTCGAAAAGAAAAAGAACATAATTCCATTTGGTAACATTTAGTCTAATAGATATTCAAATTAATAAGCAATATCAAAGCACATTAAACGCGGGTTGCGCAGTAAAATCCATCAACATTAAGGCACAGAAGTCATTACTGTACCAACAATGTTTTGCTTGTCACGGGGCACTTAATATGCGGAGTCGATGTACAATTTGAAGGTTGAAATCAATATAATTGAGAGCCTCTAAGAATAAATTGAGCATCGTTAATGAGAGGAAAATATAGTCACGCTAGGAAAGATGAATAATAATTGGCCGGCCGCGGGGCAACCGCATTCTCGCGCAACAAAAACCTGATTCGTAATAAAGAGTTTCGATGTGATTTTTTCCTGGAGAAAACACATGAATCATTTCGTCTCGACTATATCTCTATTAGATCTTTGTGGTGCAAGAACTCATTACTAGGCGTTATTTATTAATATTATACGGACAATCAGATTGCATTGAATATGGAGAACACTCATTACTATACGTTAAACACCAGTGGCATACAATGAGTGCTTAATTTAATTGATTCATTACTTAACAACTAATTGTTTGGTATCGAGAACTATATTACTTTTATAATTGAAACAATAATTTAATTGTTTGAATAACTTCAGAATCATCGTAATTGGGTACATCAGTTTCGTGATACAAATTGGTTATTTGAGTGAGGTAATTGCCTCCTTTACTGTGGGATTAAAGGATACAAATGACGGGGATATTAATAGAATCTAAGTAGTACAAGGGGAGTTTATCCTTAAAGTGGTTCAAGAAACCAATATATTATTGCAAAGTCTCGGGTGGATCCCTATAATGGTTTCCTTTTGCGTTGGAGCGGAGAATGTAAAATGTTAAGTACAGAAACGTCATCGGAACGTTATTCATTGGTTTTGCCATACTTCTTTGTCATATTACGAGTATATGCTTAAATTATTTAGTTGGAATTGTCTAAAATATTAACATTATTAAGTAGAGCTAGAATACCATGACAAATATTAGTCATGGTTTTATATGACAAAATTATATGTCAAGATTTTTCAACTATGACAAATAAATATCGATTTTACTTCGTTATTACCTCTAGGTATAATTTATCACATCTATTTTTAAATAGAATAAATGAATGGATGATATTAAAGTCAGCCTTTTTAACGAATTACATTACTTTTCGTAAAGCTTATAACAAAGAGGAAGATGGTTATCGAATTAATTTATGAAATTAGTTTTTATTGAAAATAATATACATATACGCTTCGATACATGTTCAGTTGTGAATTTAAATAATGATTGATTATCAAGTATGTTGGTTAAGTAACGTGGATGCCGGTTTCCGAAGCGCTCGGGATATAAATAATAAATAAATAAATACACCCAACTATCTAATCAATGACGGACTCGTTCCCGTCCACATGAACGACAATTGATAGTTTTCTCATTAACTCTAAAGGAGATACTGAAGGTATTATCACACTTTGAACCCTAGTTAAACTATGAAAAATCTTACCAAGGCAAAAAATTAAGAACCATTTTAGAAGTTTATCGGATTTCATATTCAAATGAACACATCACATTATAATTTAATTGTTATAATTTAATAATTATTGTTATCAATTTAAATTTACCTTTAATATACGTGATTCATAACATAATATATGATCATATTGTGTCAATAGTCGATGTTTTCAAGGGTTACTGTGACTCCTACTTGAATAAACCGACAAATAATTCCTTTATAAAGTTAACTCAGCCCAAACCTTCAATAAGGAAGTCGAGATTTATTTACTCTTCGTTTTATTCGAGAATGAGTCAGATATTCTTGACGTAAAAACGTTTACCGAATTCTTGCAAATAAAATAAACATCAAAACGAGTTAATGAAATAAGTTTCTTACTTCGTGCACGAATTTATGTTAATTTCCTGTGTCATCGTAAGTTATGACCTCATAAGGCTAGACTCTAGTCTTGTGACAGAGGTCCTGGGTTCGATTCTCAAGTAGCACAATCTATATTGTTTGAATTTGTCAGTTTGCAAAATCTCATATGAGTATCCGGGTTTGGAAATTGAACTCGGTACGCTCATTAAATGTTGAGACGGAAAAAAACTCGACGATCTGACATCACTGCCTACCCCCTTAAGATACAGGCGTAAATAAATGTATTTATGTATAGTTAGTTCTGTTATTCAAAAGTAGCAAGAAGTAAATTTGATATTGGACGTAAAATCCTATTTATTTTCATTCCTTACATAGCTACGATCTATTGATTCAAAAAATTATATACATTCGTGATTCATATTTGGTGGTGACAGTTCAGTGTTAAATAATGACCGGTAATATCAATATATCTCCATCCGCTTGAAGTAAATGCAACACATATCGTACAAAAGTCAGGACTAAATATTCTAATACCCAGGTGACGATGGATAAGGAAAAGTACAGTAAAATGAAAATATGCAATTATGATACATCCTTAACAATAATTCCTTTAACATTATATCCTTGACAAAAGCGTTAAAAATAACCAAATAACCAGACATTAGTTTATGTCATGCAATATTAAATGTTAAATAAATACATACATAAAGTCACGCCTTTATTCTAGAAGGGGTGGGCAGAGGCGCCACCAGGACACCCACATTTTGTCAATGTTAAATAGGGTAAAAAAAAACGACAGGATGATGTCACAATGAAAGGACGTGGTTAATCGGCGACGAGCAAAGATGATCATTTTATGATATTAAAAATAGTTCTTAACAAATTGTCCATTGGCCGTGATGTTCATTGGATCAATTGTTTCCTTCCGTCCGAGCCGCTTTGTTCGAGCATTTTTTCTTTTCTTAGCCAATTATTGCTCTTTTAAACGCTCCGCGCTCTGGCCTATTGTCACTTAAATGTAATTTCATTCAATAGGCTAAGACAGCACGAAAATTTACAAAAAAAAACATATATATGAAGGTATTCGAAAATTTTCTGTTAAATTCAAAATTTTCAGTAGCACCTAAAGTGGGTAATTTTAATAATATGAAAAATAGAAAGATAAAGTTAAAATGTTGCAATTAATTTAATTACCCTCTTTTACTAATTGCTTTCGTAATTGAAGTTTAATTGTGGCACACAAATATTGAATATGTCGAGGTAAAATGTAATGTTGTGTTAATAAACTGGTTCGGAGTAAATTGCGTTGCGTTATTAAAATAATAAATATAAAAGGACATTCTTACCCCGGGTTCCTTGCACCAAGTGTTACCCTTTCTCATGCATTGGTCGCAGTTCTGATTTATTTCGTATGCGCAAACAATTTGAATTAGCACTGCCACATTTAACCACAACCACATTCGCGCCATTTTTTAACTTTTTTTTCTCGACGGCCAGTCACTTATACTTTATTTAAAATTCGAAATGTGTTCAAAGTATCGAGACTTTGAGTCGGAAATTCGTAATTCGAACGCGGGCGTTCCGTGTCAAGTACCGCCACAGACTGGTGTCGACCTTATGCGAGAGAGTGTTCACCCGCCACCGAGATGAATCACCCGTCAGTGTTGCATCGGAGGAAAATTCGCGGAAACCTCGTATTACGTTTTGATATACCGTAACTACGTGAATATAGATATCGTCACGTCTTACGTTCACGTTCTTAATTATCGTGGCTATACATCTATGACTCATAAAGTTTGTACAAGTGTTTGACAATGAATTTCAATGTCATATACTCCGTACTAATGACACTTGATCTTGCTGTTGCTTATCATCTTAGCATTTAAGAACGTCTGTTTTTAAACATTGCCTTTCACGAGGATGGCTCCCGTTATCATAAGTGTGTTTTACGAACTCAAATTCCACGAAAACAGACACCCTTATTCGGACAAATATGTGTAGGACGAATTTACACGTACGGAGGTCGAACCCGCGACTACCGGGCGCGAATAGCCAGCTGCTTAACCACTGCGCCAGTCAAATCGTCAGAATTGTTCGAAAATATATAGGAGTATTAAAAATAATAAAAATATCAAAAACCCCATTAGCCTGGTGACACTCTATTTGATTGTGTAGATTGAAGAACTAGGTTCAATTCTCAAATCGCAAGCGGGTGAGCGTTTTTGTCTTTTTACTCTATAAAAATGTAACATAAAACATTCCAATGATAATTTTAATTTGAATATACGGAAAATATACGGCTGTAAATTATATTCTATTGATTTATATTTCGACATTATTATTACTCCTCGTAAAACATATTTAATAAAGAGAATTATAATATTTAACATCTCTTTATAATTTGGGGGACCCTAAAAATCTTAAGTGTTGTTTATACCGCGCTTTTGTTAAGGAGTCGAGGAGGTCGGCCCATTCAAAATCCCCCTCTTGTTTTTTTGTTCGTGGTAATGGTAGACATTCACCCACCAATCGCAATATTATTGTCAAAGTTACCTTTTATTGCATCATGTTGACCGTTATGAATAATAAGATTGAAGCCGTAAGTATTAAAAACAGCTTTAATAGATAAACAAATTAAGACTATTATTTTCATATTTATAATAAAGTTTTTTTGTAGCGATCCTCGAAATCGAACCTAGGAATTCAGATTATTACCTAATAGTCTCTAACTATACCTGCAACTACAGTATATTCAGTTATCTTAACAAACCTACTTACGAAGATAATAATTGTATTACGTCTTGTATTGAGATCACTGCCAAACATAAAGTAATACTAAGACCGTGCTATGAACGTATCAGGCACAAAAATATGCTACACTTTATACCGGTTCGCCACTAGCCGACGACATCAAATAAGTCATACAAGGATTTTTTTGTCTAAATTATGTACAATATTGTTATGATAAGCAAAATTTTAGTGTGTACACACCTTTATTTTAAAATTGAAATTATAAGGTCAAAAGAGAGTCAATGCTTCTACTGCAGTGGTGTTGAGGGATCGTCCCTTCGACTGAGAGCGTTTAAACGCGGCTTCATAGATAGGCACGTCTGCTGACGGCTTTTCCTCCTCGCACGACTCGGCGTGCTGGCCATTAGTGACCCCGGATTCATGGACATGATCCTCAGATCAAACGCTTTCCCACGGCGGATCTGAGGCGATCGCATGCATCGGACCGATTCCGCAATGAGCCCCCCCTATAGGCTACTGCGTCCATAGGTGAGGTGGCTTTAGTGCAGTTCCACCTCTGTAACTAGCTTTCCTGAGTAGAAACGGACTCCCCACGCTACACGGCCCTTCGACTCTATATATGTGAGTTGCCGTGCAAATGTTGATAGCGCGATTCAGGACTTGCGTAATTATTTCGCGTTTATCAAGCGGCATTTGACACTATAATTTTTATTACAATTTTCTAGTGCTATTTTTAGCGGTATTTTATTTTTAAAATGTATAATAAGAGAGAAAACGACGATTTTTGTTTTAGTGTTGAGATAGCGCGATACGAGTTTCTCAATGTGCGACAAAGACAGCCTGACAGATAGTGGTGCACACGGGCTCAGTAACGCCATCCCGTATCAATATAGGGCATCACTCATGTGATGAGTTTTATTACTATAAAATAAAAATAATATTTTTAATACAATATAAGGGTTCGATTAATATATTATAATGATCATTTGATTTTATTTTAGATGAAAAATATAACTTTTGTACGATAACAATTACAAATCAATTTAAAAGGACGAAATTAAGTACATATTTTTTATTTAAAATTCATATTTAATATGTACATTGATTTACTAATTAAGAAAACAGTGAAAAACAGCACTCAAGTACTTTGCGAGACTATTTGTCTTTATTCATTCATAAGTGTCCTTGATCCTTCATTACTTACGTAGGTTAATATCAAAAATGTAGCGCATAAAGAGTAGCTGTTGATTTTACTACTGTAGACATCTTTTTGAATCGTTAATTTGGTTATAAACCAAATACTATTTAAAGCAAAAACATACACAAAGATAATTGCCAGACCTGGGAATCGAACCTACGGCTGTACGCGGATTCTAGAGCGCTGTTTTACCACAAATGACCAAGTGCGTATCGCTGATATCTTATCATCTAAATTCCTTAAAACTTCAGATTAAAGAAAACAGACTCTACTTTTTTAAATTACTCTTATTTTATTTTAAAACCGACCTGTTCTGCGAAAATTATTTAAACATAATAATTTAGGTACTTAATTTTATGGGTTTGCTGCATCTAAATAGTCCACATAACATTAAGTGCACTTATTTTTTGCCGTGACGTGATAATAAATACATTTGATACAAATCCATTGATTTTGTCACATATATTCGATTGCCGAATATTGTACTAAACCGATCAATACAGCATTACGCGAACAACTAATTAATATTGACTTTAGTGATATAAAAAGTTAGACTATCACGAGTCGCATACAATGGGTGTGATTTAAGAAATCTTTAACTCATCCAAATATTTCACAAATTGTGAAACATTGTTCCCGTTTTGAAAACGTGTCATTGGTTAATTACAAGGTGCGTCAATTTTATTTTTATATGTCCACAACAAGGAAAATGTGTCTGTACTGTCCGTGTTCCCCTACATTATGTGTTTCACGTTTTAGTGTAGGTAATTGTTTTGTTCCGCCGAGCCAATGGATTATTCATAAGTGTACATAGAAATTGCGTTAACATTCCTTCTAACCCTTTCGCAGTAACAATTCCATAATCTACGTATTCTTTTTAAATTTCCTTTCTATTTGATGAGACATTTTGTTGTTCTGACCTTTCATTAAATAACCAATTATACTGAAGTAAATTAGAGCGTAGTGAACTAAGGCCTTAATCCTTTTTAATTGCAGTGGAGACCTGTGAGCCCCAGTAGTTTTAGAATAAGCTGATATCATACACATACTCATTAAGTCTTGTGTCATGGTTACCGAAAAATACGCGAGGCTTTTTGTACTCACTCCACGCAAACACGAAATTAATATTAGCTTAGCCAAGGGTGGGTTTAAGTTTACATGAACTTTTTTTACAAGCGGGCCCTTCTTTACACAAGAGGCCGACAAGATGTTTCTGTCGCTCTTTAACTAATCTGGCACTGGTTTTGTGTATTAATTAAATTATATTGTGTAGTGACGTCTATTATGGCAAACAAATATGCCAATGTTACACACATTACCATTTAAAATAACAATGTGGGAAATACTGTTTGTGTTAGGGAAATATTAAGCAACAGGAATATAAATTGCAATGGTGTCGTGATGACGCGTGTTAGATGTCCTTAGACGTCAATTAGTTTGGATTAATTAAGGATTTAAGGGAGTTTTATCCTGTTGTTTACCTTGTTTCAATACGCGTGTCATTTAATTTAAATTTATTGCTATTGGTCTGATGTTAGTTATTTATTTGATATATGCCTTTGGGTCGGATTTTACGGTTAAATAAAAAAAATCGTTGGATAAAATACAACAAAGACAAATTAAAACGAGACATGTCTTAATATTGTGTATCAATTATATTTGCACTTTTATATTCAGCCAGGTTATAATGTATGAATAATTGCACCCTGACGATAAAAAAATCGGCCCTAAATTAATTAACCTAGATGATAAATCAAATTTTAAAATTAAGTTCCAAAAAAAAAAGATTTATTTGATTTCATGGTCACATTATATGTTTTGTGCTCACAGACAAGTGCATTTCCATTCTCGCGTGACCTTGTACCTGCCTACAATATTATATCTTAGCTTTTGTCAAAGAGCGATGGAGCGTAGCATCCTGGGTGAATGAGGAATGATGAAATACCCAACGAAATCAGTCGAACTCTGCAAAAAATCCTGTAGGCTGAAGTGAGACTAGGCCAGATTAAATGTGAATCACTGCAGGGAAGGAAAAGAGACGACGACCACGTGGAAGAATTACCTAAAAGTGCTTACAGTTATTTGAACGACTATTTAAACTTTCCATTTTGATTCCATTACGTAATTAGATGAGAATGAAAGGCGTGTAGGGAGTGCGCTAGTGGGATCTGTATCAGCCCATATACGTCCCACTGCAGGGCACGGGCCTCCTCTACAATCGAAAGTACGATTGAGAGGGCTTAGGCCATATAGTCCACCACGCTGGCCTAGTGCGGGTTGGCGGACTATACATACCGTAGAAATTCTTTATAATCGCCACAGTATGCAGGTTTCGTCACGATGTATTCCTTCACCGTTATAGAGCGTGGTGATTGACTATCAATACACACATAACTCCGAAAAGTCAGAGGTGTGCCCTGGGATTTGAATCCGCGACCACCGTGAACATGTTGGCAGTCGCATCTGGTCCGTTACCAACAGGCCACCACGCACTGCTTCACAATCCAGACTCGATAAAAATAACTGTGTGCGCCACAATATTTTTTCTCGGCGCGGGGATCGATCCCAGAGACTCTTGTTTTAGGGCCGGCTCTGAACCAACTGTGTCACGGCTCTAAATTTTTTGATTCTGAATTTATAAATGATGCTTTACGAATTCTCTTTGTAAATATTATTATATGCTTAATTGCTATGCCTTTAGTTGTAGGCGTTTGAATTATAATACGAGTATTTATTATTAACCTATTGTTGAGTAAATCTGCCCGGACTTTTTTATATTTTTTTACGGATCAAACAGACTATTGAATCCTTTTTATTTACTTTTATTTCTACTTATTCCAAGTACTTAATAAAGGTTAACCTATAGTAAGGTAAGGTATAGTTTGATGCAGCGTTTTCAATCAAATATGCATGTAGATTGTACATACCAGCACTTTTAGGTATATAAAGAAATTTATTTATTCTTTATTGTACACAATAAACATAATAGTATTAGAGATAGTAAAACAAAAAAGTACAAATCGCGGTCTAAGTATAAAACAATAGGCGGTCTCATCGCACTGAGGCAATCTCTACCATTCCACCATTGCCTCTACTATTTAAATATCATTATTAATATTTGCTTTGTAAACAATACACAGGTAGTTTTTAAGTTTTATTTTCACCAAATACAAAATACAAACTCATTTTCTAGTTGCGACTTAATCTTAAAGGAACATAGGTATCAGATTTTTTAACATTTTAAACGAGACGTATTTTAATTTTCCTAATTTAATGTGACACCAAATATTTACTTTAAATATGTTTATAATATTATTCTGTACCATTAGAGGTTACTCTGTACGACGGGTTGCTGAAGGTAGTTGTCGCTGGTTCATACAGTGGGTTGTCGCAAGACTCGTCCAGGTCTTCTTTGTGTTTTTCTACGAACGATTTGTACTCCTGTCTGTCGCGGAGCTCAGTTAGAAGTTTCCAAACGATAAGTGTAAGAATACCAATCACGAGCATCGAAATCAGGCATATGCCGCCGTACACTGAAAAAAAAAACATATCTTTAAATGCTAGGCCAAAAATTGGAATATCTACCTTCTTTCTCCTCTGTTTCTTAAACAATTTTGTTTTAAGATTAGTAGTTCTTGATATTGAAAAAAAAATATAGCTGCTATTTAAACTTTTCATAATTTATTTGCCTTATTATATTCAAAGTCAATGTCTAAGGCGAATATTAGGCCAATAATCCACATGTGGAGTAAGATTTAACAAATATTGTTCCCATTTTTCGCTTTCTGGTTTGATGGCTAAATTATTGTTATTATTTAATGAATCACTGGTGGAATTTTGACAGCTGCGTAACCACCAGTTTAAATATATGCAGTTTAACAATTATAATGGAATATATTAATATGTGGGATATAATCATATTTATTTATTTATTGGGCTCTAACTACTGTATTTTATTTAATACTTACTTAAATAACTTTGGATACAATTTTTAGTCTTCAACGCTAAAATTTCGATTCCATAGTCCTCATCATTGTATCTGTACACATAGGTAGTATAGCATCCAATATCTACTTTTATGTCCGGGCAGCGATTCCAAACTGCCCCATTTAGGTGTTCGTCGGTGAAGTTACTTATCCACTGGGGTCTTATTTTGGGTTCCAGGCATTTAAAGTGACCCCAGAGGGACAAAGCGCACGTGTCCAGAAATGAGCACTGGAGACTGTGGCATTGCGGACATGGGAGGACGTTGCAGAAGTCGTCTTGCCTCTCCCGCCGGTCCCATATCGGCAGCTTAGGACACTGGCACTGACCGCACAAGCAATCACCTCTGTTGTTGCAGAGCTGAAGAGTATATTGTTATTTATTATTGGCTTATTTGCATTGGTTGATAGGACCTGCATGCGAGGGCGGGAAATTGTCAACGCATACTGTAAAGCTAAGCGGGACTAGTTTATTTTATTACAAAAGGTCTATGCAGTGTACAGGAAGTTTGCTAGTAGCAGTTGCTTCTGGGAAATCACAGTCTCAACAGCTTGTTGAATATCGGCTGAATTATCGATCAATGTAAATGAGCCATTAGGAAACCTTAAGACTTTTTATTTACTAATTTCTTAGGTTTTTTGATTGACAAAAACCGTAACTATTGCACAAGATTTGTTTTTGGGAAGTAAAATCTTTATATTATGGTACCTAGTCTGTGAACTGCCTCGGTGGCGTAGTTGTATTACGGTACGGTTACAAAGCTGAGGTCTCGGGTTCGAGTCCCGGGTCGGGCAAAGTGATATTGGATTTTTCTATTCATTATCAGCCCGGAGTCAGGAATTTGTGCCCGATATGGCGATAGGCTCACCCCCTATCACATCGTGGGACGGAACATACAAGGCGAAATGTGGGTGTCCTGGTGGCGCCTCTGCCTACCCCTTCGGGGATAAAGGCGTGAGTTTATGTATGTATGTAGTCTGTTAACACAAAGACCTAAGTGAAACACTCACTTTCTTGTTGGTTCCGTAGCATGTGATGGTTGAGGTTGGACATTTGCACTCCTCTCCGATCCAACCATCTCTGCATAAGCATTTCCCACAGTCGCATTTCCCGTGTCCGGAGCATAACATGTCATTCACATCTCGGGGACAATCGTCCTTATTGCACTCGCAATATTTACCCTCATATCTTGAATAAATCGACATTTAATTTAACAATTGAAATTATAAATAAACTGCTGTTTGGTATTGAATTTAGAAATGGTTAATATTAGTCAATTTTTATTTGTTCATGTATACTTCCAATAGCTGTTATTTGTTATTTGATGATTGAGAAATCAGCCCTAACGACAGCTATATACATTATACAGACCCATCATAGCATTTACAGGTGCCGCAAAAACAGGATCCGCGGCCGCTACACGTCTCGTTGGTCCCCTCGGCGATGCACGTGAAGTTGTCATTGTATCGGTTATTCTTATTCCTCACACAGGCACACCTTTCGCCGTATCTGTGTCCAAACAGATCTCTTTTGTACAAAAGATGGAAAATATATTACACAGCGCGGCGTTTAATAATTTCGAAAGCAATTCCCATATGTACCTATAAAATATAAAGATCGAAAATTATAATTGATATAGTAGTTAACAATTTCGAATGTGATCAAAAATTATTGCCTCATTAATTCAGTAGCAGAGTATGCACTGTAAAACTGAAGTGAGTACCAGTGGTTTGGTCCTAGGTTTTAAACCCAGATCGGGCACTCCACTTTGTGCCAGTTATTCAATTTGAAAATTTTCTTAACTTGCCGGGGTCTGTAATGTGTGTCTGCCATGGCAATAGATTTGCCCCGTACAACTGTGGGTGGCCCAATGTGACAACTCATACTTCCACTATGGCGAAATAGGCCTAAGTTAATGATGTGTTTAAAAATAATGTAATAATTTAATAGTAATTAATTTTCAATAACCTGTCGTCACCGCATATACAAGTTCCGCATTGTTGTATTTCACCATTGCAGTCTTTAGTTCTTTGTGCTTTTTTTTCACATTCGCAATCTTTAATTACATCGATTTCTAACGTTAGCTTTTCGCTTATTCCTTCTATTGCCACTTCAACTGTATAATTATTTATTCCTTCATACTCCAATATTTCTACTGTGCCTGCAAAATTTTGCTCCTCTTCGCTTTTTGCTGCGCACCTTTTGTCATCGTTTTGCGTACAATCAGGATCAAATGTTAATCGAACGTTTTTTCTATTGCCAACTTTAACGTTAGTTTTTAATTTTATAGATTTTGTTATTTTCTGGAAGTAAAACATGAGAATATGATCATTTGCTTTTAACACTCATATTTGAATCAAAAGATTTTTAAAACTATATAATTTACACTGATATATTTTTTTGTAATATTTCTTACCTGATATATATCGCGTAAAATTGAACCTAACTGCAATTCGCCTAGTGCGACCGAGTCTTTAGTAAAACCTTTAGCTTTAGATCCACTTACAACTCTGCTCAGCTCATGATATACAGAATCATCTTTTCCTTGAATCAGGAACAGGGTAATGACGTCATGCTGTGCAGCCAGCATATTGATAACGCCGACTGAGGGATAATCCATAACCAGTTCTTTCGAGTACAAGTTATGTTCTGTGTAGCATGCGCCGTCGTATGGTTGGATAATACCTGCTGCTTTACCGTCCCCTGCCGCATGATATGGTGCATCTGTGATCAACACTATAATTTTTCTTGATTCATTCCTCCATCCGATTACTTCTTTGCAGACGATGACTTGCGCCAGTGCGTCTAAGCCGCCTTCTTGAGCGTCTCGATTTGAACCAAATGTGATGTTTGAAATGATTTCTCTAAATTCCATGAAATTGGTGGTCAGTTTTAGTCGATGCCTAAATGAGTATGTCTCGGTGCTGTTGATTTGCCTGAAAGATTTTTTATTGAATAATTAATTTATGTATGTATTGTATTGAATACCGCCAATAATTTATTTTAATTATGTAATAGGCTTTCGTTAACAATGTTTATGATATTGCTATTCGTAATTCACGTTATGGTATATTTTCTATAAGGACAATAATTATCTTTATTATATGCTGTAATATAAAATTAAATGACACTATTACGAAACCCTCCCCCATGCTCTTTTATCTGCATTTTCAGAATTAATTAACCAATACCCTTACCAATCATATACCAATCTTACTTTATTTATCTTACTTACTTTGTGAAAGGCAAGGCGTTTTTATCAATAAACGTGCCCATTCCGAGGTACACGTCTTTAGTCATATTCTTCATGGTCCGGTAAATATTCTCACTTTGTGTGGCTGCTTCTTTATGTATTTCTTCCATAGTCTTCGATGCATCTAGCAGAAAATATATATCAACGGGATAATCTTTGGCTCCTTTGAAAGAAAACTTGAAAGGGACCGGTACACCTATTCGAGCTTTTATATTGTATCTTTGAGGTTTTATTTGGATGAATCTGCCTAGATCGGAAGAAAAGTTACGATTGTAAAGTTCCGATGTTGTAAGAGATATAATCGGATTCTGGGGTTCTTCAGGGCACCAATTTTTATCGTAGCCATTTTGAGGTTTGCATTGTCTACCGGTGACATTATTCTGAAACAATATATTAAGATCCATGGGTTATGAAATTGGTAAGAGGAACGACAGAAGGGTCATTGGATAGAAAATAACCACCGCCGAGATTAAATTCTGTGTCAGCCGGATGGACATAACCTTCTTTCTTCAGTTCATATACTATTCGGCCAGCACTACAACTACAATCGTATGCACTGTGCAGTGTCGAATGTAATCACTTCGCCATGCCATAATTAAAAAATATATATACCCCATTATTTCATATTAAAAACTGACGTGACTTCGATATATTTTTACCTTAATTTAACGGTAAATAATAATTACGTTAATACTGTCAACGAGGAAAACGAGAAGGATAAGCAGAGCAGTTATTCAGTCAGTAACTGTGTTGTCTTTCTAAAATAATTCCATATTATTTGATGATGATTCCATGTGATTTATCTACAATCCACGATTGATTGCATTTTTATGATTTAAACCTTCTCAGTAGAACTTTCGATAAACTCTATATGGGTTAATGACGATTAAATGATTGAGAGGAGTTACCTAAGCAGGGAATTGTTACAAAGGCCTTCTAGGTATCTTAATATTTCACTATCGAATACCGAATATTTCAAACTGTACTTCCCAGATTTTAACTAAGTATTCGTATAAGTATAGGACTCAGTCGATGAGTCCTGTATTGGTGGGTCCGGAATTTTAAGTCCTCCATGATTAAATAAAAGTCATCTATATCATGAATTAATTCAAGATAAACATGGATATTTGTGGGTTTATGGTGGTCTCTTCTACACAGGTGATCAATTTCTTCTTTAGAGCTCTCATATTTTCTAAAGAAAAATAAAGAGTATAAGTAAAAATAATGCAATAATTTGGTACTTACATGAGCACACCACACACAATGACTTGGGTCTCTTATACAATCGTGACATGTCCTTTGTTTTTCACACGAGTTTAAACATAAATATACATTGAATAACGATAGGAATATTGACACCCATATTAGTTTTTTCAGCATGATTTGCGAGTGAGCGTGACTCTAGTAAACGGTTTCTATACTGAGTCGCTACAGGGAAAATAATATGTACTTGCAAGGGCTAGTTTACAATGTGCTACTTATTTATGTAGTTATGTTAAATGAATTTTTGTAGCATTAAATTAATTGTGTTTTTGAGTTTGGAAGATATAGCTCATAGCGATAAGACTGCAAATTGTTCACTTATTTGTAAAGATTCTATGTTTTATATTTTCTGTACGAAAGTGTTGTGTATCTGTATTATGCTCCTCTGTATCCAAGGGCGGCGATCTTGTGGATGTCGTTATCTCTCACCTCTCGCTGAGTTTAATATCTCACACTATTTTTGTTTCTGGGTTTTAAGAAATGATTTATGTGCCTGTGCCAGAATAATTCGATTTATAATTTAGCATCCTGCGATTCTTTCAATAAATTGACCAGTTTCGAATAAATTGACCAGATATAAATACATATTATATTTTATTATTGGTACGTAAAATAAATCCTCCCTGTCAACAGAACTCTACATATATTGTAGAGTCTTATATAAAATAAAATGTATTTAAAATGATGGCAAACTATAGGCACCAATATGAATTCACCCTAACTTGCTCATTCACTGTGTAAGCATCTGGGTTTGCTCGCGTCACCAAACAATATTTTAAAGAGAAATTAAATTATTCCGATGATCTAGATTCCAGTAAATATAGGTAGTAGCTAAAATAATAAAATTTTGTATTAGATTAGTGCGTCAGGGAATCTGGACTATTATCTTGGTGGGGTGCTAGCCTACTGTAATCATAATTTCGACGCTATCTCTCTCTCTCTCTCTCTCGCAGTTGGTTTGACGCAGAGTATGAAACGTAGCCGCTGCTCGGGTTCGATCCCGTACCGAAATAAATGTATGTAGACCCACAGGTATTTGATTCGGGTCAGGGTGTTTGTGAGACCGGAAAGTTTCTTTTTTCTGATACTACAGCACAAGTTTAATGGTGTCATAACCTTAAAATATGTGTAAACTGTTTTCAAGACCTCTTATTTCAAGTAGTTATTTATTTCAGCAAACTTAACAAGAACATACAAACATTCAGACAAACTTGCATTTATTTTATGTCAATAAGGATAAATCATTATCCTCGTTGTATTTGTGCCAATTATAACCGTTATTTGTGATTTCATTTTAATGGAGTCCTGTTGGTTCGAACGTAACCATGTGGACTACTAATTTATTATTATTAATTTTGTATCTGAGTTCTGTGAGATGCCAATCGGCTTGTAATAATTTGGAGACATGCGATCAGTGTATAGGATACGCAGGGGAAAGATGTGTTTGGTGTAAACAGCCGGTATGTAAACATCATTTTCTTATTTATTCGGAATTTTTAGACATAAAAAGCTCTGTATTAAGGTAGTCTTTTGAAAGAGCGTTTGAACCATGAATAAGATACTAACACTTTTATTTATTTTTTTAATTTGTACCTACGAATGTACGGAGATGGTGTAGGCGTTTAGGGTGAGAATTAGATACTCTTATTATTTGTAAATTATTATGTGTATAAATAAAACTTTCAGTTAAAATTTTAATATTTCACAAAATATGTAACGCCAATTACTATAAACCAGTATCCTTCAGCATTACTAAATAATTAGATATAATTGTGACAATAAAGAGGAAAAATCATTGTATATCTCAACATTTTTGTAAGCTTTGTCATATATAAATAAATTGCGGTGACCTCAGAGGCAGTTACTCATAATATATAGAATATAGTCTAAGCGCAACTTCGCTCAAATCTCAATAGTACATTCTCAATCTAAAATATCAAATGTATTACTGCAACTTGTATATTAAGCATGGAGATGAATTAAAAGTTTTTATATGGGTTAAAAAATGAATGTCTTGAAGATTTGTCGAGATTTAATAAATAAACGCAATTATTACTAGGTTAGATTAGGCCAGCCGGTTAGATTAGGTATCGAAATATTAATATGCGAAATTATTGCTTATTTTACTGTGTGTGCTGATTTGTACCCCCCAAAGTCCGGTATAATAAGATAAGAACTTAGGTTAGCTGTATTCCAAATTATGAACTGCATTTGTTGTCCCCACTGAAAGGCTGTTAGTATAACATACTTTTTATTCATATACCTTGTTTGTTTTTTAGGTGATTGAAGATTACAGGTGCCAGCCTGAGAGCTATTTACTTAACACAACGACACCATGGTGCGATGTAAAACAAATTGAAAACCCGCAGCTGGTACATATCACACTAGAGAATAAAGATTTTCCGGTCAATTCAAAAGGATCAGATGTCAAACTGAATGGATCAGTTGTACAATTTAAACCTCAACTAATGAAGATCAAAGTTCGTCCAGGAGTGCCGTTTCATTTTCAAATGTCTTATAAACCAGCTGAGGACTTCCCTTTGGATGTGTACTATCTCATGGACAATTCGTTTACAATGATAGCTCATAAAGAAGCACTGACTAAACAAGCGTCGGAAATATATGAACAACTCACACATTTAACTAACAATGTTCAACTGGGCCTTGGAAGCTTCGTGGAAAAGCCTGGTTTTCCATACTTTGATAAAAAGTAAGGTACATATTTAATTTTTTTTGGTACAATATGAGCTTATTCAATCAATAAATATTGACTTTAATTTTTTTTAGCAAGCAAAGTTACTCTTATGCATTTAAAAATATATTGTCTCTTACTAAAAATGTGACTCAGTTCGAGAGTGAAACACGAAATATTGAAATGGGCGCTAACTATGATGATATGGAGGCTGGACTGGATGCGCTAATGCAAGCTATGGTGTGTGAGAAGGAAATAGGCTGGAGATCCGACGCAAGGCGTATTATTGTGCTGTGTACCGACTCACCATATCACAGTGCCGGTGATGGAAAGATGATAGGGATAATAAGACCCAATGACATGAAATGTCATTTGAAAGACCAAAAATACGAATTGGAAATGGAGCAAGATTATCCTTCTGTAAGTCAAATTAATAAAATGGCCTCACGTGGATCGTTCAGTGTTATATTCGCTGCAACATCCGCGGCCAGGGATGTCTATACCGCTTTAGCGAAACAAATAGTTGGAGCGAGTTATGCCGAACTCAAAGCTAAGTCTAACATTGTGGATATAATTAAAGAAGCGTACCTTGTAAGTTGACCACTAAATTGAACTTATACTTTATATTAACAATATTGTATTATAAAAGAGCTTCTATTTCAGAAAAGTGTAAGTACCGTACGAATAGGTTACGAAGTTCCTCCATTCGTCCATTTAAAACTAGACCAAGATTGTGACCATAAATCAAAACGAAATTGCGCGACCAGTTTTAATAAACCCATAGTCGATATCCCTGCCACCCTTACGGTACAAAACTGCACTAAAGGAAAAAAATCGCACATTCTCACTATGGGTCCTACAGCTCTAAAAGAAAAATTAACTATCCAGCTGGAAACTATTTGCGAATGTTCTTGTGTAGCTGAAAGTGAGACAAATGCCGCGTGCAATAATGCAGGATACATACATTGTGGCATTTGTAATTGTATGGAAAGGTAAATTGAACTGTATTTATTATATTTTAAGGACCTGGAAAAGCAGCCGGTGCTTATTTTTTTAATATTTTAGATATTATGGTGACAAATGCCAGTGCAACGGAACTTCTGAGGACGACGCAAAGAAAGATATTCACAAATGTAAAAAGAACACAGACGATACAAATGTATGCAGTGGGCAAGGCGAATGTCTGTAAGTATTCAGAATGGTTAGAAATTGCTAAGGTAAAAAAATGGTTTTGTCATGGCTTTTTCCTCTATTCTAGATGTGGTAAGTGTATATGCAACCATGGATTCTCTGGAAGTTATTGCGAGTTTGACAATAAGTTGTGTCCGAGTCCGGGTGAGAAGCTTTGCTCAGACCACGGGTCGTGCTACCTGGGCTCGTGCCACTGCCGGGAGGAGTGGTCCGGCGAGGACTGCTCCTGTCCCAACCACGACCGCGGATGCATCGCTCCTTACTCCGATGAGGTAAGTATTTTTATCTGTATGTCGTCTTATCAATACAGCTCATACTAATAAGTAGAATTAGTTCTTAGAGCGTTCGCATTCTTTTGAGTTTTCAGATAATTTTGTTTATGAGCCACAACGTTGCTATAATTCTCTACCATTACTTAATTAGTATTTGTTACATAATAAACAATAAAGATACTAAATCTACGGATCAGTTTCACCAAAAGTTTCAGTAAACATAAAATTACAGGTTTGTTCCGGTAACGGCAATTGTAAATGTGGACAATGCAAATGTAACACAATAGAAGGGAAAAACGAAACGTACACAGGCGTATTTTGTGATGCATGCAGCGATTGTCAGGCCAAGTTTTGTCAAGACCTCGAAGAGTACGTCATCTGTAACTATAAAAGTTCCAAAGAAGAATGCGATAAAACATTTAATGGCACAGAAACGTTTGACGTTCAAATGGTTAATAAATCAGAAATCGTCTCGGCAAAGTGGAGCGTAGCTGCTTGGTGTAAAACGAAGCCGGGGGACAATGGCACTATAGTGTTCAGATATTACCACGACCCCACCACTCATAACCTTCGCATCATTATACAAAAAGAAATCGAGACCCCACCTATAGCCAATCGATGGAGTAAGTAATTTTTTTTTATTGATGTAATATATTGCAATTAATGGACATATTTTTGATTCAATTTTTTTATTGAGTATTTAATAAGAATAAAAGGAATGATAGCAGTAGTAATATTATAAACGGGATTTTGACTTTTAATGGGGATTGATTTCTAGCCAAAAATTGAAATTATGGTTAAGATTAATAATTTTAATATTTTCAGTTGCCCTTGCCAGTTCTGTGGCTGCAATCGTCTTAATAGGACTTCTCACACTGATTATATGGAAATGTCTAGTTGACCTTCACGACAAAAGAGAGTATGCCAAATTCAAAACGGAATCTGAAGCCCGCGGATTCGACGTGACCGACAATCCCCTCTATCAAGACCCGTCAACAAATTTCTCAAATCCTGTTTACAACAGAAATGCATAGTTACTGCATGTAATACACAGGAAAAAGGCATTTTATGTTGAATAGACGAAAAATAATAAAAATTTGATAATAAAACACAATTGTTACTTAAAATTTATTCTGTGGCATCCACATTACAAATAAATATGTATAATAAATTATAAAAAGATAAACGTGTCAAAAAATACAATTTCTATTAGACGAAAACAACAACACACTGACACCTTTCCGCTTTAGATTTATTGGAAATGGGCATTTGTTTGCACTTATCGAGACAAGACTAATTACCGTAGAAGTATTTGTATTCGCCAAAAGATTAACCGCTCCAGGGTACTAGGAGAGGCAATAATAATAGTGTTTTTTTCTCGTGGTGTTTAGATCTTCAGAATTTGACATTCGACAGTCGCAACAGTTGCGATGTGTAGAATGTCCAACTCCGGCAATTGATAATTAAGTTATTTTTTTTGCCCCCGCAAGGCGTGTCGGTCATGCGACTTGCGCAGGCGTGTCGGGGGCTCGTCATTGTAAAGCTTCTTTTCTCGATGTTCCTCGATATCTAGTTTCGCCAAGACCGCCTGTGGCGGGAAAAACAAAATAGTTTAATAAATTCTACCAAACAAAAATATATACATACTTGTACTATTATTTGTATTGTATAAGTTTGCATTTGTATATCTCCATGTAGTGCAAAAAAGTATTAAATAAATAAAATAAATAAATAAATACATACATAAACTCACGCCTTTTCCAAGAAGGGGAAGGCAGATGTGCTACTAGGACACCCACATTTCGCCTTGTATGTTCCGTCCCATAATGTGATAGGGGGCGCGCTGCGAGCCTATCGCCATATGAGGCACAAATTCCTGACTCCGGGCTGATAATGAATAGAACAATCCAATTTCATATTGCCCGACTCGGGATTCGAACCAGAGACTTTGTAATCGTACCGTAGTGCAACATCACCACCGAGGCAGTCCAAGCAATCGATTTGTATATTTACGTTTTCACATAGTTAGTAGCTGTCAGCTTTAGTATTAGTGTCAAAGAAAGTATCTCACTTCTATCTTTACGTTCGTTTCGAGATTACTCGCATACCTAGCTAGCAACATACAGCAAGTTTCTTATTTATTTATTAAACTTTATATACAAATGGTATATGGGCGGACTTAAGGCCAAGGGCATTCTCTGCCATTCAACCCAGAGAGGGTGCAGAGATGAACTGAACTTCCTGCTTCAGTTTTCTTTACACAATCAATTACATAGTCTGTAAGCATTGCCAGGACAGAGAGTTTTATGTAACAAGCCGAGCCAGTTGCCATCAACACTTTTAGTTGTAATATTTGAAACCACTTAACTTTTTAATGTTCAAGCTAAGGTGTATGTATACATATAATATCTACCGAACTCAAATAAACAGGGAACATTATAATAAACTCCTTCATTAATAAAATGATTTAATTTAACTAAGTGTTAACTAAAACTTAGTTAATTATTTAATTGTTGAATGTAATAATTTTTTTTATTAATAGTGAGACAGAATATTGCTTTAAAAACATAAATTAGAACAAGAATCAATATTCATGCATTTCGGATCTAGTTAAAAAATCGACAAGAATATTTCAATTCAACGAAAATGTTTCATACCCTGTTGCTTTCCGTCTTGGTGCGTTTGAGGCGAATGCTTTGTGTGGGCGGCAGGAGATCGCCCGCCGATCTCCGCTCACCCAGCGTCAGGTTACATGTTTCTGACTGACAGGTGCAACTAACACAAAACCAATCATAAATACACCGAACAGTCACATACATAGTCCTGACTCCACATTGGGACTCCTGCTCTCTCCACTTGTAACGCGGGTAAGAGTGATTAAAATATTTTTAGTCTGACAAACACCCACACTCGAAGTAAATACTATGGGGGTCACACAAAGAATAATTATCTCAGTGCGGAGATCAAATCCAAGGCCATAGTTTCATAGCCACAGTCTTTCCAAAAGTGCGAGGCACGCTGTCAACTCAAACTATAACACCGGAAAAATATTAGGTCTGAGACATTCCTGCACATACCACTATAACTCCTGCTAGCCAGGATTAACAATGGCATGGTAATGACTGACACCGAGCATTGAATCTTGATG
This sequence comes from Deilephila porcellus, assembly GCA_905220455.2. NCBI lineage: Eukaryota > Metazoa > Arthropoda > Insecta > Lepidoptera > Sphingidae > Deilephila > Deilephila porcellus. The sequence continues at coordinate 12,196,166 of LR999974.1, forward strand.
AATTTCACACAGACTAGTTTGACACACTAGTTTGTCTTTAACGAGCAACAAATACAATGCAAAAAATTTTAGAATATTATTTTATTTACTGCATGATTCTGGCAAACAAGCGGACGGCTCACCAACGACAAGTGATTAGTGTCTCTCATGAACATCTGCAACTCTTCAATTTTAGTTGGATTGCCGGCCAACAGGAAGGAAAATGGACGTTAGAAAGGAACGGGTATTAGGCCTGAGGCCTTTGGAAATCTCCCTCACACAACGACAAACGACATCAAATTCTTTACATGACGTCTATTTACCAGACTATATATAATCTATCGGTCAAGCAGGTTCCTTTCTCATGTAGCCCAAGGTTCCATCACTTGAATCAGCTAATAGAAATAAAGTCATTTAATGAAGAGATTGTCCCGCCCTCACACCCGCTCACTGCAACTCGTGTGAGCTAAGATCAACAGTGGCATGCATTTTAATGACAGCGAGCATTGAAGCTCAGCGAGTCTTTGGGAATGTCTAAATTGTCTTTACCTCGCAACGAAATCAATCACAAAGTTGAATTAATAGGAGGAGTTGGAAATAAATTATTGTTCACTACCCTCCGTAATAAAGCGGGTGACAAAACAATGAACAGGCAGCCTCCTTGGCGCAGTTGGTTAGACGCCGCCTGTGAATCGAGAGGCCGTGTGTTCGATCCCCGCACCGAGACAAATGTTTGCGTGAAACACAAGTATTTGTTTGATCTGGGTGTTGTCCGTAAAGTCTCTTATAGTTTCTGATACCCACGACACAAGACTTGATCTTAGCGTGGAGTCAGGACTAAGTATGTGACTGTTGGGTAAATTTACTTAACTAAAGAGGAAACTTTTAATGAAGAGCTGGAAATAAAGAAGTAGCCACTCTTAGCGTGGAGTCAGGACTATGTATGACTGTTGGTTGAATTTATTTATTTAACTAAAGAGGAAACTGAATAAAAAGCTGGAAATAAAGCTGTAGCCACGTACCAAGGTTCTTCGTCCGCGGCGGCGGCTGGCGGCGCGGCGCGGGCGCTGTGCTTGGTGTTGCGACACACCGCCTCGCGCAGCTCTTCAAGACGACGCCTCTCTTCTGCCACCTCACGATCTAGTTTCGCTACGAAAAAGCGTGTGTTGTTTTTCGGATAAGTCACTTCTATCAAGAATTTTACAATAGCCCATTTCACCATGTATGCACATACATTTTAAAAGCACATACACTTAAATAATGGACGAATGAAATGAATTTTACGTAGGATTTTTTATTTTTATCTTCACTGATACAGTTAAAACACGTGTTATAGACTTATGAATATTTTACAAACTACTTTGTATACAGTTTTGTGTTTTGACGGAAATTTGTGACTGTGCTTAAGAATTTTTTGTTTGCCAACATCGCCTATATAAAGCTGAAGGCATAAAATTAATTTTCTATGAAATGGAATGATTTGACTTGTGCTTTAACTAATAGTTTTCTGCTAGACATCAACTTTAACAGGAATAGACCCTTTTAACGGTATTAATTGAAGGAATGATAAAACTAACAACTCTTAGCTAAAGTCTTCTATGTATCCATACTGTGTAGTTTATAAAGCGACCATAAAGTAATATAACAATTTGTCTGTTTTAACTGATCATTTCTAATTTTATTCTATAGCCATGATTTAGTTAAATCGTGATAGTAATATATTATATTAAGTAAGTCAGTCTTACACAGCTGTTGAGCGTGGCATTTGCTCGACAGTTCATTCTCCAAGGAATCTATTCGCTTTTGGAGCGCTTCTTCTTTGTTCATTTTCATTTTCCAGATACGGCACACTTTTAGATGCAGAAACGAAAGTTCTTGAGCGTCAAGCGCCTAAAGTACAAGTTAATATATCAATATATATACGCTTAATGCTCGGCACGGGACTACGATGCAATCGAGAGTTTGATTGATAAGCTTAAAGCTTAGTCACACTGGCCTAGAGCCGTTTAGGGGAGGAAAAAGTTGAGATTGAAAGAATTTAAAAGAATAATATTAGTAAAAGTTCGGAGCAATTTATTGTTTAGTAATTTTGTGACATAAATTGATACTCACCTCAACGTTTTCGTTCAAAATTTTATTAGCTATGTACTTCATGTATGTATGTTCAGAAACTTTTCTCTGTTCCACGTCAAGTTGTCCAAATATGTGGCGAATTGTATCTGTGAGGTTAACGTCCATGGTACAAGTGCACGGACCGTGGGATTTGGTTCTAGGCTTGACGTTCAAAGCTTCCACTGTGGTTCTCGTCAACACTTTTAATTCGCGACTTTTTCTTCGACGTTTCAATTCAGCGGCGGAAATTTTAACTGGCTCCTTGGATAAAAATGAAGAAATTATATTATTATTATTAGAAAAAAGAAAAATTAGAAATTATTATAAAAGGGGTAAATACCTCATCTAAACATGAACTGTCTTGAATTTTCGTTTTTAATGCGCGGTTTTCCTTTTCTAATTTTTCAGCTTTACGCATAGCGTCTATACTCATACTTCTAAGATTTTCCACTTCATTTTCATGAATTTTTAACATGTCATTTAAAGTTTCCTCGTGCAAGCTTTGTATGCTTTTAACACCTTCATTGTGTTCGTTCATTATGCTTTTTATATTGCTGTCGTATTGCATTTTTATTGCTTGGATTTTTTTCTTAAAATCCTTCTCAGCTTTTCTTAAGGCATCTGTTAGATATTTTATTTTAGTTTCACATTCTTCATTACCATCGATTTTAACCATTACACCTTGGTCAGCGAACGATTTAGTTTCATAATAATCACTACCAAGTTGAATACTTGAATCAGCTTTTTCTTCCAACTTCAATTGATTCGACGTATTTAGTCTTGATGATAATGTTTGGTTACAATTTTCTTCGCTTCGAATTTTGCGTAGATCAACAACGACGTCACTAATGTTGTTCGCAGGATTTAGTTCACGTTCGACAGTATTTAAAATATAGTTGAGACCAAAGTTTTCATGTTGTGATTCTTTACCAGAGTCGAATTCACTGACTGATATTTTGTTTGGATGAGTAGTTTTGATAAGCAAGACATCGCCTCCTACCCGTGAAAGCCTGTGGTGGGAATCATTGGCTTTAGAAGTCTTAATATGAGATTGCCTTACAGTTTGAATATCTGAGAGTTTCCCTTGTGGACTCCTAACTTCTTTGTTTTCTAGTAGTTTAGGACCATGAGAGCTGAATTGTTTTGTTTGCTTTTGTACAGTAAATTCTAACGTTTCCTTATCAAATATGATGTCTTCAGATCCATAGTATTCTGGGTCTTGATAGGTGTTATTAGAAATTGCAGGTAAAGAAGGTGTATCCGTTATTCTATTTTCAGAGTCATACTTGATATCAGTGGTTGAACTAGAAAGTTTTCTTGGTGATGGATAGATTCCTAAAGGAAATGAGTCCAGTGACTTTTTGTCATCTTCTGATGACGCTTCTAATGATGGACTGTCATTTCGAACTCTTGGTAAATTAATATTCAATTTATACTTAACGCTGTCATCTTCATTTTCATTATCATCGTGTGAGGAAGATTCAATTTTCGTATTATTTTTATTTTGCACCCTATGTTTTTTTCCACCTGTAGTGCGATGTACAGTGAACGCCTCTACAAATATTTCTGATTGACCTTTATTTGGTGAGCGTCCTTTTTTATCTAAAATCTCATGGGTATTTCCACTTTCACTATCCTGATAAATAACAAACAAATCTTTATCTGTAGAATTGTTTGATGTAGATTCTATAATTATTTGTTTGTCTTTGTGCCTTTTATTTTTTTTATCCTCATCTTCCATCTGGTTACTTATTTTTTCAAGTTCTGAGAAATCCCTTGGCTTTTTGTTTTGAGATATATCATGGATTGTCTCGTTATCAATTAGTTTTGAAGAATTAGTGTGTATTGATTGTCTATTGTAAATATCTATTAAATTATTTCGAGCAGTTGAAGAATCGTTAATATTGGCTATGTTATCAGATATTCCGTCAGCAGAATGGCTATAGTTTTGTGCACTTAGGTCACTTGGGGGTGAAGACGCATGCTCTGTTTTATCACTTATACTTGATATGGAATACTGCTCCAGTCGGCCTGGTGTCAGTCGTTTCAGTTTATATCTCAAATAACTATTTTTGACGTAGTCAAATGTAGGCTCAATATTTGCTGTCAATACTTGCACCTCATTTAGTTTTAGGGGGATTTGTTTTGGTAATTTTGTTTTATCCAATAAGGAGGATGAATGTTGATTATTTTCTAGGTCACTTATATTTTTTTCTTTCATACCAGACCTTTCGTATTCTGTATATTCCGGATAAATCTCTGTCTGCGATGCTACATTTTTCTGTATTTTATTATTTAGGGTTTGAATTTCTTTGTCAGTTCGCGGCTTGTTTATCAAAACTTCAAGTTCGTTTTGCAAATTAGAAACTTCTTTGCATTTATTCTCGAAATCTAGTTTACATTTTTCCATAATTTCCAATTCATCATCTTTCTCTTTTGACATACTCTTTATTTTCTCTTGTAGGTCAACAATTTTTTCTGTAGAACTCTTATATAGTTCTTGAAGTGTTTGCATTTCTAATTCCAGTTTCGATACGTAATTTTGTGTCGTTTTGTTAATTTTATCAATAATTAAATCTTTATTTAAAATTTCAGCCTCTAAATCCGTAATGACAGCTTGGTTTCGAGAAATATTTTCTTCTAGAGTTTTTTTCAGATCTGCAAGTGCACTCTCCATAATAATTTTGTCCCGTATAGCTTCTTCTTTTTCGTTGATTATTTTTTGTTTTTCTTTTTCGACTATTCTCTTAGCTTCGTCGGCTTTACTAAGAAGAAGTTGCGATGATGTTTGTACTTTAAGCAATGTCTGTTCTAAGGATGTGCTTTTTGAACACTTTGCATCAATATACTTGCGTATACGATTCAGAGATGCCAGAATGTCCCTTACATTACAATTGGTTGGTGTTAATTTGCTATCACCCAGATTGTTAATTTCTATTTGCTTTACATCATCAGCGATGAGTTCTCTTTCATTTTGTAAAGTAATTATTTGAGATTTATATTTGTTTTGATCTAGCAAAGATTCTTCAGACTTTAATTTAGTTACTGATAATTGCTCTTCCAATTTCATTTTTTTATTTTGAAGTTTGGCTATTTCCGCTCTCATGTTATGAGTTGCTTTAGAATCTAAAACAATAATAGGTATGTTATTGACGTGAAGATATACTTAATACTTATACATAAGTACTATAGCAAAAATATAGAATAAAACAGTACGGTGTGCTTCCATTCTTTTTAAAGACTGATCAATTTTTTCAGAGCTATGTTTTTTCAATTCTTCGCCGGTAGTAACCAATTTTCCCAGACAATCATGCAGCTTCCTTACTTCTTCTTCCAACTCATTGATATGGTTTTCTAATATTGCGATTCGATCGTCGCGAGCTAACAAGTCTTCACTGAGGTTTGCTATTATATTTTCCTACAAAATAAGGTATGTTATTAATACTATATTAAATGTGGTATTTTGGTAGGCGTATACAAAAATGTAATTATATATGTATACAAGAGGGCTTGTATTTTATTTCAACCGCCCAATGCAACTTAGCTGACGAGTCTAGATTAGGTGAAATGTGTAAGAAATGTAGTGAATATGTGGTAAGGCCACTGTTCTTTAAAAACTTTTTTATATTTATTATTCTAATATGATTATATTAGAAATTATTGGCAGATATATAGCACATTTTACCGATTCATCTAGTTTATCTAATAGTTCCCGAATTTTATTAGCACTTCGTCTTTTCTCTTCTTTCATATCCTCAATTTCTTTCAAAATATCAGCATAATCTTTTTCCATCATTTCAGGTTTTAATGCATCCTGTGAGCAAAAGATGTATTGATGATATTTTTTTATTACTTGTAAATATATCAAATGTGACTTTATTTTTGTTAAATCGGATGTAACATTAAATTACCTGTTTTCTGACGTTTATTAAGGCATTTTCTAAACTTTCACTATGCATTAGTAAAGCTTGACTTTGACTTTGTAATTCATTGTTATCATTTGTAATTTTTTTGAGCTTGGCAGTATTAATGTTCAGTTCTTTTTGTAATTTGTCATTTTCTTTCATTGTTTTCTCGTGATCTACTTTGAGTTGATTAAATTGCATTTTTAGAGCTTCGTATTGTTCTAACTTATTAAGTAGCTCGAGGCTTTCTTTCTTAATTGTATCTAAATTGTTTTGCACTTCCAGTTTCTCATTTTGTAAGGTTTTTATATGGTTCGTTGTTGCTAATTCCAATAATTCCTTTTCGCGTACTAGATTTTCGTACGCTTTTTTAGACCCTTCTAATTGCTTTTGTAAAATTATTTCATTTTCTGATATGTTTAATAGATTGTCGTTTTGTTTTTTTAATTGTAGTAGTTCCAGCTCAAGAATTTCTATTTCTTTCTTCTTTTCAGACAAATCTATTTGTAAAATTTGCATTTCTTTAGACAGTTTTTGAAAATCTCTATTTGTTTGGAGTAATTCGTCTTTTAATTTTTCAGTGCCTTGAATTTTTTTCAGAAGTTCTTCGCTTTCTTTTTTAGTTACTTCTATAGATTGAACCGCATTATCAAGATCAGCATTTTTGTCTAAAAGTTCACGTTGTAGAATTTGTTTTTCCTCAACAAGCTTTTCGTGCTCATCTCTTAAATTGTCTAAATCTTGTTTTATATTTTCAAAATGTACGACTTTATTTGCTAATATTTCGCTTTCTTTTCTTGTTAAATCGTAGGATGTTTTATATCGATTCTTTTCATCTTCTAAAATATTAAGGCTCTTTATAGAATTATTATTTTGATCGCGAAGTTTTTGTATTTCCTGTAATAATATAGAGTTATTGTTTTCACGGTTTGCTAAATTAATTTGGAGGTGTTTATTCTCTTCTATGGTTTTCAAAAGTATTATTTTTAATTCATTATAATCTTCGACTGTTGCTTCAAGAGTTTTAGATATGTCGTCATTTTTATGTCTGACGTCGTCGTAATCCTTTATTTTCTTAAGTAATTCTTGGCTTTCTTGTCTAGCCAGTTGCAACGAAGTCATTGCGTCTGATTTTTGTTTAATCAAGGAGTCAATATTATTGTCACATTTCTTTTGAAGGTCTTCAAGTTGGTTTAACAATATATTGTTTTCAGAATTCTTGTGTTCTATTTCATTTACTAAATTGTTAATTTCTTGCGACTTTTTATTAATAACGTTCATTAAGTTTTGAATAGCGGTATCTTTTTCTTCGATATCTTGTGATAAATTTCGATTTTCTTCCATGAGCTTATGTGCTTCGTCTTTAAAAGTCTCTGTGTATTGTTCGAGATACTTGTTACGTTGCAATACCTTCTCATATGTACCTGCAATTGTTTTCATACATTATGAATTCAGCTACCAACAAAAAATAATATTACAGGTAATAAAGACACCATACATACTTATCAATCGGTAAAATTAAGTATAGAATATAGTTTAGCATATTATCATAGATTTGTGAGCCATGTGGATTCATTTTTTGTAAACTAAATTGTAATTGAAGAATTGTTTTATAACTAGTTCATAACGCGAATAAAAGTGAAGGTAAAAAAAAAACATTACTAACTTTTCCAATCCTCGATTTCAATTCTCAGGTCATTAATATTTTTGAGTTTCTCTTGAAATTCCGTTTGTAAATTTTGTTTTTCCTCATCATTGCAGAAAAGCGCATCTTTCAAATTTCGGATTTGTTCCTTTAAAGCTTCATTCTCATCGATAAGTCCTATGTGGTGCGAATCGGGATGGAAAGCCGGCACCTAATACATAATAACATTAATAAAAGTAGATATACGAGAAAGTATATACATCCCGGTAAGCATCTTTTATTAAATACCTTATCGTGATCCTGCTCAAGAAGTCGGTCTATTTGCAGTGACAAACTTTTTATTTGTTGCTCTTGACACATAACTGCGCATTCAGTTTCCTTTAATTTACATTGTAAAGCATTTTTCTCCCTTTCGAATGCTATTATGGAGTTATTTAATTTTTTCTCTAACAAAATATTATCGTTTCTTAGTTCCTCGATTGCTTTAGATTTAATGTTGTTGATTTCTGTTTCGGCTTTGAGCTGTGTTTCTAAATTTGAGGCTTCATCTGCTAGCACTAAATATTGCTCTTTTAACGTGTCAAGGTCCATTGACCTTCGTTTATGGTGTTCTTTTTCATTCCATAAAGCATTGTATTCTCTTAGTTGGCAACGCATACTTTCAAGTTCTTTTTCTAAGCTTTCATACTTGTGACATTTTATTTGTAAGTAATCTTTTTCATGTTTTAAAACTTCATAGCATGTCATCAAGTCATCGTAATTTGTTTGTAAATTTTTTAGACGTTTCAAATTTTCTCCTTCAATGCTGTAGTTGTCACGAAACTCCTCGTCTGGAACGTCATCTCCTTTGATAGAACCACTTTCTTTATTAAGTATTTCTTTCATTTCTTCGTTCTCCATTATATCAGCTACTAATTGCGCTCGTTTATTATCAAGACATGGTATCGTCATTTCACCCGAGGTTAGCGCAAATGTCGTTTCTACCCGCGCAATTACAGCAGTAGTAGGGTAGCATTCACATTCCGGTGACGTGAATTCTTGTGAACAAGGAGCGATTAACGCGAGACTGAATTTTTCAAGAACCTTTAGTTTAAAAAGTATCTTCGCTTTAATGTCGATACAACGTGTGTCTTTGCCAGCCGTCTGAAAATTGAGTTATGCTTAGTTATCGTTAAATAATTACACGGGACCATTTCGATACAATACGCACCAGTAAGTTTAAATACTGCTTATACTTGTCATTTTGGCATAGAGTGGCAAAGATTTTCTCCAGTGCAGTGTATATATGGGCATAGATACAATAAGGTTCACAAACATCGTTTTCCATGACCTGCAATATTTTGTATATTAATTATTTTCTTTTAAACTTACAAATACTTTGTACTAGTAATTGCATAACTCACTGCTATAGTGTTTTGCATAGCGTTTAATTTTGCATCTTTGGCAATAATATAATCTTGCATTTCTTCGATCCGTTGATCCCTGGCAGCTGGAAACACCAAAGTAATTGTGACATATTTTTCAAGCATAAAAAGGTTTGCGCTCGCGCAATAGATTGATTTTGACTTACATGTACTGGCATCTCGTGAATGTGAAAGCCCTCCTACTTGATTACTTTTCGTTATCATTCTCGGCGTACGTTCTCTTTCGTTGAGCCACTACAATATTTTCATGAATTTAAAGTTATTAATTTATAAATAAGGCTTCATATAATGTAGATACCTCCATATTTAAAAAAAATACCTCTTCTGTTTCTCTGGAACTGGGGGTCTAAAATAAAAAATATATATTATAATGACGTTGTATGATCAGGAAAATGTTCATGCATTACATATAAAATGTTTACCTCATCATTCCTATATTTAGAAGGCTGAAACAAGGAAGAACATCGTAAAAAATATTTGTGTTAAGTATCTGAATGTAAATTGGACGGTAATAATGATTAGTTAGCGCTATACAAAATCCTAGCGTTGAGAATATGAAATAGTTGCTTTTACTTAAAAATATTTATAAAAAACCTTCAAAATTACCTCATCTCCTCGTGATTTGCCGGTCTGAAAAAAATATTATGTTATTACTAATTCCCGATTATCTAAAAATATTGTGTTTTAATAATGACATCAGAAGACACGTTATAAGAAACAACATTTGTGGGCTTTGTGACATGTATACAATTGTTCATATTATTTAATATTTTTTTTACTACTGTATTCACATTACATTTCGTATATTTTCAGATATTATGACCACCAAATTATGTCAAAATTGGTTTTAAATAAGTAAAACAATATGCGATTGTAACTTACCTCAAAAGCTTCGGAATCAATACCCTGGAAATATACACAAATACTGATAATCAAATTTAAGTAATTGGGAATACATTTTAATTATTACGGTTACATACATATGACTGGAATACTTATCATATTTGCTTAAATAAGTTTATGATAAAGACTATAATAATTATTGAACTTTGTCATTGCAGTAAATAATTAACACTAACTAACCTCTGTAAAACCGGATAGATCCAGATCTAAGCACTGTAAAGATACAAATGCTTCATAAGTTTAAAATAATCAAAGGAAACTTCCGTGTAAATTTTCAGATTTTTCTTACCAAGTCGTCAAGTTCTTTATTGGCTGCTTTGATAGCGGCGTGCTGCAAATAAGATATGTTAGTAGTCTTTGCTAAGTGCCTAAAGTTATATAGTTTATTTAATTAATATATCAAAGTCCTTACAGCGTTTGCAATCTCGCATTTCTGTTCGCAGGTTAGGTCGAGCAAGTCATACGCCGCTATCATCTGCTCAGACTCCTCAATCTTACGTTTGAGACGCTCTATCTCCGCGTTTTTAGCTACCATTAGCGTATCCACTATGACATTAGTCGGTACATACTTCGGCCTGCACGTGTCATTGTTTCTTTTTATTATTTCCACCAAATGTTCTGTTTTATCCGAACAGAAGTGCGACCAGGCCCTCGCGTCGGTGCACGATGCGTAGGCTTTGAGCTTGCCTTCATTCCTCGCCGGTAAATCAAACAGGTCATATTCATTAAACACACGTTCTCGTTTAGTTATAAAAGACATCGTTTCCAGCACGCCTGTCTCCTCAGAACGTTAAATAAAATATTTGTAAACATATACATGTATAAATATATATTATTGTCCACCGTTCATTTTCAAAATAACGATAAAAATTTATAGCTTATGACAAAAGGTATATATTGAGATTATCAAAATTTTTTTGGTAATGTCATCACAAATCGAGACGGAATGGCAGTTTCATTTAGAATGTCAACTATTTGAATAACGGATTTTCATTTGTTCCTACAATATTAATTATTATACTGTATGTTGAAACCTCGTTGGAGCCAATTGAGTTTGATCTTTTGCTGAATTTAAAGTGATTTATCCTTAGGAACATACAATACATAAAATTAAACTTACTATAACGTTTTTTATAAGATTTCATTACTCTGTAATGTGTAATAAATTAAAGGTATTCCCCAGACGTAATACAGACGTGTACTCTTTTGATTCTTGGCATCGTACTCGCTTCACGTCACTTTATCAGCATATGAAGTTTGGATCTCAAAATTTACGTTACAAAACATCAATGGACAAATAATCCGTAAATAATTCCAATATTGTTTCAAGTCAATGAATTTTGCAACCAATAACAGAAATCTACGACTTTTAGCACGTAACGAGGGTAAAATAAAATCCTTTGAATCGTGCTGTGACGTGACAGCATGGAGTCATGATGTTCAAAAGAAAGGTCGTTATCTTAGGGAATGGATGAAGAGCGACATGCCAGTCTGTGCCATACCTGTGTGTACATTGGCTAGTTTCTTAAGAATTATGACTTGCAAAAGTCGTGGTAAGGTGAGTCTCGTAAATATATTGAAATATCTATATTTATATCATTTTATTACATGAAACCATTCATTTACAGACAACACCGCGCTGTCATCCTGATTGTAAATCGAAAATATTATTAGAAACTATCTGTACATCATGCGATGCGATGAAAGAATGCTTTAAAAATAATGAGGAATTTGAAAAATACTTTGAAGAGGTAAGTAAATGTACACTTGATGGACTCCTTGGTGCAGTTGGTTTAGACGCCGCGCCGGCTGTTTGTCTGTTTTATGCGCTAGATATTTCTTTCAGAATTAGGTGTTGTTTTGAAACTGTATAATTGATTTTAAATGTTTTATTTAATCCGTTCTGGGGTTTTTTTAGGAAGAATTTGAAACTTGTCACTGGCCCTGTGAAAGATGTCTAGATGCACTTAAAAGTATAAAAATGCTTTGGAAGATTATCGTCGAAAAAATATTTAAAATCAATATTTATAAGAATACAGACATTCACGTACAGGACAATAACTGTATCCGCTCAAGCAGTTTACGTTCAATAGCTAAAGTTTGGCAAAATGATATTGTTCATCAAGCTTTGTTTGTCAAAAGAGTCACACCCCTAAAATCAGGATTCACGTGTGCAAGTCAACAGAAGGCGATAAAAGATGTAATCAATGTTAGTGAACCTATTTTTCGCGATAAGCCATATATAATAATAGACACCAGAAACAGCACCACAAATATAAGGGAATGTATCAATGCGAATTCAAACGCAGCATCTATAAAATCAAAAACGACTAATAGTGATAAGAAAAAGAGCACTGATTCAAACAGAAGACATTCTCAACGGCCCTGTAAAAAACTCAGTAGATGCACTTCTGTCAGAATAAAAACGAATGATGTTGGCTGTGGTACACATGGTGACGATAGAGAAACTGAAGAATTAAAAACATACAAAACCAACTTTGATGATTTACAGCAAAAATTCAATAAGCAAATATCAGAAATAGATAGATTAAAGAAAGAGAACACTTCGTTGAGAATAGAACTACAAGATGTCTTAAAACATTTTACTAATAAGCGTCCGTTTTGTCATACTTGTTCGTTAAATCCAAAATACGGTAATGACTTAGTGCCAAAACCATTCGAAAACTGTATGGATGAAAGTATTGATACACACTCCATAAAAGATATTGATTCTGAAATGATTATAACAATGAAAAATTGCAAAAATGAGGTAAGTAAAATTGTAAACTTATTAAGCGGTGTTATATGTCTTAATGAAATCTTACGTTTTGTTTGTAGAGTAACAGGAATGTATCAGTTTTGCAAGTACTTCACAAAACAAAAGAACCTGTATTACCTGAACCAGATACAAATGGATCGTATCGTAGAATTGAGGATCCTATTTATTTATTGGCAAAAGGTATAAAACAATTACCTTATTAATAATATTTAACAGATATCCTTTTACATGTTGTTCGATTGTTTTAGTGCAAACTACGTTTAGTGCTATAGTACAACGGGAAATGAGTATTGCATCTGACAGAAGACATCGTTCAAAATGTAACATTGAAGCGACTTTTCAAAGAATAAGCTCGAGTAAATCAGTGCCTTCATGTTCCACAGTTTCAGCGTACACCACCAATTCTGAATCGAATTTTGTAAGTAATTGTCACACTGGAAGTTTAATATGTTTTTAAATTATTTATTTAACACCAAAATAATCGTTTTAGGTTACAAGCAGAGATATGAAATAAAGAAGAAAATAATCGAAACCTTTATTGCTATTGGTACACTTTGTGGATTTGTGAATAAAAACATGATTGTTATTTTAATGACCTTATTAATTAAACGCTTTCAAAATGTTTAAGATGCGGGTATATATGATATCGCTGGCATTTATAGCAAACACAAAATCCAAATGATTAAATTCTGGCATCGGGACTCTGAATTTTCCAACAACACTTTTGATTTCTTTGGACAATTGGTGGACGTCTTTTGGGGTGGACAGCCAGTCGTTATCTGCGTAATGTAGGAATATCGGTGTCCTTATTCTGCTCAAGTTGTAAGCCGGTGGAGAAAAACTGCCGTATTTGAGTTTATTCTTCAGCCACCCATGGTCGAAGTGGCGAAATTGTCGCGACTTGTAGGATTGTCCGAAGTGAATTATTTGTCTTGTTGAAGCCCCCGCTGGTGTATGGCCTAGGACTACTGGAAGCATTGTCTGAAATGGGAAAAATATTCAATAACGTGGAAATATTAGTGCGTGCATTTCCCATAGAGACAAAACAGTTATAGCAACTTAATATAAATCCATTGATAGGTTATATATTTTGTAAATCAATCGGTCTACTTATGACTCTCAACTTCATTTAGTTTTAATCATCAGAATTGAGTTAAGTCGTGCACAATATACGTTGTAATATTCGCTCAATGTGCACAATTGTAATGTTCAATAGTATCAAAAGGTACCAAAATAATTTGTACAATGTACAACAAAAGTACCAAAATGATTTTGGCCCTAATTCTAGATTTTAAATAGAAATCGACTATCAAGAGTCCAGAGATTTTATAAAACATACGTACTTTGTTAAGTTGCTCCTCGTTGTATCCACAAATAAGGAACAGTAGGTTTGTGCATAGCACTTGTGTCATCGCTTCTTCCACGCACAACTGTTGACCCGCAAACTCGTTTAGCTTTCCATTCGGTAAAAATTCATTTGTGCCCATTAGTTTGAATAAAAACTGCAATATAAAATATGTTAGTTTTTTTAAAACAAAGTCGACTTTCCTTGAACCATTTTCAAGGAGTACATGTCTCATAACTTCTTAAAATGTAGCGAATACAAATTGCTTTTGACTTTTAGATAAAGGTCTTTTTATCCATGGTAAGCTATTAACATGTACCTACACTTTTCAATACGCATGTAATAGTTAAATAAATAATCATCTAACAATTATATTAACACGAAAGTAATTTATAATTTCCCTACGTTACAACTCTGTTTGAGGTATTTGGCGATGGAAAATCATACCTAACTCATATTATTCGTTTATCACTCTTGTTAAACAGTTAATTGTTCGTAATTTGTCAAGTACTGATATAGATTATTTTGATTGCCGATTGTGGACTATCTAGTATGAAACAACATTACAATAGCGCTTGTTACCTGATGGCGGATATTGAAGTATACGACAATAACCTCCACATATCGATAAACAGAAATAATAAACAATACATACCTCCATAGAATTGGTGAAGGGTGCAATAGCCTTTATAAGCGGACTTTTAACGTTTGAAATGTAAGCCACAGGAGCTAATGCGTGCATTGATAGTATCTTATCATTATACTCAGGTCTAGACGACATTAGTACCCAAAACGCAGTAGTTCCTTGAGAGAAGCCTACATAATGAATTTTACTGGCATCTGTTTCTTTGATGACGTAGTCGATCATGGCTGGCAGGTCGTAGTAGCCAATCTCATGCCAACTGAACTTCCAGAAGGCGGAAGATGTGGGTTTATTTGAGATGTGATTGCGCGAGTACGTGTTGCCGCGGGCATTGCCCATCCATACGTCGTAGCCATGGTCAGCTAAAACGTAGGCTAGAAACAAAAGATCTTTGTAAACGAAATGTAATTGATTGCAGTTGCAATTCAATCTGGATAGAGCAAGTTTGCTGATCGATGCTATTCTGGTCGGAAGTGAATATTTACAATATAAGCCCATTATATTGATGCGTAGAGGATTCCTCTATGACCAAGAGTTCGATTGCGGGTTCGCATACTTCATATACTATAAAAAATATTGAATAATATCTAAGTTTTAAAATCGGTATGCAGGTTTCCCCACGATGTTTTCCTTCACCATTAAAATTCATGGTATTCCAAAAATTCATATTTTCCACCTGGGATTCGAGCCCGCGACTAATGTCTCGGCAGTCGTGTCTGATTCGTTACGAACAGCCTACCACGCACTTTACTGAATATACACAAGCTGAACTCGAAGCAATACACTATACAGATTTGGTCGAGTCACTAAGCGGGGTTTTCTACAATCATTTACTCTTCAAGAACACATCTACATCCTATCGAGATACGTAGAACCCATAAGTAGAACCACAACAGTATTGTATTGTAGGTACTGCAGGTCTAAATTTAAATATCGTTTTCTCTTTATCGATTCCCCTGGGTTAAATGTAGGTATAACAGTAAAGAATACGTAGGTATTCTTAGGTAATTCTCTACGTAGGGAATTTGGTTCCTACTCACAATCTGTCTCTTGTTTGGGTTGGCACCAATTTGGTAGAAAAATTTTCGGCAAAACCCATAGCGAATCATATAAAATAATGCTGTGTACATGATACAAATCACAGAACAGATGGATATGTCTAGAAGGGTAATACGAGCTACAATAATTCAACTGTTCCGTGATACAAGCATTCAAAGTACAAATTCGTAATATTGGTTACTTGTGTCACCACATTGTAATGATTTATTAACCTACATTTATAAACAATGAAAGGAAATTCTGTTGGATAGGTTGATGACTACAAAATATATAAGGAAAACATTAACATTACAGATAATTCGATTGTTAATAATTATTAATAATATGTTAATTTGTAAGTGAAGTCGGCAAATGCTTGGTAATATTTGGATTATTGAAAATGTTAAACGTCAGTAGTATTGCAATGTAACATTACAATGAATAATATAAAATAACAGGAAAAAATATCTATTTTTTTATATTTCTTGTTAATATTATATTATTTGATAGGTGCCACCACTCTGTCCATTTCCAGTATAAGTATATAGATTTTTTGTTATGGTCTATGGAGGACATTATATCCAATGATTATACTGGGAATTAACAAACTTAACAACTAATGTCTCAGGCGACCAGTGCAGCGGTGTAATGTCCTGCAATTCTTATTATAATTTGTGAGTGAAGTCAATAATGAAAAAAAAAAAGAAAAAATGTATGGACGCTGGTGTCCGTGGCGTAGCTGGTTACACCGGCTGTGAAATGAGAGGCCGCGGGTTCGATCCCCGTACCCAAACAAACGTTTCTGTGTTCTATAAATGTTTGTCGCAGATCTGGGTATGTAAGAGACCGAAAAGTCCCTCGTAGTTTCTGATACCCGCGACACAAGACTCGCATCTTAGTGTAAGATCAGGACTATGTATCATGTCTGTGACTGTTGTGTGTATTTAAAGAAACATATCATACATATATAATCATATCATAACATAAATATCGTAAATTTTAACTTACCCAGACCCTTCCCTGGCCTCATTAAGATCCATTCAGCTGATGAGGAGAGCAGTCCGTGCTGTAGAAACACGACAGGTCTGGCGCCATGTTTGTGTTTTACCGTGTCTGTTTGATTTTTACCATGTGGTACTCTGTGCATTTCCAAAACGTACCCGTCTTCTGTGTACACCCGGTGGATTTCGCACGGATACCCATATTTGCGTATTAGTGAGAACTGAAACGGAGTGAAAAACTCGACATGTAAAATTTCGACCACAGTTGCTAATATTGGGTACTTGAATTCCACCAGTTTACAATACTGTACCTACGATACCTCTAGTAAATTAGTATAAATCGCTTCATTGGTTGAGTCGCTGGTAGAAGCATGTAATGGTTATGAAGCTTTAGGTCCTCGTTGTGCATATATTTTGGCAAATCTACAGTGTACATAATGTAACATTTTTCTGACTAAAATTTTGACCGGTACTAGTTTGATACGTTAATGTCTTGTAAACAACGATATAAAAAATTAGAAAATTGCGGCGTAGGTAACCCATTGCTTTACATAGACGTCCCCTTAGGATTTCGATAATAAAGTAATCTATTTTATATCATCACCATGATCAGCTAGCCACAGGAAGTCTATTGCTGATTTTTTTACATTTTTAAAGGAATCTCAAATTGTAGTTTACTTACGGTATCCAAACGCGCATCTTCAAGAATACTTTGATCGGTTCTAAAGAGTGAATCACTTTCATGCAACTCATAGCTGTACACATTAGATTTTTTCTTTGACAAACATATTAAACTAAAGCTTAAAATAATTGGGACCCACGAGTACATTATTCAGTAGTTAATCGGATTGTTAGTGGACTGTTAAGATAAACTGTTTTTGAGACAAGTTTGTTAATAGATAAAGATTATTTGATTGCGATAAGCCGGATTATGTGTTGAAATGTCTATTTAATACGTATAGTTGATTATTCATTGTTACATCAATTATTTTGAAATATGTTTATTGAACGGTGACACACTGATACAAATAAACATAATATTGACGTCAAAATTCTTAGTACATTATAAAACCCATTCAAATTATTGATAATGATTTATTAAAGGTAATAAAAAATAAATATTTATGGCCTTTTGAGGAACCTACTTTTAAATTCAGACGAATTGGTAAACCTCCTTTTTAAAATCGGTTAATAACAAATACCTACTTAAACAATGTAAGATATTGTTGTTTCCTGATTGGGCTAGAATAATAAATTACTAGTATAATGAACAACCCTTGACTATATTCAGTTTTCTTCTTTCCGTATCGAAACCATGCTTCCATTTACCTACGGCCCACATAAGCTCGACCACCTATCTTGAAAATAAAAATAGCTAAAATCCAGGTAATCCATAAAAAGCGTTAACGCAAGCTAAGGGTGGGTTGCAGAAAATAACTTTAACATTAACTAAGGGCTAATCAGCCGTCAAATCGACGGTTATGCAATTTTCGGGTTGCATAAAATTAACAATTGTTAAAATGACGTCACGTATAACATTAACTTTAACCGTTCAACTTCGGGCGGTTATTGTTAAAGTCACGGTTATCTTTCGTTATTTGTGTGTGTTCTCTGTATTGATAATTGTCATTTGTGTATCGATTTGAATTATAACCTGTACTTTACAACAATTTACAAAAATACGCTGATAAATTCCGACGTAAAATCGCATTGCATCATTCCACTGGTCACTCTTTTAACTTTAACTATAACAATTATGACAATGGTGCAACAAAAGAATTTTCTATCCCGTGGTCATTGTTATTGTCACTGCTAAAGTTAACTTTAACGTTAACAATAACGTCAGATTTTCTGCAACTCACCCTAAGTCGACGTTTTTAATATACCAATATTTCATCGGAATTGTAATTATTATCAGAATTCAAATGCAACAATAGTGTCGTATCTCAAATGAGCAAAAACTCATAAAGGTTTACCATAGGGTAAACCGAGTGCAGATATTTAAAATAATTAAGTTTCCTGATAACTGCCTCGGTGGCGTAGTTGTATTACGGTACGGTTACAAAGCTGAGGTCTCGGGTTCGAGTCCCGGGTCGGGCAAAGTGATATTGAATTTTTCTATTCATTATCAGTCCGGAGTCAGGAATTTGTGCCCGATATGGCGATAGGCTCGCCCCCTATCACATCGTGGGACGGAACACACAAGGCGAAATGTGGGTGTCCTAGTGGCACCACTGCCTACCCCTTCGGGGATAAAGGCGTGAGTTTATGTATGTATGTATGTAAGTTTCCTGATTAAAGTTAACAAAAAAAAATTGTTCTAATATTTGTTGTACCTACTAATTATTACTAAAAATATACTTAACTTAGAGGCGTTAGCAATATATTTCAAATTATAATGAACATTATAGAATTTAAAGAGGTATTATTGGTTATCTATGTCGATAATTTAAATATGTGTGTTACGAAATAAGTTACAAGGTAAATTAATTTAGGCATCACATTACCTGTTTATCTGTAAGGACGAGTATATCCGTGTCAAGATTTTACTGATTGCTCTGATAAGTACAATCTTTAATATCCTTGTGATTAACGGCTCATGAAAACTTAATCGGATCAATTTCATCAAAGGATAATTTAATTAATCTTCGTACCATAATTGTTAATGTTACGCACGTTTTTCATCTTAATTTTCCCGCCATGAATATCTTTTTTTTTATGTTTTGGCCAAAGTTTGTATTTTGTTATGCACTAGGTTCCATTGGTTGACACTCTCGAAGTTTTTATCAACAAGAATGACGTTGATTTATTGTATGATTTATTGTCTGTGATATTGTTGCCCTCAATGAGTAGAAGAGAATGTCAGCTTTAAAATTTCTTTAATTGGCAACATCAGTGGTGAAATTATGTTATCTGTAGCATTGTTTTTCTTTTATTGAATTTCGCATTTCGTATTTCATAATTTGTTTATTTCTTTTAATTATTTAATCAATCACTGTCCTGTATGTAGAAGTCACACGTAACATGGCAAACCAAGAGATTAGTTTGAAGTGGAATGGATTTCAAAGCAATATACTGACAAATGTGAAAGAATTGTACAAAGACGAAGGCTTATCGGATGTCACACTGGTCTCCGAAGGGCAATGTTTTAAAGCCCATAAAGTTATATTATCAGCGAATAGTTCAGTATTCAGGTCTATATTTCAGGTATGTTGTAGTACAAGGTTCTTTTAGTAATGGTTTTATTGTTGTATGATCTTACGCCCACACTTTTTTCGTAGCAAAACCCCCACAAGGATCCTATTATAGTGCTTCATGACATCAACACCGCCTCTCTGCGTACTTTGTTAACGTTTATGTATAATGGTGAGGTTAACGTGACTGAGGAATTCTTGCCAGTGCTTTTGAAGACAGCAGACACATTGAGGATTTGTGGTCTTTCCACTGGGAATGATGTCTCTAAGGATGATGAGGTATGGTGAAGAATGTATATTATTCTATAGCTAGTGCAGCGTAAACCAAAAGAGTTTCCGCACGTGAGAATTGAGTTGTGTATTTGTTAACTGGGTAGATACCACTAACAAGATCAAAATTCAATTTATTGTCTGAGATAAATTTCAGAATTGTTTCTGTTTTGTTTATACTGCATTATTTCTGTAAAGCTACCGTCTAAGTACCATTCATATGTCTATGTTCTACTAAAAACAAAACTTATCAACCTTGTTCAAGTAATTATGGCAAAATTATTAGTGATATAGGTTTTCACAATATTTTAATGAAATTGTAGCGAATAATAAGTAAAGTATTTTTATTAGAAATGCATGTCCGCAACCCATGGCAAGAAACGTAAGAAAAGTGAACATGAAGACAACAATAACAAATGCAAGAAGCCAGCCACCAAATCTGATTTGGCACCAAGTGCTCCACCATCGGATGGTCTGAAAAATTCTGTGAGTTTTAGACTTATTAATTATAATGAAGTATGATAAATTAACTTTAAGCTATTCTTTTATATAAACACTTTTGTCATATTATAATAAGCATAGTATTGCAAATGAAAGTCTTTCAATAATATTATAGGATATAGTATTACTCTTGACTAGGTCTTGTTTTATTGTTTTACCTGGTGCACAATATTTGTATTTCCTTTTTTTTAATTCGGGTCTCTATCCGGTTTTACCTTCTTGCTACTTCTCCTTCATTTTACTTAGCTATAGCAACCTTGATTAATGGCCTGCCTTTACCTCAAATAATGTTCTAAATTATAGAATATTTTGGCATATACATATTCTGCAAAAATGTGTGTGGCTAAAATAAATAGGTTTTACAGAACATAACACCTAAAGTGGAACCTGTTGATTCGCCTTTAACCGACTACTCCGGAGAAAATACAAACGATACAGATATTGCTCTACTTGAAGATGCTGAAAAGAAATATTCAATTATGTCAGAAAATAATATGAACAAATCAGTTTGTACTACAGCACCGAATGATCGTAATGTTAAAAAATGGGTTAGTGAAGTCAGTAGTACCCAACCTTGCCTTAATGTGAGTGAGAAGAGTAATGGGATCAATATTGATGATGACAAAGAGAGTATAGAGATTGATAAAGAAGTGGAAACGGTATTGCAGAGCGGTACTATAGTTGAATCTTTGAGTATAGCTACGGAGAATCTTAAAACTGTATCAAGTGAAGCTCAAAATTGTAAAGGTAAATATAATAGCAGTATAAAGTTTTTCTATATGATTGGTGAAGCTATGACCCCCCACATGTTTATGTCTTAAGTTCATCCTAATATTATGTTAAAGACAAAATAATGACTAACTGTAAAAATAATTGACATGGATACAATATATTTTTTATCCTCTTGTGTTACATGCCAACGGAAATGTAAATGACTATAGGGGTATCAGTGTGTCTTTCAACTAAAAAAAATGGTAGAAATCAATTAAAACATTAATGTTGGAAAAAATATAAAAAAATCACAAAATAAATACATACCTATATTTATGTAGTCTATTTTTCGAGAAGTAAATTATACGAATTCTTTGTTACCACCGTTCCTATTAGTTACTCAAATGGCACTTTGCGATCTTGTATCATACATTTTCATTTTTTTCAGACAAGACAAATACATGCTATGCGAACCCATCATTTCCATGCCCATTCTGTCCACGAGTGTACAATAGTTGGGGCTACAGGCGAAGGCACGTGAAATCGAGGCATGTCACTAACAGGTGAATCTAAATATGGAATACATCTATCCTAGTACTATCACTGTTTACATATTCCAATATTTTTTTCTTTTTCAAAAATATTTTTTATGTTGGTTCTCAAAATAGGTAAGCTTGAGCATTTGTAATATAGCTTATTTTGAACTTAGTAGTTATGATACAAGCATATTATCATTATTTGGTAATTTCATGTGCATTATCCGAAAATTTTGAAGAATGCCTATCTTGAGTCACTCCTGTCTGATGACCCACAATTAACTGTCATATTACTAAACATTTCAGGTTGTCATGCAAATGGTGCGTGTCAGTTCTACCGTCTACTGGTGCGTGGTACTCCCACGCCACGCGCACTCACGGAGTCCCACACGAGGAGGCCAGGAACTCACTAGTGGTGATGGTAGAGGCCCATGCAGTCCTGACTCTCAATGAACCCAGCGTCACACAGTTACTTGGACAAGTCAGCATGGATGGAAGTGTCACCGAGAAAACCAATTAGGGTATGTTCCACATTATTCCAGTGTAACTACCAGTACTTGTAATAGTATCCTGATTTGTTCAAACGGTTTAAGACTCTAAGGTCTTAAAGCTCAAGTGTCATTGTATGCCAGTATTATATCTGGCATTATATTTTCATTGAATATTAAACCGAAGCATATACTACAAACAAAATGTTTGTATGAAAAAAATGCAGACTGGGGTCCATAGTTTATATTTTATTCTGTCATTCCTATATATATACACTAGTTTTCCTCGTGCCCCATTGATTCCTCGAATGCCTAATATGTCCGCAAATATTTTGTTTGTGATGTTCGTTTCGGTTTAATACCTCAACATTTTCTGAATGCGAGTTACTAGAAGTATTCTTAAAAAAGATAGCGTGGACAGAAATAATATAAGAAGTTTATAATAACTTTTATCACAGATAACATATTAACACACCACAAAATTACATAATTGAGAAGTTTAAATAAAACGAGAAAAAAATATTGAAGAAAATAATTTGACAAAATAACAATTTGGGGTCATATTATGAGCTAAAAATGAAGCAATGGTATGGAGAAACTTTACTTCAGGCTCAATAAAATAAAATAAATATTGATACCACTTAATGTGGGATTTAATAAAAATACTAAGCAATGAAACTATATCAGATATTTAATATTTTGTATTGATATTATGAAAACCAAAAGCAATATTCAAATGTGTAATTTGATATGTATTTCTAAAAATTAACTTTTATATTTGGATTATAATGTAGGTAGTAATTTTAATCTCACGACGCGACGTAATAATATTATAATAATTAATTTGAAAGTATAAAAATATTTTTTATCCATTTTGGAAATTGTCAACAATATTTTAAGAGGTATGACTATGAAAGTATAATAACTAATATTTTTTAGGATTATTTCGCGATTTTGATACTTGTATAAGATAATGTCATATGATAAATTGTAAAAATGACACAAAGAACATACTATATGTTGCTGAATATGGGGAAACACCAAATGTTCCTTCAGGTGATTCCTATCAGCTCATATTAAAAGTACTTTATATATTCTAATTAATTTGCCATCCATATTATTTGTGATTTTTGTCAGGCTGTACATAATGTTATTATTGCAGTCACAGTGATATACAATAAAATCCATTAATTTAATTCCATAAATGGTCTGTTTACAAATTATTGGTATAATAGCCGATAAATTTGTCTGTATGAGTTAGGGTTTCCAATTCTTGCTCGATTTTTCTTCTAGAGACTATGTCTGTTTCAGTCTGGTTAAATTTATCTACTCATCACTTATAAGGATTCCCTGATGCAGTGTTTTTTAATTGTTAATTTAATTCAGTAACAATGGCCAGTGATTTTCTAAGTTCATGACACCGTCAGTAATATACACATGCACCCGTTTTGTACAAGCACTTATTATTATGTTAAGTTATAAGAATAATAATCGAGGTCGAGATTAAATATTGACTATTATGGACTTATTCATAAACAGATTTAAAACGTATTTTAGCTATCGAATGTTTTCTCCCTTTCGAACGACTTTAGAATTTAGTTTGAGCGAAGAAGACAAAACATTCGTTACTAAAAAATGGGTATTAAAAAATGGTAACCTGTCTTTACTCTAATATTTTTTGATGTAGAAATATTTTTATTTGTATGTGTGTTTGTTTGGAACTAAATGATAATATCCCGACATTGGTTTGTGGAATGTGAGAGCGTTCATTGCCTCTACCTACCATGAGGGGCCACAGGCGTGAGGATATATGTTATTTTATTTTGTACATATAATTGTCATGATCTCAGATAAACGAAGTCAGTCGATCGTTAGTAATAAGATTCATATTTCATAATGTTTGTGAGCGTGCGTATGGCATGAGTTTTTTAACGTTTAGAATATTTTCGAGAATATGTAATAAAATTGAGTAAACAGTTTGTCCTAGGTGTGTGGTTAATAGAAAATAAACTTCCTAAAAATCTGAAATTTCCCCGTTGTGAAATACAATACAGAAATTGTTTCACAATAAGTAAAGCCTATGGCTAGTTTGATTGTTTTTTTTGCAGCAAGTTTAGTTGGCGCATTTTGCATCATAACCATTTTTTGATTTAAGTTTGATTTATATGGTTATTATTTGATCCTGTTTTAGTGAATATTTCAGCCTCCTAACCCTTAATCATGTTAAACAGAGTTAATAAACGTTTTTAAAGATGTTCTATATATTAATATTCAAATCTTAATAGCCCGATCTGTACATGCGCACACATATATCTGCATATCTTGGACAAATCCCTCAATTTTAGTTTGATAATGTTTTCAAAGGAACAATATATTTTAGTTTTAAGTATATTGTGTTTATGCACCGTTTGCACGATGTGTGATTGACTAATACAGCCAGGATCTGATGTAATTAACCCTCCGAAATGAGCTGAACATATTCCTTATACCGGCTTTATCTATACTGTATTTGGTAATGCTCACTTAAAGATAATTCTTTATAAGGTGTCAGTTCATTTATAATTAATAATCTGAGTGCTAGGCAATGAGATGTGTTAAACTATGTTAAGAACTTAATGGTATAATAAAAACGTTTCTAGTTTGGGCTGTCTATAAAATTGCTATTTTGAACCTTATGTTCAATTCATTAGTCATTCTGTTTTTGTCATTTGCATTGTTTTTCTTTATTAATTATATTACACCCGTTATTTATAAAAAATAAGATTCCTTTCTTTTTCATTTGATGAACTTTCGTCCATTCCTAGGCAGACATCTTCCTGCACTTAGCGACTAGATTTTAGCTTCAGGCCACCTCACAGACTGACGACTTTTTTTTAATTATACACCAGTTTAGTGTATTACTTATAAAACAATCGAACACATAATGAGAGTAACTACTGGACATAATGAGAACGTCTCAGGATGGCGAGTGTAGTGGAATACTAAGCATTACTTTGTAACTCATGGCGTTGTTTGGTGTTGCTACTGTCCATGAGCGGTCTTATCGCTTACCAACAATCGAATGGCATGCTCGTCTCACCATTCATCGCAGTAAAAAAAAGAGAATACGTCTAAGACATATATTTTTGACATGATTAAATATTTTCGTCTAACACATCTCATTGCATTGTAACTGTCTAAATAATAACAAATTATCTCTTGAACACGACTGAATTAATAGAGCTTAAGGTGTCTAAAATTAATGATTAGTTTATAAATGCTTATATTTTTATAACGCTTTTGGGATATTTTACGAATAATGTTAGCTTTAAGTCAATTACTAAGATATTTGGCAATAAATTTTAGAATGTGATTTGTAGATGTAATGATATATATGGAAAAGAAAAATATTCAGACAGTATTTAAAATGAGGCCTAAATTCTAAATAAGGAGCAAAATTATTCAAATGAAATCAACAAAAATATTTTTTGTATTTTATTATGCTCTAATTTTTATATCTTGCAATTAGAACAATGTAAGGCAGTTGGAACTTTGTGGTCTTATATTATAATCATTATGCTATTTCCAAAATGATGGGACGAAATGATATGCTATGTTTATTAATGTCTATGAATAATTAATTAATAACATTCTTTACTATGTTATAATGTCAAAATAGAATTTCATTAAATTACATCAATGTATTAATCATTTCAAATTCTTTGTATAATATTTCATTCAAGTTTCTTTCAACTATCTAGTCATAATTTATTATCTCATAGATATTAATAAATATGACATGTTTTTATAAATATTATGTATGACTAGTATTGAAGTTTTAATTAAAAGTAACTCATGCATTAAACTTTTTGACATTTTATACTTTGGCTATAAAATGACATTGGAAACTAAAGTTAATGAACAAAAATATTGCTAAATATTATTTATTGCAAAGGCACACACATTATGAAGAAATTTGAGTTATAAGAACTGCAATATTATGAACAATTTCTTTCTACATATAAACTGGCGCCATCTAGGCAAGCGTCACGCGTTACACAAACTTATCTATTTCGTCAGCAAATCCTCTGAATCGTATATTATGAAACATATCAACCTGTACAAAAAAGAAAAGAGCTTGAATAAAATGAAACATTTTGAAGAATTTACTACATTTGATATTGAATTGGTAAACCATGAATGATAACGTATTTGCAATTAATATATTTTTTCATTGCACATTTACAGTAATGTACTTCTCAAATATATTTTTTTTATTTGAATATTATTAATTTTGTATCACATTAATAAATTTGATGGACCATAATAAATAACACATTGTGTTGAAATGTAATTCGATCGCACTCTTTAGGTTAAGTAATTAATAATAAGTTACCAAAGCAATTTTGATTAAGATACGTAATGAAGTGTATTTGGATTTTTTGAAAAGATTATATATTTTTGTATGCCAAGTGACATCGGTCACCAAAAATATAAATGTAAATTTAAGAAACGCGTACGTGTCGTACTTTGCACATTATTTGAAGACAAATTTAATATAACTTAATTATTCTTAACAAAAATCGACTTGCTTTTGATATTAACTAATATTTATTCGACTTAATATTTTTTTATAACCAAAAATGTACAATGATAAATCTTTTGGCGATGCAAATTTTCATATAATAAAATTAATTGATGTCTTGTATTAATGTGCAAAGTGGTTCAACGTTCTGATACGCCATAATTCGCTTTAAGATTTATTTTGTATTTAATATACTTAACTCTATTGAGATATAAATTATTTACTTATCGAACATAACAATTTTATATGACTTAACAAACTTATGGCTTTAAAAACTTAATCGTCAACATATAAAATAGTGTTACGCCATAATTAAATAAGAGATGTATGCGGACTTCCAATGCAATGGAGATTAAATATATTTTTTACAAATCATTTTTCGTTTTTTTACAAGTCAAACACCGTTCCTTCTACAGTAATACCCGGCGCTAGCTCGACTTTTTCGCTTTCGACCTTGTTGTCAATGATCGGATATATGAGTTCAGGTTTTGAATCCCTCTTGATAAAGGCCTTCACGATATCCCTCGAGTCCTGTCTGGTGAGTTCTTTGCTGGTAGTTCTGGGTGGTGGCGGTGGAGTAACATCTCTATGCAGCGGCGGCGTGGGTGGCGGCATGCTCTTCTCAGGAGTAGGGGGAGCGGACTCATAAGGAACTGACGGAGCGCGAGACTTACGTGGAGTCGCCACAGAGGGCACAGGCGACGCTCTTGCTTTGCTCGGCGAAATGACATGCCTCGGAGCTGACTGTCTTTTCTCCAAAGACCCGTTGTCGAGTTCACCCAACCTTTTCATCGAAGCCCTATTCTTTGGCGTCTTTTTCAACATGGCTTGGAAATTAAATGGAGGATCGTCTTCATTCAGGTCGCTGGCTGGTCGGGCCATAGCTTGTAATTCTCGGATAGGATTTTGCATAATAGGTGCCTCCGTGCAATATATTTTGGCTGGTGGTTTTCTTGCTTTAGGAGCAGTATTTTCTAATATGTCAGTGTCATAGCGAGGCCCGTTCCAAGGTTCAGGTGGTTGGTAGTAGGTGGACGGCGGGTGGCCGTGTTTCTTTTTGTAAACAGCTGGTCGTTTGCTGGCAACCTCTTTAACTTCGTTTTCTATTACCGGAGTCTCTTGTTTTTCCTCGATTTTCTCGTCTGGTGGTAGTGTCGGGACTGGCACTGTCGGGTCTCTGGAGAACGGCACGGTTATAAGCGTCTGAGTGCTCGCCATCGGAATGTCAGTTTGTGCTGAGCTTACACGACGTTTCAACGGTTCATCCCACTGCTCGTGGTCTGAATCGTACTGGCTGGCAAACGTGTCGCTACAAGAAGAAAGTGGTGCATTAGTATCGACTAAACAAGAAGAGGACACAGTGCTGTTACTGAGCTCAAGATAATTTAATAAAGACGGAAAGAAAAACGAAAATAAAAATATTTAAATTAAAAATTAACTACAAGAAAAAGAAACCTATTTCGATAAAAGCTTCAGTCAACAGCAATAAAAACTACATTGCAATGTGTTGTATTCCAATTTACAAATAACTCACTTGCTCTTGGCAGCGGGGTCGCACATGTGCATGGTGTCGTAATACTGTAGCTGGTCGATTCTGAAGGGCAGTTTCCACACAGTAGGGGGGATAGTGCCGAGGAAGACTGACTCTTTGGCCTGAGGGTCGACCCGGTCCAGCAACACCGACATACTCGTGCTAAGCAACGCTTCCAGTACAGCTTGATTGTAGATGTGCACCTAAGCAATCGACATATTAACTCGTTCAAAATATACACGAAGATGTGTTTTGTGGGCACGATTCGATTGTGAATAATATCAGTAGTACAGTTATTCGTCGTTAGATGTCGCCACGATATCAAAATTTAGACGCAAATTGTTTTTATACCTTTTGAGATTAGTATCTCAATGAATAGTTATAGAGCTTTTTTGAACAATCGAAAATACGATGAGCTACTGAAGGTGGCAGAAAGTTGCTGGATGCAGGCTGATATCAACAGATCAATACGAAATCAGTGAGTTAGGCATAATGTATGGTTATTATGTTCAGAAGTGGGCTTCCTCTGACTAAAGTTGACAATGATGCTGATTTGCTAGTGGTGTAAGTAATTTTAGTGCTGCAATTTAAAGCTCTTGCTATTTTACCAAGTGTACCTCTCTTGCAGTTAACCAGGTCACATGAATAAAATATGAATATAAAATTTGAACCTTATACCTATTGTATTAAAATGATACCTGCTGTGAAAAATGCACCAGGTCTTGATATCGAACTGCTCTGTACTGCAGAAGGACTTGAAATATCGATCGGCTTTTCCATTTCATAGCGAATCTTTTTAGGAACGTTGCAGTTTCTTCGTCTATTTGGCCTGTGGTTTTGTTAATCAGAGGTCCGTATGCTTTGCGAACGATGTAGCCTCGGTATGCTGAAAAACATAAAGATACAGAATGTTAATATGTATCTACTATCAAAAATTGCTAAATGACCAGATGTTTTAGTTGTTTCATACCTTTTTGTATCAGCAATGCGGCTTCATCTTCCGTGACAAGCAGTGATTGTTGCTTCTTTAGTTCTTTTACTGAAATAATCAAGTAATCAATTAATTAATATTAACATAATCTTGTTTACGTTTTTGTGGAATATTACGAAAGGGAAATACTCACTGTGCAGGATTTTAGCTTTGCTTTTTATCGCTTTCCGTCTTGCCAAAAAGGCTCGCATCATACATTGCACCTTAATTATCTTTTTCACTTGAATTTCGTATAACCTGAATAAAGACATTAAGGTTATTTTTTGTTTGTATGTGTATTTTTAATTCCTCATGTCTGTTTCTAATTAAAGTTACCTTGACAAGAATTCTTCGTTGTAGTATTTTAGGAAAACTTTTGTTTTACCGAGCTCCCAACCTTCCATTTTCAATCTGATCATTAATAACCTGCAGTTGTCTTTTGTGACTTCGACATTTTCGTCAAAATCGAATGCTAGGAATCGGTATCTGCAAAAAGTAATTATCAATATATATTACGTGTTTTAATAAATAATAAATTAGTTTTCAATAAAATAATACCTTCGAATAAACTCAGCGAAAGGGATTCGACACGAGAAACCGCTTTGTCGTTCTTTTGCTGTGTCTAGTACAGCGAGCGCTCTAAGTTGTTGTTTCACAATTTCTGTTTGGAATCCTTTCGGGGAGTCTTTCAAGTCAGGTCTGATACATCTGACGTAGTGCGTGCCCCCACTGCCTGGGCCAATCGACAGTTGTTTGAGGATCTCAAGACTTGTAGCTCGGTAAGTAGCAGCGGCTGTCCTCATTCGGTGTACTTGGGAAAACTGGCCTTTAGAGACTGTGTTGTATTTCTAAAAATATGTTATTCATTGTTAAAACAGTTCGTCAGAGCAAGAACTCGACATATTATTAATATATTCGATAGTGGTCTAAAATAAATGTGTAACTACTATCGATCTATTGAGGTTATTTTGAGTTGTAATTGTAACAGGAACACCGGAAAATGCTTTATAAATTAACTCCTTTTCTAATAGAGTTATATTACGGAGAGCTGCTTATACTACTTACTCTGGTTTTGATGTTCTCCATTTCTTTTTCTGATTTTGATTTAGCAACTGTTACTTTTGGTTGGCTGGATGAAACTGTTAGGTTGCCGGTCTTTGTCAATTTATTTCTGAATAACTGTTGCACGGTGATGTTTATCGACGCCCTCATAGTTTCTATCATTTCTGGAGGCAAGAAATCTTTATTCTTATCAGCCATTTCTCTTGCGTCATAATTTACTTTTCCGGTGAAATGTGCTACACTGAACTCGTGGCTTCCAGAGAGTTTAATGTATGGTCCTTTACATGTAGTTCGGATTGTGCCTGCGAAAGAAATGTAGCAAAGTAATGTAATCAGATAAAACGTATTTAAAACCATTTATCAAAAAACGCATAGTGGAAAGACCTCAGACTCAAGCCATCAGTGGAAACATTTTTGTTTGAAAATTCGCACAATGCCTTCATGATAGATAGATGCTCTTTATGATTAGATTTTTGATTTTTATGTTGATCGTGGTTTTTTGTGGAAAATTTATATTTATACTTAGTAAATTGTCTTTATGTTTGTTAAATTACTTACTCATAATAAACTCCTGACCGCTACCAGTTCGGCTCGCTTCATCTAATATGTAAAAGAGACCAAGAGGTCGCGCCATAAGTTGATCTACAGATTGCTTATTATCATAATATCGTAATTCTGGCATCGTGATCCCTTCCTCCGCTGCTTCTTGCATTTCCCATGCGAATATTCTCTGGTTGTAAAGAAACTGTATTTGTTCGTTTGTTGTATTAACTATAAGTTGTTCTAATCTATTTCTATGGTAACATTCGAATCCAAACATGTCTAGTAAACTTACTGAGAATTTATCGCCACTGAAATAATAAAGTTAGTGATTAATTTAATTATTTTAAATGATTTATTATAGCTATTGTTCCGTTAAAGTAACTCATTATGGTTATACTTACAATACTGATCGCATAAATGATAATTTGGAATTAATTAAATTAATCATCCAATCAATAAGTCTTTTGTACAATGCACCTGCCAAAGTATCTCTGGCGTCTCTCGCTTCGTCTGTAGAATGTTTCCTTTTCACAGCTGTTCCACTTTCAATCAAGCAGTAGTTGATAAGTGCCCAGAGAAATTTGACTTCTTCCAAAGATAGCAATTTGGACACTTTCTTCGCTTCTTCTGGATTTTCCAATTCGGCTGAACCATTTTTGCCATCTTTAAAACGAACGTTGCCTAATACTAATATTGCTGCGAGAACAGTTTCAAGAAAACTGATATCTTCTACTTCCAAATCAACTGCTCTCAAGTTTTCTATAAATTCTTTGTATTTTTGAACGTTTTCTTCAGGGGTTTCTCTAGGGCCCTTCATACCTTTTCCTGGTTCTTCGAGTATTCGTAAATACCTATGTTTTCTATTTTTCTCCAAACACAGCTCTTCCAATCTGTTGCTTGCTTCCATAGCATCGTAAAAATAGTAGAGTAGATCAAAGTTAGCGTGGGACCTGAAGTCATACCAATTTTGTAAGTTACTGTGTAATATATTATTACAATTTTATATCACTTTACTTACATATCAGTAGATGAAACGCGCCATTTTTCCAATTGATAAAGCCAAAATATTGCTCCGCTTAATTTTCCAGAACTGCCATAAGTCACTTGTACTTGAAATAATCCTCTTGTAGAATGCGAATTAATTGGAGTGGCTGCAGAAATAGCAGCTTCGATTACTTTTGTTGCTTTTTGTATTCTGTCAGCTGTGTTATTCTTCATAGCACCAAGAAACGTGAGATGAGATAGTGCGTGCAGCATATTTGTAGTCTTTCCTGACTTACTTTCACCGGAAAATACAATATGTTGCGGTTCGTTGTGATGCAGGGCGTCTTGATAAGCACTATCAGCGACGGCAAAAATATGAGGCTCGTTGTCAGACCTTGACTTGCATTCATATTTTTTGTGGTACTACAAATAATATTATAATGTAATTATTAGTCATCATAAAATAATTAGAAAATAAAACAGGTACTTACGGTTTCATTATAAATATCTTCAGTAGTGTTTGGGTTCAGAATAAGCAGAATATCACCGATAAACGAAGTAAACGATCCTTTCATTAGCTTTGTTTGCAATTCACATAACAAGTTTTCTTCTGTCAAAACTTCTAAAGCGGCAAGATCTTCGACTTGCATAACCTCAGCGTCATGGACACCTTCCGTTGTTAATAAACCATTCTTGATAATTCTTTCACGCATCTTGCTAGGTGCTTTGATTTCTTTTAAATCATTTGCGAGGATCTTCAGTTCTGTTGACAACTGCAAAATACAATAAAATTAGTTCAACGGTTTCGGTGCTGTATAAATATTGCAAGTATTATATTATATTCAATAGTTATTTACATGATAATCATTTTCGGGGACTGATTGTATAAAAGGATGCTCTTCTAATTCCATCACGAAAGGACGATGCTCCGGGTTCTTTTCTAGGCATCTGAAAAAATATAATCGCACTAATGGACTTCATCCATTTAGATGCATCAACAATCCATTTGTAGTTTCGTAAACTTACTCTGCGATAAAGTCGTTAATGTCGTTGGACCACATTGATGGCTTGGTTAAACCAGGTGGAGGATTTCTTGCTATTTGAAATAATGCTCTAGTTGGGTGCATGTCTTGAAACGGGGCTTTGGCGTCCACCATTTCAATAGTCGTGATCCCCAGAGCCCAAACATCAGCGCGGTTGCCATATCCTTCATCTCCAGACGCCACAACCTCAGGAGCCATCCAACTCGGTGATCCAATGTTTGATTTACTCTTATCGAGCGTTGAATTCAATTTGCACGAAAGTCCAAAATCAGATAGTTTCACCTCACCATCCTTTGTTATCAGTATGTTGCTGCACCGTATATTCCGATGCATCACTTTGCTCTCGTGCAAATAAATGAGTGCCTAGAAATGAATTCGAATTGATTGGACCAATCGGAGTAGTCGACACTCAATTTGACGCGGAGTGATGAAACAACCGCCCCTAATGTGTTGCCTGCTCATCAGTTCG
Organism: Deilephila porcellus; assembly: GCA_905220455.2. Taxonomy (NCBI): domain Eukaryota; kingdom Metazoa; phylum Arthropoda; class Insecta; order Lepidoptera; family Sphingidae; genus Deilephila; species Deilephila porcellus. The sequence continues at coordinate 12,229,806 of LR999974.1, forward strand.
TCGAGACGGGCCGACTATACTAATGTCAGTGTCAGTCAAGTGGCCCACGCCCCCGAGATTCATTGGGCTTATTTGCATGCGTATCGGGCCTCGGCGCTGTCACCGGCGGCCTGTCCGCGCTCCTCGCCGGCTGATATATCCGAGTGCTTAATGCGTTCATTACGACCGTTTAGTTTTTAGAGTTGTACCCGTGTATGCTCGATAATTTTGTAATTGATTTATGAGCAATTATATTTTAGGAAGTATCGGTAAATAAGAAAATTTTGAATCGAGAAAGATTATTGTAATATGTTTTATAGTAAAGAAAGATAGCAGGCTTAAAAAGAAAACCGTATATTATATTGTGAAAGTAAAGTTCCGTTACCTAATGTAAGTGATGAGTGTTTATTACAGATCTGACTGTATCGGCATTCTGAGTACACCCTTACACACAAGATTACATCACGAATCGGGCTTCGATGGTACCTTACGAGATGCAACATCGATAGATATGCGTGGAAGATTTGCCGAACGTAGTGAGCTGAGCACCGGTATTGTGAGGCAAGTGGCTTGCATAAAGATAATACGCATTTAACTTTATCCAAACCCTTTGGAGCTCAAAATGCCAATAATAGTTAATGACTACGAACCTTCAAAAGAGACGCACAAGGGAGAGTTTCGAGTGGCTGTTCCCAGTCAAAGGGCTCATTGGCTACCGCGTCAGAGGTCCGTATATCTTGTGTGTGCGAGCATTATTTACGATAATTGAGCGATGCGCCGCGATGGGGGGCCATCACGGTGTTGTCGGGCGCGCTCCGACATTCGCATCGACAACTTCGACTGTTCCGTCGCGAATCACATCAAATAAAGCGGCGTGCATTTTAAGTAATGGCCCTAGATTGTATTTCAACGTACGTGGACATTCGCCGAGCAATATTTTATTCGACGTCACGCGAGCAACAGAAATCGCGGAGACACAAATCCGAGAACAATTGAGTTTGCATTCAAAGTACCCACCAATTGATTCAGCGGTTGAAAGGTAGATTGGCAGGCCCTTTGTTTTATAAACAGGCATCTCGAGTAGAATGTGACGAGAGACATGTTTATAGTCAGTCGAATATGGACTTACCTTGATCGTATATTTGAGGATGTAAGCTATGTGTTCTTCGGACATTTTTCTGTCTGCTGCATTCAGTTTTCTGACAATATCGATGACTGATCCAAATTCGCACAACTGGAAAGCAACCATGAATCATCTTTTTTTTGGTACATTTTATAAAATGTTAAATAAGGTTGTGGGTTGTTTATACCAAAACGTAATTTGATGTAATGTCCTAATAATTGAATTAACCAAGAAAACTTCGAAACATCCATAATGATGACACGTTTATGCATGCTAATAATCCATCAAAATTGTCTTACCTCGAGTACGAACCAAACTTTTTTGATATCCTCGGTTTTTTCGCAAAAAACACCGTAGAAATCAATCAAGTTTGGATGGCTGGTGAAGTCTCTGAGTATCAGATACTCTTTTTGTATATGGGCTTCATTTTCGTCTGTGTATGTTTGTACTTTGACAGCTACTGATTTGTTGGCTGCCTGTGTGTCCGAAGCCTTGTATACTTCTCCGAAGATGCCTGAGCCTAGCTTGGTGTCTAGTTTGTATCGCTCCAGAGGGCTCGGTAACGACGACACATTCAAACCGTCCTTCATGATGGACGGGGCTGGAAAATGTAACGATATCCGAAATGCGCTTTCTAAGTTTTAGGAAGTTAGTATCACCACTTTACACATTTATGGACTAACTTTCAAAGGATTTCATAACCAAGCGTTTGTAATGTGTCTTAACAAATGCCGAATAACACAAGCTGGTTACGCCAAAGAAAAGCGTAGTTTGTTTACATATAAATTTAATAAAGAACACTTTTAATCACTATAAGATTGAATTGCACACACGAACAGACCGAAGGGTTGCCGCACAAGAACGGATATAGATACATCGATCTAAGCTTAGATTAATGGTAATTAGAATCAGGACATCATGATAAGGGATATAAGAGGAAATAATGATTAAATAAAGAGTTTTACTTACATTAGCTGATGACACTTGAGCGAGGCGTCCACGCCTCACCCACAGTAAGCGGGCGAGTGTGGTACTCAGCGCAGACAGCTCACAAGTGCCGGGGCTTCATGGAATTAGGAGCACATCGCTAATCTCGTAACAGTATTAAGTCATAATACCCGACGACCTTCCGTGATGCCTTAGATACAGAGTTTATTGAGGACGCGCGAAGGTTTTAATCGAAATAAAGTGGTATTAATTGTATCACAAAATAAACCATTCCACGCAGAAATTTCTACAGATATCCACAAAATTAGCCAAAAAATGAAGATATGAAACATACATTGGTGGCAATGATACACAAAAAGTAAAACTAATCGAATATGGAATTTGCACATCCTCATTCGATACATCATCGAGATAACAATCCATTACAAAATGGTAAAGCAACGTGAATGACTTCCATCAAAATGTTAGTATTACATCAATCTGAAACCGTAACTAATGCGATAGAGCTGAATGAATTCGCATTTTTTCCAAATGTACCTAATCCATCTTGAGATTTGCTAAAACATGTTTCGATGTTCGATGAAGCACACTCGACTTGAAAGCGAAACATCAATAGACACTCGACACAATAGGAAACACTCCAAAGCCCCTTGAAATTGAGACACCGTAAACCTGTCAAAGGAATAACTCTCAATGATCTGACATGTCTACTGTCTATAATACAGTTAGAAAAGGATGTTCACGTTTTGAGACCATCCATATGAATCGAGGATTATTTTAGTTTATTTTTGTTGATGATTTGAATAGCGCACCTGGAAAGCAAGCTAGAAATATTTAATGGATGGCTTTTTGTAAAATAATTACTGGTACCTTAATAATTAAATCCTTTAATTGTGAAATAAATTAGGTATTCTATTTCTTTAGTGTTGTAAATCTGAAATGGAATGAGATTGGGGTCGGTTTCGTATAGACATATTATGTTGCTTAGTCCGTTCTATTTTTAGATATTATGTAAAAATATTCTTTGTTTATTTAGATTTCTTTTAAAATTATAATGCATATATAAATAATATACGTAATAGATGATTGATGTAGATTTTTATACAATTGACTATGAATGAGCAGGAAGTTTTGATTCTGACTCAATTCAAGTATTAAAATTATTTATTGGTACTTCTCAAGCCTCCCAACAAAGCGTTGGAGCATTATAAGGGCTCTTGACACAAGAGTTTCAATTAGCTGTAAGTAACACAATAATCGCTGCCGGAATATTTGAGAAGTTTTTGTTCCTTTTTTTTTTTCATATATGAATGATATAATATATTCAGCTTATGTTGGATGATTGCGTTAAAAATAAATGCTTATTATATTAACAAGACAATATATTTTTTGGACTCTATATATTAGGAATAAAATAAGGTTGGATTGATTTAATTAACAATAGTTGGAAGTGAAATAAAACGAAGAATGAATTTTAGTATAATTTACTTAAAAAACTTAATACCTACAATAAATAAGGTGATAGTTACGTAAATATCACGGTCAGGGAATGTTTTGTTACAGTTTATTTACATGATTAAATATTCGTTTATTACTTGTGACATTAATTAAAAATTATTAAAAAGCGTACACGTTTGTAAAGTTTATATTTATTACAATTAAATTCACTAATCAGATTAAAGCGCCGATTTTATGCTACTATAATAAATGAAATTTCGGATTATTTAAATTATTACGTAAAAAAATATTGAGCGTTTCTAGGTGTATTTATTGGTTACATTCCACATTAAAATAACCAATAAAGTGTAAAATAAATAGGTATTACAGTTTCATTTTTACAAACTACAGCGAAAACATTTTGCATGATGAAAAATTATTTCTTAAATTTACAAACCTGTCCCGTACGTATGTAAGTAACTTATATTTTTGTCATAAATTAATACTGATTGTTAATAATAATTGTGTAACATAGAAATTATGTTTATGTACATTAACTTATACTAGAAACTTAAATATTGGTATTGTTCGTTGCATTGTTTCGATTAACATTCATTTGTTATTTATATTTATTTTGGCGAGATAATAGACAAAAAGTAATGTGTGATTCACTTATCAATACGTGAATAAAAAGTCATGATAACTGTTCGAAACGGGAAAATTACGAAATAAAATCCTGATAATTAAATTTCCAAGTTTGCATGTTTAATAAATTTGTCTTTCTAAACTTTTATAATATCCAGTGTTATGATTGATATTACCCACGAATCACATCATGAGATAGTCTGGGATTAAGTTAACATAATATTATGTTTTATACATATGTTAGAAACAATTTGTATGCAATGGAATGTTTAGTTTCTTTCAGGAATGTATGAATTTCGGTTGTATTAATTATTACCTATGTACCTATTAGGTATTACCTACGTATTTCTTTTACCTACCTCATTCAAGAGGACTGTTATATAACTTTTAATAAAAAGGTAGGCCGCGTAAAGATCAATGCAATAATTATAATATCTAATCGTAGCAAAGAATTAGCTACCGTCAAGGACCATATTATATTTATACAACTACCTTTAGTTATACGAATATTTATTAAATGTAATGAGTAATTACATATGAGTATATAAGGCTATAACATTTTTTAGGTTATATAAATTTGGTTTCTCACAATCTCAAATATAAACAATCATTTTACTGGTAGAATTATTAATGCATCGTTTTCACTTGTCTAGTTTACTGCTACAAAATACAAATTGTAATGTATAATTTCCTCATTTAATTTTTAGGATGAAAATTACAAGGTCTATTCCGAACCTCTGGGCGTTCAGAATTTAATGTGGGATCATAGCTTTAATGTTAAAGTGGACATCACAAACAATCTGTGCATACTACACACTTACCAGGACTGTGCAATCCCAGTTGAATGAGAGAGAAGACAGTGACTGCGTAAGTGCGACCAAGACAGAAAGTGAAACAGCGGTACTGCTTTTTGTTAGGCATGTTTTTTAAGTTGTCCTCTCTAGTATAATATCAATGGATAGGATCTGATGTTGGACAGACCGCTTCCAAAAATCGCTATGGCAAACTTAGCCCCATTTTCATTGGATTTCCTTTAGTTGATGAAAAAATGAGAGAGACAAAGGAAAAGAGACAGACATCTATTCACTTACAAATAGCCACCCATTTGTCGTCCTTGCACCTCTGACAGTCGACGCGGCAGCACCAGTGGAAGGTGCAGTTGCAAGGCTTGATGCTGGACTTCCTGATGAGGGCGTGGCCTCGTCCGCAGCACAGCAGGTCGCAGGAGCCAGTTCTAGATGTTCTTCCGATGCGGCATACGCGCCCTGATGTGCCCGCCGAGTCGGTCTTTGGGTCAGCTTCGCAGAAACTTGGGGATCTAGTTGAGGAATGTAATGGATTATGATCTGGGGTGGTGTGGTTGGTATATTAATAAGAATATTATTAAAATAAAAAAAATCTAAAATCTTCTCTCGATATAATTGTTTATTGTTATATTAAGAGGCGTAAACGCACACATAGTCCAGACCTCTGACTAATAAAAATCTTACGTCAAAGTACTTACTTTTCAAAGAAGAGAAGACTGGTTTTGGGCGCAGGACGAGCGCGGCTCCGCCTTCTCCCCCGAGGCCGGCCTCGCAGCGTTGACAGACCATTGTTCAGCTCCTCCTGGGCCACTATCAGTGCCTAAAACATTAAACAATTATGAATTAAAAATAAGAAAAGTTTTTTTTATATTATAGGGATTAGGGGGCAAACGAGGACATCTTATGGTAAGTGATCACCGCCGCCCATGAACATCTCCAACACTATATGGCAATGAGCTAAAGATAACTACATAAAATTTCGTCTCTGGTCCATCTTGATCAGAGCAAAAAGGACCTCAAATCCAATTTTTGCTTGACCTTTGCGACTGTTTAGAGGATTGTGCTTTCCCATCTTCCTATGATACGAAGTTTTTCCACCACAGCTTGAAGAAGCAATTCAGCAGGTTAATATAACTGCAAGATATACGTCTTACGCTTATCAATACTCCATAAATGATCACACTGTACTTACCATACGGTTGGGCGAACTTTAACATACCAAAGAAATTCTTCCGAATTGCTACGGTTAACGGTACCTATGCAGGTTTCCTCACGATGTTATCCTTCGCCATTATAGCGCATGGTGATTGCCTATCAATACACACATGACTCCGAAAAGTCAGAGGTATGCCCTGGAATTTGAACCCGCGATCACCGTGAATATGTTGGTAGCCGCTTCTGGACCGTTACCATCGGGCCACGACGCACTCGCTACTTTGCCATGCCATTGCCAAAATAATTAAATCATACGACAATTTGTTTATATGTAAGTCTCTGGTCCATGCTTCTAAACAGGTGAATAGCTTGCAGCGTGAGAGACTATCGCACCCACACACTGACCTTTGCAGTCAGCTTGTAGTGTAGTACATTGCCAAAAAAGTTTCCTACCTTCCGATACTGTCTTTTGATAGTAGACGCGACTACCCTGAAGTCTGGCGTGGCGCGCCAGCACGTCCTCAACTGACAACTGCCGGAAAGTCCGTGGCATTTGCACCTCACCTCCATTTGAGATGACAGAATCTGCAAGGTAATTCAATAATTATTACTTTGAATATTAAGCAATATTCTTAAATTCATAATGTAGATTTAAATAATTCAATACGGTTAGTATTTTGTTTAATATGCATATTTCAACCCATTTTATAGTTCAATTGATTTTGTCGTTATGTATATTTACGTCCCAATTAAATTACCTTTTAAGAATGCTGGAAAATATAAATAGGTAAGTAGAATTTTTAAAGCATCGTATCAAATAGAGACGGCTCTACCAGTCACATACCTATCTTAAAAGGCATGAAAAATAACTAATCTTACAACTACATTGTTTGCGAAATATAAAGACTTCAGACATTCCTCCATCCAAAAATTAAATAAAAATAGCCTCGCATGTTTTTTTTTTTTTTTTTTATTGCAGTGAATGACGAGACGAGCCTGTCATTCGCCTGATGGTAAGCGATACGACCACTCATGGACAGTAGCAATACCAAACAACACCATGAGTTACAAGGCAATGCTTGGCATTCCACTGCGCTCGCCATCCTGAGACATAAGATGTTAAGTCTCGATATGTCCAGTAGTTACAGTAGTAGTAGTAGTAGTTAGCATGTCCACTTGCCGTTTCGGACGGTGCGTATTAATGTGGTTAATATTGTGGGGGCAATTGTTATAAATTGAAAAACCGAGCGGGCATATTAGCCGACGCGACGTGTGTTTAAATCGGCGCGGACTGACAGTCTCCACTCACTGGCCGCGATGAATCTGAGCAAGAACGTGCATACAATTGTAGCATACCCACCGCACCTAGCTCATAACATTTACATAATTAAACGCCTCGGCGCAATCACGCTGACGTCTTAATTTCGCGAACGCCTCCGGCCGAGCGATTTCCCAAATTGAGTCGGGGCAAAAATTCAAATAAATCGGCGTCCCGGCCCGCCCTCGCTGCCCGGCCGGACTTTAATAACGTGGTATTAAGAGCGTTCGCGATAGAATTCGCCACCCAAGACGTTTGTAATACGTCGTAATGAAGCCGGAATATTAAAAATGGCCCCGAACCGCTTATTATGTTCTCACCTCGGCAGGCGGTTCGTGAAATACGGCGGGTTAATGTGGCCCCCGAGGCCGCCGGACCCGACACGGCACCGATTTCAATACCACTCGCTGGTGGCGCTATCCGACACGCACCAACGTTATTGATTGTATTGCATTTTAGTTCTATATTTTAAACGCATTAACGGTTCACTTTATACCAGTTAAGTGAAGGAGTTGATGTAGCAATCAATAGGTTGTTAAGTAAGTTGTAATCTCCTGTAATTGAAAGAGTATTTCATTCAAATTATAATAATCAAGGGTTGTGTATCTTTGTTAGAGCTCCTATTAATTAACAGGCATTTACACGAACAACAATTATTTACAATCACAAACCTTTTTAACCACGAAATATACTTTTAAACTTGTATGCAAAAAATACGATCAGGTTGATGTTTATTGCAAATGATAAGATTTCTATCCACGTTCAATTAAGTCATTTAGTCTTCCTACGTCTAGATGACCCATCGATCAGGCAGCCGACCAAAGTCATTAATCTGTGTCAGAAACTTGCGATAATTATAACCATTCACAAAATTCTGGCACTAGACTGGCCATTAATCTAAAAGTTCATCGGTTTACCAATAAAAATTAAACCAGCTTTGTTGGAACACAAAATTGGAGATACAAAATTCATTCACACTTCACAGTACTGTTAGATAAGTACTGCAAACATTGTGTAAAGTAAGAAATAATACTTAATTTCAATACAAACATCCCCTAAAAATGCTTCCTCATTTTTGTAGTGTGTCAAGCTTTATAAATTATCGTGTAGGTCTCCTAGCTTGGCGGTTCCCTTGCAAGTTTTTTTTCGCCATTAAAACGACACCTTTTGGATATTATAAAGTGAAATTATTCGCAGCGTCGTATATATTGTAACTTAGATAAACAATACCACAAATGACCACAAAAAATCAAAACAATCCAATTACCACTTACAAATAACAAAACGAACTAGTATTTAATTAAAGTCGTTGAAAACTCGCCACCTCAAGTGCCTAATGACATCGTGTTTAGTCTCAAGCCTGACTGAGGTTATTAACACATCAGTCATAACGTAAATAAATGAAGCTTCAATACTGCTTGAAAGTAATTTAGATTGATGACAGCTTCGCAACGCGATGATTGCTCAGTGCAATAAATTACTAGTATCTGATGAAAACTACTCGCCAACGAGTGAGGAGCTAATGAGTTTCTCATTACGTAATGGCTAGTGTAGTTATATAATGTATTTATGCTATACGGAGGGCTGAACATGGGAACTGTTTTAGGTTACTTCTAGGCAGAAGGAGCTTAGGAGAGTTTGGACAGACTTTTGAGAAGTTAGGTAGGGCAAGCAACGTGCTTATAAATGCCTGATTGTTCAGAACGTTTTGTTCCTTTTCAGTTGTTGAATTTTGATAAAGCCAATACCTAATAATTAAGATCATGAACTTGTTGATGTCGAAAAACTATTTTGATACAATTTTGTTCTAAAAAAATTCTAATCTAGATTTTTTTCATGTAAAAATGATTGTTTTGTAAAAGTTCACTATCACACCCGGCAGAAGTAATTCGAACAAAGCGAGCACAGCAATCGAGATATGACAACACGTTTTCCATTTTAATCACGAACGTTGTGAAATGTGAATCACAACGTAATCTGGCGAACGATTAACGACCGACGTCCAACGCTAATAGGTTTAAGATGGCCGTGGCTAATCCCAACTACAAATTAAAGCATTATTTGAACCGCACACGGCGGCGGTCTGGACGCACCACTAAAGTTATTGGAACCGCCAAGAATGTTATCACTCGGGAATGGAGCATTCAAATGCCCATTACTGGACAAGTTATGACGCTTAGGCTATTGGCCGTGGTAAAAATCCAGTTGGAAACGAATTTATTAATTAGATTGGAGCGAATTTATGTTGGCCACTGCGTTTTGTTGTTGCTAGTCTTGGTTTGGTACATCGCGTCTTTCCGCACTTTGACTTTGACGAACAAAAAATAATGAAATATTTATATGGGTCTTTTGGCTTTGATTTGCTGCAGTCCAGAGAACTCATTATTATTAAAATATTAGGAATAGGGGTTTAATAATTCTGACGTGATCATGAAGTTTTGTGCCAGATTGTTTCTCCTTTCGACCAAATTGTGCAACATACCAAAATTCTTGGCTTAATTTAAATTCAAAATTATAAAAGACTATTATATTACCTTATGTAAGCTTAAAAAATTATACATTCAAAACCATTAATCGATATCGGACAGTCATCGACACATAACAAAATATTAACTCATCGAAACTATTTTTTGTAACGTAATTATCACCTTGCCTCTCTAATGCGGTACCTAATTTCTTGTGTGGGTCGATGCGAGCTCTTTTATAGTCCCGCTGGGTCGGCCTTTAGGCACCCCTTCACACCGTGCCGTAACAAAACCAGAAATATTTAACTGAACAAAACTGTGGTATTTTTTGTTTCGCTGGATGTTTTTGTATCAAAATCGTCACTGTATGATTGGAGTCGAATTTATTTTGACATTAATAAAAATATCATCACGGGGTTATTACAAGCGAGCGTGGCTAACAAAGATCTCATGGTGGCTGTTAATTATGTGGCCGGGAACAAAATGTTGGATGCCAGAACAATGGTGAAGTGTGGGGTCCCGGACCACCGGCCACGAGCTCGCATTAATGGGTCAATTTACTTTCGTGCCGACATAGGTCATGGTTATAATTGCTATATTAAATATTTGATAAATATTATACACGTGTTCGTTCTTTATATTATTGCGGTGAGTAAAAGCTGAATAATATTTGGGGTAGGAATTTGTCGGTGGTGCTTATATCTTGAGAAAATAAGAAATGTATAAGTGTTTGAATGTTTTGGATGGTACCACTGACTAAAATATGTTTTGAATACAACATATAATTATATAAATAATAATACTTTGTTTTTGGGAAAGCGTTATGCAATTTTTTCTGCCATTTCATTTTGCGAAATATAGATGGTGCTGGATGTAGTCATTGCCTCCATTGTGAAATGTAGATGGTTTGTTGGAATGATATTTGTTTTTGCGATTACTTTATATTATGAGCGACCGATTTTTTCAAGTGTTCTAAAAAATCGGTATTCTTCGAATGGATTCGAGATTTTTTTATCAATTGTTGTAGCTCTCATTTCTAACTCTGCATTTATTTGCAAGCTTTGGAGGTAATTCATACACAGGATTCATGTTAAAAATTAAACGCTCACAAGTTAATCCACGATACATAATATGATCCATATTTATAATAAAGTAATTAAAACATCTACCCCACACTAATTGAGCATTGGCTTAATAAAATACCAACTCTATGAAGTTAGCGTTCGCCCAGTGAGTCGCAACATTGTTTCAAAGGTAATTATGAGAAGGACCACAGAGAAGCTCGTAACTGTCGCCCAGACCACGTGTTAATGGTAAAATATGTGGAAATTAAATAACAATTTTGCATAGTCTAGCTACTGAGTCGACACCAGTGTCCGCCAATGCCTCGTTAAATTATACATTTGACGTTTTAATTGGGAGTTAATTTTAATAGCAATTTTGTTGTTAAATTTTGAGCTTGGCGTGTGTCAAGTGGAAAGATTGAATTGGACGTTTTAAATACAGTAATTAGTATGAATATAGTGGGAACATCTCTATATTACTCTCGCAAGCACGCTTTGTAAGGGGGAAACGTCATAATTCACGTCATGGATCCTTTTACTGCTACTTAACAAGTACCTCCATTATCAGGTTTGAAATATTTGTAAGTTGCTTTAATCTTAATTTAATACATAAAATACTTTTTGTTTGGTAATTTATAAAAGGTTTGCTAAAAAACTGAGGCATTGCAATAAAATGTGCCCATTCCCTCTAGCATATTTCGTAGTGGATGGACGGTAAACCACATTTATGTATGATATAAGTATTCAAAGGCGAATGTGACCACATTCCATCAAGTTAATTATTTGCTTATATGCTACAACTATGATTATGGAGACACGCAAATAACAGTGCCAACAAATTAGTGCTAAAACGGAAACCTAAATACATTTTACGAGCTTCAAATATTTGTTAAACGCTCGAATTAATTGGACACCTTAAGCCTGTTTTTCAGTGTAGCTTTAATCTCAAATAAAAAAGCTCTAGCTTGACGTTAAAGAAAATTTAAGGGCTAATGGTTTTTCTATTGAGAATACTACATACTAAGTTAAATGCTAAAAACTAAACAGGAAAGGCACAGGCCGTGATAATGTATGTTAAAACGAAGAAAATAATGGCTTTAATTAAATCTTTAAATGAATAATTATAAATCGAAATACCTTGTAATTATCACCAAATAAAATGATTTATTAGCACAACATTTAAAAGCGTTTATAAATATAAAATAATATAAAGACTTAACACATTAAAAAATATATGTCAGTTTTATATCTCCACGGCGATGGAGGCATAAATTCTAATGCCTAAATGTAAAAACAACATAATTATTTCACTATAAATGTCACGATGCAGCCGAAGGCGCGTTATAAATTAAGCGCAACACATCCAACATATAATTAACAACTATAAAAGTATAACAAATTAAATAATTTGTACCTACGCGTCGTGTTTGTATTATACAAAAAAAAAACTGTACAAACGTAAATTGTATTAAATCGTAAATCCCCTTAATAAGTAACCACGGGACGAGGTATGCCGCTTTAATGTCAGATTTGGTTACGGACACTAATATAATATTCCTTGCCAAGTTATTATTATATCTTCAAAACACATCTTTACTCTTAACTCGGAACTTTAAGTTCTAAATCAAGGTTGGGCTCGTTTCATCGGCGGTAACATTATGTTGGTAATGTCGTATTTAACTTCGGCTTGACATGTTTATTATTAGACGGAAGAGGCCTATTAAATTATTAGAAGTAATCCCGGTTGGTAGGTCCGGTATTTTGGCTTAGCTGTCAGTCGGTAGTGTCAGTGCTTAGTTATTCGCTTGTGACAAATCAGGACTTAGAGCAAGTTACGGTAACAATTTAAGCCTGCATAGATTCGAGAAGGAGCTATTAATACTTGGCTGTATAATAAAACATACAAGGGAATTCGTATCAAATTAAACAAATGTAAATTCAAATCTATATTGAAAACTGAGAAAAATAAACACATTTGCAGGAATAAATAATGCAATGCATTTACTGAAAAAAAAAAAGAAATTGCAATATAAAAATATATTACCCACTGCAAGGCCAATAAAGCGAACACGAAGAATTGAAACGCTTTCGCAACAATTATTAAACTTATCAAAATTCACAACCATCCTCGTGCAAAAATAACTCAATAAAACGTCATTAAATTTTTATTCCGCCAAAATCACGGCAATTTAAGAGGCGCATTCGCATAATCAAAACGAAGAGCCATTAGGGCGAAACCTTCTCGCGTCCACATAATCGATTTAACATAATGCCATATAGGATACAATTTATAGCACATAAACCGGGGTGTGATCGCCGAAACAGCGAACCAATACAATATAATAAGATATTTTATAGGCATGTGGCGGTCAGACCACCCACATCGTGATTATAGAGTCACGCCCATCGGCCGCTCTCCAATTTCAACCAGGCTTGACGCTTCCATGTAACAGTTTAGGCACCTACATACTGTCGTCTAGCAGGGGTGGGCTGAGGGTGGGTCGGCAGGGCGGTCCACCCCCGATGTGCTTCAATGGTGTTTGCAAATATCAGTGTGACTTGGGTTGCGTGTGTTGCGAAGAAGAGAGCATAAGTTGTTTTAAATTTCATAATAAGATATTATATTTTGTGGAGTTGTGTATTATGGAGTTAAAAGTCCATCTGCTGGTAGCAAAAGATCCTATCGTTAAATAATATTCTGTCTGGGAACAACTTTGCGTCAAGCGTAGTGTGAAGTGACAATGCGGCAGCATAGACAAAAGCTCTCCATAAAAATAAAATAAATTTAATGTACAAATAGATGTCTATTGTATGTACAATTCAAAAAAATACTATACCATTCACCCATTGACATTGACTAATTTTTATTGAAAAAGGGATCTGAAGTAAATTCTACAGATCCGAACTTTAGATAATTGGCTTTGGTCTCTGAAACTATTAATCAAGACACTTATTTTGAATATTTTTTATTGCATCCAAAGTTTTCTTAGTGTAGTCCATCGATAAGACAACAAATTGGACTATTTGTAACAATTGGTAATAAATTCAGTTATGTATTAAGGATTGAGTTGTTCGAGTTATTTCTATTGTTCAAAATCATTGATGACAGTCATTTTGATTACGTCACCGTACGTGACGATATGTCGATGATGCCACCACAATCTCAATAGTAGTAAAATTTAACGACCTATTGAAAAAGTCGAACCTCATTACTTCAGCTATTTTAGTTATTGTATGTAGAATTGTTAACTAATCGATAGAGTTTAATCTTACCTAGGTACTTATATTATAAATTAAAAATTAATTATTTAAGCGTTTTGGTTTACAGAATTAACTTATATAGTCGCCATTACATTTATACAACAAAAAGTCTGTGGAATTTAAATCAATACAGAACATAGCGCTGCCTATTCTTAAAACAATTTCGTATTCAATACCACGTAAAATAATCAATTCTCATACGTGTCGGCTCCACAATTTCCAAAGCTTAACAATTTCATTATAAAAATGAAAAAGCATGGGCGCATTCAGTAATCCGCTGCATTGCCTCACGTTTCGCCCGCGCCATTAATTCAAGCGTAATTTGTGATTCACCCTTGCATGATCAAGCTCGCCGTATGCGCTCTAGCTCTAACGAACTAAATTGAAGCATCATCAAACATCAGCTGTGTCTTTTCAACCACTCGACAAACTTGCATGAATTGTACATCAAAGGTAATTGGGCAATTCATCTCTCTGCATTGTTTTGTTACGTTAATTTTCTAATAGTTTAGTCTGTTATATTTGTTTTAGGAAAAAATGGAGGAATCGACGATTCAATTCGATTAGACATCACTTATTAGTTTGGAGGAAAATAATGGATTACTATTTTACGACCGGGCGTCTAACTGACTTATATCGGTTTTCCCAAAATTCATGCCGAGAATCCTGTTTCTTTTTCTTTTACTTATTTCCGTCCCAAGATTGTCTGTAAGAAATCGCTTAGAGCGATAAGACGGCCATCTCTACTTTTTAAATGTATTTTTTCCTATATAATATTTTCTATGTGCGTGCAGTAATATATAAATGAATAATATTACCTATACCAGCGCGTCAAATTCGCGAAAGATGTTTGGACTTTGGTAGATATGAATGTCAAACTATTGTGTAACATTTTTCTATCGTCTTAATTAAACACGGAACTTCTGTTTATCTTCACCATCTTAACGTACGCCTTTAAATTATCTAGAGACGTATTTATTTATTACTTATCGATTGAAATATACGTCCATCCGTTGATTCAATTAGCCATCCCCATTTGAATCGACAGTCACTGCGTTTTGTCTCCCTTCATTATAATAACTTTCGACAAATCTAATGAAGATATATGTGTTGGACATGATATAAGAAAGATACAGGTGTCTGGTTATTTAAAGCAGCCGGGGCTGGTGAATTTAATGTAGTCTTCACAACAGCATGACGGCTTTGATTGGAAGATAACACATTTACTCTTGTTGATTCCATATGAATACCTCTCCTTTTTTGACAGCCTCCGTGGCGCAGTTGGTTAGACGCCACTTGTGAAACGAGAGGCCGCGGGTTCGATCCCCGCACCGAGACAAATATTTGTGTGATCCACAAGTATTTGTTTCGGGTCTGGGTGTTTGTGAGACCGAAAAGTCTCTCGTAGTTTCTGATACCCACGTCACAAGACTCGATCTTAGTGTGGGGTCAGGACTATGTTTGTGACTGTTGGGTGTATTTATTTATTTATTTTCACATCACTACTGACTCTCCTCTCAACATTCTTCGATCAATAATTTCCTATTTAACAAAATAACATGTATGTCCACTTACCGATCTCCCCGCATTATTGTTATGCACGTTAATCTTGGACTGCAGATCTTCCACCTGCTCTCTGACGTCGAGAAACTTCTTGGAGAACTCAATGCCAAAGGCGAGGTTGTGGGAGCAGCCGCTCCATTCCCATTTGTTGGCGCGCGCCCGGCCGCGGGGGTCGTGGGAGGCGCGGTACCCGAGGGGGTCGCACCCGCAGGACAGCAACCGGCCCTGTGCGCAAGCGCGGGCGACAGCGTGCGCTACTCCGGCTGCTGTCAACGCGTATAGGAATGATGTCTCCCGGAAACCTAGGGAAGAATAGTCATTTAATTATACTGCTTAAAAACAAATAATTTTAAAAATAGGCTATCTTTAGCGCCAATGAATTTTGTTACTACACTGGGAAAATGATTAGGCGAGGAATTTTTTCTAATAATTTTGAGCAGATCGGTATAATAGAAACGGTAAATTGTAATAATTTGTCGCTATTCTTTTGGGTAGAATTATAAGTTTACTTAATATTAGATGCAGTGCAGTTAATTTGCTAAATCAGCATAAAAATACTACGCTTTAAATTTAAGAGCCTTGTAATATTAACTTTGTCGTATTTCAATTTATAATATCTAAATTACACGTTAACATAATAATAATGTTCAAAATAATAACAACATTACATTATCCGAGCTACCGTTTCTGTAGCTACTAATTATTTAGTTCGATTTTACGCTCCACACCGTTAGCTCTCACGTCCTGTAACATTAAAGATTTTATGCTAAACGTTGGCCGCAATTAATTGTTTATAATACATAAAGGTAACAATTTCGTTTCAATTTAAATTGTCGGCCGGATGGACCACACAGGAGATACTGCCCATCCACACGATCCTGTTAAGCGAATCCATGTTATCTATGAGAAAATACAAGATATTGAAACATGTAAAGCTCGCTAGCAATGAAATAAATAACGTATTTGAATGTTGAGGACGTACGGCGAGCCTGTCTGGCCCTTGCATAAAAATTATAGAGCTGTGTCATCCGAGATAAGTAAAAGCAGCTATCGTCTTAACGTTTATAGTCGATATAGATGTGATAAAATTAATTTCAACATTTATAACGTTATAAAACTGAATGAATACACGGCTGTTTGTGTAGTAAAAATTCTTGTTGTTTTTGATTGAATAGATTTTATATTCGATTCTAATTTGTGTCGTATATCTTGGGTTTATGATTGGGCAATATTTATAATCTTCTGAATTGTGAGAAAAGAAAATTCAATAAACGGGAAAATATGTCATAAAGATTTAAACATTAGTAGTCTTAATGGCATAAACCATCGTAATGGAACAAATATTGGTATAGAATAGAAAAAATTCAAAATCTATAAGAATTCCTTGACCCCTAATACAAAATTGACCTCTGATTAATTTCAAAGAAACGATACATCCACATAGCGGATTTGCTTCCATTTTACGACCGTATAACAAACACCGTGAGAAACCAGCTTCAACTATACAAATATCATGTCAGATGGACATTACAACGCTTCATTTATCTCTTTGTGTTTAAACAATAACAATTAGTAGAATCATCTATTTCCACGCTGTATTGGAAATCGGTTAACGAATCGCCGCGCCGTGGTAAAACAAATTAGTTACAAGTATGTTTCAATAAATAATTCTAGCCGGCCTTAATCACATCGGGCTTGTAAAATGCATTATTTTTACGGTAAATTAGTACATTTTCTTTTGAAAAAATGGATACTTCTACGCATTTACAAATTAAGATTAGAAAAAGTAGGATACATTCTCAAAAAGAAAATTGAGGTTTTAAGGGAAACAGAGGCGCAGGAGTAACTTGGCTGTGTAGTTTCGTTCCGTCAGAGAGATGGTCTGGCCTCGTGGTCCCGAAAAAATTACACGAATTTTGACCATTTTTCCCTCATTCCTTCCTTTTAAATTCGCAAAGACTAGCAACTTATTTATGATCCATAAAGTATTGTTCTTTATTTGGTTTATTTATCATTAGCATCTTCTTTGTCTGTGTAATCTAATCTCTGATTTTTCTTGGACTTGAAGCAACATGATATTGTTTTACCATGTTGCAGAATATTTATATTGCCTAACATTTTAGGAAACAGCCATATTAGAAATACGCCTGTATGTCTACGATCTTATATACTTTGTTTATCATTCCTTAAATATTTAAAAATGTATGTAAGAACACGATCTATTATACTTATGACGTAATTTAACAAACCCGAGCTCTGGAAAAGGAGCAAACCTTTTAATTCCCATGCCAAAGATCCTAGTTTAAGATCAAGACTGCGTGCGTTTGCATATATTTTGCGTAATATATTGAATGCAAAAGGGAAATCGACCATGACACGAAATGCAAACGCATCCAGATAAGTAAATATCAATAGTCGCAGTTGTGTTTGGTTCTTTATTTCCCTTATTCGGTGTGTGGTCGCGTCCGCAAGTGAGTCCCGCTTACATACGTATCGCCAATGCTAGGAATCAATGATTTAAGACTGCGAAATGTATGTTTTACAATTGAATCTGAATGTCTATTATTTTTGACGTTCGAATTTTGTTTTATTTAAATTTTGGTAAAATTACGAGTATATTATGAATGAATATAACGCTACTTGGATACCTTTTTCGACCATAATTATTTCTCTTGTAAAATTAGGCATCTTGGCTTTATGTCGTGGTTACCTTAGTAATTTTTGTACAAACAACATTTTGAATATATAGCGTAGATATCGGAACTAACAGGTGTTATTTTAAATCATGGATCGGGAAAGAATATGTACAAAGTTGCTCCTTAGTCCTGACATTGCAGCTAGAGACGAAACGACATTGTAAAAGAAAATAAATCATTGTTATTTGATTTTTTAGGAACAGCAGTGATTACAGTGTTCATTACCACTCCACTGAATACCTTTTAAAGTCACAATAAATCTACAGCGAGCGTAGTAGAGGTGGCATTCCGATCGTATCGAGACACGGTATTTATCATACGCATGGTGGAAGCCCGTTTCGATTTATAGGAACGCGGAACGTCCACAAACCAACATTTATCTGTTTTATTGCAATAAATTAAATGGTGAATCCATTGGCTAGATGTTAAGATAAGCTATTGCCCCCACACAATGTAATCTTTTTACCTTAAATAGTGTGACGGAGAATTTGCATCTGACTTAGGTCAGATTGTTGCTTGCTTAGTTTTAATTGTGTTCGTGTGTAATGGTCGGTTGGTTAATAATGTGCTATCCTCGCTATTTCATTGTATACCGAATAGGCATTTGGCTTATTTTAAAAGCCGTCTCGATTTAATGGGCAATTATGTCGGTGAGCCGCGATGCCACCTGCTCGGGGTTTTGCGTTCGCGTCCGTGTATCGACGTTTTATGGATAAACTTAATTGTTAATTGATGGATATATTCGTGAGCCGATTCCGCGAATGCTGCGTTGATTTTCATATTTTTACAAATGTTAATTGTTTTTTGTGAAATTATTTACAATTGCTATGAATGAATACGTTAATGGTAAACAGAGGCAACAACGTTTCAGTGGAGCAAAAAAAAAAATATCAACTGCATTTAGCTTAAATTTTTACTTTTATTAAATTAACTCAATTTATGTATAAGTAGATATAGCAAGTAAAACAATGCGAATATATTTAAAAACATTAGTGTCAAAGCAATTATTTTATACCCCAGTAGATTAATTTAGACCGTTCCAATTCGATAATTTAGAACATAATTAATCAAAAGCAAACTCCCACGAGTCGGACGTGCACTATATCGATAACTCTCGATACTAACGAATCGAGTAAATTAATTCGATTGTAGTGAGTGATTAATACGAGGATCGGTGCGTTATCTCCACGGATTAGCGGCACTCGGCTCTGTAGTGGCTTAATTGACGTCCACAGATATGCTTTATTAAAATAATGGCGTTTTTATTTTGTTACCAGCCGTACGATATCCTTTCCGTCTAAGTCACGGATCTAAATATAGTGTTATTGCTACACTTTTACATACACATACGCATAGATGTAATATGTTTTTTGCTTCATATCGATATAAATATTACCATGGAGTCACGATTTCAATATTATTACGAACGAAATTAAAATGAGTAATCGATATTAATCGATTAAAGCCTTTCGCATGACGTAATCGCATTACTCATTAGTCGTATTTTACTATTTATTAATGCAGAATGATTGATAATTGATTTTCAGTCATAATGTACAGAGCTTGATAGATATTTGTAGTTAGGTCATCAAACCCGGTCGTTAGTAACTGCAATGATTTAGGATGATTCACGTTTTATAAAACGATGATCATTATAAATTAAGAATTATCTCGCTAAAGTGATCGCTTCGATTAATTAATACATACTTGTGATCTTAGGTTCATTTATTTCTCACGATATTATCAATGGCTCTTTTATCTTTTATGTTGCTCGTTTTATGATGTATAGTTTGATGCAATGATTTAATAGTTTTAGTATACGCTCTGCTTTCGCATTTTTTAAATTTTAATTATTCGTATAGCTTCAAATGTTAAAGTGGTATATATATTATTTACCCCTAGATATGTTTGAATATTGCCTAGTGCCTACTCAGTTTTGCAACATTGTTCAATAATAACCGAGATTTGTGGATTTTGAATTCTAAACTATTTCATAATTACTAAGTACAAATTAACTTCTTATGACAAGATTTATTTACTTAGATATACTAAGATCAACAACGAATAATTTTGAGCCAATATTTCATCTGACCTCCAGCTCTGAACAAGTAATGCTGCGTATGGAATACAAAGCCAACAAAATAGAATCTCGAAGCTCTAGTCGCTTGGATGATACGACTCACGTACCCACATAGATCCGATCCCAGAGCCGATCAAATAAGTCGCATGCTGTAAACATGCCACCACGGTGCTTTTCACTACGGATCGTGTACTGTCGCAGATGAATGTAACCGTGTGCCCACCAAATAGGGCCATGTTATTGTTTATTTATAAACTGTCCGAGGCCAACTCGCGCTTTTTCCGACTGGCCAGTGACAAATTTATATTTGTCGATCGTCAAAATGCGATAGAATCGATACGTCGCGATTTATAACTCGGTCGATTGATCGATTTCGATGATTCCGTGGTACGGAGCTGTGCCCTCGGCAAGTTATTGTGCCGTTACAAAGATTTGTTCCTTTTTCAAATGTCACAAACTGAAGCGATTGTGTAAATTTTGTACGAAATATATTTTAATGGTAAATATTTGGATTTGATGATATGGCTGTGTTTCTGTATTCGGTATTAGACCATTTTTATTACTACTATATTCTCTTAATTTATATATTTTTTAGGTTACTTTGTATGGAAATTGTCATAAACTAAAACAGAATCAGCTAATATAAAATTAATTTTTTTAGAACCAATTAGTTAAGAATTCGTCACGGTGACAATACAAGTCATTTCTATATCTTCGGGTTCGCAATTACAACCGTTCACACACTCTTTACTAACTACCTTAGAATCGATTCGGCTCGCCTGTCGTTACAAGTAAACAATTATTTGGATTCGACTTGATTAAAATTCAAACACGAAAATATCTATCAGGTGAACGCGCCGTATAGGACCGTGCTTGTGTTTTAATTACCATCATCCCACGTTTTAGTGTCAATTTGCGCCAATTAGTCGACTATAAGGTCGTTTATCGAACGCATTCGATACCCGTGCCGAATTCGTTAATCGACTTTAATGAATTCCGATTAAACGTGAACGGACTTTTTCCAACGAAATGTTTTGAATCGCGCACGGGTGACACATTTTAAATTCTTCCCTTACACTTGTCCCTTCGCTTTTTGCAACATGTTTGTTTTAATAATGCATGACGTGCGATTATTTTTGTTACATGTCGTCGAGTAAAAACCTCTTGACATTTTACCAAAGCCTCCTTTAGCGAATGCGTGCCTTATTTCAGCGGATAATTAATTTTGATCTTGTTTTAATTATTTAATTAGTAACGTTTGAAAGGCTTTGGGTGGTGAAATATTTTACATTTAATTTCACCTGAAATAGCGGTGATGTACAAGTAAGGATGTTAATTATTTATACATGTAAGTCGGTACAAATCGTCAGGTTACAGCACCTCCGATGCGGGATTAAATTGGCAAATCCCGACCGCCGTACAAGGCGAGACGGCGCCGACTGGCAAAAAGTTCGCGGCTTAAGTAAATACAAATTTCAATCATCATTGAACGTTTTATTTCATTTGAAATTCTTTATTTAAACGATGGCGAACATTATAGTTAATCGAATGCGCATAAAGATATGTTTTTCCGGGGAGCGCCGGCGGTGGTCACTTTTTCCCGCGCAGGAACATTGTTATTGATGCGCGGCCGTCGCTCGCACTCGCGACCCTGGCACAACGCGCGTGATTTACGACTTGCCTCTCTGCGACTTTTAAAACTGTTTTTCATGACTTCTCGCTTCCAACTGGCCAGTAACCGGCGCCAAAATGAATGAACAACGTTTTTTCCTGATTATTAGGAAAAGTTCGTATTGATAGTTCGAATAAGATGATTGAAAATGTATGTAAAGGACAATGAGAAGAATTGAAAGCTTGTTTTCTAGCTTTTTATTAGGCTGTGTAGTCATTGACTTTGGTATGTGATAACTGATTATCATAGTTTTCAAAATTTAGTCAAAAAGGTAAAGATAAAAATCCTTTTAGAACAAAGTAAATAGAAACTCTACTTATTGCTAATTGACGCTTCATTCAAGTTTACATATTTTCTGTCCCGTAAAAGCCCGAAAGCGAGTAATATTAATTAACTTGTAAAATACTCGGGTACCCTCATACATATACCAACTGGAAAATAATCCAAATAGAAAAATAAAACATAATCCCATTCACAAACCGTTTAAGCGCCGTTAGCAAATGGTGTAATGACCTCATGCAATATGGAGAATTAATGTATAAAATATTCATCAATAATTTGGCAGTGGCTTGAAGGCTTGTGCCAATTAAGCCGGCCCCGGAGGTTCCCGGTCGTGTGTTGCGAATTGCTAATTACTGAAACGGGACGTTAAACCCCTGACGTCACTGGACTTTATTCGTTCGGTGCGTGGATGAATTATTTCGGGTTATTGTTTGCTGGCTTTTTTACGAGCATTTTGTGTTTCGGATGCTGGATGTGCTATAGTTGTGCGGTGTGGGGTTAAGATTTTAGTTGTAGGGAAATGACTTATACATTTTTATTATTACCGCTATTACCGCTCGCGACAGTGTTAGATTTTTTGTTTATATAGAATAAAAAAAATATGATTTACCAAAGATAAAACTAGCGAATCATATTCGTACTAAAGGGGTATCTTTATCTATAGGCATAATTATTAATTAGTATGGTTAGGTAGCATTTTATTTAAATTGACGATCTTTGATTTCCTGGAGTTAGTTCTCGGTTCAATACACCTTAATTATGTTACTTGTATATCTCTTTCTTTTTGACTGCTTCGGTGGCGTAGTTGAACTACGGTACGATTAGAACGCTGAGGTCTCTGGTTCGAATCCCAGGTCGTGCAAAGTGATATTGGATTTTTCTTTTCATTACCAACCTGGAGTCAGCAATTTGTGCCCGATATGGCAATAGGCTCGCCCCCTATCACGTCGTGGGAAAGAATGGCGAACACTTAGCGAAAAGTGGGTGTCCTGGTTGCAACCAGGAGAACTTCTGCCTACCCCTTCTGGGAAAAAGGCGTGAATTTATGTATGTTTATCTCTTTCCACGAAACAATTGTCGCGCTCTGCTATTTTGTCTTTTTATCAAATTACACGACCTGTGCGGTGTGTATGATTTTTACCACATAACGATACTTTTTTTTAAAACATTGATTAAAGAACATTATATGTAGGGGTCGAAAATTCGGTCTCTTACAGTTCATCTGTAGCAGACCAGCGTGATATATAGAAATAAAAGCCATATGAGGAAGTCTCTACCTAGGTACCTACTTACTAAAAAGCTATAGACTTCCCATTCTTTTTCTAGTGCAAATAGTGATGAAGACTCCTCTGCACACTATTTACCTTTATACTCCAATTATGTTTCATTTCACTACATAAGTAATAATGACTGAAAATGGTTAGTCATTTCGATCTATTGATTCTATAGCAATTTCCATTGATACAGAGATGGAGAAAGATAATATTAAAAATAAATATAAAATTAGTTGAATCATCACTCCATTAACACTTACCATTATTTTAAATTCCGCAAGATCACCGGCATATTTCTCGATTTAATTAACCCTTGAAAGCGGCCTCATAATCCGACAGTGAACATAAAGGTGAAACAAAAAAGCACTCGGCGTCACGTCTAAAACTGGGAACTTTGGACAAAATGATGTTTTTATGGGACCTTTTGTGTGTTTTTTCTCACAGTTTAGAGGCATCTGAAGGAGCACGATTCGGTAACGCACCGAGGATGATGTTATCGCGACCATTAGAGGGTTGAGCCATCGCTCTGAGACATTTCGACACGTTCCATTTTTATTTTAAATCCTTTTAGAGTTGTTATTTTAGGTCAATGATTGCGCTTTATCATCGTGCCTAATATCCCGAGCCGGCTCGCTTATCTCCGCGCCACCGCAAATAATAGCATTAATATTATGACGCGTCAGTCAAAACGTCCGCACAAATTAGTGACACGTTCTGTCATTTTCATAAAAAAGTACGTAAAAAGCGATTGTTAATAAAGATGTCTGATCGGCGGGCCCGGCCGAATTCCCACGACATGCGGTCAGATAAGAAGCGTCGTTCCACTGTGTCGTGTTTTTGCAGCATCATAACACGACATTGTCGCCGGCTCTCCGTCACACGCAGACACGTCGTTGATATAAAACGCCAATAAATGTCACTTTTTTATGACACTTTCGGCTGGTGGATTCTGGTCACGTGCGGGCGCGCCGTCAGATGTGTATCGACGCATGTCCGCCACCCTGGCTGCCCCGGCCGCTGTGTCGAGTGTCGCGCTGTCGCCGCGCCGCGGTGTCGCTCGCGCCATTCTCTCACGCCGCGCCACGCATCACGCGCTAATCTCGCCCACCATCACACGCTACGGCGAAACTCTCCTACAATGCTCTCATTAGGGCTACAATGGTGATTAGGTGTGTTGGCCGAGCATTGTGCCAGCGTCAAGCAACAAGAGCGCTAACGACGTGTGGAGGATCTCGGGGAAGCGGAACGAATCCCGTGATCTATCCAAAATGCCATCCGCCCTGTTCTCTTTCACCGATGTGACTACACGCTCCGGCAAAAAATTCAACGGTCCCGAATCATTATTATCTTTCTTCTTCGATCATCGATCGCTATTATTCTATTTAAAAGCCTCTCGATTTGTTCTTGTTTTTTTTGGTTTCATTCTCCTGTCGGCCGTTTCAATCCGGTGCCTCAACAATGGCCACGTTAAGAAAGATGTTTAAGTGTTTAGTAACGCTGTTTTTTCACAATTTTTCAATTTAAATGCAGTCGTGTCGCTGAAGAGCCGGAAGGTGTCGATACGGTGCATTACCTATACTAATAATGTCAAGAGCACAATGGATGCAACGTTCTTAACTTTAATCTTCGCACATTACCCGTTTTTATGACCGTATATTTTTTTGTTCATTCACAAACATTTATATTATTACGATTATCTATTTTTATACTGAAAAATGTAAACTTTGCTTCTCAGGCAAACTACGGAAACGAGAACTGCATTTTATGGCTTAAAACACTTAACAGCTATCTGATAGTATTAAGTTCGTAAAGCGAGTGTGCTTCGCGGACCAGATGTACGTACATGCATTCGTATATACACATACAAAACGAAGCAAATCCTTTGAAAGGACTCGAGGCAATTTAGTAAAGATATTAATTGGTGGGGAGTGGGACGCGGGCTGGGACGCGCGGGGCGCGGGTCGGACCCACACGTAGCGTGAAATCGCGGGGCGCGGGTGCGGGGCCCACCTGGCCACCAGCCATCTTATTATTTGTTGTCTCCCATCCTCCATGCTCGTAAATTTCCACGTCAACGTGTGCGATGATTGTGGAAAAAACGAGGTCGACAAAGCCTTTTCACACCGAGACAGACATAAAGGTGGACTCGGCCCCGTAAATACATACGAGAGCGCGATGCATAATACTCGCCGCTCAACGGGCTCTCTCTTAATGTGCGTGTATAATTTTTCATCGTAATAAATTCGGATTGTAATGGCTGATCGCGATTGGTTTGAAATTTTAGTTGCGTTTATATCAATAAAAAGAAAAATATAATAATAAAAAATAAAAATCTCGTGGAATTACACATATCTGGACTGGTTTTGGCATTAATCGACACTGATTGCTACCACCTACATGTCTCAAATAATCTCGTCATGTTTTGGTTCTCTTTTACTTGCACGCTTCAATAAATAACCATGTTTACTGTCTTTTTGATGTTTTTATATGTATAACAATAATTTTTATTCGTGCTTCGTAAGTAGTTGGTGTGGGGTCTGTGTGACAAGTCAATCAAATTCAGCCCTGGTCGTAGTCGCTTTGCGCGGCAGTTTGTCACCAATTTTATACAGCTTTAATAGCATGTTGGCTATAAACTATGGTATTTCGATGGACGTTGCGTAATTAGCTGTGACAACCGTAATGATAGACAATGAAGTATTCTACGGGTCGAGGTGAGATTGCTTGTTTGTGATGTTGATTGAATTCTTTGAAACGGTTAATACTGAGCGAAGCGAGATATTAAATTCATGTAAAAAATCGTATAAGCAATTTTTTATTTTTAAATAAATAAATAAATAATGTTTACAATAAATCAGTTATTTTTGACTAAATGTATATATACTTTAACGGTATAAGTAATATTGTGAGCTTATTGCAAAAAAATATTTTATTTAAAATTATTAGCAGATCACATAAACGCCCATCGCGCGCCGATACTAAATCTACAGTCCTTAGTTTCTATCTAACTTACTCCCCACTACTACCCAGTATCTGTCAAGAATTTTGACTCTATCCATAAATGGTGAAACATCTCCATTGAAGCTGGTCCAAACACGTTAACCAACATCCAATTAACTCGATTTGTTATAATTTACCGTGCCTGCACTAATTTATAGTTTGTTCGCGCTACGTTAATGAACCCCGAGTAATCCTCACATTTGTTCAACTGCCCTCGGAATGGTGTTTGTTAATTTCCAAAATGTTTGGCATTTGAAAGCATCTTACTAATAAGCGAGTTTTGTTATGATTTCAATTACGCATTGTTTGAAGGGTGTGTGAGAGATATATTTATCTGCGATCATATGTTTTAAGTTTAGTAATAGATTAAGGCAAAGTTAAAGTATATTAATTACTAATTTACCTGTTAAAAAAGCAGGATATATTTTTTTACCGGTGTATACCAACTACCTATCGTGAGGAAACCTGCAGACCATAGCGATTTGCAGTCATTTCTATGGTATTTAAAGTCGGCTAACCCGCACTAGGCCAGCGTGGTGGACTATATGGCCTAATCCCTCTCAATTGTACTCTCGATTGTAGAGGAAGCTCGTTCCCTGTAGTATACATCCCGTATATGTACCAACTACAAAGTCTGCGAAAATCTATTAGATTTTAAGCGGTGGATTATACAAAGCTTAACATAAGGGTGTCACGATATTGTTGACATCTAAAGTAGCGACTCTCTATTCTCAATTTTCGTTTTACCCTCGTACAAAACTGCCATACAAACCATACATATTATCATTAACATATCAATCACAAGATATGCTGAAGATTGGCCAGCCCTAAAAATCTTTTTTATTAATATTGTCTTCCATAGATTCAGTGTTATTTACACCAAGAATTTAAAACCTCACCTCTTCTCATAATAGAACTGGCATGCGGGTTACTACTCTTCACGTTCAAACTGGAGCAGTTCCACCGATGCCATCTGAACTGGTGCTGGCACTCCTTGACCGCCAGCTGCAGACCCTCGAAGGCTATAGCTGCAGCGTCAGGCGCGTCGTAGCAGACGGTTCGCTGTTCCCTGGTCAGACCTCCGACCAGACGGCAGGTGAGAGCCGAGTTCAGTTTTAGGTGAGTTGGCAGCATGTTGTCTCTGGAGCTGGAAAGAAGAGAAGAATTTAGTCGAACTATCACAAATAGCCTTGCTAATTTGTAAGTTTACAATACACTGAAAAGATGGATTTGGATAAAGTTTCTTAGCGAATGTTATTTAAAAATATTAGAATTATGAATAGTGAATCACAAAATTCTAATCATAACCAGGAGTTGACTGACTACAGAGGATCATTGAGACTTTAGAAATTTAATAGTTGGTTATTTTTTTGTAGAAGGCAGATGAATTTCTCGTTAAAATTATTGTTGTCAATCGTTTAAATCCATCTTCAAATGAAATCAAAAAGTCTTTAAAAGCAATGGATCCCTATTTGGGCTAGCTACAATCAGACAGACCGATACACAAACAGAAAAACAAAGAGTAAAAGATATCAAAGCAAACAGGCTTTTTAGGGGTCTATCTAACTAATTCTAATCGTCTAAGCATATAACATTTATAATAAAAATACTTGAAATAATATTTTCGAGGCGACCTTCCAAAATACACATTATAAGATATCGAATCACACCAAAATTTACAACTCGTATGGTCTATAAATTTAAACTTAGTCGTAGTTAAAGATTACGTCAATTTTGTTTATTTTTTAAAAATATTGGCCACTAATTGGGAGCTTGTTATTAACAATTAATGTCGCTTTAATTAATTTATACCAAAACAAGATGTTATCGCGCACGCTTAGAATATTTTATAGATGAGATAATTTGTTTTGTAGCTTTCTTTCCACTACTAATGTTTTTATGTAAGACTAGAGACGATATAGTTATACGATCGTTTCTGTTTCTTTTTTTATAATAAAATACAAAATGTAGAAATCATATTGCGCATATTAGTGAGTTATAATATATATTAGTGAGTTCTTACAGATACATTGCGTTTATGACACAACAAAGGAAAGGAAATATTATATTCCTTTATGCATGTCATAACAAGACGAAGTCTTATTATCAGTATCATTCATTGATGTAAGGAGAGTTGAGCTGTAGCTATTTGCTACATAAGGTGGTTGCTCTCTCATATGTGAGAGGCCGCCTGGGTAGGTACCACCACAATGTGTATTTCTCCCGCCAAACAGCAGTGTAAATGCACTGTTGTGTTCCGGTTTGAAGGACATGCTAGGTAGCCAGAGTAACTACTGGACATAATGAGACATAACATGTTATGTCTCAGGATGGCGAAAGCAGTGGCATGCCAAGCATTGATTTAGAATTCATGGTGTTGTTTGGTTTCGGTCGTATCGCTTATCATCAGGCAAATGGAACGCTCATCTCGCCATTCATAGCAATAAAAAAATCATTTTTTTAAATATTAACGCCATAGACACCCTTTTTAAAGAATAAAAATACAACAAAAATGGTTATATTTAGATACTCAAGCTTAGCATTTTAGCATTGACGCTTAAAATAGATCAAAGTAGTCTACGCTTACAAAGACTTAATAAAAGAAATAACTGTCGAATACCCATGTAGTTGACTACACAAAAGTTAGCCCATCTCATAGTAAGGGTAATAAGCCAAATATTTGTGAGGTATGCCGCGATGGAACTAATAAGTTTGTAGGGATTTTAATTAATAACCCCCAGTGGAATAAATTTCGTAGGGTATTGTCGCTTTTGAACTACAACTAATGAATTTATCACGGATAAAGCACATATTTAATATATATTTCTTTGTTTACAGTTTAAAACATACTTCCAATTGTAAAAATATTTTTGTTATATACAAATCTTTTATCTATTATAATGGTTGTAGGCCAAAGCATGTGGTTATAGATTTGCCAGAAGACTTCACGAAATTGCAAATAGTTTCTTATTTTTATTAACTGTACATACATTGTGTTTGCATACATATACTATATTAAGTTATATTTCGATTTCAACTTAATAACTTAATAACTTAATAAAATTTAATTACATAAAAGATATATAAAAGTTAGGTCCACATAAACCACGAAAATATGTGAAGAAATTGACGAACGTGGACGAAGCGAATGTAATGTCAGGATACCGACGATGTAAGGATCAATAATTCCCTCCTACCTAATATCACAATCCTGTCAAACATATGCGTAGTTGTACTACGGCACGATTACAAAGCTGAGGTCTCGGATTAGAATCCCTGGTTGGGCAAAGTGATATTGGGTTTTTCTATTCATTATCAGCCCGGAGTCAGGAATTTGAGCTCGATATGGCGATAGGCTCACCCCCTATCGCATCGTGGGACGGAACATACAAGTCGAAATACTCCCCTTCTGGGATAAAGGCGTGAGTTTGTGTATGTGTGTATATGCACTCTTAAAATCGTATTTCGTGATTACCTAACCACCCAATTCCCAGCAAGGCGGAATATCTCGTGCATCACGTTATTTTTTACTGCCATACATAAAGTGTTAGACGCTGTATCAGATGGAGCAGACGTGCCGAGACACTATTTAATCTGTAACACTTCCTGTGCACGTTTACCTCAATATCTACCTTTTGTCTTCAAGTGGACGCAAATGCTTGATTTAAGTTTCAGATTGAGGGAACTTTTTCACGTTTTTTTTTATATTTGAGGATTTTTGTTTCGAATTTAGGTTTATATCTGGTTTTGTATCTTTAGATTCTGTGTTCGATTTCCAAGTTAGGTGACGAAATTATTTAGTCTTTTTCTAAATAAATACTTAACTCAAACTCATCTATAGCACCAATGTTGAAAGAATTTTGGTTATCAGGAATATCTATTAACAAAATTAAAATATTTTAAACAAAATAAAAATTACGAAAATTCACTTTGTGGTGCTCATATACAAGAGCTTTCCTAATTCCAATGGATTGGATCAACCTCTTTGGAGCATTATAAAGTTAAACTTAAAATTGGAAAAACTTATTTCTTATTTCTACTGAGGTCCTCACGCATTAAAGTCCTACAAATAGCCGATTAATAAAAATAAACCAAACATCCAAAAAAACAATTAAATCTGACCGAAGTGCGAGCAATTAGTCTTGCCCTTAAGCCGGTACTTGTAATTTAAGGCGCGCCACACATGCTCCATCTATTTAACTTTGTACAAATATACTTTTCTTATCACTAAATATGTATGTACATTTGAATGTCAAGACCGAAGCCAAGTTTTCCTCCTAGCGTACTGTGAGGCTTTCATAGTAGGTCAATAACCTTGTGTCAACATAAATCCCGCGGTTTACTTTTAGATATCCTTTTCTTAGAAGTTATTGAATGAAGGACACAAATAAAACTCTGGACTTTAGTATTTACCATTAAGTGAAGTATAGTCATTTTACAGTGTGAGTTTAAAAACAAAATAAATACATAAACGCACGCCTTTTTCCCAGAAGGGGTAGGCAGAGGTGCTACCAGGACACCCACATTTCACCTTGTATATTCCGTCCCACGATGTGATAGAGGCGATCCTATCGCCATATCGGGCACAAATTCCTGACTCCAGGCTGACAATGAATAGAAAAATCCAATATCACTTTGCCCGACCCGGGATTCGAACCTGAGACCTCAACATTGTAATCGTACCGTAGTACAACTACGCCACCAAGGCAGTCAAAAACGCAAATAATTATAATTATAGTCAGTCTACATCGATGAGCTTACTGACTTATTTTCATCCTCATTTTTTACCTAACATTATCCTGTAAATATATATTTTTTTCCAAGTTGCATCGCTGAACAAATAATTTTAATCGATTTAGGCTAATCTTTATTTTGAAAATCTCATACTCTAGAATCTGTCTTCTAGAACTGATGACCTCAGAAGAGTAGCCATACAATCCTAATGAATTGAAAATCTCATACGATTCAATCAGTCTTCTTGAACTCAGAAGAGTCGCTATACCATCCTAATGACCTCCACAAATTCCGTACAAAGTACAGTTAAACACCGGACAAGTATGACCGCTCGGTTTCCCGCAACGAGGAACGCTAAAAACAATCGTAACAAAAGTTAAACACCGTTTTCCGTCTTTACATAACTGTAGGTTATCACGCCTTCCCTTCCCACGGTCCGTTGTTTTCAAAGGGCTGGACTTAAGTATTCAGGTCATATGTTTAATTGAAAGTTAGATTATTTATTTATTAAGATTCATATACAAAAGTTTAGAAGTCGGACTATCTAGGTATTTGTTTTGGGTCTGGGTATTTGAGAGACCGAAAAGGCTCTACGTGGCTTTTGATACCCTCGACACAAGACTCGATCTTAGTGTGGGGTCAGGACTATGTATGTGACTGTTGGGTGTATTTATTTATTTATTTATTTATCGTTACTATCTATCGTTTTAATTAAAATACCAAATAGACACATGGTGGCAACAAACCATCCCTTGTAACAAACTACGATATACATTTCGGTGTTAAAACACCCGATAACAAGTATTTTTGCTTACGCATTTGTTTCTTTGCTGTTGTATGGGTTAATGGTCTTAGATTAGTTCTGTGGCATTCAAAGGCTTCGTTGCTGATAATTTTATAGTGACTAAATAAAATCGCAATAAGTTCATTAAAATTCAAACGCCTAAATAATAATTATAAATATTCACCGATTATATCTTAAAATATAATAAACATTAGCACTCAATTATTCTCATAAAACTGCTTTAAATATTATTATCCTCAAGTGCGACATTTAAAAATAAAAAAGCACGTGAAATATTTCAAAAAAGATTCGTCTCGATCGTTGCAGTGACGATTAAATATGTAATACGGCCCGGAGATTAGTGGAACGCAAAAACAAAAAAGAACCACATGCGAGTCGTTAAACCCCGGTGATCCAATTAAAACCAGACGCAAACTTTATAATTGCTTTAAAAATACCACTTGAACAGATAAAAACAATAATTTCGTACTTTAATACTGGCTATGGTAAAAAATAATAAATCCCCGGCCGGTGCCCGCTTGATGAAACGCTACGGATAAACATTCAGAAAAGTTATTTCAATACAAATTACAGCTACTTGCGTTGTTTCTCTCTGCGTGCCGACAATTCTGCAAATACTTTTCTCTTCTCTAATTCTTGGGTTTGTTATTGTATCTTCTAAATATTTGCGCATCTAAAACTGACTCTATCTGCACTAGTTTAGAGTCTAGAATTGCGTGCATTTTGTGTACACTTACACCCTTTGTTTACAGTAGAGCTGGCAGCTTGATTGAAATTCCGTGTACTAACATTGTGTATACGTACTTAGTGCCTATTTGTTATATTAAAATCTACTATGAAAAAGTCGAGATAAAGCATTCACCACTACTACTTGCATATTTTTAATGTTATAGAAATTTTCCCGCGTTGAAAATATTTGGAATTATTTTCGTTGTATTTGTTTCTCTATTAGCTAATACAAATTCTATGATGTATTTCATTGATTATTACCAAACAAGGCTTTTATATTACTTTGTGGGATCATGTAACACAATATGATACAAAATTGTTTCTGGAAATAAAAAGAGCGAAGATAGAGTCATTGTGTGAAAATTGCTACTAAGGAGGAACGTAAACACTTATAATATAAGTCACTTTAATGTAATAGCACATTGGCAGGATATCGCTTCTTTCCTTTGCCAATATATGCCAATAGCATAAAAAAATTGAAGCTGCCGATGGAACGTACTATCGAAATCGCTGTAGAGAAGTGCATGACTTAAAAACCCGAAGTAGTGGCTCTTGATTTGTGGCAAAGAGATTGTTTTAAAAAACTAGCAACAGCAATTAGTTCGATAAGTGTTAATACTCGGTTAAATTGCGTGTATTGTCTTATCGAGCCTTAACTTGTTTTATATTCGTCGCGCTTGCCATTAGTACGGGAATCTCGAAGCTGAATTTATTTTATAAGTGAAAAAGAATCGACTTCGTTTTATTTGAATTAAATCTTGATTAATGCTTCTTTAGTAAAAAAATACTTGATTAAAAAGGGAGCGGTGGTTTAGTTGGAAGCGGTGCTGAGACGGAGGTGTCTCATTCGATTCCAGAGCAGCTTAAATGAAACTTTTCCGAAACCTGCTTCTGTAAGAGTTCTAACTAGTTCCTACATTTGTGAGGATACACACCATCTATATTTAGGTTAGCATGGTTTACTAAGCGCTAACAGTTCTCTTACCGAAAAAGCCTAGAACTCTACCAAGAGCTTAATTTTATTAGAGTGCTAATACTAGTATGTATTTATAGTATGCAATTTTATACTTATATCTAATTGTCTGCAGCCTCTTCTTATGAATCATAACCCTTTGTAAACGTTATTACGTAAATTGTTGACCTACTACATTTGCAAGTTATATTATTTATTTAAAATACATAATAAAATTCTAAAATTGTCTGAAACCATACAGCTTACAACAGTGGTAAAATATGTAATTTTGAACACAACTTCCTTTTATTACATGGGTTAGCAATAAGAGAAGGTTTTTAAAAAACATACTCTAAGGAATTTGAAAATGGAACGGTCCTATGGACTGATGTTTTTAATTTTGGAATTACATATAAAAACACCAGTAGACAAACAGCCAGCATTAATGAAATAAAGTTGCATTAAAAACAGCTCCAACTGATAATTAATTAAATCCATGCAACAGATTCAGGGTGCAATATCGTATAGTTGAACAGCAACAAGTAATAAATCGCCGTCCGTTTAACTCAGTACCGGCGAGTTAATTGCAATCGATCAGAAGACCGCCGCACCACTTCATTTACATAGAATGGAAATTTATATACTCCTAGAGGCTTTTTGTAATTGATGTGGTTAGGAATAATTCACCGCGTAATTAAACGTAAGGTTAGAATTGTCTAGAAGCTCATTTTTATATTATTTTCAATTCAAGTATATGTTTCGGGTCTGGGTGTTTGTGAGACCGAAAGTCGTGGTTTTCGATACTCACGAAACTATGATTGTGTCTCGGTGTGGGGTCAGGAGTATGTATGTGGCTATTGGGTGTAATTATTTATTTTTTACTGGCTCTACAGAGTTACTACAATACACAAGTGTAATATAGAGTATCTATTGGATACTCTAAGAGATGGGTGTCTCTCATCCGTCAATTTGCTTAAAACCGGATATTCTCAGGCTGAACTCGAAACGCGTCAGACTTGCGAATGTCACTGACCGGATTTTCAACATCCTGTACGGTGGTTTTATTTGGTATACGGTGGTTTATTGAAGGGGGTTGGGGAACCTTCCACCAGCTAGATTACTAAGTATACACATAAGGTTCTCATATAATTAGACTTTTATAAATTTAGATAATTTCTAAGTTTATAAATGCTTATTTGATACTTGGATATGTTTTTTGTAACTATCCAACTTTTATATAGGTACTCATAAATACAACAAAAATAAAACAAGTATAAATAAGTCGTCCGAATCGAAAAATCGAATTTAATTACCTTTAAAACCTTAATTACCTTGGAGAAGGTTGACCAAATTAGGATTGTAATCTGAGGTCAGAGAAGCCGTTGTACTTGATTAAGTTTTTTTTTTACTATAAGCGATAACATGTTAAGAATTAAAATATAAAAAAAATGGATCGAAATATATTTCTTATTTAATTAGAATTTATGTATTTATATGTACATCTATTGTCCTTTTTTTATATTTTCACTAAATTAATTTATCTGGCACTAAAACCTATCCACGGCAGTACGTCCTAATTTCCTCTGCCCGCACGCAATAAATTAAAAAGTAAACAATAGACTATACCTAGACGCAAGCATGCAAATTGCATCAGATAGCATTAACATTCAGTATGAGTCCGCGTGGAATATCAATCAAGGTGCAGGGGCGATTATGCGACCACGTGCAGTGGCATATCGTAACATTAACATACGCGGCAAGTAAATATCGCCTCTATTGGGTGGGCCCGACGATTGACACCTTTTAAATTTGCATTCATTAACATTCATTATTCGCTTGACATTATGTTATGTTACTTTTCGTGTTTCGGCGGTGTACCGAAATGGTGTCTTGTTGATGTTAAATTTTATTTACAAATATGTTTTAGGTAGAGTTATTGCAATTTTATTTAGATTCTAAAGTAAGTGTATTTTATAAAATAATAATTCATAATTGATAATGATAGCTCTTCTTATAATACTGACAGAGACAGTCGTGCATGAATGAATATATGTAAAATGAATCATTCAATAAAATAATAGTACCAACTATTCATAGCTTCCAAGAATATAGTCACACAGACTCTCCTTCATAAAGTACAATCCATCATTAAAATCACTTATTGTCCGACACTAAGATGATAGGTACATTGCATTGCATCCTTGCAACAATAACTAAGATCCAGATTGCCCTCAAGAGCAGCAATGTACACATTATGTGTTCCTACAATCGTACTAGCGAGCGCCTACTTACATCCGTTTTGCATGATTGGGGTTGTGGCGTTTTAATTTCACATTCAAC
This sequence comes from Deilephila porcellus, assembly GCA_905220455.2. Lineage (NCBI taxonomy): Eukaryota > Metazoa > Arthropoda > Insecta > Lepidoptera > Sphingidae > Deilephila > Deilephila porcellus. Next base: position 12,266,134 of record LR999974.1, read on the forward strand.
ACCGCCCCTAATTGTTTGTTTAATGTCGTCTTGTTGACGCGTTCACACAAACATGCTTTGAAATATTATTTTGTAATTGGCCAACTATAAAATAATGAGACAGCTCTATCACAATTAAGAAGCTCGTTATTTAAGATGGTAAATGCTTATCTACATAGTGTTAAGAGTAATATAATATAAAAAATGTGATTTGAAATAAAATAAATTAGGTTTTGTAGGATTTTTATGAGAGTAGAGCAATTTTTCGGCAGGTAGAGACCGTCATACCCGCCTTATAAGCTATTGACATTTTTAAAAAAATCATTACCGAAAATTTTAATGATGAAAAAGTTGTATCTATAGTGCAGGTAGGTAAAGAAGCAGCTTACTTGATGGTTAATGATCATCGCCGACCATGAACACCCACAATGAAGGAATCGTAGGTGCGTCTTACTAAACACATGATGCAATTTATTACTCAACTGACGTCATTTTTATGGTAGCCTTTATTCTATAAAAAAAATTGATCCCAAAGTATGTAGCACCATTTTTTTACCTCGTAATAGCACCAAAAGTCAGAATCAAAACAAAATTTGAAAAATCGTAAAATTGTTTCTTACGTGGTCGTTATTTAAAGTAATTAGTAAAAAGGAGTTTTGTGAAATCACAAAAGACCTCTTTTAAAGGTGAAGGGGAGCTTCAAGAGTCGTTTATGTGATTGAGACCCTCGTATTTGTCAATAAAACGGTACTCAATAAGAATATCTGTGTACTCAGTGTTGATTTGTTGGTTTAATTACAACAGAAAATCGATTTTATTTATCTATTGCATTTGAAAATATCGTTCAGTAAATACCATTACTTATATTATATAGTTTAAAAATTACTTACCTTGCCATTTCGAACAAAAGAAACAATGAGAAAATTAAGGACGCATGAAATGTCTTTGGCATTCTGTATTCTGCAACAAAAACTTGCTGTTTCATGTTGGCAACACTAATTTGTCTTTGCGCGGGCTCATTTTAACTTGTCACTTTATTGTCAAATCTTGAAATTTCGTCACACCGCACTTTGAATTTGGAACACCATAAAAACTGCGAAGGTATTGCGAAAAAAACTGTTTCAGCAACAATGGGCATATACAATTTTTTAATGAATCTCGTGATGTAGGAAATGAGGTCGTTCGATTTTCGAATATGTGGATGTTTGTCGCGCAATGTTTTTTGCATATCCGGCGTGTTTGTTTACGTGTTAGTGGGCGATCCGTCGGCGCGATGCCGTCGGCTGGTGTAGAGAGCGCGTTCGGGCGCGCATGTCGGTGCGTTGAGCGCGTGGGACGCGAGGCGTTCTCTTCGCGCCGCCCAGACGTCGAGAAAAAAACTAGAGGGGCGTCTTCAACACGGCCCCACCTACTCGCTCATTATCCTTGTTTACGTGTATAATTCCACTTGGACACAGATTTGATTTTATTGGGAATAGGCGGCCGTGTGTACACAATGAGGTCTGGTTTGACAGTGGCGCGATGGATGCGCTCCCTGCGCGCGTCACGTCGCCCCACGCGACCAGCCGCCATGGGAACACATCACGTTTGTTTAAGGGTTTTACTCAGACTCATTAGGTTTTAACTGACTTATTTTTATTTAAACCAATGTGTGTGATATGAATACTCATATAGTATAAAAGTAGTATACACTACTTTTATGTTAGCAAAGGCAGATTATTTAAATATTTTTTCGCATAAATTATACTATGACATACATAGCCTTGGCATATAATTCTAAAATTTTATGCAATGTGTCCAAATTATCATTCAGATGATTACAAAAAAAAATATACACCCATTAAAAGATATAACAAAAAATATTCACCACTTACTAACCATATCCAATTCAATCGCAAAAGAATGAGATGAAAAAGCATAATGTAATACCATCAAATTTGTTGTAATAAAAAATTAAATAATCAAGGGGGTTGAAATCCGCATGTCCGTGACAAAAGGGTTAAGGGTGACAACTAACCCTTCATTAAGGATGGGTTAGACGCGTGCGCAACATGCCGTACCATTGTCGATTCAAATCCCTGATCTATTGATAAGTTAGTGCATAATAGTAATGAATAATTTATTAGATATTCAACTTCATTTAATAACCTCTATGTAATAATATTAGTTTTCTTAAATATTGAGTTTCAAACTCAAATAAGTAAGAAAAATAGAGTGTGTTTATGTACTTATGTACGCACGTAAGAAGTTATACTTCTTTTTAAGAAAAAGGCACTTAATTTTACAATACATAATTTAAATCCTATACAGATATGTATATTTACGAATTTACATGTACTTTTTGAGTCCAGTCCACACTAGCAACGTATTATTACGCGTACTGTTTTATTTATATTGAAAACTCAATGGGATTGCCATTCTCTGTACTGATTTTCCCGTCCCGTCCTGTATATACCGCCCTGTCTCGTCTAACTTTATACCACGACTCAAGGCATGGAATCCTGTCCTCTCCTGTCCCATCCCATTCCTTTGGGTTTAGAAAAGTAACAAATGTGTTTGAATTGCTTGCTCATTCCACGGGAACTTCACATTTTTGGGGATAAACGTAGCCTACGTGTTAATCCAGGGTAATCTAACCCTACACCAAATTACTTTCGTCCCTACCTTAAATACTTTTAATACCTAGAAATGGAAAGAGGAATAGTTGTGTTATTGCATTGATAAATGACACGCAATATTAAACTTACTATAATGAAAATACACGCTGTTAAAAAAAAAAAATGGGCGAAAAGTTACTTTGAAGATATTTTTGCAGCATCTCCTCGCTACAACCAAAACCTGATGGCAACTTAGGTATGGGGGGGGGGGGGGACTAAAGTCCATCATACAGCATATCAGAGTAGATAACATATTTTTTCACAAATGAATTTGTTGCTTTCGTCCCTAGTTTCCCCTACAACAAAGTCCTTTATACATTTTCTTGTATTCCTGATACGCGCTAACATTTATGCTGTGCGTTGTGAGCCAGTCGTTTGGGATTTGATAAAGTAGGTTAAAGTCAACTTTTTATTTGTTAATTTATAATTCACTTTCTGTATTCCATATCTAAGATAGATATATGCTTAAAAATATAAAGCAATCGAAAAAGTTAAAAAATTAATGCATACAATTTTCCACCTTATTTCCGACCTCAATACCTCAAACAGTGAATTCATACAATATCCACAATCAAACAGTATGAAAAGGCGTTAAAGGCAGCATTATGCGCGGTCAGGGTATGCAAATCCCACGCTTTGATGTCGCAGCCACGCGTCGCCTCTACACCCGAGAGCTCTCAGATTTTCAAATATTAGTCTTATTTCGTTAGTTGCCGGTTTCTTTGCCGGGTTAGGGCTGCGATTATCGACTTTATTCATTTATTGTTTCTTACGGTATATATAGCAAAATTTAGCTGTGTGTGAGGAGCCTTTGATAGCGGTCTCTATATTTATCATTGTTATTTTCATATTGTTGTAATTGTTGTGCTAATAATAAATGTTTTATTTCTTGCTCGTTGTGTCTGATGATTTTATGTTAATATTGATCGTGTTTACCTTGCAAAGGGCATTTAGTTTGAACTTTTCATGGAAACACCAGCCTTGTCCATTATAGCTGCCACTAAAATACTTGGCGACTCAGCGGTGGCTATTATATACATCCTTGGTCATGGTATTAATTATTGCCAATTCTACAATTATTAGCATGTTTGATTGAATATCAAAAAGTATTAATAGAAAAAATGACATAATCTGGACTTTTAGTCATCAATTTGACAGCCTCCGTGGCGCAGTTGGTTAGACGCCGGCTGTGAAACGATAGGCCGCGGGTTCGATCCCCGCACCGAGACAAATGTTTGTGAGGTCCACAAATATTTGTCTCGGGTCTGGGTGTTTGTGAGACCGAAAAGTCTCTTGTAGTTTCTGATACCCACGACACAAGGCTTAATTGATCTTAATGTGGGGTTAGAACTATGTATGTATGTGACTTTTGAAGAAATATAAAATAATAAATAAAAATTACCAAGCTCTTAAACAGCATGTCACAGGAGCTTGACTAACATACGATACAGTGTATTTAAAATAAGGAGTAAATGACTAAACTAATATTCTTATAAAAGAAAAGAAGCAACCATAACGAAGCTATCAGATTAAACGATGACGAGCCCTTGAGATCGCTCGAGAGAATTTAAAACGCGTAAACAAATGATTTTAATTGTTTGTTTCGATGAAATCAGGTAAGAGTAACGTGGAGCGATCAAAGCGTTTGAAACTAATCAGATATTCTTACAACGAACATAGACTAAACTATGAGAGATATTATTTGTAATTATCCAACGTATGTTTGATATAACTTTAGATTTTCAAAGGGGGTGTTGGAATGTTTGTCTGTTGCAAGTTTCCGGTTTATGGGAATTTCGGTTATTATTCCATTTTTAAAATAACTAATAATAGAAGGAGGTATCTGGTTTTGCAGCTGTTTCGGAGTATCAGGATGTAAATGTTTAAAATTCTTGGCATAGTTTTCTGAACCTTTGAACGTTGTTTTATTCGGTTTTTATCCACCAACTACCGAGGTTATATTGTTGTGGTATTTTTATAGTTGTACAAAATAATTTACAATTGAAAATAAGTCTAATATGTCACAAGGAAAAATAAAAGGTTACATTTATTCCAAAGTGCCAATATATTTTTACAGGCGAATAAGTACACAAAAATGCGCATAAAAATCAAAATATTCCGTAACTGTGATACTTATCGTCATAAGATATATTTTATTAGCATAGTACATGCCACAAAATACTATTATTTATCAACACACGGAATAAAATGTAGCTTTAGACAATAAAACATATAACAACGTAGATACCCGAAGATTGATTCCTAATTTGTTTCTATAACGTATATTTAAAAAGAAATCCTCACACGAAACCCATTAAAAATCCAATTTAAATACAAAATTAATTAAAATTTAATTAACACTGCAGTGTTTGTGGAACTGATGTGCACTCACGCTACGTTATTGACAATATTGTGATGCGGACAGCTATAAAACTGGGGGGAATATGTTAAAACATCTTAATGGCTAATAATTTAATGTTCATGTTTATATTTACAAACATGTCTTTGGTAAACGCTTCTTAGTTTAATAATTTCTATGGTGTATTTTTAATTTGTTCCATAGTTTCAAAAGGTTATTGAAACATTTCCATATATGTGAATGGTTTAAAAGTTCAATATGTTGTTCAACGGAGCACTAAAATGGACCTTGGTATTAGCTGGAATAAATCTAGGTAGAATGAGCGACCATTCAAGATCAAATTCATCTGAAATATTAGCGGTAACTGGCCAATCAAAATAAATGGTAAATATATATATCTCTTTTTATTTACAGCTACACTTCTGCGCATTTAGCTTCCATCGTTCTCGCACGTTCAAAAACTCATTAAAATTATAAATAAATCTGTCAAGCACATGATACGCTATTTTATATACGTAAATATTTATAGCAATAATTACCGTTGGTAATGGTCGCCAGTACAACATAGCACCTAATTTCAACGTTAAACCGACAAGTATTAAACACAGGTGTCGCGTCTATGACTAAACCGTAATATCCGCTTGCTAAGGTTTTGCTAACATTTGTATTGTGTTTAAACTTTAAGGCTATGTATATACTTTCCGTATTCCCATTTTTCTCTCAATACTTAGAAATTAGAATTTACGTGATTCTGCGTCTCATGCCTGACCTATTAATCGTGTGAACCTGGTCTTAGACTTAGACGGGCGAAAAACGGACTCCAGTTGGTAGCCTGATAGCAAAAGATACCTTGCTCTTCCATCATAATCATCTTAAGGCAAAGAAAGAGCACCGGTGATCATAGGCTTCAGGATTTTTACAGAGACCTGTTAGAAGTGGCCTACATCCAGCGATATCCTAGGACCATAAATAATTAATCTGTCCGAAACGTCATATACTTCTGAAAAAGAAAAACATGACAAACTAAATAGTTTAATATTATTGAACTTCTTAATTATTGCATTTCTATGCTTACTATTCTTTGAAAAAACCGCAGCTAAACCTAATTTAAGAAATAAAATGTATAATTCGGGCCGCAGCATCCCATAATGATCTTCAGCCAGTGTACATCTCACCTAACAGAGATACGAGGTGGCGTATCGTATTGTCGGCAAATGAGCACTTATTGTGAGTCATTAGTACGTAAATACTCGTGTTTAAATAAATATCCTACCTCCATTACGCGGTGGCTAGATTACCACATTTATCGCCGGGTTGCCATTGCAAATGTGGGAAAATATCCCGATAATTAGGCGATTATAAATTTGTGTATATGTATAAGGAAAATTATTTCTGGGGGGCATTAATAATGCTCTCATTCTTGTTGTCTTCATAGGTTCGGCAAATCACCCTCCATTTTTTTGGTGGTGGATGGTGTTTGTCAGTTTCCATCAAGTGACAAATTTCCATTTTTGCTGTTTAAGGTAATATCAATGGAATGAAGGAATAAGAATCCAAGAGGTAGGAAAAAATAAGATCCATCTGATAATTAAGAAAAATATCTAAAATATAACATATACTTTTTTTTAAAGAACATTTAATAAGCATGAAATACCTGCAAATTTATAATTTTAAAACATAACCAACCTATCATAAGAGAAACTATATTACATATTCAACCAATACATATGAAATATTCTTACAACAGCGTAAAAATTCAAACATTGCAACACTGAAATCTACACTTGCAGGCGATTAAGCGCTATACACAGCACATCGCTCGCAGCTACTGTCACGCATCATTTTCTATCATTATCAATTACCTCGCGAACGGATCGCGACACCGCAATATTGGCTGGGAAACAGCGCTCCGTGTGTCGGTGTTGCCAGTACATTATGAAATTACCCACCGCACGAGCGATATTTTTTATACAACTTGTTTTTTTTCCTTTTTTGGAATTTGGAACAGATGTTCGGTTGCCAGAGTTAGATTATCTTTATAGCGATTTGTGATAAAACGTAAATATTAAAAATATAATTATGACTATGATATTGCAGCATTTTTTATTTTTAAATAATTTACGCATCAGTTTTTGGATATTCACGTATTGAAAAAATAATGTGCTGCTTTAGTAATCCTCAGTTAGCTTAATAATGTTGTCGCTCGAAAAGGTATATCACAGTAAACTAATAAAGATATTTTATTGATTATTAAAAACACTCATAAAGTTTACACGGCTGTCTACCACATAAACAGCGGATTTCTCATAAACCCACGCTAATTATACTAAATACTGTTGAGACGGTACACACAAGCGCAACTAGAAAACTTTAGGGGGCCATATAAAGGGGTTATAAATCAGCGGAGGGTCGTGTTAGGGTGCGTTCACACTGCACGATTTTGTGTTTTTGGAATTCTCGATATCATTTTCGTACTTTTTTTAATGTAGAAGTCAATATTGTAAGTTTACAGGTTCTTTAATTTCTGCTGTTTGGTAAATTGACTTTTTAAAAATACACTACCAATAACAAAAAACAAGTCTGTGAAGCTTCGTGTAACAGTTTGCAGAACTAGATGCTAACCACGCACATTTTTGGGTGATTAACAAAATTTGTTCCGAATCCGGTATTCCTATATCCACAAGTCGTTCATTTATCTCCCTATGCAATCATATATCCTGTATTAATATTTAGACTCGAACAATGACAGGATAAGTCATTACACCGCGCGCAGTCACGTGCGGCTTATCCTGCGCGTAGGCATTCCAGGCGGGATCTCGTTAGCATCCCTACGCGACATTTCACATGGGCTAATTGCTAGAATTTAGCCATCTTGATAAACTGCGCCGGCTCGGTATACGCGCGGACAATAAGTAAGCCGGTATTGGTTGGGTAGATGCGACAGTTGGTTTTAAGCGGTGTATGTTGAGAATTAATCTGTATTTGTATCAGCCCAAATATGTCCTACTGCAGGGCAAGGACCTTCTCTACAGTCGAGAGTACGATTGAGAGGGGTTAGGCCATATAGCCCATATAGATGAGAATTAGACGATTGAAAAAAAAATCCTGCCATATAAACCAAGGACATGTAAAGAATAACATCTTTTAAAAAAAATGTGTATGGTGTAACAACACCAGAAGTTCATATCAACAGAATTTACACAATACTTTTTTTTGTAGAACAAGTTTGCAGATTGTTCTCTGCTTTTATTGAATCACTAATAAAATACTATAAACTACCTATTTGTCAAATAAGACTAAATGAAGGTAAAATAGCGTTCTCCAAGCAGTGCCATCACAAAAAAATCTTACAAAATTAACCCATTTCACATAGCACTTATATTTATAAGTGCCTATTTTCGCATCTCCTTGCATACTCTATATTCACGCAATATCTTCCCGATCGATTTCCTTCCATTAGCATTCTAAACACTCTCATCGGACGCACTCGATAATTGTAACACGGCTATAAACTTAGCGAGCTGTGACAATATTTATGAGCATATTACTCATATTTTACATTCGTACGGCCTTATCCATAGACAGTTTTAAAATTTATTTTAGTTATCGAATGTTTTGTCTTCTTCGCTCAAACTAAATTCAAAAATAATTAGAAAGGGACGAAACATCCGATAACTGAAATAGATTTAAAAACTGTCTATGAATAAGGCCGGTAATGTTTAAGGTTTTGTGACGTCACGGTTGTATAAAATCTAATTGTCTCTATGTGTATATGAGGAAATTGTTTGTTTGATTTATACGCGTATGTTTAAAGATGAACTAAACAATACAGAAAGAAGGAAAACTCGTTTGTTCATAGCTTTCCATGGACATAGAACAATTAAAAGTTTTTAGCTTGATATAAATTGATTCAACACTCACACAAATAGTCACGACCCTGCAGCATGATATCAATTCCTGTGTCGCGAATACGGAATTTGAAACAAATATTTTTACGTGATCTGTCTTCTAGAAGGAGACAAACCAATGGACAGCTAGGTTCTGACTAGGTTTTATCTTCTTTTTATTCTGTCCCACATTTTGCGCCAATTTTCACTTGACTCTATCTTTACGCTCAATTTTTATATCTTATAAATATAATGCCTGACTGCCTCGGTGGCGTAGTTGTACTACGGTACGACTACAAAGCTGAGGTCTCGGGTTCGAATCCCGGGTCGGGCAAAGTGATATTGAGTTTTCCTATTTATTATCAGCCCGGAGTCAGAAATTTGTGCCCGGTATGGCGATAGGCTCGCCCCCTATTACATCATGAGACGGAACATACAAGGCGAAATGTGGGTGTCCTGGTGGCGCCTCTGCCTACCCCGTCTGGGATAAAGGCGTGAGTTTATGTATGTATGTATAAAAATAATCTGAATTTTAGTAAAACTAATCATAAAAAGCAACTTCTAAACAGTTCTATATCTCAATACAAGTTGAATAAATTACCGATAATATGTGTAGGAGATGTGTACGGCGGATTTGCATTCGCCGCCAATTGATAATTCACGCAGCGACCATTAAAGAGATTCAATGCACTTTATCTTAACCGTTGCGATATATTAAATAACTTAGCGTTTATCGTGAACATAATGATTGTTGAATATATTATGAATATATTTCATATTGAATTTGCTGTGACATTTTGTTATTTATAAGGACCTCATACTTGAAACGGTTGGGTGATATTTGGTATTGTTAGTGTCACTATTTGTATTAACAAATTTATATTAATTATATTATTCATATTTAAAATGTATATTATCAATATTTGACAGCCTCCGTGGCGCAGTTGGTTAGACGCCGCCTGTGAAACGAAAGGCAGTGGGTTCGATCCCCGCACCGAAAAAAATATTGGTGTGATCCACAGGTATTTGTTTCGGGTGTGGGTGTTTGTGAGACCGAAAAGTCTGTCGTAGTTTCTGATACCCACGACACAAGACTCGAGATTAGTGTGGGGTCTGGACTATGGTATGTGACTGTTGGGTGTATTTATTTATATACGTATTTGAAGACACTTTTGTATTTTTTTTTGCCTAAACTCCCCAATTCTTCATCAACAAAAGTAACAAGTTGTTGAATTTAAACAGTCCATAACCCTTTGATCAGGATAGTGTCAATTACATAGCTTGGCGTGTTCATATTCATGTAAGTATATTAAGTACATACTTCTTAATCTGCCTCCGTGGCGTAGTTGTACTACGGTACGGTTACAAAGGTCTCGGGTTCGAATCTCGGGTCTGGCAGTGATAATGGATTATTCTATTCATTATCAGCCCGGAGTCAGGATATTGTGCCCGATATGGCGATAGGCTCGCCCCCTATCAAATCGTGGGACGGAACATACAAGGCGAAATGTGGGTGTCGTGGTGGCGCCTCTGCCTACCCTTTCTGGGATAAAGGTGTGAGTTTATATATTTCTTAATCTGGGTAGAATACTCCATTTCTCAACAGACGTATAGTTGAATAAAAACTAATATGCAGCTCTAGTTAATTAGTTAGAAGTGTTCCGAGGAAGGCTGGCGCGGTTTCCACGCTTGATTTATGAGGATTGTTCGCATGCCGCGAGTCTCTGTGTTGATAAATTTGTGTTGTCAAGTTGGATGGGATTTTGAAGAGAGAAAATTAAGGTCAGTTTTAAAACACATTTTAGTCATCGAATGTTTTGTCTTCTTCGCTCAAACTGAATTCAAAAGTCGTCGGAAAGGGACAAAACATTCGATAACTAAAATAGGTTTTGAAAACTGTCTATGAAAAAGGCCTTTAGAGTACAAGGGTGATGAAAGCATTAATGACTTAGTGTCCTGCTGATGAAAATACCTTTTGACATCCCCGTACTTGAGTTTCCTTAAATTGTTTTTTTTTTATTGCAATGAATGACGAGACGTGCCTGCTATTCGCCTGATGGTAAGCGATACGACCGCTCATGGACAGTAGCAAAACCAAACAACACCATGAGTTACAAGGCAATGCTTGGCACTCCCCTGCGCTCGCCATCCTGAGACATAAGATGTTAAGTCTCGATATGTCCAGTAGTTACTCTGGCTACAATGTCCTTCAAACCGGAACACAACAGTGCATTTACACTGCTGTTTGGCGGGAGAAATAGACATTGCGGTGGTACCTACCCAGGCGGCCTCTCACATATGACGTATTTTCACATATGAAATATCACGTATTTTCGTTATTCGGCGGTATAGGTACCTATTTATACCTATATTATGAGCATAAATTCATCTATGCAGCATAAGATCATGTCATCTTAAAAAAATAGGGAAATTAAAAAAAATATTTAAAAAAATCCTAATTCATTTTCAACGAAACATTCCCTTGTCGCATTACCAAAATTGCTACTTCTCAAAAACTTGACAAATATTCTACTATTCTATCTATTATTGTAGATTTCATACACGAGAAAAAGATGAGGTCACGCAGACAGGACACGGCGTAATTTGTCATTGTATCTATTGTATCTACATCGATAGACTTATCATGTCAATCGATCTAATTTCATCAGCTCGCCCGGTGAGCGATCGGCGGCGTGGTGGGAACGCCACTGAGTCCGCAGTCATGCCATAGATTATGTAAATCATGAGGCAAACAGATGCGACATTTCATTAGACACACCCTAATTGCTAAGGAGCTTCTTGGGTGTATAGACAAGGGTGTCTATATTTGCATTGTAAAATGATTCTGATTTATTTATAAGTTCAGTATTGCTGAGATAGAGATTGATATAATAATGCCGGCCACTTTAAAATTCTAGCTATACATGCTTTTTGGCTATTCACGAATTTAATATTAATTAATGTTGATAAGTGGTTAATCAATATATCTTGATTACGAACCTTTAACCGTGATTTATTAGCATTCGTTTCTGAGGTAACTATATTGCCGTTTTGTATCTCAATAGGATAACGGACTATTTTCCATTTGTCTCGTAGAGGTTTCTTTGACGAAGGCTTAACTCAGACACGTGTTAATGTCAGTAGACACGTTATTATGACGACCACCAGCGAGATATCTGTCCAGACATGAGAGTATTTGGATTGTGGTTTAATTACCTCCCATTGTGCTCAGTGATTCGACTTCATTGTACGGGTTGTGCGCCACCCGGCGGCCACACGACCAACCCAACTTCTACCACAAATCACCTTTGTTTTAATATCCCTGTAATCGCTTTAAAGTTCACTAACATTTATTAGGTGAATGGCATGTTCTCAATCAGGTTTAGGCGATTTTTTGCTTGTAATGTGTAAACGTATCCTTAATGTATACATTTTGGCCGTTTTTATACGTCGTAATAAACTTCGCAGTTGTTGCGTGTCGTTTATCTACTTAGGTGTTTACTAAATTGTATCATTAATTAAGCAGACAGAATTTCGATAAGCAATTAAAAGCACTAATCTCTTACGATTCACCACTTAAAATGATATAAATACGAACGTATCAAACTCTTTGGTGTCTATGCTTTTAAATAAAAAACAAAACAGTGTCTACGGTCCGTAAACAATAAAAACTTAAGATTGTTCGTGAGCGAGTTCTGCGTAGAGCGGAATTGTTTAGCGGCGAGAAATTTCAAATTTGGAACTTTGGAATTCGGAATTTGAAATTGAAAAAGCTGGAAAATGAAGCGGCGTTGCGGCGGGAGGGGGCGCGGGCCGGGGCGGTGGGCGTGGCGGGGCGGGGCCGTGCGGGCCCTAGCGAGCCGTACGTTTCTTCGAATAGGTGTTTTATCGTCGCGACGCAATAACACGCGTGCCTATCATTGTTATTTTTGTAACATTGACATTCTGTATGCGACATGATAAAAGACCTCGAGCAGTAATGGATTTATGAATGAGTTGGCGGGCACGTGATGTATGCGAGTTGCGTATGTGTTCGCTCTCAACAATTTTTATTGGTGTATTAGGTAAATATGATTCCATTGCGAGGTGACCGTATTTATGAGAACATTAAAAAAGTAATGGTTGGAAAGTATGGATATGTAAATTAGGTACACATTTTCATAAATGTTGCATAAATACCTACATGGATATAAATGTAATTTCTAAACAAAACTTTTAGTAGCTAAGTACATTTTATTTCTTTTAATAAACAATCACTTTTAACACAAGTGCCAATAAAAATAAAATAAAAAGTCAATCCAGTTTTCTATAATTAAATTAAAACTACAGAACCCGAAGCGCTGATAATACGCAAATCATCCATACTCGTCAAGATCACTTTGTCTCAAACGTCAAATGACGAGATGTGGAGTGCTCTGATAACCATCATTGACGATCGCACAAACTTACTTTTACCGTTAAGGAACTCTGCTGTTCTACCTTTAACACTCGATTTGAATTCAAATTTAGAATAGGAATCGGAAACTTGTTATATTGGCACTACTGACTGCTACGCTAGCGCACAATTTCGCTCAATCGCAGTGGCATTTAATAAAACTAAATGGAATAGAGAGTTCGTTATTTAAGAATATCTACGTTTAAAAATCTCTTCACCAACGGCAAATATAAGTTTGCATGCGTCCTCCTTTCCAGTCATTATTGATAATCATGTCAATCGGCTACCCGTGAGAAATATTTTAAATGGAAGATCCAAACTATTAATTTATACGATATTATTACGATTATTATGTAATTGTAGGTTTGTGGTGTGGTAATTAATTTCAGTATGAGAACGTGCTTTGTCATCGCTTTTTGTGTGTTTGGCTTTTGTTGTGATTTTGTATTTAAATTGTTTCGATTTTGACACGATTGTATTTATTGAATAAGTTTGTGCGGTTTGAGGCATTTGCAGATAAATAGCCCATTACTGTTTTGTATAGGTAAATTTGTCATTATATAACATATTTTATAGCCTTCACGGTACTCATTTGGAATTATATATTATCTAACCAAAAGATAAATAACTAGACTTAAAATATCCTCGTTTCAAGTAAATATTTTGTTATCAATCTTTATTTCCGATACGAAGATCGAACCTGCATTTTCTATTCTTAACCCTCTCCTCACCCACTGCACTACTGTCAACGTTTAAGTTTACATTACAAGAATGATCCATGCATTGGTTAACATCATGCCGTGTATTTCTGGAAATAGTGTATTTGTTTCAGTTATAATATAACTATAAAACCTAGTTCGAGGAATATATTTCCATATAATTTACCGAGTAAACTGCGCATTACTTGGGATCTGGTACAAGATTCAACATATCTACATATTATTATTAACAATAAATGTATTTTAGACTCACAATCTATATATTACTAAGTTTTACATACATGCATACATAAACTCACGCCTTTATCCCAGATGGGGTAGGCAGAGGCGCCACCAGGACACCCACATTTCGCCTTGTATGTTCCGTCCTATGATGTGATAGGGGGCGAGCCTATCGCCATATCGGGCACAAATGACTGACTCCGGGCTGATAATGAATAGAAAAACCCAATATCACTTTGCCCGACCCGGGATTCGAACCCGAGACCTCAGCTTTGTAGTCGTACCGTAGTACAACTACGCCACCGAGGCAGTCTACTAAGTTTTAAACTGTGTTAAATACCTGATCATAAGGTTTAACTCTTATATTGACCGTATTTTACACTTAGGTACAAGCTTGATAAAATTAGCCTATAATGCTTGTAAAAACACCTCAGTCTTAGGTCTTAGATTTATGTTTAAATAGAAGGGATCTTATTTAGGCTGGGTTAATACTGAAATGAAATGAAATGAAATGAAAATATTTATTGAACCCATGAAATGTCGTACATTATTTAGATTCAGTCACTTTTTTCCACTACCACCCGGTTCACAAGGCTGTTTTCGCCAGAGAAGAACGGGCAAGAAACTCTAGCGTTGCTCTTTTCAAAATAAGTTTACAATACAATAATTATACAGAGGTTGCAGCGCTGTTAAATTCAGAGCAATTCATAGATAGTTTAGAATAATAATGATGGATAGTGTTATTGGTCAAGTGATTTTGTACGGCTGAGTTAGGTAAGTAAAGTCACCCAGAACGCGGAAACAGTGCACTGCTTCACCAAAACAATGAATAGCAATAAAAGTCTTAAAGCAATTAAAAGTTATCAAAAGTTATCATTATAAGCAAGTCGAGTAGACCAGTCCACACAAACAGCACTCGTTCACGAGTATGACGCATGTGCCAGCCATCGGCCTCCTCAACCATGTTGCAGGGAAGTGACCGACCCGGCACACGACGCCGCCGCAAGCACAGACGTTTTAGCGAGCATGACTTACTCAAATTGCTTACAACTACGATGAAATTAAATGAACTAATTATTACATCACATCTATATCAAACAATGCACATCCGGTTAGGGGACTTATATTATGTTATGTTATGTTCCCAAGCCTTATTATCCTCTAGGTAATCTGAAATTTTATAGTAAGCTTTATTACACAACTGTCGCTTAACAGTGGATTTAAATTTGTTTATACTTAAGGCTTTTATGTGAGTGGGAACTTTATTATAGAAGTGTATACAGTAACCCTTAAAAGATTTGTTGATTTTGTGGAGCCTGGTCTGGTCTGGACTAAGCATGGAAGTCTCTGGATGCTGGCCGCTTCCAACAGGTCGGTGTGGAGATCCAGGGGAGGCCTATGTTCAGCAGTGGACTTCCTATTGCTGACCAGAGAATACTAAGCATGGTTAAGAAGGCTATAGCCGAACTAGAAGGTCACCTGGAACTCAGGAGTCATATAACAGTCTTGTAAGTCGCTAGGTTCACGTCGCGAGGCAAATTTATCCATGATCCGTGAGACTGGTGGTAGGTCTCTCATATGTGAGAGGCCGCCTGGGTAGGTACCACCGCAATGTCTATTTCTCCCACCAAACAGCAGTGTAAATTTACTGTTGTGAAGTAAAGAAATTGTAGCCAGAGTAGGTAACTACTGGAAATAATGAGACTCAACAGTATAAGTCTCATGAATGCCAAGCATTGCTTTGTAATTCATGGTGTTGTTTGGTTTTGCTACTGTTCATGAGCGGTCGTATCGCTTACCTTCAGGCGAAAGACGTGCTCGTCTCGCCATTCATTGCAATAAAAAAATACGACTGCACAGCAGCTCAATTTCGGCCATATAAATCACCACCTTTTACTGGTGGTAGGTCTCTCATATGTGAGAGGCCGCCTGGGTAGGTACCACCGCAATGTCTATTTCTCCCGCCAAACAGCAGTGTAAATGCACTGTTGTGTTCCGTTTTGAAGGACATTGTAGCCAGAGTAACTACTGGACATATTGAGACTTAACATCTTATGTCTCAGGATGGCGAGCGCAGTGGAATTCCAAGCATTGCCTTGTAATTCATGGTGTTGATTGGTTTTGCTACTGTTCATGAGCGGTCGTATCGCTTACCATCAGGCGAATGGCATACTCGTCTCGCCATTCATTGCAATAAAAAAAAAAAAAAACCTTACTCTACCACATTTATGATTTAACCAATGTTTGTATTGCGATTGCTGTTTCATAGGACATAATATTATACAATTAAATTAATTTAAGATTGCATGTCTTTGTGTCCTCCGTATGCAGTATTTTATTTCATAACGAAATGTCACTCCGAAGTGAGATAACTAATAGTTCACATAAATATTATTAGTGTAACAATATTAATAAACGAAGGAGTCCACTTCCGTTAATAAAGATATGCTTTATGGCGATTATTCTCACTTGCATTAAGCACTTAACGAGCTCACATTTTGGCTGCTCGGACGTAACTTTCCTTTTTTTCATTCAAGATACACGTTAAGAATTCTACGAAACCATTAGATGAACGAGATTCCGTTTTATCATTCATAAGATGTTTTCGTAATAAATATAATTTTACAGCCGTCCTAGCCGCGATGTGATCTAGGTCCATTTATTAATTTTATCACTTGACACCTCGTTCACGTGCCACTTATCTGGTACTAAACCTACACAATTTACTTTCAAAATCACATTAACGTCAAACGTAGTTCGGAACTTCTGCTTTGTGTAAAGTGCATTGATAATAATCTGGTCCATTCTCAGCCGTGCGAGGGGGAAGGAGATGTTCCTTTTGGCGAGTGCGAGCGGGACGGGAGATGGTGAATAGAAACATCAAAATTTTACAGCATTTTTATTGCGCTCGCGCCGATGCGTGTGTTTACAAGACGCGTCCGGCGCGATGCTCCAGTACTCGTGTTACGCGGGATGCTGAATACTGACCGAAAGCCACTTTTTTCGGATGTCTATAAAAATGGAATATTAAACAGTGAGATACAGGTGTTAATTAGCGTGTGAGAATACTAATGTAAATGTTAAAGAAGATATGAAAATGGATTAATTTTGAAAATATTTTTTTAACAGCGTATATGGCTTTTTACGAAATATTTATTGATTCGAACTACATGCTATGTAAACATAGTGTTTTAATGCGTGTTAATGTTTGCTTTTAGTTGATTAGGCGCGTCCGGCATGTATTTAAGCAAATTGGAAGCATTGTCGGTGACAAGCGAATAGTGATTGATTGGTAAAACGACACATTATCTGTGGCTGTGTCATAGCATTAGACGTCATGTTACTATGGTAGGAATAATAATAGAGAGTAATAATAATAAAATAGGCTCTACCAGTATTTCTTAAAGGGGTTCGCATAGTTTTGAGGCCTTCATAAGGTCTGCCTGGCTTGAAGATTGCCGACACAATAACTATATTTAAATTGTTATTAAACTGACTGAGCTACGCAGTTCACAACTTATCTCAGTGGTCATAGTTTATCAAAAATAAATCAAGTGTGATATTTACAACAGGCATCGTCTCAGTTATCACACTTTACGCTATCACAGTCAAACAATAACAGAGTAAATTATTCATTTTAGATTATAAAGAATTAAATATTTTTAAATTAGTTGGTAGAGCTGATGAACTTTCAATGTGCTCAATAATTGATGGAAAGCAATTGTCACCATTTATAGTAATTATTCATATTCGAGGGTTCATAAATGCGCTACCAGCCAAAAAAATGTTAAGAAATGGAACAAAGAAAAAAACGAGTTAATATATTTTTGGGCTTCCGGCGGGCGTTTCACATAGCGAAAAGCGACAGTAAAGTTAAAAAAAATCGCGTTAGTTATGAATGAGACAGTCGTCACAGTTTGGCCGAATCAACCGTTACTTTTTTAAGTCAAAACTGGCTGCAGCGGGGCTCTACGACTTTTTCTTCGACATTATTTATTTTACCTAAATATTCACAAATTGCTACAATATTAAGTTAAGCATAAAAACAATAATGAATATTAAATCGCTATAAATTAAATAAACTCCTTCGTTAATTACAAAACCAACTTGAAGAAAAAGAATTCTAAATTCAAATAAAGAGATGAATTTATTGCGCCAGCCGGTCCCCTAATCCTATAAAACGCACACATTGGACAGGATGGAAAAATTAAAATATTAATGTAAAATAAAATATTGGGCAAATAATGTAGGGGAGTTGGGCGAGACGAATTCGGCACGCGGTAGAACATCGAGAGACCGCGGTAGGGGACGCCGGGTATTTTTTTATTGTCCAAATACGTGTTTTGAATCCTTGGTGCATGTTTATTAGGATTTATAAAAAAGAATGAAATTAAATGTTAGTGCTGGTTTAGAAATGTGTTTAATTTATTTTATAATGACTTAGTATTACAGTATTTAATTTGTTTAGATATCTAATACCCAATAATTATAAAAAAAATAATTAATAAGTAGGTACTTATTTTCCATATTACTCTATTTTCATTTTTTTGTTTAAGTTATGTAACTATTAATGTATCGTGGCAAAATGAACATAGGAGTATACGACAGTTGAAAGTGTGAATTTAAATAAGTGGAGGGTACTAATATATTTATTTGTACAATATACTATAAATAAATTTGTTGAATTATTTGTACATACTGGCGGTAATTTCAACAACTTTAAACAAGCACTGCTGGTGTAGTGGTATCATGCAAGATTCCCATTCTTGCGACCCGGGTTCGATTCCCGGGCAGTGCACTTAGTTTTTTGTAGTTCAAATACACATTTCTAAAGTATTCCTATCAAAATTATTTTTTTAGTATATTTTTCTGTCAAAAAAAACAAACTTTTCATTTTTAAATCGTTATGTAAAGTTTTTAACATTTCAAGGAGCGTTATTATTGACATACATCAAACAATGTTATGAATAATAAATTGCAAAAATCATTATTTTGTTTTATTTGTCTTGTTATTTTAACAAGACAGAGTTTTTGCGAGATAAAATGCCAATCATAGTTGCGTGTGAATGCGGTAGGTTGATGGGAAGCGCTGTCGAGTGGCAAGATTCTCATGCGAAAATATTCCGAATCCATGGGAATGGGACAAATTATAAACATTCACGGTTGTATTCTGCTGAAATGATCGCGATTTGGTGACGCATTTGTGAAATCATGATTGAGAATCCCGTTATTAAAAATAAGTTAGGGTTATTTGGAAGAAAAACTCAATCCAGATAGCAACGTGTATTTTTAAGGTGTAGGTAATGGATAAAGGGATGTCCATGCTAGTCCAATTATTTTTCAGAAAAAAGAAGCCTTGGGTTGTGTTTAACTTATAATTCGTTTGCTTATCACAGTGGCATTATCAACAAAATAACTACAATGGTCCCACGTAGCATGTACTCTACGAGTGTATCATAAACAGAAGCACACTTGACGCCAACAGATGGCGCTGTTCACAAAACTGCTAACCAACCTCTTTGTAACCTAAAAAAATATTTAAATGATAACTCACAATTCTATTTGCATTCAAAACATTTATAAAGCAATTTATAAAGCATTTTTCATGCTAAGTTGTAATTCAGAATACATTGTGAGTTGCAGACAGATCCGTGTTTCGCAGAAATTAAATACGTCAGTAGCCCATAATGAACTATTAGGGAGAAAAAACATGAATCAGAGGATAATTGTATTTTTTACATAGTGATTCAGGCAATGAATCATGGGGGAAAACCGCGAGGCTTTTGTCCGGGAAGATTTAGACATTATAGGTCTATTATTCAGCCTATAAACTTAACCACTGTGATTATTGCCACTTCATTTAGATTGGTGCATTAGTTAAATTATAATGTTAGATAAATTAGATTTTTTGCTGATGGGTTAATTTGACTACAATGTCCATAATGCTCAGTGAATGCAATTCTATCCAGGTAGAATTTACACCGGAGTGAAGAATTTCTTTGATAGTGAACATGAGCTATCGTTCAAGGGCACCCAAGCTCCATGAAAATTGCAGTCCGGTAGCATGTTACCATTATTAGAGATAGACATTCGTAGGCAGGGGGAAGGGAATGTAGAGTCGAGGGTTGTAGGAGTCATCAAATCTCTGCCAATCTCAATAAGCAAACAAACAGGGCACTAAAATACGACATATGTTTCATAAGAAATCCTTACCAGCACATATTAACGCTCATTGAAGTAATGCAGTGGCACAATAATCAAAACTGGTCATAAGGTGATATTAGTATTCAAAATACAGGTATTAAAATACGCATCTACATAAACTAAAGTACACAAAGAACATTAAACAGCAGTGGGTCAACAGTGCGTTTCTATAAATACAAGTTACAACTAATTAAGTAACGTCATTTCGCCGCGAACTGGCCCTAATAAAATATTATGTTATTAAGAAATTGTTGTTAAAATTTGTTACAACCGCGCTGTTAAACGCGAGCTTATTGCTATAGAACGATTTGTGTGGAATAGCTGTTAGGATTTAATCAACGATTCGTTCAAATACCTACCTACCGTGCTCCTTAGGAAAATATTTCTGATCCAACACGCTGATTTTTATGAATTACCCCCAGAAGACTCCAAGACTCTTTGAACTGCGACGAGTAAGTTTCGCAGTCTTGCACAAACAAGTCTAAGTTCCACCATTTTTATTTGTGTTTGACTGAATATGTTGTGTATATATTTTGCGATATCACAACACCTTGCATTCAGCACGTCAAATACGCCACACAAATAGCGCTACAAGTGTCACGTGTTCATGCTGGAAACATTTTTCTTGGTCCTAGGTTCCAACTTATGATTTTGGAGCTAACTCTTAACCTATAAGTACTACTACAGTTCAGCTAATACTGATCTAGATCGCAAATTAGCGGCTTGCAAATTTTTAGCTGAAATTCAAATGAAATCCATAATATTATAAACCCATACCTTTGCCAGCAATAAATGGCCGAAAATCATTCAGACTTCAAAGAAAGCATCTACATTGGTTTGATCTTAGAATACTGTATCTAAAGTCGTGATACAGTTAAATATAATATTATTCGAATCTCCTATATTCTTTCATCCGATCAATGAACAATGAGTCGTAAATGTTTACCACGCGTTGTAAATGAGCATTTTTCAAGGGGCACTAATTATTTCCACATCTCGGCTCGAACAATCCGCGCCAACAATTGATTTGACGCCGCTTTTCACTTTGAAACTTTACAATCATAATATGTTAATGGTCATTATGTTACAAAAAAAGGCTACTGCCCTTTTTTACTTCGCAAGGTTTTAATGCTCGACGCCAAAAATGTTGACGTGTTTCTCTTTCAATATATGAAAATTATTTACTCCATTTTAGTGTTAAAATATTAGTATCTTATTCGCTCCATAGTGCAAGCATGATAAGCAATCCGCAACTATCACACTGACACCAAATTGACTCAACAGCAAAACGCTTTCAAATTTGAAAATGGACAGCACATTAAATCTGACATTTTGCTCAGTACACCTTGACAAGCAGTTTCTACGTGGTCAATTAACGCTCAACGCTTAAGTGCAAACATGATAAGCTGCTATGTCGACTATCATGCAGCAGCAAATTGCCACCATTCACTCATATATAAAGGGGTTTAAACGTCCACATAGTTATTAAATAAAGCCTGCAGCCTTCACATCACTTTGTCAAAGCCATTCTACATGCGTCATTATAGTCACAATTCATTAAAATTATCATCAAGCTCATGATTTCAATAGGGATGTCCATCGACCGCTATTGCAAGACGTTATCGACGTCGACATCTCAGATCGATATCTCGACATTCCTGCACAGTCACTTGACTGGGGTGGCATCACGTCTCTTTGTGTTACTTCTATCTAGTACCATATTAAGCGTCTAATGTATGGAATTTAATTTCTAAAATCGTCTGCGTTGTGAAACGACGGTGGTATGAGTGTTAGTAATGGCGGTTAGGACGTTTTGGATGGGGCAACATCTCATGACATTGCTCGTAAGTTGAAAGCTAATCAAAATGTTTTAATCGATGATGCGATAACATTAGTGATGTGCGTTTTTGTGCCGTGTCGCGTATCGATGATTTGTGTTTTATTCATGATGCAGAAGCTTGGGATGGTTTTGAAAAGTTACACGCATCAGTTGTAATGACATGAATGATAAGAATCTTGTACCAATAAAATACATAGTATTAACGTCCATTATGGATTTTGCATTGTGCTTTCTTTTGTTTCGTATGTTAATTAAATTACGTGGAACTTTTATCATCATTGGCAATAATAGAAAAAAAATGCAACGTACTTGAATAAATACATTTTAATTTGATAGAATAGCCTTTTACGTTCATATTCATAACTTTTAAGGTAGATATGTAAGATGACGTGTATCCACATACAATTTGATTACACGTGATGAGATTTAAAGAGCAAAATTCACACGCGATCCGCAACAATAGAAACAGTAATTATGGTGAGTGTCGACATCGATACAGCAGTCAGCGCCGACGCGTCACTAAAGGTAAATGAATTCCTCGCATTACTTAATTGATTAGTCGGATATTTCTTATTGAGTGAGCGATCTTTAATTGAGATTCTAAGACATCATCTCCTGTTCTGTTGAGACCACCAAAAACTCCTTCGCTATATTTACAAAATAGAACCAGTTGAGTGTGTATGGGGTTCATTAGACGAGAAGTTAAAGTAAAAAATCATTGATATACTTTATAGTAGATCCGTTTTTTTTGTCGTATCAAAAATAATTATTTTAGGGCATAATTAATTGACATAATTTTTTTTTAATGTGAAAAATGTGAAAATTGCCCTGAACTGGTTTTTTACACATAATATCATTTCATAATTTTAGAAAAAGACATTCGGCCTTATTTATGGTCAGTTTAAAGGCCTATTTTAGTTATCGAAAGTTTTGTCTTCTTCGCTCAAACTGAATTCAAAAGTCGTTCGAAAGGGACAAAACATTCGATACTTAAATTGGTTTATAAACTGTCTATGAATAAGGCCGTTAGTATTATTTGTTGTTAGCCTCACACTCAGGATTCTCTTTAAATTTACTATTTTATTTATGTACGGAACCCCAAAATACATTTTAAACCCAAAACCAAATGTATCTCTAATTCGATCAATTAAACCTATACCAATCGTAAAAGAAAACATTTGGAGACACAAATATTAGCGTGTCATAATAAAATTTGTTCACAAATGGCCCGTTTTATTTATATTTTATAGTGTCGTGTTATAATTAAATAAACTAATGAGTTTTTTTGTTTCGCCAAATGTGGGCTTAATCTAAACATGATTGCGAAGTATAAAACCTGTATAAAAGCAATATATTTAATGAGCAATTAAAAATATTGTTTCTTAAGTCTTGCTTTATTTTAGGATTTGTTAGATAAGGTTTTATGGCGAACACGAGGACTCTTTTAAAACACATCAAAAATTAAATGTAATGGACCATTATCTATCGTATAAATATCTGAAAATAGGTCAAGTATGATTAATTATTGCATAATATATAATTTACAGCCTAATAAAATAAATATTAATTATAAAGTAATCAACCAACCTCTTTTAATAAAAAACGTTTAAACATTTCAATACCATATTCCATTTTCAAATTTGAAATCATTCCATTTTTAAAAGCTACCGTTAAACCAACAGTTCTAATACATAGGGATGGCACCGCGCCGCTCCGCTCTGTGACCGGACATCGGAATCGTTTTAGCCGCAGAGTGCTCTCCAAGTGTTTGTTTGAACTAAAGTGTCATCCTTTTGCTGTGGAGTGAACAATCCAAGTGGGCTAGTCGGTTTGCCGTAACAAGTGCCCGGGATATATCGAGTGGGCTTGTTAGGGTTGCCTGATATTTATAAAAAGTGTTGTTCAAGTTACAGCTTAGATATTTAGTTAGTTAAAGCAGGGTACCCGACAAACATCGTGTGTAGTCAATGGAAAAGTATGTAATGTATACAATTCCTAGGAAATAAGAACAATACATAAAATAGCTAGGAAATATATTATGATTACTTTCACAATATCTGCCTTTCATAGGTATTCCATACATTTCCTAAAGAGCAATAGGATCTGTATTAAATTCGGGATACCAAATTTCCTAGGAATTGTGTCCAATTCCTAGTTTTCATATATTTCCGGTAACATAATATACATAAAATAGGGTTGTCAGAATTTTCTAAAAAGTATTTTAGTATGAAAACTTTACCTAATGTATCGGTTTGGATGCTGCGATTAGATAGGGCAGTGACATTGGTTTCGTCTTCTTTTAAATGCTAATTGTTGAAGTTATTAATTATATAGTAAAATGGTGTGTGGTGTTCATAAGTGGCGATAATGAACTTCAGTAAAAAGTCAGTAAAAGCTAATATCAAGAAAAGCGAATTACACAGCTGCTATTATGTATGTACTAATCCCATTATAAATGCTTCGTTACTATAATACGTAGGTAATAGATATGCCTTAAGTAGTTAATTAATGTTTCTAAATTTAACTATAATTTTCATATTTTTAACAGATGTAAAAAATCAGCAAAGTCATCCAAATGCTACACTTTTACCTTAACATAGCTTATTTTAGCTCTTGCATTTATAATTCATAAGTTATAATTTATTTAATGGACAATTTTATGTGACAATTGAAAAATCAAAATTAAATGTACTGCATCCGGAACTCAACCTACAACATTCGATTTATTGTAAATTGCGTGCACCCACAAGACATTTAGTTAAGAAATTGGTCTTACGTCTCAATACCCACGCCCACGGGTACAAATACGCCAATTATGTTAATAGCGGTCAATTATCACGACCAAAGTCGTGTGGTGCGGTAGGCGTATGCACACTTCGCGCAGTGGTTCTCAAACTTTGTTATTGACGCCCTCAAATATTTAAAACAATACCATTATATCAATGTCAGTTTCAATAACTTACTTGGCGAGCGTAAATGTTTTTTCTATTAATCAGAATGTCATGAGAAGGAGGCCATTCGCCAGAGGCCAAACTTAATATTTGGCTATAAATAGGAGCAATTCCATTCAGATATTTTTATTACTAAGCACTTCAAAGTACTACACTGCGTTTATCGCGCCGAAACATTATGTATGAAGTCTCATAATAATTTGTAGCAGTATTCTCTTTAATATGTCCGGTAATTATTGGTTACGATGTCTTTCATTCCAAAGTTCAACAGTATATTTATACTGCTGCTTGGCATAAGAAATATACACGGCAGTTGTAGGCAACATTGCCGTTGAGCCGTCTATATCAGGGAAAGTTAATTGGATATGGCCAGTTCGTGCTCTATCTAAATGGCATACTACTTACCATCCGTGTATCACTTTTAAAAGAGGGGCGAACTAAAATATATTTGGTAGAATAGTTCAATTTCGCATGAATATTTTTGAAATAGTTTCATAAATCCAATAATTTGGTGTTGTGTTCTTGAAATAATTTTCGAATCATAAATATAGGGCATTATATTATTTTATATGTAATAATTCGGTTACTTCAATCATTTATGTACGACATAATTTATGAGTAATTTATATCACAAGCTAGCAAGAATATTTAGCAAAATATGGGACGTTGGACAGATTTCCTCTGCATCTTTTTAATATTCTGCTTACATGTTTGTGTTCAACTCGTAACCTGGGGACGGTCCTACAAAAATGTTTGAGAACCAATTTTATCTTAAATATTGTGTTAATAGGTTTGGTAATAATACTTGTTAGAAATAGTTTATCCATTCACAAATATTTTGGCAATGGCGGGTTTTGCAAGTGTAATAGACGAGTGTAAAGACATTTAATATGTATTAACCGCAGTGTCCACAATGACTCAGATAAACCGCTGTTACTTAGAAAATATTTACATAAAAATGTCGGTAGGTTAGCGAATCTTTTAATTTGTGAATACTTAAATAATTTAAAAGTTACACAATTTTATACATTTAGTTCGAAGCATTTAACATTAATAATTAAATATAAACTTTTAATTTTTATTTAAGACAATATTTCAATTGGCCCCAAGGACAAATCGTATCGAAAATATAAAACAGGAGGTTTTTTTTAATATGAATAATTTCATTCTTTATTTCATAAAATAAAAAAACATAAATATAGTAGTATTATTATATTGTTTTCGCATCACAAATGTACCTTTAATAAACTAATTTTGTATTATTTTTGATATGATTTGGTCTTTGATATCCTTATTGTAACATTTATTTCACACGAATAAAAATTATTACTAAAAGTATATTAGTTGAAGAATTCAAAGAACAGCCCATAGTCCATACTTTTAGCTCTATACAATCTTGACATAATGATGCACACAAATATATGTACAAAAATATGTAACTCCATTTATCCTTTATCAAACACCCTCGTTTAATGACAGGCTAGTTAGAAAACGTATTAAAAATCCACTTCGATCGAGCGGCGCAAAATGTGAGCAGCGCAATAAATACTCTATTGTTTATAATTAAGAAGCTCTTCCTACTTTAATGGCGTAATAAAAGGCGCAAATTACGCTGCGATTGTTTTATTACAGTAAACTTTTTCAATGATCTGATAGCATGTTTATGCCGTTATAATGATCAATGTGGGCTAGGGGATTTAATGTTGTTAGGAACGCTATAAATCACTTCAAGTACAAGGTTCTTAAATCATTGAATACGCTTATACAGGTTAGTGGTTCTGCCTGCTATTCAACCAGTTAATTAGCTTTCATTTTGTTTTGTTACTTTTTAAATCAAATGTTATGGTTTAAATGTAAATTATTTTTATTAAAATATATTGAAATAATTCCATAAATATATTACATATTAATGGAATTATTTTTAATTAAAAGGGAATAATTTAATCATAATAATATAACTATAAAAAAGATGTAGTAAAATGTGTAAAATTTCATGAATGTCATATGGCGAAGACGTTCAGCAGCGCAGGTGTAGGTACACGAGGTTTGTTTGTTTAACACAATTAGAGTTTCGCACGTGTACTCTAATAATAGAATGTGTTCCGAACGCTCCTCACTGTCCATCACTCGGAATCAGGCAATGTCTGGTTCGTATTAGTGCTGCCCTATCGAAAGCTAAACAGCTGTGCTTTCACATGAAATATATGCAGTTCTTTTTTACAATTTCCAGTAAATTTTACTCATAACGCTTCATAAACCGCAAGACAAACTGCCGACACATTGACAAGCATTTAATTACATTGTGTAACTGGATTAAGCATCGTAAGTCGATTAATCATTTGTAAGCGATAATTTATTAAATCGCCCACACAAGTTGTTAACATAGCATATTCTCGTATCCCCACCTTTTATCTCTAATCACGCGAAGCCTAATCTGCTAAAATCTTAGCCAAAATAGCGCGAAAATCGTTTTGCGCTGCGCGTGCGGCGGGGTGGGCTCTCAGGTGAGCGTCAGTCCGCGCCGCGATCTCTCGCCGACAGGGATCCACGCACGCGACACGCCGCGAAATTTCGGTACTGTTTTCAAAATTCAACACATATCGCTGATACTCGTAAAAATATATAAAAAACGAACGAAACGGAACACTATTCGATGTTAAAAATTAGACGCGTAAAAATGGCTCTACCGGCCGCGGTATAAGGGACTTTTTAATGCTTTTTCTGGTGTAAAGTCATGGTTAAAGAGAAGGTGCTTGGGCAGTGATGTCCGTCGAGAGATGCGACCTGTTGTCATCGCCGCTTGTCTGCTGCTGCTCGCGCCCATCACCGACTCTTGGTGGTGAGTCCTTTATGTATCAAACAAAAGCTCCGTCACATCACATAACCTCATTATATCATTACAATAATTAAATAGCACTTAATTATAATTAAGTTGATCAAAAATAAATGCAACTAATCCAATTTATTCAGTTTAAGTAGCGGCAACTATTATTTTTGGAAACATTTAACCTCAGTAAAAGTTCTCCGTAAACAGCTGTTTCGTTGTTGCTTTGGTTATAAATTCTAAATAGGAATAATCTAAACAAACGGCTATTCGGTGGCTTCTGCTTCTATCCGCATTTGTCTACTGTTTGTTGTAATTATTACTAATTACTTCTTTACGGTGAAGTGGGGAAGGAAACTTAGGCACTGATTGCGTGTGTTAATTTAAAGGAAATTGTAAGTGGCAATAAGTGTAAATGATTTACTGTCGAAACTCACTCAATATCGTCAAACACTGTTATGTTTAAGCAAAATACTATTGTGTGTTGGAAAATACTGGACAGTTAGTTAATAAACTGGAAAATTAGCGTGCATACGATCACGGAGTCATCAATTTGTGTTTCATGCCTTGTTTACCGTAAAATATAAATTACTATACTACGATGGGATTCAACTTTTAATTTGTTTCGCCTTAACCTTTTTTGCATAATAAATTATGTTTCTATTGTCTTTTGTTTGAATTCTTTTTTATGTTATTTATTTATTTGTGCTTAATTTCTTGTTATAATTTGCTCTATAATTTTATTTTATTACAGGACCACGTGTTTTTAGAATGATAAGTTGAAAATCTAAGAGATTTTCAGACTTCAGTTTTTAAGTATTACGTTTAGTTTTATTATGCCTTCACAGACTGAAAGCTTTTACGGACAAAAAGCATCACCCAAAAAAAAGCAAACAACTTCTAACAGTGTCGCGTGACATCATCGTTCTACTTCCATTACGATTACTTTTTATTTATCGCCAAGCTTTAAGTCCAGAGAATCGATTAATCGTTTATAAATCTACTTTAATGCGGAATAATAATCGATGCGAATGACGCCAGTAAAAAGTTTGACGAGTTTCAAACGTCGCGTGTCGAATTGACCAGGTCCGGCAACAAAAAACCATTGAAATAGCAAATATAATCGCAGTGTCGAATTTATAACTGGGAAGCGAAATAAACTCGATTATCAACTACCTGATCAGTAAGTCAGTTTGTTACGGAACTTGACTTATAGACAGTAGTGCTTACGTTTGTGTTTTCAATGTATTTTCTAAGTATTTATATAAATGTTACACTTGGTTATAAAGATCAACAGCTGATTATGGGGTTTCTCTATGATTGGAAAGATGGCAGAACTATTATTCAACTTGAAAGTTTCACCGTTGGAATGAACCACAAATAAACGCCTTTTCAAAAGTCAGATGTGTGTGCCCGGTATTTAACCCGAGGCCTTTGTTCTTTAGATTATCCTAAGATAATCGTTTCCCTTTGTCCTTTATCTATATCAATCCTTTATTAAGTTTTCCTGCGTATTAGTTCAGACATATAGCAGAAAATACCGACCATACTCATGAAGCGTTGAAACGTTTGCTAATCGAATCATTGAATTGCACATTTAATCTAAGATCAATTTGTCCAAACGACTACCAGTATAATATTAGCGTCAATATAATTTAATATAAATTAGCAAACTCTAGATATAATTCCGAGTGTGTATTTAAATTTTATTGCTATAATTGTTAATAGTTAGGTTCCATTTGGATGAAATATAAATAACTGGAACTAATTAATTGATTTGGAAACGGATGACAAAGTAAGAGAATAGAATGAAGGCAGTATTAAAGTGAAAGTCGGAAAGTAACAGTAACACGTATATAATCATGATACAGATCTTATACGAGTCCTAAGCGAGCATACAAATGATACATAACAATTAGCTTTCGTTTTCAAAATCCTTTAAGAATACCGCATGATGGACCAACATCAAGAATTCAGTACGGACATAACTTTTAGTATACCTTTGCACTAAATAAATGAGAAATTAATATCAGCTAAAGAATACCACTTCAAATTAGAACTCTCTTAATTAATATAAGATTTACAAGGATTGCAAACGTAAGGCCCTAGGGTTATTTTAGAACTAAGGCAGTTTTTTAAAGGATCTTTTTAAATAGGAAAGATTGTTCATTCGAAAACTGCACCTGGCGTTCTACCGCCAATTCAATATCAAATTCCAACTTTTTACAGTATCATGATCCTCACTCAGTCTTCCGCGTATTCAGTTGTTTCTCATCCTCCTTGAACTTAAAATCAAGATCCCGAGGTCGGTGTTCTTGTCCTGGATCCTGACCTTTGTTCCTATTAATTGCATAATGGCATAAGCAAGCCACTGTACAGTAGCTTTCTTGAAAGTAGACCCTAAGGCCATCACACCGTGACAATAACCAAATCACACTGTTAATAATAATTGCTTACAACAGTAACCCTCAGAGGTGTCTCACACACAAAGATTTCAATGTATTACAAGAAAATAAAGCAAAATAAGCTAATGAACATTCTTTTTTGGACAACAAAATAATAATTTCCCATAATAAAGGTACGGACGAGAAAGCGTCCATAATCGGTGCCCATGAACGAGATAATAATAAATTAGTTATACGTTGCATAAATCACGGGGCATGAAATTCAATAAAGTCATATTCAACAGCGTACCACCTCTGTGGGGACTTTAATTTGCAATTAATCAAGCCTGCTCTTAAATTAGGAGGTTCGACGGAGGTAAAAAAATGATTTGATCGAAACGTGCCGCGTTCACATTGGTACCTACAGTATTCTGGCACATTTTTAAGTGTTTTAAAGATATTCATTTATTGGACTTTTCAATACAAGAGGAATTATTGTACCTGTGATTGTAATGTTTATTTTATTAATGGCATTAATTATTTTTTGCCGTAAAAGTAAACTATACATATGCAGTAAGAAGCATAGCAAAGTCTTGCACCAATTAGTATAAGATGAGGGAAGATAGATAATGTTGTTTGATGAATACATCGCGTGTGTGCCTTGTTGTACTTGACTTTTTTGAATGCATTAAATAATTTGTTGCTTCTTTTTAATAAGATTTAGATTACTTTTTTAAAATTATTTAATCAAATCCGTACAACCTAGTATAAATGAAAGGATTATAAGACCTAATGATCAGGTTTCGAGTTTATAAGCACTTACGATTACTTTCTTAGTTCGTTGTATACTTACTGGCATTTAAATAAAAAGAAATAGATTCACTCACAACTATAACAGCTGTAACAAATGCACATTTTATAATCCAAAAAGCAAGATTTTGATCAAGCATGTTATTATGAATGCCGCCTTACAACAATTTATGATTTGCAGTAAG
The DNA here is from genome assembly GCA_905220455.2 of Deilephila porcellus. Taxonomy (NCBI): domain Eukaryota; kingdom Metazoa; phylum Arthropoda; class Insecta; order Lepidoptera; family Sphingidae; genus Deilephila; species Deilephila porcellus. The sequence goes on from LR999974.1 coordinate 12,297,590, forward strand.
TCAATGGCGTTTGACGGGACAGCCAAATCACCGGTGATCACTTGCAGCCTTAGTGTTGAGGAATGACTCAATTTTGCCAATTTTAAGACCCCCGTGCCACGTGATGGATTGATCTTAATGTGGACCGATAGAGGTTGCGTCCATAAGTTTTTTGCGAGGTGTAATTATTGATAACTTATAATTTGGTTTATATTGGGTTTTAACTTTATTAACGTCTGCACTAAACGACAATTTGCGGGCATTATGGTTAAAGGCCACGGGAGTGTTACGTAATTGTGATGTTATGAAATTTTATGTGCCAAGTTTTATTGAGATGTGGGAGAATACGACCAGAAATTTTCTTAGCAAAGTCGGGCAATGAATAGCTGGGCTCCTTATAATGATATGCATATATAAAATAATGCAATATTTTTCAAACGTATTTACAATGAAATAACACCTAACCAATGATAGACTATGAGCTCAGAGTTTAGGATCCTGGAGGAGTTTTTTTGCAGCCCAAGCGTATAGTGGACTAAAGCCTTTATACGAACGTGAGGAGGTGTGGAGGTCCTCTTTCGGTACCTCCAGTCAATTGCCACAATGATGACACAAGGCTGATCCTTCTTTTATGTCTATCCGCTACAAATGCCTGCCGAACTATGCCCCGACAGAACATGTGTTAGAGGTACCATCACGCTATAACGTCTGTCTAATCACTGGTCAGCACAGAACGCACTGAAATGAAATGAAATTCGTTTATTGGCAATTAAATAGCTCTTATGGCAAGTCAATACATCGTATTTAATCTCTATTTACAAGACAATAGATATATGCCGCCATGGTCCATGCGCCAGCACCAGTATTGTCCAGTCTGGAAAACTCCTCTACTCCTCTTGGCCTCGATCCCTCTAGGCTGGTAGTATTGTGTATGATTTAACATAGTAATGATAGCTCGATTTATTTAAATTGATAGCTACCCATACAGTGTGAATTTATGTCATCACCCTTCAGCCTTACTTGGACGACAGCGCTGTAACTTCCTCGAAGGCAAAAGAACGTGCGATCCAAATAGATGATCTACCGAATGATATAATTTTGCTGGCCTGATCGCATAATATTTTAAGCCCAAATTATACACCTTCGTAGGTAGGTAGACACCTGTCTGGGATGGATTTTCTACAATTGTGTACCGTAAACAGTACTTGGTATCCAGGCGGATATGTTTCCACCAGAATATACAGACAAATGACGTCATACGTCGTACTTTATTATACTACTTGGCCTTGCTGCATGTAATCGAGCATGTAGTCACCAAGCTTACATTTGATATATGACTTAATAAAACACATTTTAAAATAATAAAATATAGCGTTTCAATTAGTTTTTGTGACAACGTCGACATCAATTACTTTATGTAAATGTACTTGTTTAATCCAATTAATTTGCAGCGGATCAGTGACGTAATGCGTGTAATAAATGATAAGTAGATCCTAGGAGCTTATACTGAGTGCTGAGAATTAATTGTATTTAAAATAGGGGCGTATTTGTTATACGAATTTGCGCATTTTGATAATTATGGTCAGGTGACCGTTGGTATGGCGGCAGCGTACTTAAGGTTTGAATTCCAGGCTTAATAATCGAGTTGACATTAACTGGTTCACTCGAATGTAATATATATTTTATAATTTGTGTATGGATTTATTTCCTGTAGTAGTAGTAGTAGTACTGAAGTAACCAAAGATTTTTATTTGCAAAGTAAAGTAGCTATGAGATCTTGCAGTTTTGCGTTCAACTTATTATAACATTAATAAATTTGAAAAAAGAACTGTATACAAATCCAAATTACGGTGATAAGGATACTAGCCACTATAAGAACATTTTAGATCATCATGCGTTATTACTCAAACCTAATCGACTTCGGTTCAAAATTGTTTCATAAGTTTTTGAGTCCGGCATCAATTACATTAAGAATATTATTTAGCAACCTCAAAACACCGATAACAAAAATGCAACTTAATTTAATTCCTATAATTATGTTCACCAACCTTAACCAAGACATTAATTTCTGAGTGGCCTTCATCACAAAAACATACTGATTATTATAAATGATCATTTGTCATAAGTGTAGTGGTAAAGCTTGCTAATAAACCGTAGAGTCCTAGGTTAGGCACCCAGGTAGGGCAATTTAATTAAAATGATTGCCTTGGATCTGTGCCTAAATTAAAGCGCATAAGTATTATATTATTTTCGATATAACAATATTGAATTTATTAACACAATTTGAATAAAGATTTTTTAAAGTGCGTTAGACACTCCTACTTTTAAAAATTACAATAATTTGTTTCATTTATAATACACAGTTATAATGTTATGTTTTGTCTCATTTATTTTTTCTAATCATTTGATTGATATTTGATATTTATGCATGTGTGACTGCCGAGTCTTTGCAAACATTTAATGAATTCTTATCACCGCTTCAAAACATTTGTCAATGTACCCTTAATTAATGTAATAATCTAGGCATTAAGGTTATAAATTCTATGCACCATTAATTAAAAATGTTCACAGTATCAAATAACTATGGATTTATGAGTTGACTTATTTGATACATTGAAACTACAAATATAATGGGCTAGTCTACCGTCTGTTTCTAATGAAAATGTACTCGTCACGATAAAATTATTCCAAATATTTACATAAAACCACTTAAAATAAACTAACCCAGATACATTAGTTGAAAAAAACATTGATTATTTATTTATTATAATAATATGTACCGAACAAACTACTGCCAATCACAATATGACACAATAAGAATAATTATAATTAATGACTTACTATTTGGCGTGACTTGGCCCACTTCCAATTCAGGTTTTTATGATACATCTACTCTCCCCTCTCTTCCCTAGTCCCGCTTTTTGTTCCATCTTCACCCCTTTTGATTCCTTTTCTCATTTTAGGAAATAAAATCCTGAGAATTGAAATTTAGAATTGATAATTAAAATTAAATTTATTAATATCATTATTATACGGCTTTACAAACTACGTTTTTATATATTTCCTTTATGTTTTTACAATAGATTAGTAAACATGTATTTTTGGACATAGACCTTGTAAGGGGCCTGCAAAGCTTTGGACTTATTTGATCTAATAAACTGAATTATGCATTATGAGGACCATATTTACTACACGCAACAGTCACATACATAGTCCTGATCCCACACTAAGATCGAGTCCTGTGTCGTGGGTATCAGGAACTACAAGAGACTTTTCGGTCTCACAAACACCCAGACCCGAAACAAATACCTGTGGATCACACAAATATTTGTTTCGGTGCGGGGATCGAACCCGCGGCCTCTCGTTTCACAGGCGGCGTCTAACCAACTGCGCCACGGAGGGTGTCAACCATATACCTTCTGGATTTATAGATATATATGTAGTTAATTATATATAAAACAAAATCATATATGAGTACTTAGTTAAATCGCATATGAACCGGTTAAAATTAAAATATATAACCTTGGACTTGAACTCAAACCCCGCAATTCTAACGCAATTAGAAAACCATACAAATCATTAAAAAGAAATATTCAAGTAAAATCGTGAATCCAGTTGCATAAGTAATGTGCGTTAGGTATTATAAATTAATATCACCCGACTGAGATGGGACATCACGATAACTCCACTTAACCACAGCTCGAGACATTAATAAACTTGTGGGTAGACAATTTAATTGAATCATTTAATTGATATGTTTTGATTTTATTATGATTCCATTATATTTCAACAAAATAGTAGATCGTTAATGGATAGGTGGCTTTAATTCTACATCTCGCTAGATTTACGATGCAATTAATTTATTTATTTCACATTAAAATACTAGCTACCTATCAATTATGTTAAGGGGAAGGTTTAATGAAATGAAATGCCAATTGAAGTGAAATTATTTTGTATAATACAGATCATCTAAAATTTATTGGCGAGTGGCAAAATTTGGAACTATAAACAAAATTTGAAAAAAGATGTATTTAACGAATTGTTTTGGATATGTTTCTTATTATAACAACAAGCATTACTCGTAATTTAATAGTATTAACATGTCAATGTGACAGCAGCGCTTTCGGTGACAAAAGTTCGTAGAAGACCTACATAATATACTTGCCAAATGATTGATGTAAAATGTCTGAAGTTGTCGTAGAGGTCTCTAGTGCGGGTCGGTGGACTTTACATATCTTAAAAACTCCAGGGAGGAATCCCAGGTTGGTTCGCATGTGTTTCACTTTGACTCTTAATGTTATAAATAACACATAATTTTATAAAATCAGAGCTATGTATATACTATGTACCTTGAGCCCAGACCTTCAACCTCTGAACTGTCAATCCAGTCCGATCCCAAATATGTTATCTCTCACTTTTTAGGAGTTAGCATAATTTTATGAACCCAGAATTAATGGAATTACATGGCAAACTTTTATTCTACCGAATAATAATTATGATTGATTATAATTTATGATACACCTTAAAATGCATTAATCAAATCTCGTCAGTTCACACTTTTCATTTCGTCAGTTCATGTTCTATTATGCCAGTATAGCAGACGTTAAAGAATCTAAAAACAATGAATTAAATAACAAAACAAAACCCGTCTGGTATTCTCCTTAATATATTATAATAAACACAGTAATATCCGCTTTAGTAACTACGGTTGCAGTCAAAACATTCGGATTCCGGTTCTCCGCGACAATAAAACTTGATAGATAACTCCCAGTCGCGATCGACTTGTCATCGTATATTACGCGTAGCTTTCACTATCATCAGATACCTTCATCCCACAGTTTTGTGGGGTCAGTAGGAATGGTTTTATGTCGGATAGTTCAGTTGGTGTCAGATGCCCACCCAAAAGGACCTGGTTAGGGTTGCAGGAAGTCGCTGGATGCAGGCCGCTTCCAACAGCTCGATGTGGAGGTCCTTGAAGAAGGCCTTTATTTTGTGGACTTCCTGTGTCTGAATAGATAGATAGCTTAGTTGGCACTGGAACGGACTGACACATCCAAGGTCTGAAGGTAGAGCCCAAGGCCCATACCTCTAACATTAAGGATACGTGTTATCGCTGGTTATAAAAGAAGACATGAGGAAAGGATACTTACGAGTTCTCCAAAGAACAAAAAAGGTATGAAAAGTCTACTAACGTCATAGAGATAGCGTGGTGTACTAGCCTTTCTACCAAAAGGATCAAGGAAGTTGAGGGTGGTAACATTCATTAAGGATACGTATTCTCGCTGGTTATAGTAAAAGAAGACATGAGGAAAGGATACTTACGAGTTCTCCAAAGAACAAAAAAGGTACGAAAAGTCTACTAACGTTATGAGGATAGCGTGGTATACTAGCCCTTCTACCAAAAGGATCAAGGAAGCGGAGGGTAACATTCTAAACTAAATCTTTCTAGAATATGGTCAGACATACCTGCTCATGTAAGTGTGGGATACGGGTAGGTCTAAGATGCAGTATTGAGTATAGAGATCACCAGTATCAAGTATAGTCCAAGAACAATTATAATTCGGTAGGAGCACGTATTTAAGTGTAAAAACAGCAAAATATTTAAAATAAAATTACTTGTAACAAACATAATTTGTAGGAGTTAGTATAACTGTGAAACAATCTTTATTACATACATTACGGCTCCATTTAAGGTTATTGTCAAATTTTACAAGTGTGAAACAGTTAAATTATATGATAATATATTTTATGATGATACAGGAATATTTGTGGACGGGTCATATAGTTTTATTGGCGACTATACAATATCACACCTTTCTTTTATTATCTAAGCTACGCGTGTCTGTCAATTTGCTTGTAAGCTCTAAAACCTTGACGAGGTATTATTGAGAACTTTGTTTGTTACATAAGTTTCTACGTCAGTAAACATTATTTTATTTATCTAAAGCTACGAGTAAGCAGGATTTATTTTATGCAGAGGTTAATTTTTCTGAGTATTAATCGTTATTTACAATGACGTAATCGTTTTTTGGAATGTATTTGCACTTTGCATATTCCCCCGAGCTTTCATGTTCATACACTAACACTCTAAGTTTCCCTGATTCAGGTTAATATGATATTATATTATCATTTATGTGATATAATCCAGATCAATGTCCATCACTATTAATAAATGCGCATTTTTTTATCTTAATAGAATTTGCAGCAAAGTTTGAAACACATTTGTCACTAAGTTTCTTCTCCATGAACCGATTTCAATCACTCGACACAAAGCTTATTTTATAAGCAATTATATTAAAACGAGTTTATACTCTTCATAATTTCAACACACTAAAACACCCGTAGGTCTTCACAGCAGACAGTTTTGTTCCAGACATATCAAAGTTTACAGATTTCACGAATTTCCGCGAAAATTTGCATCGTGTTAAAATCATCACAGCAAATACAAAATAACGATAGAGAATAAAAAAGGTATATGATTCAAAAATGTTTTTGGTTGTTTTTTTTAATACATAGATTGTAATATATTATTTTAAATTCTTATTTAAATAGATATATAAAAGAGGGTGTGTCACAAAGTTTTGCCTAAGTAATCCACCCGTTTACGGTAGTTTATTAGCACTAGACGATTTTGAATATGTTTATTATGTATATTAATTATCGAACTCTGGATTATAGAGGAGTTCATGCTCAGCGCTTGGCCATTGTGGGTTGATACCGTACAGGCGAAATTTGGAACTACAAATAAAATATAAAAATATCTATTTAACGCATTGTTTGAGTCATGTTTTCATAATATATGAACAAGCATTTAAATTCGTAATCTTATAGTAATGAATATGTCTAATGTAATAAGATGTGAAGAGAGAAAAACTATTTTAAATTTGACAGCAAATACTTAACGAAAAACTGAGTAATGGATAGATGTAGGCTGCTCAGAACTAGGATGATTGGCACTTGATGAGAAAAGTCTACATCCAGTATGGATTAATTTAATGCCTAATCCCTCCCATCCAATCCTAATATTATCACAATCTGTAAATAAATCATGTTACGCGATTCGATGAAACCCTGAATAAGATGTACTTCTTTCACTATGCACATTTTATTTGTAATTTATATCCGTACAACATACACGCATGCATTTCGACATACTACTGTATGTATGTACAAGCCGTGTTTATTTCAAGATGCGTAGAAGTGGGTTTGTTTATATATTAATTAGAGGAAATGTTGCTGTTTGCCGACTATAACAAAATCCGTCAGAAATTTCCTTATAAATAATGCTAGAAACCTGATTATAGAATAAGATGTTGCTGTAGCCAGAACTGTGAACCACCTATTATCGCTTTACACTTTTTGAAAACGTATTATCAACTCCCCTCAACTATCTGAAGCTATGATTATCGAACGAGATTGTGAAGTGAACGAGAGCAGCTGAAAATCGTATCTATTTCGGCGACGCTTGGCGACAGCTAAGTCGAGCAGTGGACTGCTAAGATTATTACGATTACTTTTGCGTCTTTTTTCTTAATATTACATAGGAGAGGTCAACAAACAAACTATTCGCCTTGTGTGATTGCTCTTTCATATATCCAATTATCTCTGAAGAAATCATAAATACACAGCGTGCTCTTTAGGAAGAAGTGGGGAGGGACCGGAAAGAAAAACTATTAGGTATTTTGTAACTGCTTTTATTTTTTTACGATACACTAGCTCTCTTGCATTTGAAATTAACTGCGCTTTGGTTACCATTAAAATTTTTAAATAATTTTCGTACAATTCGAATTAAGCCACTTTTACAAAATCACCTAAAAATAGTTGCATTGCCAGGAATTTTCATTTATTTCACACGTATTTGTTTTCAATGAGCTGTTCTCGACGCATCCAATCATCTATCCACCCTTTAACGCGAAAGGACGTAAAGATAAAATATCTGACGCAACAGCTCCGACATGCGTACACAAATTATGATGCAAAACAGATATATTCCTCATACACTCGTCCGAAGTTAGTTTTAATTGGCGCTGTGTTTATTATTTAGCTCTCAATCAACATCACTGTACTATTGCAGCATTTTTTTAATTTATTCCTAACCCCAGAAACAATACTCGACCTGTTTCAATGAATTCGAAACAGATGCATTTGTTTATGTTACGCCTGGGTTTGTTGAATGAAATAGAGGAAATTCTAGTATTTGTGTAGTATAGAAAATATGTCTTTGCTGTTTATCAATGAAGGTGTAGGTATATTTTGAGTGGTACCTACGTAAATTCTGGTTTATGGCTTACCAGAATCGATTCGGTAATTTTAAATATTTTGTTTTAAAAATAGTCACACATTATCCTGACCGAATAGTAAGATATTAAATAGTAACTGTCACAGAGCGGATGACTAATACGTCAGTCCGCCACCTGACCACGAAAGAAAAGTAATCTAAACGCCGGGAAGTTAAAAAATGTAAAAAAAATAACTAAATCCGCGATAAAATCCTTAAAAATTATTTTTTTATCAACTCACATAAAATTAATTTCCTTACCCCGGCATCGAATTCAGCACCTCATAGCTCACTACTAGACATACACACCTACACCGTAATGCTAAACATTTACAAATCAGTACTCTAGTCTAGAGTAAGTGGAACATGTGATATTTCATAATCTTATTTGCATGTTTACTGAGTTGTAAATTCATTATTTTATTGTCCAGGCAATATGAAAGGAAAACTAGGCCTTAGGTGTACTTAACAGAAGCTAAGTATGACGTATTGTCGACCAGTATGCATTAGCATTCTCGTAATTAAGAAACTTAATGTTTTAAGTTATTGTCCAGGGGCTACATCTTTTTTCTATTTAATTTTTGCCGAAGTGTTTATGAATATACTTATTTGTAAGTGAAAGAGGTCAAAGTTATTTTAGTAGCTTACCAATGAAATAAAAAATCCATATCGAAATACGAAATATTGTCACCAATTAAGTCAACGTCATTAACTATAATATCCTGTGGCACAGTTTGTCGTTCCACGACTTCCTACTCGGCTGTTATCCTTAATCCGCTGTAGCGTGAAGAACTAATTTAGCAAGCCGATATACTACCCCAAATATTTGCTTCCAATAATCTCTGGTTGTACCACAGTTGAGCATTTAAATAGGGCGGCGTAGATGTGCCTAGCTCAATACTTTTTCTAGAGAGCATTGCACATATCATCACGCGGTTTTCAGTAATTTTGAAATAGACCTATTAGTAAGAGGCCGCCTGAGTAGGTACCACCGCAATGTCCATGTCGTATCGCTTACAATCAGGCGAAAAGCATGCTCGTTTCATCATTCATGGTAATAAAAAAAAAAGTAGAGGACACATTAACCCAGTTTCACTGCAGGGCACAAGCTTTTGCTATCGAGAGTTCGATTTAATTCAAGGATATAAATAGAATAAACCTAGAAGTCCAGCATGTGACGATTCCGCAGCCAAGCACGCAAGTAACTAGTTCATTTAGCACCGGGTAGTGCGATGCCCGACGCCGCGCCGCACCGCGACCGCCCGCGCATGTTTGCAGTGCGCTTAGCGGCGTCACGTTAACTGCCTGTCGCTGGTTCAAAGATTAAGTGAGGGCACAGAGAGGATAAGATATTGAGTCAAGTGTTGAGTGATGTAATGTAGGGTTTTCGGATTGTTAAACTTATAGTAATAAGCGAACATAGTGTTACACAATCTTAATCTTAATAAAGAATTTGGTACACGCAACAATAATAAAGAAGAGCGAGATTTAATACCAAGACACTAAACAAATATTTGTTATGACACAAAAAAAATACTGGTGGCAGTTATTAAATTCTCGACCTTTCAGTTTACCGCTTTTTGTCGTAACAAGGAGGTTGTTAAAACCTTTATTTTGGTCATTACCATCTCAAGGCTCACAAATCTACTGCTGGACTGAGGCATCTCCCAAGCATTACCGTAATGACCTGTTGGAAGCAGCTAGCACATAGCAATTTCCTGCCACCATAATATGTAAGTCGTCTATCCTCCTGGTTGGTGGACGTCCGACGCTTTTTTATTACTGAAATTCTCACGAAAGAGAATGTTTCCATACGATTTATGAGAATATTCATTAGGTAATAATTTATTGAGTGGAAGCTATTAATCTATGTATCCTCTGTAATATCTAAACTATTTATAGAATTTTCTCACTAACCACATATTTCTCTTTACATTCCTTTATCAAGTAAATTAATATTCAAACATTATCTAATCAGTGTAAATTATAGTACGAGGAACAATATTTCAGCCCCGATTTACTAAATAATATTGACGATCCTATACACAAACGGGCCGCTGCTCGAGAGCTACGAGTATTATGAACGACAAAGGCAAAATCATTTCCTAGATCGCGCAATTGCAGTGTGAGTTGTTATTGTTTGAAAAATTTAAAAGAGCTGCCTAGGGCTAGAATTTGGCGTTTTGGTCTAGGTTACCCCAAATTCTATACACGATAGGCTCGTCCCTAACCACGTGGAAGACGAATGGCACTTCTACTCAGCACTTCGGGAATACAAGCAACAGCTTATGTTTGTTTTAACTTTGTACCGACATTCGATTTATATTTTGTACAGGTATTTAAAAAAGGCTTAATATAATACAACAACGAAATATTATCGTCTGTATCTGTAATCAACTTAACGCATCTGATCAATTAACTATTCCTTGTCCCTGTAACATTCAGAGGACAGAGCGCGTCATTGTGCGTAGAACTTCACCAATTATCGCATCTCGCGCCCATTATGGCCGAGCACAAACTGTGGCGCTAAAAATATCTCTGTACCACGAGTATTAAACATGTACCCGTGGATTTATAAGTGTGTATCATATAATCTTTGGTAAAATGACTATATTTGATTGATCTGAAAGAGATTTGTACATGAATGATCTACGAAATAACACTTTAGTGATATTTTTAAGTGTACATGACAAGGTAATAAATTGAGATTTATGTAATGTTTATCTTAAAGAACAAACGCCTTTGGTCACGATCCCCATACTTTTAGAGCTTTTAATTTCCGCGCAATGCTTTTAGTACGGTGACAATAAACACGGCTGAATGAGGTTCAAATTATAATAATATACCTAGTGTAAACTGGACATTTACTCACAACGCTTTCGAAAGCGTAAAAATCCTTCACAATGGCAGCGAGACCATTTCAGATCCAATTTAAACGACACTGCAAACAAAGTAACACGGCGCAGCCGCCATGAGCGTCCATGATGCGACCGCTAAAATCTTGCGACAACACACATAAACTTTTAAAAGTGTTTGCTCAGATACAGTGACAGAACTATCTAGTCTGACGATGGCGGACTGTTGACAAATGCCTTTGGAGTGGTTGTATCCATTTTGAACTTTATAAGTTTGGGGTAAGGTTTAAAATCATGTGGTGTAAGGGTGCAGTGGACAGTGTATAGGTAATGGTAATGATGTTTACAGTTAACTCGTCATGTAGTCGCTAATCGCGACGAACTCGCGCGTTAGCGCCTCGCCCGGTGTCCGCAAACATTGTCATTCATTGTCACCCTCGTTGAATGAGTATCAACCCCTTCCTGGTGCGACTGAAGGGTGGTTTGCTGTTGCTATGGCCCCTAAGGACATTTATAACTATATTTTTTGTGTTCTACATCCTTCCACATGAATGCGTAGATGGTTGTATGAAATGAAACACGCATAAGTGTATATCGAATTTTTCTAAAATGTTTTTAATATAATTATTAAATGAGTCAAAGGCTGCGAAAAAAAATATTTTGTCAATATATGTACCTACTACTTTTCCAAACGAACTTTTCATTTTCACTAGTAAGTTAGTCAAAGTACATTTGCAGAGAAACGCAACAGATTAATGAAACATACAAACTTAAGGTCGTGTGTTGGGAGCTAAGTGGAATATCCTTGACAATTAAATGTTGTTTTCCTGTTACCTGTATTTCCTTGGCTGCAAGGAAAAATATATTGTAAGGAAGTAAGAAACATTATTTCCATTACAAAAATCGTTTAAAAATCTTTTGTTCCACTTATTCAGAATACGAAAAACGCATACAAAAGGGAGAGAAAAGTCCGAACAAAATATGTTAAAAATATCCATATTGGTCCTATGTGATTCAATATACAACTGTATTTTATAATCGTTCCTTATAAGATTTTTTTCGTCTTAACTAATTTCTCTTTTCGAGATCACTTGTATTTTTGTATTAAGGTCGATTCTTGATAGGATGATATTCTTATTCTACGACAAATGCATTATCAATGGAGATACTAAGTCCAATGTTGATTCACATTTTGACGACACAAAACAAGAAAAATATTATACATTTTAAAATAAACAGACTATAAATCTACGTTGATTTAGTAACATCTATCCATGTCTGAATTGAAACAAGTCATGAGATAGGAAGTGATTGTGCTGAGCTCACATGAACCGCGTAATGAATGATGTAGGTGGTATATTTATTGACCAATTCAGAACGCTTAGTAAATGAATGGAAGAAGAAATTTTAAAACACATGCATGATGCATAGTCATGAAATAACATTTGAAATTTTTGACTAAGATTTTTTCTCCCACGGAGAGATGTAGTAATTAATTGTTTGTTGTAAACTCCTAATAATTGCTATTTTTAATTAATTTCTTTGAAGGTAGATATGCTCGTGTCAATACTGGTCAATGACCGGCGTCTGATTCTACTTTTTTTACATAGATCCTGTGGATAAAAGTTCTCTAGATATTATTCGTTATTATTAAAGAAAAATATGTCCGTATTTTCTTATCGTGGTCTTTGTATTGCTTTTGTCGTTATTGAAGGCCAAACTTACAAAAGTGACAGAAAAACTGGTTTATTCTGCTACTTGACGCGTCGATCAATATTTACGAAAATGTTTTACTGAAAAATATTTCCTTGTTCGCATGTCACTTGAACAGTATAAAATCCACGAGTAGGTACATACATCATTCATTTGTTCAAATAAAAATTGTATAATTTATAACTAACGTAGCTGAATTCCTTTATCATCATCATTAGTTCAAATAGAGCCGCCAGCTGCGCGGCAAAAGATTGTTACAGGCAATCCAATGCCTCAAACAAAACCAAACACAAACCTTATTATTTCACTTCTTTTTTTTAAGACATTGGTACCAACAATATCAAGCATTAAACGTTGGTCTCCTCCAAAAGTTAGAAGACATCTGCTAGAAAAAAGGGAAGACATTACTTAATTTTCCTTCTATCTTACAAAACATGATTTTCATTATCTAATCAGGTCTTTCCGAATGCGCCAACCCTGCCACCCGGCGACTTTCTCATATTGAAAAAACGAAGCCAGCCAACAATAAATCGGGTACTAGTTGGTGCCCGTAAATATCTCGTGTTCTAATAAACAGTTTGAATTGTGTCCGTGCCAAGTGTAACTCGATTCTTGTTGTTGACATAGGTCAGGGTCGGAGGACCGCTTGTTAGTTACGTGTCCACACATTCAGACGCAAATTAGAATAGCCGTTACGCCTGTGATGAATGGATGTTGCGGAATGATTTGTCGGCGGCTGCGACGCGCAGCTTCTTGCTAATTAATATTTTTTGTTTTGTTTTGTGACAACCCTTTTCTTAGTATCGAGTAGTGATACAGTAATTTTAAATCGATAATTTCGGTAAGAAATAATTAGGATAGGATTACGTAACGATATCACCCTAAAATAACACATTTTCAAATATGGAATGACAATTGTATGATTACAATTGCGAAGGAATATGGTAATTTATACCATTTTATATTAAGAAATTAGAGTCGAAAACCGCACAGCAAGCATCAACAAAAATAACTCGCATGATCCAATTTCTTCGCTAATTACAGGTAAGTGGTGTAAATCTGAGAGTTACAATACTGCTTTCCGTTTAATTGCACGGCTCGTAAATTAATTTAATGGCACGGTCTATAATTGTCAGTAATTAAATGTCAACAGATCTATTCTCGCGTGACATCATAATAAAATATATCGGTCGTTGTTACTGATATTTTTGTTGCTATATGTTAATAGGTTCTTCTTTCGACCTTCATGGATGTGCCTGGCAACAATAGTTTGTTTATAGCAGTAATTAATTATTGTAGATTGGCAGAAAAACTTATCCTAGTTTATACATCTATGGCAGGGTAGGCGAACCTTTATGCATCAACGTGCCATTTTTTCTAAAAAAAAGTTTAATGGGGTCATTCGCGTGCCATCAAATAATTTTGACTTTCTGATTATTTGGAAAATAATAATTATAAATACTATCAAAACTCTTTATTAAATAAAGTAAGCAAAAGAGGTACATTTTGGTATGTTTATATTAAATTTCAGTAAAATTAGTGTGACTTCTGTTGCTGCAGGTTAGATGACAAATAATTTATGTTAGGGTTGTAAGATGTTACTTTTAGCAAAATGCATGCTGAACTAGATTCATATGTTAAACGGTTTCTAACAGAGTTTTTAATGTTATTCATCTCTGAAAATAATGACTCGCAGGCATATGTAGATGAAAACATGGTTAAAATAGCATGAGCCAGCTTCTTCAAACAGTTAAATGTGTCTGGTAACGCATTCCATGTTTCCAGAATTTTATTATTAGCATTTTTACTTAAATTACTTGTCGATCTTTCAGTTTCAATTAATTCCAACTCTTTCCTTGTTTCGCGTTCGATCGTCTTAAAATACCTAATTCTGCGACGTGCCCAAAATATTGTGTCGCGTGCCATCAATGGCACGCGTGCCATTGGTTCGCCTACCCTGATCTATGGTTATTCAATTGTGTTCATGTTTGTTGGTAATAACAATACAAAAATCCTACAAAAAAGGTATATTGAAATAAAACAATTTTTTACGGATTATGTCGCGAATTTGGTTTAATTTTACATTTTTAACCTGACGTTTCGATTGCTTTCCAGCTTTCGTGGTCACGAAAATATATAATAAATTTCAGTGTACTCTTTCCTGAAAGAAATTGGCGATTTCTACTAGATTTCATGTTAATCAGCTTAAGAGCGCATCTAAGCTCGTAATTGCAAGCTTATATTTCATCTGTATATTTGTATGGCGTTGTATACTTATATATATGCCTTCGCATTTAATCACCAGCTAAAGACACTCTATTATTCTTTCCTAGCTAGTCAATTAACACCCTTGTTTTTCATATTTATGCAGAATTAGATACCACCCGAAATGTTCGAGGACCAACACGCGTCTAGACGAAACTCAAAAACGCTTTTTTTGCAACATGCACAAAAGTTTTATTAACCGACCCCACGTTCTGTAGGATAAAGACATCTAGAAAATGAATAGATAATTCCGTAGGTGTAAAAAGCGTGGCCGGCGTTTAAGTCACGTAAACCATTTCCACATAAATCATATCTCGTTGCGAATAAATCTATTTTTTGTCTAGAGCGGAGTAATTTTGTGCAGGAAAATAAAAGTTGAAAAAGGACTTATGGTTTTACGTTTGACACTTTTTTCGTAAGATGTTTATCCATGGTGTTTATAACGGCGCTTCAGATGCATCTCTGCCTAGCCGTGTAAATAAAGTCGTGATTATCCGTATTTTAGTATCTCGACGTGTGCTAAGTGGAATAAAGACAAGAAAATAATATGTGTGAATTTTTTGCAAAACATTTTGATCATCTTTACTTCACGATGGTCTAAGCATGACATGTGCTTATTTTGAGATTACGTTGCTTTAAAAAGCATTACGTTATTTAATATGAAAATATTTTTTAGCTTACGTTACTAATTCTGAGAAATTTTTGATATTATTTATTTGTCGATAGAATGGTCAGCCTAATCGGGGACCCATTGAACAAGGGTGAAGTCAGAAGTGCTCTGAACCAACGATAATAAATGAATACATAGATGAAAGTAGATAAAACGAAACGAATATAAACGCTAATTTGTTATGGATCTTTGTACAGCAGATGATATTTTAGATTAATGTCGACAAAATATTATACCCAGAATTTATAACAACATAATTCAGCTCTCAAAATATTTACCACTCGACTATTTGTCATAACTTGTATGTACAGGAGGTCGTAAAGAACCCAATACTTGCTCAAACGCAGTATCCACCAGTACGGATTTTGCTTAGACAAACTGTGTGATTATAATATTCCCAGAGCCGTCATTAGACACACTTCCTCTCCACGCTTAGACGACTTTTCACACCACATGGTGCTTTGAAGAATAATTAATTGACATACAACTTATCACAGCTAATTTATTCGTCTGGCTACGCAGAGGTGTGTCGCCAGTTTGGCAGTATTCCACTTAACACTCCCCCTTCAAATACCAACCTTAAAACTGTAGCTAAAAGTTTAAATTTGAATGGTGAACTAACCTGTCTACTCCAATCCACTAGTCAGTAAGCAACATCTAAATTGTGGCCAAAATAAATTTTAAACCGTTCAATGACGTATTTCGTAACAGTACTCCATATAAGTTTGACAAATAATATTGCAAATATTGAACGCTAATATTAAAATAGGTTAGAGGTGACGTGTTAAAATTTGTGAAAACGCGTATTTGAATACCACACCCGCCCACGAATGTCGCGCTTTTTGTGGGCATACATTGTGTTAATTTGTTATAAAATCGTCTTCATTATTGAATACAAGTTGTTGAACGACAATAACGTTCATAATAGATTTCATTAGCATATTATCGGTACAAATCGGAATATAAAACGTCGTAATTTTGTTATACTATTTATAACTGTTATGTCTGGTTTTCATTCATTTAACCGTGCGATATAACGGCGGTGTAAATAAGTGTGTGTCAGTATTATCGAAAATAGATATTAAAAGTACATAGCTATTTTTGTGATGGATGATTCGTCTTATTTATACGTCAAGCTACAGTAATTTGTAGCCGTTTTATGTAAGTTCGGTTCAGTTACGAAAATAAAATATGATTTTTGCTTCTTGACATTAGATTTACAGTAGGTACGACTATCGTTTATATCCCTAACACAATCAATAGGTCGGGAATCGCCCTAAAATGTGTACTTTCAAGAACTCTCTCTCCTCCTCCCCTTTCTTCTTCAAGAACAAACAAGTACCCTAAAACAGCGATCTTTGATTTATGAATATCCAATGCTTTTTATTTTCCTTGTTCTAAGGGTCTTCATAAAGCTTTCTTTGCAAATGCCATCTGCACGATTGTCCTTTACCCTAATAAAACTTCATTAACATTTATGTTGCCATGTTTTTACGGTTAAACTCCACATATTAAAACTTTTATAAATGAAATTTTACCACGAATTTCAAATCCAGTCCCAATATTTACAGCTACAATTTCCTTTATGCACCAGTGTTAGCTTGTGTAGGTGACGACCTCGCAAAAAGACTTTTGCCTCTACGAAATTTCTAAAAAACACCCACTTTTTATTAACACGTTTATATATTGCGAGAAACGCACGTGAGAAAAGTGTGTAAGACGCGGACGCACGTCGGCCGATGTCAACCGCCGCGCATTCAGCCGTCATTCCCCATTGATTGATTCAACT
Organism: Deilephila porcellus; assembly: GCA_905220455.2. NCBI lineage: Eukaryota > Metazoa > Arthropoda > Insecta > Lepidoptera > Sphingidae > Deilephila > Deilephila porcellus. The sequence goes on from LR999974.1 coordinate 12,315,139, forward strand.
AATGCAAGCGCGAGTTATAATCATCCTTGCATTTTGTACCACACTTTGTTATATTAATCGTGTTAGTGGATGGGAAACGATAAACAGTAAATTTGTTGTTTTCTATAAAGTGATTTTTCCAGTTACAGGTACTGGTGATAGGCTATATAGGATAGGCATGGGTAGTTACCACCGCAATGTCTATTTCTCCCGCCAAACAGCAGTGTAAATGCACTGTTGTGTTCCGGTTTGAAAGCCATTGTAGCCAGAGTAACTACTGGACATAATGACACTTAACATCTTATGTCTCACGATGGCGAGCGCAGTGGAATGCCAAGTATTGCTTTGTAATTCATGGTGTTGTTTGGTTTTGCTACTGCCATGAGCAGTCCTAACGCTTACCATCAGGTGAATGGCATGACAGTCTCGCCATTTACTGCAATAAAAAAAGTTAGATCTCATGTCGGGCAATCCATTTTGTAGAGGAAGCTGGGCACTGAAATGTGTGTCTTGTACGGTGCTATGATAGTCCTCCATTACATTTGTGACGACGACTAGACGTTGTGAAAGGCATTAGTGATACTTTTCTTCGTCAAGCATTTAACCGTCATTCCGCATTCATTGATTCTAATAATGTGAGCGCAAATAATAATTATCGTTCAGGAATTTTGTACCAAACTTTATTATTTAAAAGTGTTAGAGGATGGGAAACGATGAAATGTAAATGTATTAGTTTCTATAAGGTACTTTTTAGAGATAGATCTCGAGTCAGGCAATAGAGGCATTGGGCTCGGCCAATGGGATGTTTGGGACAGGAATTTATGCCCGGTATGGTAATATGCTAGTGCTCTATCAGATTTGGGACGAAAAAGGCTTGACAAACTGTTGGAGGCATTAGTATTACCAATTTTTATAACTTGCGAGGGATGGAGAAGCGTGAAGTTTATTTTAAAGCAATCACTGCCTAACCATACGAAATCGACATTAATGTTGCTTTTAAGAATGGAAAATAGAGGAAGGAATTATAGACACTGCGGTTGTCTCACTAACCGACAGGCGTGAGCAAAGTTATTTTACTAGATTGATTTTCAGTGACCATACGAACACTCAAATGAAGCCAGTCGGTTATGTTATAATTAAAACCACAGTGTGTTTTTTTACTCGTTTTTTGAGTAGGTAAATAAGTCCGTAATAATGGAAAAGTACCAATACGTTTTATGTTGTCAAGTCAGTAAACAGTGATTCAGTTACACTTAGCTCCTGAAAAATATTCAATGCTTGTTGCATTCTTCTCGTTTACTTTCGCCGTCGGTTCGCGGTGACTAAGTGCTAATTGATTTCTATAAGTGACCCGGCCGTGAGTCATTACGAACGAATGTGTTGGTTTGAACTTAAGTGTGTTGTGAAAGTTAACTATGTTATGTTGAGGTTTATTCACATCGACGATTGGTTTAATCAAAATCTTTACTTTACCTTAAGAAACTATGGATTGTTAACTTCACATGAAAATAATTTACAATGAGCGCCACGTATCTTACAACGGAATTTCCTATTGCTTCGAGCAATTTCTGGGGTGAAAGAGAAAGAAATGGCTGAAAGACATTAAATATTTATCTGTCTTTAATTACATTAAAATATTTTTTTAGATCTAACATTATTTGGGCTGTTCCTGAATTAGGAACAATGAATCGTCACGTTGAAGTTACATCAACAGCTGTAAACATCACGGTTGTTTAATATCCTACAGGATTAAACTTAATATTGAAATTTAATTAAGTTTTATCATTCCTTATCTCCATTTAATATCAATTATCCTATCAATTCCTTTCTGTACGAACTGAATGAAATTCAAAAATATAGGCACACGTTATTTGTTAAAGAAGTGTTTATAATGTAGACACTACACAAATAAACCGCTTGATATTTCCACATGTAGAAACAATCCCGTCCCCGTTGGGAATCCAATAAGAAAAATAAACTAAAAAATACCGATGTATTAGTGTATGAAGTATTATGAAACAGCACGTTACCGAAATGTAAACACCCAGTCCAATCTGCGGGGTTAATAAAATCATTCAGACGCTTTAAACTAGAGCTGACGGCGTTCGAGCTCGTAACTTACCACCCGCCCGACATTTACTGTTGTACTCGCGTTTTTTTACTGTTGTAGTAAAACAGCGAAGGTCAATTACTAGTAGATACAGTTAAATTCATGAATTATTTCGGTATACCTGGAAATTTCTGATCGCTTACTCACGTAGATGTTTAAGTTTCCGTTGTTTTTGAGTCATAAAAATTGAAGAGTCGTAAAATCTCTGTTGATTTTAGAACAGCATCGTGCAATCAATTTTTACTTGCATCATATATTCAGAGATTTATTAATCTTAGTACTTGGGAACGAATGTTTTCGCATTCTGGAACATTTTTAATATTTCGCAAATAACTATCAAAATTATGATTACGTTTACCATAGTCTTGTCTGCTTACAGGGTTACTTATCTGTTCAACTTACTAACAATAAACACTTCAGAAGCCAATAGTAAAGGACACGCATGATCGCTAAACATGCGGGCGATAGGAAATTGTTAAATAGCCTAATTAATGATAATCCATAAATCATTGACAAGATAATTCATATCGCAATACAAATTTCGTGAGCATTTGAAAAATTCAAACAATAAACATGACACAGTAGAATAATGAAGATTGATGGAACCGCGAGCGACCTAGCTGGCGCCTGCTCGCGAAAGATATTGATTCGTATAATATTTAAATCATTTTAAACAAAAGTTTGAATGAATCGATCCCGGAACATAGTCTACTGGCGGGTCTAAATTTATTCGGAGTAGCTTCGCACTGGCATCGGTGGTCTGACAATGAACTCGTATCGGATAAACAATGGATCACTCGGCGCGCCCTGGCGCTGCTCCGTCGACGCTCGCCGTGGCGGATCGTAAATCCATAATTATTTAAAAACTACACTGATTCTATTCAATGGGTCTATTTATATTGTCTGCGACTGTCATCATTTATTGTGCATCATCGCCCCTGTCATATTTGTAACGCGTCATCATCCCGTAGTATGTTTTTCAGTTTTGGTAGCTAGATATGGATGTATGCTGCAGGTGGTTTGTGTTGTTTGCAGTATTATAAATATTATTTCTTAAAACTCTTTTTCAATGAAGAGCATGATATATTGTAAGTGATTAGCTCATTCCCTATCACATTTTGGAACGGGAATAAGCTCGACGAACTGTGGATCACGCTAGTGGCAGATCAGTCAAGAGGCGAAGCGTAAGAAATGTTCAAATTTTATTTTTGTAATCACAGTCTGCCACCTCATCGCGCGTTGAAGACCTATGGTCCAACAGTGTGACATAGGTATGACTATCTTCCCCCCACTAATTTGATTTGAGGATAAACTGGTACCTCATTACTCGTTTTACTCATCCAACACTCCATTCCAGGGCGTCTGGCAGCGCCGTGATCCTGGACCCTCGGATGGTGTGCAAGAAGAACAGGAGGACCCGAGGGCGGCTCGCGCAGATCTGCCGCAACGAGACCGGACTCATCAAGGAGATTACCAAGGGCGTGACCCTCGGGGCGACGGAGTGCGCCCACCAGTTCAGGAATAGAAGGTGGAATTGCACCACCCAGAGACGGAGTATGAGGAAGATTCTCATGAGAGGTGGGTTTCACGTTACATGTTTTTTTGTTATAAGTAACTACGCCAACTTGCACTAGGCTAGCGTGGTGTATACTACATACTGTATGGCCTAACCCCTCTCAATCGTACTCTCGATTGTTGAGGAGGCCCGTGCAGTGGGATGTATATGAGGTGATACAGATACAGACAGATGTTGAAGAATAACTTCTCGCATTGGATTCAGAATTATCAACTTTGAGTGGATTGGTGCTAATCCTTAAAGATAACCAATACGTCCACATCAGCTCTACTGTTTTCTTAGCTGGCCAAGAACCTAGAGATACAGTTAAAATCCAATAAGGTGTGTCATTTGTGTATACAGATGTCTAGATGCTTGTACCATACATACATACATACATAAACTCACGTCTTACCAGGACACCCACATATCGCCTTGTATGTTCTGTTCCACGATGTGACAGGGGGCGAGCCTATCGCCATAACGGGCACAAATTCCTTACTCCGGACTGATAATGAATAGAAAAATCTAATATCACTTTGCCCGACCCGGGAATGGAACCCGAGACCTCAGATTTGTAACCGTACCGTAATACAACTATGCCACCGAGGCAGTCATGCTTGTGCCAGAATGCTTTTTATACTAGTACGGGAAAGTGAAGTGTAATTGGACGGTAAGTAAAATCCGGTCCAGATTGATTATATCAGTAAAGTATTAATTTTAACAAAACATTATAATCAGCTTTAATTATTGCCGACATAAAACTCATCGCTATATTTCGCCATATTACCAAATTTGCAATACAAAACGACCCATACAACATACAAACGGAAAATTAATATCTATAAAAGATTACTTTAAATATTAGCAAAAGATTATTTCTATTTCGCATTCACATTAAATTATGGGCAGCCCGGCGTATCATAAAATTAGCAACATTAATACATCATTAAGTTTTTTGTATAATAAAACACATTGGCGACAGATATTGGATATCATAAACTGACCGGAGGATTGACCAAAACAGAATTCATTCGTCAATATATCACCGGGCGTCAATTAAAACCCATTAAAAGTTTGCACAATAACGCGAAACCGAGTTTTATTATCTGACAACCATTAACCCAGTGAATCATGCGTTTATTTAATACTAGCGGCACAGCCCGGCTTTACCCGGGCGTCAATTATCCCTGTTGCGCCTTTATCCGTAATATAATGTAATGCACTATATCATAATGGTCCGCTTTTGAGCATGGGAATTTTTAACACTGAAGAGTTCTATCGATATAACTTAGACTTGAGTCCAACACGATGGTCTATCATAGACGAACTTAACATACCATAGAAACTTAATTCATACAAAATTACTTCATTTCTGACAAGTTCATGGCACGGTTATAGTCTGTTACGATTTAATAATGACCCTTACAAATTTCTCCATACAAATTTCTCCACGATAGTCATCATAAAGTAGGTTTATAGTTCTGTGTCAAAAACCTTCCTAGGTATACCTTCAATCAGTTTCTAAACTCTCACCAAGATCTGATGAATGAAATAGATACGGAACAAACCTAACAACATTCTTTATATAGACGTTCTATACGCAAAGTTCGACAAAGCATCGACATCCAATAGATATATTATCGAAACGGCTCCGATGAGTTCATCAACATTTAAGATACAGTAAAATGTGGGTTGGCTACCTGCAACCTTTATTAGTCCACGGACAAAAGAATGCAAAACGTGTTAAATCGCACAGATGGGTATCGGAGCCTAATTCGATTAGGCCAAAACAGTTGATTTTTATGCGACCGCTCGTTTATCTAAATGCGGTCCAGTAGTGATGCCCGTTCCGACTTTATGTCGATATTGCTTATTAATTTTATTGCGTGATTTTATTTTATAAATGTGATCTATATTGATACTTAAGTTTCAATTAAGTTTGATAGCATTGTTGTTTGTATGAAAACATAATTCTTTGGAAGTAAATAATGATTTATTGTGTGCATACAAACACAAAATGTTACACGCACACTGCGTCGTATTAATTTATGAATTTTACGACGTTGTTTTCATATACAAAAAAAGATTAATAAACATTCAGATGGCACCCACGTCTTAATTGCGTTTATTAATGAGCGCTCAAATAGAATTTTGACTTTTCTCCATAACAATATTTTTACACCTACGCGTTTTATCGACTGATGGCAGCACTGGCCGGCCATCCGTCGATGCATTCATTTCGGATTCATTAGCGTAAATTAAGTGGTATTTGTCAAAATTTCGTGCGCACACTAAATATTTATATACGGCACCACCCTGGGGCCTTTTGGAACATTCGTCAATAACTTATCCGCGATTGTGCCCACACCTTTTTAAGGCATATTATCAAAAAACGAAGCCAAATTGTTTATTGCTTGCACTCAACTATAAAGTATAAAATACTCGTGGTTATTAAACGTCAACGCTTGTTTTTACGACTTTGTTGGGTATCGACAGCCGTTTTGCTAATGTAAAAAACATTAATTACATACTTTATTGCTGGGCATGATAGCTTAATTTGGTGCTTTTGTTTCTCGCTTGACGTTTTAGCGAAACGAGAAACGTTTTTGTATTTAATAAATTCTCGAGCTTCTAAATCCAGGATTAAAATCCATTTTGGAGATAAGAGCAAACGTCGTCTTAATACTAAATTAATTATTAAAAAGGTAAAATAAAGACGGAGTCGCGTGGGCGGTGGATCCCATGGGGAGGCGAGCGTGGTACCGGCGGGGGGAGGCGGGGGAGAGGTACGGTCAACAAATTAGGTTAAAAGCCTATAAATTGATGCGAACAGCTATGGGTGGCGCGGGCGCAACGACACTACAGAGCTGAATTAGTCCCGGACTTTTTATCACTTGGTGACAAGAAAAAATATTGAATACAGGGTGGATGTGTGGCCCCACTGATGTGCCAGATACCACTAATTAAATCTACGCATGGAATTTTAATTACAAACGGATTGTAATCGTGCGGAAAATAAGTTCGATTCCTATAATCATTTGGAGATTTTTGTTTCTTGCACTGATTTCTTCTGATGTGCTATCCATACTAGTCTCGTCATAGAAATTATATAGACACGGAGATGTATCAGTTTATGTATCTTTTATTATTATTAAAGCATATTTTATTATTATAAAGCAGAATTAGAGTAAAAATGTTAAATTGGAATGAAAAAAGAGGTGACTGTTTTGATTTGACTAGATTCAATTGATATAGCTAGCACTAAGCACTTGCAAGCATTTTCAGTGAGACGTGCTCAACAGCTGGACATCACGTCTTCGACAATAATTAAAATAAAATTAATAAAATCTTGAATTGCAATCATGATTAAGTGAGCAACTGAAACCACTTTCGACTTTGTCAATTTGTGTGGTGGCAAAAAAATATAATAAAAAATACTTCAAAATATATAACCGCCTGTACACACGTCAATACTCATGAGAAAAAATAATCATCGTTAATTGGTCCCTTTCATTAGTAAGTCCGTGGTCGGTGCATTCCTCTCCTCGTTGTTTTTTCGGTGTCAAATCCTTATCAATGAAAAAAGGACTTCATTCTTATTTAAATTTCTTTATCAGTAACACTCCCCGATGACCGGCGAGTTAAATAATGTTTCACTTGCCTACTTAATGATATTTCACAGTTACGTTAAGTGGCAGCTACGTGCGACATTTCGAGACGAAATTTTGTACAATAACTGCATTAATATATCTGTTTGTACATAAACGTTAAGTGTTTCACGTCTACAGCGTAAACATACAAATAATTTACGACTATAACAAAACAAAATTAAATTAAGATAAGTTGAATCAAAACACGGAATCACGTACATAAACTTTCAGTGGCGCGATATCGGATCGTAAATACCTCGACACCTTATCTAGGCAGGGTCGACGCCGGGCCTGATTCCAAACAAAACAGCCTAATTAAGCTATAAACAAAGCCACAAACACGGACACCGAAATATTGGGGATCCAAGACTGTATAGTAATCTCGTCGGGCCATTAAGTGAGGACAGGTCACCGAGAGAAGCCCGCGGGGCTCGTAAAGATTACAACACGATAAACTGACTACTGGACCGGCGGACCTCACACATGCCCGGGTACCCCATATAAATACCAAAGAATGGCTTCATATCGACAAAAACTCGGCGATAAATTTGGCGCCCCTAAACACGTAAATGTTCTTAATTATAGTGTTATATTCGGGGTGCGTTCGGTATCTAATCTATACTCTTAAGGTCGGTCAGTCTCACCAACTCTGGGTTGTGTTTCTATTTCTATGGAATTGTCTGGCTCATTAGTTTAGTGGCGGATAAGTGAACTGTGCTCCTGGGTTGGATAATTTAATTATTTTTTATGCGTTGATTAGGTTTAGCCTGGGATAGATTACTTTTTTAGTATAATTGACATCTGGGTGGATGCCGTATTGAAAATCGATATTTCCAAGCAATCTTCGCAGATAAATTTGTATCATTTTACTCGTATGTATATACCTATGTACATGCGTATCAGCCAGGTTAGTGTATACAAGAAGAAAAAGATGTATAAAAACATATTATTCTAGATGTTTTATCACAAATAACGATGCCAATTGTTTCTCCAAATGTAAATTTGTTTCATTTTTGTATTTTATGTTGTGTGGTGTAATAATAAAGTGTTTATTATTATTATTAAATAACTATTGCATTGGGTATCGACCTATTTGATTTGCGAGATATTCGTCTTATAATGCTTTTGATAAATTCATATTGAAGTAGTATTGCGAAAATCGTTCCTAAATTTAATTGCAAAAGGGACCATTCATTAGCAATACTGTAACTGGAACCAGAAAAAAAACTTTACACAAAAACACAAATTATACCGAAGCGTTAATAAATCTTTAAAATCCACGCTTTAATTTTATTAAAGCCTTCAAACGTGTCTGACAAACGATCGCACAACGCCGTATAAAGGCAATACTACATATTTATAAGGTCTCGATATAGTGGATGTCAGCCTTATTGGCTCATGCTGGATAAACAATAGGCCCCTGAGTTATTTGAAAGTCAAACATCAGCCGAGTGGTAATCGACGTCTCAACCACGAAAATGTTCGTAGACCCTATCGCCACCATCTACCAGAAAACTTACAGTATCCACGTATTGTGACATTTAAACCTCGCTCTCACACCCACAGCGCCTCAGATAGCCCCATCTCTCTCTTAACTTAATGCCACTTATTTTTTCCTTCTCCGAGGACAACCGGCCGTCTGTCAGTCACGAGTGACAGGAGCGCGCGACACACCGACAACCCGCTTTTGTCACTGCTCGCCCCCACTGCCAAATTAAAGGAAATACCTCTGAGCAGTAAAATAGGCGCTGCGCTCCGCAATAACTTCGCGGAAATTTGACTTTACAACACCGCTTCTCAAATAACTACGCGGTAATGTGTTCCTTTCGCATTTAATGGCGAAAAATAAGGGAAGTCGTTTGTTCGCGAGGAATTCAGGTTGGACGATGTCCACTCGCCGCTGTAAGAAATGCGATTACCGGCCGCTATGACAGTTAACAGCTTGAGTGATTGCGATTCAGCGCTCCAGCACGGTCGCGCCACCGACGCACCGCCACCCCGCGCCGCATAGCTGTCGCAGCGGGGAAGCCTCCGCCAGCTGCCCGCGCCCGCCGCCTACACCCGCGCTAATTAAGTGTTAACTAGCTGAACAAAACGCACTCGCACGAAACACTCCGAGGAGATATTCCGTCGCGCCACTCCCGAGACGCACGCATTAACAGAGCTAATTATTCTCATTAAACGAGCACAATCCATTTAAATTAGCCATTGGACGTGGTTGAATAAAGTATTCGCGTTTTGTGCGCGGCTGAATGACGCTCGGCCCCTTCCGGTGGGTGGTTGCTGTCACAACACGCAATGCGCGTCGCGGACGCACCGCACCGCATAATGAGACGCTTACTCGCATTAGCTAAAGAAATTGACAAGTGAACAATAGCGGCCCGAGGGAAAAAACGAACGCGAAAACTGCAGAAAGAGCCGGACAGTGTCGTATCGTATTACCCGACGTAAAATATCTGGGGGAGACGAATGAGAAACGATCGTTCCATTTAAATACGGGTACGAGACGGGCGGGTTCGCGTGCGTTCGGTAGCGTGAGAATGCGTTTTGTTCGGCGACAGCGCAGGCCGCGTCGCCCCGGCCTGCTCGGCGCTCGGCTCGGCCGGGACGTCGATAAATCAGGTGAGCGGGCTCCGCGGAGAGCAGCTCGCTCGTATATCGGCCACGAGGCTCACAATGGCTGCGCGCTGACACCGGTGACACTGACGCAATTACTCGCGTGCGCCGTCTGCGCCGTCTGCGTCCGAGCGCGGAGGCCGAGCCGCCACTCTCAGCTCCGCGCGGCTCTCCGCTCCTCCCGCCCGTATTTATTGCGCTAAATATTTGAATTAATCAGATGAGATAAAATGCTCGTGTTCGTTTAAACATTCCGATGCGGTCGCGGTGACAACTCGATGTATTGTCTTCGCGTTGAGTGAAAGAAGCTATTTCATGTTTTTTAAAGGTCCCTACAATTTATTCGTACTGGCGTGCAAAGTGGAGAATATATTGCGTCGGTGACGAGACACGTTCTAATCACTTTATAGGAGATACGTTTCAGTTATGGCTTTATGGCAGTATTACATTAGCTGGATTGTTTGCGGACGAGTGTCCCATCGATCCTGTTTGTCATATTTATTTAGTGGCTGTGAACACATCCTGTCGTTCACAAGTAGTGACATAAAAACTACTATTTACTTTTTACTGACTTTCATTCAGCAATGGACGGGGATAGGCTGAGTATAATATATAAACGCCCATTTAATTAGTCTCGTTACATTCCTACCTTATCCTTTATGTGTCAGCCTATACCAGCCATGTATCTGCTATTACTCAGCCTTCATGATTCTTGAACTAATTGTGATGGTAAATTCAACAAGCTTAGATAAAAATAAGTTAATATAAAGAATTATGGATTTATTTAGATTTATTAAGCTCACCTATACATCAATGAATTGAATTGCGATTGAAACCAATACATCATGAAGCAGTTGGTACTAAATATTTATAAATAAGTAATCCATAATGAAACTTAATTCTCGAAACTGCATTTTCAGACGATGTCCAATCAAAGTGTTGACATCTACAATATTTAATTTAATAAATAATGAATAAATACACCCAAAAGTAGTACATGACCTTGATCCCTCATTAGGATCAATCGAGTCTATGTCGTGGGCATCAGAAACTACCAGGGACTTTTCAGTCTCACAAACACCTAGACCAGAGACCGACAAATGTGGTCCCCACAAACATTTGTGTCGTTGCGGGGATCGAAACAAATATTTGTGTGATCCACAGGTATTTCACAAATTCCTGACGCCAGGCTGTAAATGAATAGAAAAATCCAATACAACTTTGCCTGACCCGGGATTTGAACCCGAGACCTCAGCATTTTAATCGTGCCTTAGTACGACTACGCCATCGAAGCAGTCACTAGATTATGGACTATCATAAACATATTATAAGTAATTTAGGTACAGAAAAATCGAAATACATTGAAAAAATTAAATCACAAATAAGTCTCAACTGCAACTACAGATGAATACATTACAATACCTCAATCGCAATATATAGGTACAATGACAATCAAACCCGACACTCCATCTCAAACACAATGTTCCAATTCACAATCAGTATATAGAGACCGTGTGCCGACCCCCTAAACTTTAATAAAGGTTGTTATGATTACTTTACGACGGTGTCTCCAGACATATTTAAAGCCGCGACACACGATACCTGCCAGGAAAGTGTCCCACATCTTAAGCTATGGGCGATGGGGCTACGCGGAGGAATTCGCAAGGAATTTATCTCACTCCTGTTATGATTTGTGGCATGTTCTATTACTTTAGTACCGTGCAATATGAGGACTTTAAAGGAATTACAAACTGCAATCTAGATGGAAGTAAATATGATGAGGTGTTTGGTTTGCTAAATTCTCGGATATTGTATTGGGTATAGTGTTTAACGTATGTATAGGTATGTAAAGTATGATAAGCTCAATTAATGTATTCCTACCTAGCTTTTCACATAAAATTATCTTTTAAACCATCATCATCATCATCAGCCCATTCAGTCCACTACTGGACATACCAGTAGTGGACAGGTTTAACCCATAAATATCCCATAATAATGATTGAAAATTCTCATACACACTTTAACTCGTTTCAACGTGTATTCCATCGGCCAATTTCATTCTTCAAACATAATGTTTCTGAATTTTCTTAATTACTCAATGGGCCATATTCTGCTGTTAAAATATTTATAACATTACTTTTTGAAATACTTTGACTCGTATAGTCCAAAATATCCTTCACTATGATAAACATTCCCTCATTCATTCAGGGAAATAAATGCAAAAATATTTTAACACCGATTAATCAACAGCATATCATGCAAGACATACCTCCGGCAATTTCTAACAGTCAATCATGTCCAGCTGCTATCAGTATCAAGCAAAACTGACAATAATTCACGTCTGCAAAAATAATATAGAGGCCGGGGACAAGTGCGTGGCCATCTCGTCCATCTCAAATCTAAAATTCCTGAACAGAAGTGCGTGAACAGTTAATTTAAAGTGGCCTCAGTTGAACGCGACTGCGATCTATATCACGGAGCGAGTTTCAGTTTATCAGTTTCTAGCGGGAACGTCCGCCCGATTTGGGAAAGGGTCCAAACTATGGGTTATAGCGGGTTTAACGACTATAGAGAATTTCGAATAGGTGATACGATTGTAGCTTTTAATATCGATGGTGAAGAACTTTAATGAGGCATAAGGCATGAAATTGCCACTATGATTTTACTGGCTTTTTGATTATGAAGCCCGCGATTACCACTTACAAATCAAAATTAATTATTTTGTTTGAAGTTTTTATGACTATTTTATTTTATTAAGATTCTATTTTAGAAATATCATTTTGTGTGTTCAGATTGCAATAAAAATACTAAAAAACATCCTAGCCCAATTTAATAAATCCATAGCGTTGTTATTAATTGGCTCTTCCAGATTAGAATTAATTTAAAATACTAAATCAGATTATTATTGACGATTTAGAAAACCCATGTTTAGAAATCTGCAACTTATAATAAGAACTACCAACCTAAAACCGCTATAAGCTCATCCCTTAATCCACATCGTTATAAATAAAATTAAAATTGCAAAATTCCCAGCAATTTCACATATGGGCTTGGCAGAGATGATCTCGCGGAGTCTGCTCGTGTTATCGGCTCAATTTGACGCGGCCCGAGGCATTCTCACTGTTTTATATCAATATAATTTATGTTGTTATTACTAGTGATTAATGTTGTAATCGGTAATTTATAGTGCCACGGATTATATTCTTATGATAATTATAATAAAACTAAAGGTTGTGTAGTGAAGAAATGTGGTTTAAGTAGGTTTCGTGCGTTGTGTAGTTGATTTAACTGGTGATATTAATAATTTCTTTTTTGTTGGCTAGGTCTTCAGGTGTTGATAGTTTCTTCAACTATAGTTGCTCTGTCTGAATTTTACCAACTCAATCATTTTTGTTAGTTTTGATGCAAACAACTTGAGATCATGCATGTAAAGTAAGTGAAAAATAGTGCGTCAGTCCCTCTTCATAGACGGTCGCCTAACTGAATCCAACAACAGAGTACTGAGGACATTCAGGGCCATGCAAAACCAGTGAATAAATAAATATTCATTAATTATTGTTTATACTACATCTATGCGTAGTGGTGAGTTATCATATTATTTTGGAGTTACTTAATATAAATAATAGTATCTATGCACATAATAACTAGGGGTTTTGTGGCGTACCTTGGGAGAGGCCTATGTCCAGCAGTGGACTGCAACGGGGTGATGATGATGATGATGCATAAGATACGCATAAGTTACATTAATTAAAAAATAATTTGAATAAGTGGCTCACAAAAGTACTGTACTTACGTTTAAATAAAAAAAAAATTGATAAGTGAAACAACTCTATAAATGCAATGCCTTTATTTCTACCGTTTCATGGTTTTATTCTTCGTTTATTTATTTATATATTTATGATTGATATGTAAATAATCGGGCGACAGCATCCATGTTCCCTATGTGTTTACTATTTCCTACATAGAGCCGTCGTCATATAACGCTAGATACATGACCATCGCGAACGTGAAGTAGTGGACCATCATCACAATATCCATACTTGATCAAACACATTGCAATGAATTACCGCAATAATGTTCCAGTGAAGACATTGTATATCACATTGTTATTGACAAGTTTGACATGAGATAGTGATCTATGAGCGACATTACAAGAAAGAAGTTTTTGTGCAGCACCAACGAGTTCCACTTCAATTAATTACACATTTCCTACAAGAAGCGGTCGCGCGCCGGCCGCACTGCGCCGATCATACCGATCGACTTCCAATTATCCACCCGAGAAAACCCTTCGCAGCATTTTCATGAGACGTCTGCTATGAAACGGCACGTGCGAGTGATTGACTGGGGCTGAATGGCGGAACGACTCGCGAGCATTTTGAACCTGCAAAAACACACGAGTTATTGAAGCCGTACAAGCTTCGAGTGTGAATCAATTTAATTCCATCGCTTTTATTGATCGATCGACAATTTTACTGAATTATTCAGTGAACACGAATACCGACATTCCGCGAGCGCTCGTGGCAGCGCACGTAAAAACCTGCGCTCTCCAAGCAGCCGAACATAATCGGTGGCGGACGTCGTGGGAGTGGCTCGAAACTGGACATATTTTGAAGGCAAGAGACGCACGAAAAAAGCAAACGTTCAGTGATGAGAATGTCATGTCCCCAGTTCCCGACGACATATTTGCGAGTCGGGGCTGCGTTTTGCGATAATTACAGCGCATAACGCGGGCGGAGCGCACGGAATGCTCGGCTCTGAGCTCTGAGCTCACCGCCGCGGATTTATAATGACGAGCGAGTGTCGCGACCGCGCTGCTCTATTGACAGCGCCGCGCGCACCACGGCGACAGAAAAACCGAGGAGTGCGCGGCATGCGCCAGCGCGAGGTGGACCGCCGACCTGTTCCCGGCTCGCACCCGCGCCGCACTAGCCTCCTGCTCGTCACCGCGCATTCTTATACCACTAGCCGCTAGCGACATGTCTAGAAATTGTCATTCCGCGCATAATTCCAGAGGACGCATCCTTGTCGTCCGGTGAAATTTAATCAAAAATGCCAATGAAAATCCCGCGATGACGGCCGGTGACGCGGGGTAATTACGGCTCGAATTCTTCAGCGGATGGGTGTGCACTCTCGCTTTTTTGTCTCACGTCAATTATATAAATTGTTCGTGCAATAAATTTCGCTGTATCTCTGGGGACGGGTGGCGGGATGGCGGGAATGCGGCGACGATACGCCCGTCGCGGTGCATACGGGCCCAATTAGCATGGGATCGATAGGCGCGGCCGATGGCCATCTCCTGTCAACTGCACCGCATTGCGCAAGCACCGCCGTTATCTAATCTCAACTTAATGAATGCCACGCTACTATCATCGAACTAAGCCCTCAACTGTTTGCTAAATCATATTGTTAATTTATTAGCGCAATTATAATTACTGCTTCCTTGGAACGAACTTTCGCTGCGTTCACTTAGAGATTTATAGACAAGAATATTGACGACTTTTTAGATATTTCCTGTTCAACTTATATAGACTTGGCAAATCTGTATAAATATTTAGCTTCCAGAAATACTATTATATTTTTACAGAACTGCATAATTTTCTTAAATATTTAACAACAGGCAGACACCCAGTCATATAATCATTAATGAGATTGTTCTACAACACGAATACCAAATATTGCGCTAACTTCACGTAAGGTTGAAATAGGGGTAGGTTTCATGGACAAATACACAAAGAAATTTACCATAATAACCAATTTTCAAAACAGATTTGAGTTGGTTACAAAATGGGCCACCTACATTCTTCACATTGCAATGCAAGAATAGTGACGTCACTATTCATACTCTGCATCCCTTTTCTGGTATGGTGGAAATATTAATGGAACATTCTGGATTGTTATACATGTTGCCTCGCTAGCGTACTTGTACCACGGTACGATTACAACGCCGATGTCTCGCGTTCGAATTCTGGGTCAGGCAAAGTAGTATTGAATTTTTCTAGTCATTATCAGCCCGGAGTCAGGAATTTATGCCCGATATTAGGCGAAACGTGGGTGTCCTGGTAGCCACCCCTGGTGGTCCTCGTCTAACCCTTCTGGAAAAGAACGCGACATGTTTTTTGTTTGTCATAAATTTTTGTTTACACTAGATTTTGTTTAAAACAATAAAAAAATAAGTAAATTACTCTGTTAATAGATGAGACATGCAATTAACAAATATTAACAAATCAGCGAACATGTCGAAATAAACGCCCGACAATCGGGCCAGATGACTAATATTCGAATGGTGTTATATGTAATGACATCAACTGGCATTCATTCACCTGGCATTTAATACAAAGGTTCGTTCAGTTTATTGCCAATATTATTTGATGATAGTTCAGTTGTCGGAACATTAATATAACAGTCAGAGATCGACGCTGCCTATAGAGTATAGACTAACGGAATCACCTTTTATTTGTTGTGCAAGATGTTATTAATGGTTAGCTTATTAGTCAAGTGTGTAGGCTGGGGATCCTTGGTTCGATTTTCGAGTCGGGCAATGCACTTGGTATAATTGTAATTTGGAATTCCTTCGAGTGAAAAGTCATCACTTAAATAAATAGGAAGATGATTATTGTTAAACATATTATATTGATAGGCATATTCAACATAATACGTGTGTAACGAGCTGCCTTGTTTTCTTGTCACGTGATAAAGTATCATTATCACCTACACTAATCCAGTGCTGAAGATAGATCACATTAGCCTATACAGAATTCCATAAGGCTCTGTTGTAAGAGGTCTGCATCAAGCGACATCCAGTCACATAGTGAATACACCCACTCAATCTTACAACGTGCGAAATATTCCACTAATATTTATCATTCAAACTAATACTAATAGCACCTAATGCACACTATTAGACACGGATATGCACTAACATTTTGCATTACCAGCACAATAAGATCTCGCACATCACAAACTCTTAAAGGATAACGCCATTACCATCCTTTATCCATCCACCAATAAAGACTGAAAGGCATCAATAAAGTCATCGACCCATAACAAAAACATAGCTCGCGTCGGCGATGTCCGGCGCATATTCAATGGTACTGGCGCAGCAATTTTCACATTATTCATGCACTCTGAATATTCATCCAACATAGTTTGACCTCCCATTAATTGTTATGGCCAGGTGCCTGTTAACTGTCCTGAAATACGGATGCAGCGGACTGTGAATAACTGAAAGAATATTATACAGTTAGGTTTTATCGAGTTGTTAATAGCTTTATGTATATAATTTATTTTATGTTATAAAGGAAACGTTTGCTTGGGTTTACAACGTTTATGATGTGGTATTTCTTGTTGTGCTAATCGGAGGAAAATTGTGCAATAACTATATGTAATATTATATTGACTAATAAAAATCACATGTCATATTGTTCTTTATCAATTTGGTATAATTTGTTCAAATAACGCTGGCTGTAACTAAGTTATACAAATTAAGATGAAAAATAAAAAAAAACATTGTTTATTATTACACAATAATTATTTCTAGCACACACCACAATGCTCGACGACAAATCCTCCATCCATGAAACCAGTACGCCACGCTGAATGTTTTATGGATGGGACCTTCGATTCGTGAAGCTCATCGACTTTTATTACAAGACTCGTGTGAATATTGATTTTTGGGTCAACAGCTTCACTTTGTATCGCTGCGGCAGTACTTTATGTGCAG
The DNA here is from genome assembly GCA_905220455.2 of Deilephila porcellus. NCBI lineage: Eukaryota > Metazoa > Arthropoda > Insecta > Lepidoptera > Sphingidae > Deilephila > Deilephila porcellus. Next base: position 12,332,772 of record LR999974.1, read on the forward strand.
GCGTTTATTTCTATGCCCTACGATGACCGCGTCGAATGAGACACTTGGCGATAAAACGCTCGTGATGTGCGAAATACACGCTATTGTTTGACAAGAGTGCAAATGTATTGTTTGCCGACTTAAAATAGCTCTTAAGATAGGTTGTGTATTGATATTATCTTTAACTTATGTGTGTATTACCTACATCACAATTAACGTAAAATCGATTACTATCAAATGAACTGTTTGCTCGTTTGCCGGACCTATACAAAAAAAAGATTATACAAAATACACAAAAAAAATATTAAATTTTGAGCATTCATTTACATTATATTTACTTATCAAAACAGTAAACACATACTTAATTACGGCATAAAACGACATTCTTCACGTCATTTCAATTAGAGCTCATTTTATATTGGTCGCAGTCATCAATTACCATTGTACTACGAACCAATGTCATCCAAGACTCGAACAATAAAACCATGATTAGATTGGAATTATCTTGTCTCAGTACTACGCGTTCTGTAGCCGGATAGCCTACGTGGCGTAGCGTACGTAGCTTGTTCGATATTCCCGGTAAGTAATATAATGTATTAGACGGGTGAATTAAGGTTTTGAAACCCTAATTTTAAATTAGTGGCGGTAGCAATTCGGCAACTTAGATTTAGGTTTTATATTTATTTTATAATTATTTGTAATTTTAAGTTTGTATAAACATGTATTTTTTTAAAGAAATGACTGCAGTTGTTTAACTATAAAACATTTGCGAGTCGTAAAATTTATTTAAGTGATGATTTTTTATGTACCGAATAGTCTAATTTTAGTAAAAAGGTTCTATTGTTAAGTATTGTTTTCCAATAGTCCCGAAATGCCGGGGCGATAACACTATATTAAATAAATAAATAAATATACCCAGCAGTCACATACATAGGGTATTAGGAACTACGAGAGACTTTTCGGTATTACAAACACTCAGACCCGAAACAAATACTTATGGTTCACACAAACATTTGTTCAGGTGATCTTCTCTTTCATTCCCATCTTGGCCGCTGTTATAGAGTTTATATAATATACAGACCCATCGGTTTTTATCTTAGCGAAGAAGATATCCACGTTTAAGATATCCGCGTTTTAAGCAACAGTGTTGTGAACAATGTCCACACTTTATAAAAACAACCCGTATTATTTTCATTTTCAATTATGCTCATACGATATGCTACCCGTACGGTACCCGTATACCATATGTATAAAAACCCCATCGCAAATCATGCATTATTTTGATTACCATTAAAAAGGTTATGGTGAGCCAAACTGAAAATAAAGACATATCACTTTTTTTAGAACATTTAAAGAGGAACAATTTCGTCTTACCTGATTGTTGCGACACAACTTCAACCGTTTACGCAGCGCATGCAACGGAAGCTCTCAAAAGGAGTATATTTTAATAGTTTTTGCAATATTTTACAATAATACTCCGCTCCTATTCTTCAGCGTGATGTTACAATAGCCTAAAGCCTTCCCCGCTAAATGGGCTATCGAACATTACAATATTGAAACAAAACAAATTTTTAAGGATTTTATCGCGATCTGGTTTAATTTTCGAGTGAATCTAAGAAAACATTATGAACTAAAAAAAAAATTCGAAATGGTCGTTCCTTAGATTAGCGCGTTCAAACAAACGATTTCATAATTTATTTTTTGATCTAATTTTTGTATATATCTACATCTTTTTGAATATTATTACATCTAAATTATAATTTCCCTGCAGATACAAGGGAGACGGGCTTCGTGAACGCCATCACAGCGGCGGGCGTCACATATTCTATCACCAGAGCGTGCACTGCTGGGTCTCTTCTGGAATGCTCCTGTGAAAAGGTACATAATTAGTATTATTATTTACACAACCATAATATCTACAATTTTTTACGTTCAAGAATCACTAAATAAGTTGTTTATTAATAGAGTCCGCCGGCCCTATTCATAAACAGTTTTAAAACCTATTTTAGCTGTCGAATGTTTTGTCTTCTTTGCTCAAACTGAATTCAAAAGTCGTTCGAATGGGATAAAACATTCGATAACTAAAATTGGTTTTAAAATAATGAATAAGGCCGTGCATCTTTATATTATAACAGAATTTTGCAAACAGTTATCAAACGCGGGTTCGATCCTTGCACCGAGACAAATGTTTGTGTGAATAACAAGTAGGTATTTGTTTCGGGTCTGGGTGTTTGTGACACCAAAAAATCTCTCGTAGTTTCTGATACCTACTATACACGACTCGATCTTAGTGAGGGGTCAGGACTTTGTATGTGACTGTTTTACTATTATTACTAATACAAAATAAAAATACACCCATTTACACCAACATTAGCTGATAGATTAAAATGTACCTAAGACCATTATATTTTTATATTATTCTTTTCCTAGGGGGTGCCAAAGCCTCGTCGCGGCCGTGAGTCCACGCCGCCCCCAGTCCCGGACTCTCAAGCCTCCACAGACCGGTGGCAATGGGGCGGCTGCAGCGACAACGTGAGGTTTGGACTCAAGAAGTCCAGAGAGTTCATGGACAGCCGCTATAGGAAACGGAGCGACATAAAGACCCTTATCAAGTTGCATAACCATAACGCTGGGAGGTTGGTTAGTAAGAATTTTACATCGACGTCTTTATTGTATGTAGTTTCTAGATATAAAATAAAGGCTGGACCCGAATTATCACATACACTCCACTAAGATGAGTTTCTCACAATTGTCGACGGTGATCACTGTACAGGAGCATACGGATTTTCCATCCTATTTTGAAATCATTGTATCATGAATATCTAACTATCAAGGTCTTAGTAAGTCGCTGAATGCCAGCAGCCTGTTGCTTCCACTGGGTTACTGTTGAAATCCTTGGGGGAGATCCTATGTTTAGTAATTGACTTCCTGTGGTTAAAGATCATTCGATTTAAGAATATAAACTAATTATCATTATATTGTATATTTATTGAAGATTACCTACCAAGACAAAGGTAGCTCTTGATAAAAGTTGTTATACCATGCTTATTTATACAGGCTATCAAGAATAACATGAAGATAGAGTGCAAATGCCACGGGCTGTCAGGTTCGTGCACGCTGCGGACATGTTGGTGGCGGATGCCCACGTTCAGAGAAGTCGGGGACAAACTGCGAGATAGATTTGAAGGAGCTGCTAAGGTTGGCAATAAAAATGGTTTAATACATTTATGTCAACATTTCAGTATAGATGGAAGTTATAACGTTGATAAAAAAAAAATCTTAAAATTTATAACGGATTAATTTCCATAACTTTCACAATTGCTTTGTTGCAAAATTTATTTTACTTGGTTAAAATTTTACTGCTGTAAAAAAATAAAACCATTTTCTATTCACACCATAAACATGTTTATTTTGTTTGTCAGGTAATCGCAAGCAACGACGGTGATAGCTTTATGCCAGAGAGCCCTAGCATAAAGAGGCCTGGCAAAAAAGATATCATCTACTCGGAGGAGTCGCCCGACTTCTGCCTTGCCAACATGAAGACTGGCTCTCTCGGAACCCAAGGACGTCAGTGTAACATTAGCTCAGCCGGCACCGACAGTTGTGATCAAATGTGCTGCAGAAGAGGATACGTAGAAACCTCCGTCACGGACACTGAGAATTGCAATTGTCAGTTCAAATGGTGTTGCGAAGTTATATGTCAAACATGTTACGTCAAACGAAACATACAAACATGCCTATAATGTGATAGATAATGTATTAAATGTTTAATATTAAAATTATTTTACTCTCGATTGTTTTTCAATATTCTAACATTCTTCCCTTTTGTACCTGGTTTACCGAATGCTAGATGTTGTGATTTTGGTAGCATCTTAGGCTGAGCTTTGCCATCGTCACTGGATCTGTAATCAGATAGGTATGAGAGGGGATCTTTTTTGAAACTCAGCTGGTGTTTAAGGTTTTGAGCTTTTTCCGAAGAATGGCCATTTTTGTTTTGATTAGGAGTATCAATTGGATCATCTTCTTCATCAGACAGTTCTTCGGCGGTAATTGCATCTTTAGAATCATCTTTTCCGGGTGTTTGTGCGGAAGTTATTCCATTATTTGTATTATCGTTGGTATCTTCAGAGATTCCCGTGTATAAATTTGGTTTTCTGCGAGGTATAATTTCTACATTAGCTGGTTCATACGTGTCAAAGTTACTTCCAGGTGCAAAAAGTTTGTGGCATTCAGGAATATTTTGTTTCTTTTTTGCAATAAAGTTGTACAGCATTTTGATTTTCATTATATCTTTTGGACTAAAAACATTACTTTCTCCGACCGAGATGTCTTGATATTTTGCCTGAAATTGTTATTTATATTTTAAGATATTGCTTTAATAGAACTTTGTGTAGAAATATTAATTCTAATGACCTGCATCTCAATAGTTGCTTTTCCGTTTTGAGAATACTTATGAGGATGGTAGTGACCAGCACTGGCAAAATCGTATTCTATATCATGAAATAGCCACTCATCATTATTTAACTTAGCAAACAGTTGTTTCTTATCTGAAATATTTAAATGAAATATTAATTTTGCTAAAGATTTTAATTATATTGGACTATTCATTAAATTACCTAGCATCTTTAAGAAGTAAAATATTTTAAAAAATACACACAAATCTACTTATTATTTAAGCAGACAAATGGCAGAACCTGGCATAATATTCGCATCGACAACACGAATGTATTTATCTCGATCAGGGGCGTTGTGCTGTGATGGGACGCCCGCTATAGCTAGCACTGCTTCTGCCAATTCACCGCCGGTACTCATACAATCGTAACCTAAAGTTACTTTCTGAAAACAAGATTACTTAGTTTAGTGTAAAGACAGAATAGCACATTCTTGTAATAAGAATGTGGAAGATATTAATAAAAGGAACAATGGGGAAGGCTTATTATCCGCCATAAGGAACTTGTAATGGTCTGAGTATTATTAAATTCAATATATGCTTGAAAACTAATAAATATAAACAGGAGGCTTTAGTTGTACATGGACAGAACTACGAGTATGCCATAACAAAATACCTGAACTCCTTTATTGGTGAAATTCTTCGTTGAATGATCCCCACAGCCGAGCAACCCACGGCGGTTGATAAAGAACACCCATCTGCTATCCTGCTCATTGGGAGGACTCGGCAACTCCAAAAAATTCAAGCTGGTAAGACTGCTCACCGAATTGAGGAACCCTCGAATTCTGTCACGCAGTACTTTGTCTAGGACATAGATTATTAATATTGCATGATTAAGGGACTAAAATTCATGAGATGGAAAGTACAGTGGGATCCTGACATACTATGTGTATTGAAAGCCTCCGGAGTTGGTTAGCCACCGGATGTGAAACGATAGGCCACGGGTTCGATCCCCGCACCGAGACAAATGTTTATGTGATCCACAGGCATTTGTTTCGGGTCTGGGTGTTTGCGAGATCGATAAGCCTCTCGTAGTTTGTGATACCCACGTCACAAGACTCGATCTTAGTGTGGGGTCAGAACTATATGGGTGTATTAATTAAATTATTTATATTATTTATGTATGCCTGCTCGAAACCGGATATGGAAGAGGTAAACCATGAATCATCATCGAGTCATAATGACACACTTGTGTGTAAATTATCGGCATTCGATATAAAATTAAGGTTTTGTGCGAGGGCAAAAGTACCTAAGTACATTAGAAACTCTAAGATAAAACACAGAACATGAAGTAAGAACTGACCGAGAAAAACGAACGACTCAACATGCGTTTACGGACGTAACGAATGCAGTAAATTAAATATACCAATTCATAATAAAATATCTAATCTATAATGTTGACAATCATACCGACCTTATAAGGCAACATCGAAACCGCTGTGCACACTGAGCAAGCTTTAGTTGAATAAACCTGTCAAATTCTATGAAATTTACAATCACAGCAACTAGAAACTGTTTCTGCAACTGCCAACTTTTATTGAAAACTAGAAAAATGTGCTCAGTTTCCTTCAACTACAGTTGCTCCGTGTGCACAGCGCCTAATTTAATTACCAACTTATTTAACAATGATGTTACGATGCTGCGTTATTTGCAGGCAAGTCTTGGATGAGATATCCTAATATGTTAGTTTTCATAATCTGACTTGGATTTAATATTATTATATCATCAAAAACATTCCTGATAAAAATTAACTATCAAAACAAACATATAATTCAACTTACCACTATACGAATAAACATCAATATAGTAAGGTATAACGCCTTGAGGCCAAATCTTAAATTTAACCATTTCTTCGCTAGTGAGATCGAAACCTGCTTCATCAATCTTGGCTCCTTCTATAGGACTGTCTTTAACAATAGATTCGATGTTTCCAGCAAACTTAGACAACAACAGTTTGTTAGGTGGCTCATTCTTGTAGGATTCCGGGTCCAATTTCTGTATTGGTGGCAGAGAGAGTGTTGTCTCTAAAACGTAAATGGAATTATATTTACTTTGGTTCATTGTTATATCAAAGACATGGCGTCGATGCTTAAGTTTCATTAAAAAAGAACGCTTTTGCGAAAAAAAAAATATTTGTAATAAGACGAACCGAAATCCTGAAAAGAGCCTCTTAGTCTTTAGCGAGTATCAAAATATATTTTGATTTACTCTTGTACGGTATTATGGAAGTGATAAGTAATTTTAGCTATCTAAATACTACGAGGGTATTGCTGTAGACGTGCTACCCCGAAGACAAATTTAAAGACGGCCTACATGAATAAAATTGCTTTGTACGATATCGAATGATCCTCTTCTATAATGGTTTCCTCTTCTATAATAAAACTATTTTATACGGATTTTATCGCGATTTGGTTTAATTTTTAATTTTTTTTAATTTCCCGACGTTTTGATTGCTTTTCAGCTTTCGTGGTCACGGGGCGGACTGACGGATCCTCTTCTATCTGTCTTATACCACACATACATTAAAGCACTTCATGAATTTAGCCAAGTTGCAAAATAGTTTCGCTTATGATTTTGCGAACGGACATCAGCTTGTCAGTAACACATTCCAAAGAAGACCTATAAATCTATCACGCTTGCTTAATTGCAGGCTTGACACATCTTCGAAATTCTCGTTGAGATTAAGTGAGCAGACTAACTAGATAACAATATGGTCTGATATACATCAAAAACCTGATCTACATTTGCACATGGCTAATCTATTTGTGCGTTCACTATTTATACATTGTGTGCATACTACAAAATTATTCCTGGCTTAATTTACTTCGAACGTCAGTGTTCCATAAATCAGTATTCTTAAATTTACAAAGATCACAAAAAATATTTTGTCGAGAATCCCATTATCTTTCGTAATAATCTGTATCCGGTGTTTAAAGCAAAATATTTGTGCCGAGACAAATTGTCAACTGTGGCATTTGGTTTTTCCTTAATATCTTTGATACGTGGGTGTTGCTTGATAGCTATCATCAACATCCTACGTGTTACGTGTGAAGAATGATGAACTTTAGCGCAACACGTTCTAAAATTTTAATGACAGATTTAGTACTGGCGATACAAATTGGGCCAGTGATTTGTGAAGGGATATCTTGAATTCAGTTGATAGGTTAGCTAAGAACCTTGTGTGAGGCAACAGTAATGAAATGGTCGTAATGATCTTTTTCTTAATTTCTTAATATTTCAATCTTCAGAAAGAAATATGAGAATTTTACTGGATGATACTGCGTTTATATAAGACAAAAAATAAACAGCCACGTCTTAAAAGAGACTAATAGAAATGAAAAAATAAAATAAAACGATAGCATATTATTACAACGACATTTGAACAGTAAGCTCAAAATTGTGATTACTCTATAAAACACATACTGTTCATCGGATTTATCTGTGCATGGTATATAGATAATTATTATACATACAGAATATAACAATTAGTATTCTTGCAGTTTAAATTTAAGCCTTATGATAATTACACTTAATAATTAAATTAGCTTACGTCTGGGACACATAATAAAGAAACAGATGACAATCGCACATCTCCGCAGCACACACCTCAACATCTCGAATAAAGTTAATATTTCGAAACAGCTATTCCTGTTTTATTACGTTTATAAACATAAAACGTGATAAAAAACAAATAGCCGTACGACTTCGATAAGACACCTACGCGAATTACGTGGAATAAATTGTAAGTTATAACAAGGGCACGATTGAGTGGGAAATAATTTTGTTTTGTGTTTAACGCGTATATTGCTGCTACTTAGGATCTGTCTGGGGAAATATAGCATTTATCTTGAGCATTAAAAAAGTCGATTATGCAATAGGCTCCCTTCATTATTAATGACTAGGTCTCATGTCTCTCTTTATCAACATTTTTATGAATTCAATAAATACGAAAATACTTTCTACGATTTCACTGTCATTACCTATTTCACTTATTTACTAATTAAGATTTATAAAATTTTATGTTTTACCGAATGAATCCTCTCTTTATCTGAAATGAATATAAAAATTTCTTATGCGAGACAATATCCCTCATTCGTAAAAACTTGTTCCGTCTCAACATATAAAAATTGATTGCTGCCGAACCAATGCAAAAGGCCACATTGTAAGGTAAATGCACATCGTAACGCAAAAATGGTTTCGCGCGAAAAATTATTCACGGCATTTCAGATTCAGCCGCGGCGTTCATATCCTTTATGACAGATTTCTTAGTTCATAAACATAAATTTTCCACCGAGGCCGATATTCGTGGGAACGCGCCCGCGGCCTCCTACGACCACCTACACCGAGCGAGTTTTCACTTTCAACCACTATTACTACACAAAAAACCTCCTTAACCAATCGCGATAAGGCTCCTTTTGCAACGCTCATACACCTGTTGTGAGAAAATGAAGAGATTTCAGAATTTAAGGACAATCGTTTAATATGGCGGACGTCTGGCTGTTTAAGGTTTAATTATGTACTTCACTGTTTATGTCTGGGAAGGCGGACTGTACATTATTGCTATATATGTTAAAAGCAGTTATGACGTCATTACCAAGTATGGTAGTTGTATATGAATGTATCACGCGACTTGACATATCATTTTTGAAATCACTGATATGGATTGCAAGTTGACGTAATCAATTAATCTTAACTTTAACTTGTCCTATAAAGTGTCTAAATTGAATGAGGCTTGAAATATACTTTAGCTTAAGGACAGAATTACACAAATTAGTTTTTAGTATATAAATGAATTTCTATAAACTGCATTATGGTAGTATCAATAAAACTAGCATAGATTATTATCTTTACATCATAATTGTTAGTGATGGAAGCCATGCCATGCCATTTTGGTCCTTCGAGCCACTACATGAAAGAAAATGAGTTAGTTTGATGTAGCTTATGTTTAGTCTACGTTTTAATAATCATTTTCGGTATATCCCAACGTGCTTTGATCTGCGGTTATAGCATTGCAGTTATATTTACTATGTCTGGAGTTTCGGTCATATGGTCTTTATATCGAAAAGTCGATAAAGTGTCATCAATTATTACGTTTTTATTCTCTCTTTCAGATAGTAAGAGTCGTGGTTTCGTTCTCAAGCCATACAATACTGATGCATTTTTATTTTGAAAAACTTTGTTTGCCTACGATCAGATATTTTCTCTATAAAAATGAACTCGACGGGATATTTTGCGGGATGCACTAATGCCCGAATTCTCAAACGCTACTTGAATATTATGTTACACTTATCTACGTAAGTTCCGCTTAAATGTACTGACTTATGACCAAATACTTATACGCCACTTAAATATTCTTTTGCACTTAACTACGCAAGTCCCGCTTAAATATACCAATTAAGTGGGACGTGGGTAATTAAATACAACTTAACATTTAAATGGCGTTTAAGTATTTGGGCGTAAGAGTGACGTGAGTAGTTAAGTTCAACTTAATATTTAAATGGCGTTTGAGTATTTGGGCGTAAGTCTACTTTATTATGACAAAAGGACATTACAGAGAGAAATTAAGGATATACCATCATATTTATTGTAATAAAATCGAAAATATGTTTTGTTTTTGTGTACATAAATAAGTTTTAATATGCTTTCATTTCATATGCTTAGAAAATTGAATAGATTTTTTAAATTTTGTTCGCTCTTCGCAATGTTTAATTTCCGCCATAGTCATTGTAAACGGTTTGTCCATACTTACATTAAGCGTTGTATAGTAAGAAGAACGGGTATTAATTTCTAAAAAATCACTTAGTGCGTAAAACAAAGGGAATAAAACAAGGCAAATTTTTGATCAATTTTGTATTTTTAGTAACAACTAATCAATATTTTAATTATAAATAGATACTGCTAATGTACAACCAATATAATAATAGTGTCAACCCCCCCTCCCCACTTCACCTCTCCCCCTCTAAAGCGGCCCCTGGACGATATATTTATACTTTAAAAAGTAGATAAAATACAACAATAAGATTTGAGATGCAGACGGTATCAGCTGATTCCATTTATTACCCTATATTAACAAATTTAAAACGCTACATTCACATAAATAACTTAAAATATATCATATAAGGTATATTTACATGCGTAAAATTGATTTTGCTGGCTATTTGATGAGGTGTTAAAAATTCATTTTTAAAATCGGGCAAAGTCAGTAGTAAAAATGTTATTTTCAAAGGTAAAATGGCACCGATTCGTATCAGAGTTTACTTTCGTTTTCATTAACTTTAAAATACTATTTTTATCACATTCACTATCATGCTAAAATTCAAAACAAATCCACATATCCAGTCCTGGATATTACACTACGAAAATTAAAAAAAAAACTTCAGTCTTTTAAATCGGACGCGGTATCAGCTCTTAGTACTGGGACTTTGTCACTGAGTTTTAGTATCAGTTAAATGTTTTAATTAGTGACAGATCGAGATACCTGCTTTCCAAACACCGATTGGGTTAACATCGGACTCCTTTAAAACTAAACGTTACTTTACTTTAAAAACGTGCCTCGTTTTTAAAGTAAAATAATATAAATTAACTTAAAATAGTTTTAATAAATATTTCGTTTAACACACATATTCAGTTAGTAGGCTCGTTGCATATACATCACTAAGCTCAGTTGTCTATCTGGTTCTTACGAGCTAAACTATTTTTATATCACATATGAAATATCATTTATCTCCACAATTTTACCATTAATAAAGCTTTCCCATTATACTGGCAAACTGTCGAATTTGGAATGTCAAAATTGCGTCACATTTTCGGGACAAAACGGCCAAAGAAGTGTCAATTGAATCGTCTGTAATTTCAATCGAGGGCTTGCGCTAAGTTGAGAAAATCTTTTTGAATTTCCAGTCACCAAGTCAACAGTTTGCGACACGTTCTGTTTAACAACAATATAAATGCGTTGAACAACAGTAGGTACAGTAGGCACTGCAACAATAACATGCACTTAACAACTAACAGTTGGAGGACGAGGCGATTTATAAAATGTATAACAAATGTCAACCGAGCTCGCGTGCGTCCTTATCTCGGAATATCGGACGCAACACGCATACAATATTATACGTATAATACTGATTATTTAATTCGTTTAATATTTAATTAAAATTCTCGAGAGCGTTTATCTCGTAATGTGGGACACTTTTACGATGGCGCTACTGGCTTACTGATAAGGGCCAAACGCAACCTCCGCGCCTGAACACCCAAGAAGACACTTTATGCAAATGCTATTAAGCCACAAATTCCATTAAGCGGCTTAATTATTATATGAAATTATAATTACAAGATAATTTTGCTGTTGATTCTCAAAACAGTTATGCGACCACGCACCCGCCGCGCTCCACCATAAAATAGAAAGTATTTATAAAACCCAAGTGATCATGGCCGCCGCTTTAGTGTTGCGAATATATTATTTAAAAACAATATTAACTTTGGAATGATATTAAGAAATACCATATAAAGTCTGGATCTTTTCACTGGAGCGTCTCCTCGGAGGGTTCAGGCGGCGTCACGAAGCCGAGTTTACTATAAATAAATTACGAAGCTGACTCCGAATGGAAACAAATAAGCCCAATTTCTATATAAATCGGTGATGACAGCGCGACATAAATAAATCGTCGATAAACTGGTCTCATTAATTTCCAAACGACAGTGTCCACAAAAAAATAACTTTACTAGATCACATGTTCGCACTTAATAGCCAAATAAATTAACCGAACGAGTAGCTTACTTTAATTTCACGCCGGATCAATTATCGCGTAGAAAAGAAGAAATAAACAGTGATACAGAACTATTTACATACGTCAACATGATATACGATTTCGACGACTCCGATAGATGAAAAAGTGAAGCGATTATATACACGGTCCGTTATCTGTCTTCGAGTACAAAACAGGTCCACTCGCGAGCCTGAGTCACAGTCACAACCGTCCACCACTAGAATTTCTCTCACCGATCACAACGTCGGCTTCCGGTAGCCTATAAGCACGTGTGCACCACTTTTTCCGTGCGACAAACTTTGCATTTAACTTCGCAACACCAATGAAACGTACAGTTGCATCTTTCCACCACGAACACGGTCTCGGTCCGGTAGCCGCGGCCGCAGCACATGAGGTCGCAGCCGTCCACGCCGATGCTGGTGTCGTTGCAGGCGCGCCCGTGCGTGCCGGGGATGCCCAGGCGCGGGTTCTTCTCGCAGAAGCCGGGCGATGGCTCCAGGTACACGAGGTCCTTGGAGCCGGGTGACTTGTGGTCGGGGTTGTGCGGCCGCAGCTGGAAGCGATAGCGGTCTCTCCGCGGCACCCTGTGCGGCGCTGCGTCGTTCCTCTGCGTCGGCGCCTCCAGGTCCGTGTTGGACACCATGACGCGCGACGCGCCGTCGAAGCGGTCCTTGAGCGCGTCGCCCACAGAGCGGAAGCTCGGGAGCCTCATCCAGCACGTCTTCACGGTGCACGAGCCCGACATGCCGTGGCACTTGCACTCCTGCCGCATCTCCGTTTGCACGTGCTGCCGACAAAAACACACAATAAACATCTAATACTCTAATTCGTTCGATCGCACACGCAGAGCTATAATGACGTCCGAATATCTTTAAATTCCTTCGATAAGCGTCGATACGGTGTGATCGATGATCTTTTAAGCGCACCCCATCGATCGCATCTCACGATCGAGCAAATTGTTACAAATCGTGAAGAGGTGGGCCGGTCGTCACCGCGCGTGGACCCACCATAAATCATACTACACGGACATTCATCATTCTTAGAAGGTAGATAAATGACGCGGGGATAGGAGACAGTAAATATTTTCCTAGGGGCGCGCGCGGGGCGGGGGCGGCGCGGGCGCGGCGCTTCGTAGAACGTCGCCGCACGTATTTATTCATGCACATGTAGATAGTTGGTCTCGCTGCACGGTCTAGTGTCCAAATATGTGTTAAACAATCGATGGAATGCCGTGAATATTCATCAGGTGGACACCCAGTGAGTCCGTCGTGACATGAATTAAGCGTTCGGGTTAATGACGCGGCCGGGTGGCTCGAGGCGCCCGACGTCCCTTATTGATGAATTTAGGGAAGGAACGAACGGTGGGTATGCAAATGTCCGTGTAAAGTGGGAGGGAGATGCGCGAGCGCAACGAATGAGTGCGTGTTGCGCAGTCGCCGCGCGATGGGCCGATCCATCCGCCGCATAATAATTAATATCACACTTAGGCGACATGTCAAGTGGCAGCCGATCGATCGTTACCCGTAATGGTAATGTAAGCACGCGGCGAGCCGCTCGCGGCCTGCTTGGTGACAAAGGCCGTCATTGGGCGATAAGTTATTGTTTGCCGGGCAGCGCGCGGGCGATTGGAGGATGTGTGAGGAGGACTCACCGCTCTGCCGGCCTCGTTGTTGTGCAGGTTCATCTTCTCGCGCAGGGTCTTGCCGCGCTCGCCGGTGTCGACGAACTCCCTGCTGAATCTGAAGCCGAAGCCGATGTTGTCGCTGCAGCCGCCCCACTTCCAGACGCGCACGTTGGCGGCGGCGGCGGCGCGGGTGCGGTGCGGCACGCGGTCGATGTGCGAGTAGTCGCACGTGCACGACTCGATCGAGCCCTCGGCACACGCGCGCGCCACCGCGTGCGTCACCCCCGCGCTGGTTATCGCGTAGATAAACGCTGTTTCACGACAACCTGCGTCACAATGGACAAATGTTTTATTGATTAGCCACCGCACGCTGTTAACCCACCTCATGCATTTTACATCCCCACATAAATATTGAAAAAAGAACAGCCGGATTAGCTGGACTTATCCTCTCATGCATTATACAATGTAATTATACAATGTAATGTATTACACGTTTTAATTTAAGATTTGGAAATAGACTCGACAACGACGGCGCGATATAATAACTCAATTGTATAAAGTCTATTATTCAACTGGTTATTACGTTTGGCAGGTATAAATATTATCCGTTGGCATGTTTGGTATCCGTATAATTAATTCATCCCAACAACAGAGGGGTCCATATTTTAATCAAATTTTATTATTGCTCCGGGTACAAGGGATAAAAAATCTCAAAGGTTTAAAATATTTTAGGTATTATAATTTAGACACGCAAAACATTTGGGCTCATCAGCGAATTGCAATCGGAGGGATCGAATTGGTTTTGATTGCATTTTTTCGAGGCTGCATCAACACCAACAACATTATACCCGAAATTCCTCCAATACAAAAACATTACTTATCTTCTAATAGCCAATCTCGATACATTCTTTGTTTTAAACGTCTTTTAAAATGTACGTCCGATCCCCGTAAAACTAAAAGTATGAGGTCTAATTTTAAAATAAGGTATAATCAACGACCAACACTCAAATCATATTTTTATTCATGCGCAGTAAAACCGAGCATTCGTATACAAACATTTAATGCTGTGATATATTAATGTTGCCTTATGACAAAGTATATAAAATCAATATTTACAGATACACTGTCATGTAATAAAGAGGCATGGACCGAGTAATGACGTCATAAACAATCCTCGAGACCTGTTCGAGTCTAAAAAGCTGCAGAAACTAGACAACTCTAATGGTAATCGCTCGATTATAAATAAAGATAAACGAACGTAAGATACAAAATATACTGTTATAGCACATATTACAGATAAACCATCCATCAAACATTGCACAGAGATTTCACACGGGCAAATAAATAAATCGATACACGCATCCCGTACTGAATACTATAAATAATTAATGGTCCGGCATTAGAATCAAATACACATAAAATACAATTAAAAGAGAGAGTATATCTCACAGATTGAAAATAAAAGAAATGACCCTTACCTACCAGAGAGATTATAAATTTGATCATTACAAGTGGTACAGCGCGCATCGAATTCTCTCTCTTAATATCGATTTAATAGCCGGAGTACTTTAACGATTAATATCGAGTCTTTGTCTACGAGGATCGATATCGCGACGAGACGATATTATTATCGGATAAAAGCCGGCACACAATAATGAATTCCACGGGTACGCGATTAAATTTACATTCGTTTAAAAAATCTCGTAAAATTTCTTAACTGTCGCTCGCAGACGTATCGATATTAATGCGCGAGCGTAGACATTGTAATTTTACGGTACAACTGGTCTATTGTTCTGAGGGTCAAGGCTGCGCGGCGGCTCGATCGCCGATCGCCGATCGCATCTACGCTTCAAATAAAAATAAAGCGGACAATTAAAGTAAATCTAACACAAGTGTAATGACGTGTCACCTCTGGGGCTAATACCATTCATTCGGTAATATACGGCGGCTCACGCGCGCCTTTGGTGGGCTTCCGGCCACCTCGCCGGCCCACTATAAAATCGAATCTGAAAAAACGAACGGACCCCAGCATGGATGTAAAAATAATAAGGAACGCGTATTTGTTGTTATTTATAATAATAATATGTGGAACGGGCCCGGCGGGGACCGGCGAGGCCCGCGCCAGCTTTATTAAGGGCTCAATAAGCAAATGAAATCATTTTTTTATTGAGTTGTCATCGTGCACCGATATAAATTACGGTGCGCACACTGCCGCGGCCTCGCTCTCCGATTCGCTTTTTGTGCTTCCCTTTGGGATGTTATACAAAAGTATTTTATTCAGCAATTACTTGAGACGTTCCACCGGGAATTTTAATGTCAATTTTGCCATCATTCAATGCTTGGACGAAATTAATTCAGCGTATGTACGTATATAATGAACGAATAGCGTATCGTGTATTTATCTTCGATAATGACTTGGAAATGTTATCTCTTCTGAATGACAATTAAAATGGCGCACGTTAATAAATAATAGATGAATAAGAGCTATTTAGGTTGGTGGCGTATGTAAATATTCACTTTATAGTCTCGTAGTAAATTCAATGTATGATTTTCCGCTAGTTTATAGAATCAACATATTATATCAATAATTATAATAGTTGTTTCCCTAACGGCTATAAAATCCTGGCACTTACAAAATTTACACGTCAAACACGGAGGAATCAAAGCACACAGTTTGGGCTGTATAATGTTCGCAGTGGGAAACGACACACGGAAATGCTAGCAGGTTATGAGCGTGGAGGTCGGGCGGCGGGGTGCCGGCCAGGTGGGCAGACCACCAGCCACCAGCGACCACGTGCGGCGCCTCTTCATCACGCCGAGATTACTGTCGCCACATCCAACCAACAGATGTCCAAGAATGCCCGCTGCGTACCTACATCGCTACTTTTACTTTATCTCCTAATCTAACGGTACACGTCGACTCTATTAAATACATATACAACTGGAAATAATTTTTAATTGGTCTGAGAGAATTTTAAGGCTCGTCGGATGATTCACGAGCGGACCTAACCCGTTCCGCAGCGTACAGTAGTCGCTCTTTGTCTCGGATTTTAATATCGAAAATATTTGCGTAACTACAAATAAATCGTTTCAATATTTCACACGAGTGGCCGGCCATCGATTCCTCGGACAACAAAGCCGATTGTCGCGTTATGCGAATAAATCGCGACGTAGAAAAATTATGACAGATGGAAAGAGGCTTCGCGTCCGAGAGGGCGCATTAGTCACGGCATTAAATAAAATGTAAATTCCCACCACGGGCCTAATTAAGCCCGAACAACGCTAATCTGAGGCGGTTGAGTGTCGCTGGCGAGTGGCGGCGAGCCAGTCGTGCAGGCGAGTGGCAAGTGGCGACCGCGGCCGCGCCGTCTAATACAAATAGCGATTAGTTGCCCGCTCGCACCAACAAAGCGCATGCCATAAAATATACATAATTAAGGCACGCTATTATTTTATTGAAGCAATTTTGCCCCATCAAATCGCAGTCAAATAAGAACAAACATGAGTAATGTGGATCTATAAAAGTAAATTATTATTATAACTGATAATAAAGTGCCGTCCGTGGATTATCTGTGCAGATAATAAATGGTCCCGTGGTGGGTTTACAACGCGAGCACCGAGCGATAATTCCATCCCGACGGATTGGCAGTTAAGGCGAGGCGTTGAGAATTTATAAAAGTCAAAAACTCGTAAATCCGAGGCAGCGGTCCAGCGCAGCCTCCTCTGCTAAAATAAAACTTAATCACTGTTGACATTTGACGAACACCTGGCCCCTCGCCGCGGGGACGGCTCCGCCATTAAATAATTCAAAATTAACGCACTAATTAAATATGTTCCAGCCCGCGTCCGCATTGACTCATCACGCCACGTTTCCTTT
The DNA here is from genome assembly GCA_905220455.2 of Deilephila porcellus. Classification (NCBI taxonomy): domain Eukaryota; kingdom Metazoa; phylum Arthropoda; class Insecta; order Lepidoptera; family Sphingidae; genus Deilephila; species Deilephila porcellus. Next base: position 12,350,468 of record LR999974.1, read on the forward strand.
CCGAAACATTAATATGAAAGATTGACTTATGAGTATTTCGCGCGTCGCGCCTCCCGTGCCTTATTTATGACGACTTGCATTATTCAAATTTGATGAGACGTAATTACTCAAAACATTCATAAATCACTGGTTTTATAATGCGCTGTTTGGCCGGTTTAGAAATCGCGTCGGCTCAGCTTTATCGTAATGCGATGAAGTCATTGACGTCTTGTTACTCCTATCTAAACACGTCTTTTACGAGAATATGATGACGTTTTATCTACTCACAGACGAATCGTTTCTATTATAAAAGTGAAGATTTTTATCTGCCGTTAATGAAATACGAAGGGGACTCGGGCTTTAGAAATTGACAAATAAAATAAAAGACAATTTAGACGTAAAAGTCCAACGGCACGGGGCAATAAAATGCAATAATTCATTTTCGTTATGCCATGTATGGGTGATAATTTCACATTGAGCCCTCGGCCCGAGAGGCCGGGGCGACAATTCGAAATTACGTCGGTCGTATATCACTCATTGTGAGTGGCACAAAGCTCTCGACGCTACCAGCAGCTACCAGCCACCGCTGCGACACCCATTCACACTATTAACTCGCCCATTTGTTTTCAAACTTGACAAAAAACACCGAAAATAATTTCGTTTCGAGTGAGCTGTCCAATGTCCATCGATAATAAAAGGGCGATCGTCGATCCTAAAACGTGTACATAAATATTGCGCGGGACGAGCGCGTCCACCGCCGAGGCTTTCTGGCGAACTTTAATCGTCTCATTTCAGTTTCACAAAACGCGCATTACCTCAAAAACAATTCAAACGCCACAAAAACCCAAAACGCTTATCTAATTGAGCTTTAAATATTTCATCAAGGGCATTTTATATCGGCTTTATTTTCGGTGTCGATCGTTTTATACGTTTTATCCACCCACGGCGTAAGAATTCGGGGGCGCGCACGGTACGCACCAAAACAGGAAATATATTGAAAAAGGCCGGATTTTATCGGCCGAGTTACCTGCCATTAGGAGTCGTGTTAGGTGTAAACGTGGCTTCCGTGGAGTCGCGCCGGTGCCGTGCAGCGGAATCGCTAAACTAAGCCGCGGGGGGCGCGCAGCAGGACCACTGCCCATATATTTTTCTATTCTCGCGTGGACAATGACGCGACGAATATAGGGCTCTCTATTGTCCCGTTGTCATCATTTGTGTTAATACGATCCTTGAGGTTTACGCCACAATGAGATGAAGTCGTCCCGCTGACGTGTCAATGGTGTGTCAACGTGTAAATTAGTTGTTATTCGTGAGCTATCTAGGGGGGCTTTGTGTCTCGCGCGGCTCGTAATCACACAACGACTCCTTTCTATTTTGAGATGTTTGGATGTTTTATGATTTTTGGAAGTAGCATCGAGGAGTTTGCACAGTGAGTGCCGAGTAGCGCACCAGCGGACTCCCGTGGCCTGCACGCTCGTTTTTATGCGTTTCTCAAATGGACGTAATTGCAATGTATTAAAAAGTTTATCGGTGGATATTTGCGGCGCAGCCTGTAATATGGCCGCCGCGTGATGCGCCCGCCATGCCTGCCCTTAATAAAGTAATATGCTCTAAATGCACACGCATATAACATAAATTTTGTAATCTCTTTGGTCTTTTTATCATGTGAAATTATTACGATGGTGGTCCGGTGCCTCCCTGTGCTATATCTGGCTTTTAATTTAGAAAAATGGTACTCGACTTTTATAGTTTGTGTGCTCGGATGAAATATCAATATTTATATTTGCTGTAGGCGTTTAGCTTTATATCTTTTAGTGGTTTAATATATCACCTAAGTGGTTAATGTATTGTGATAAATTAAGATAGTTAATGGAACAATGCGTATAAACATTAGAAATGGGATTGCGCTCTAGGCGGATTATTTCTATTTCGGCGGTTAACGTTATGACCGTCGTAAATATGTTGGTTAATAATTTGTGTTTTTGTGTCGCGCAATCTGCGCTAGTCTGCGCCTCGGGCTAATGACGACCTCTGCTTTTTGTTTACGACAAATATGTTGTGTAAACACAATAAATTGCGTTTTGTTACCAATTTATTTGTGAGCTTTTATTTCTATTTCGTCATTAACTTATTACGGATTTTAAATAAAATCAATCGCAGCATCAGTTTTATTAATGGAAAAATCCGCGTAATTTTATCCGTGAGAGTTGACGTGGAGGCATGAATAATGGCCTGAATCGATTAAATCGTGGATCTATAGGTTTAATTATTCGACATTTTAATGCGGTTCGACCTTGTTTCGTGATTGTTATCGCCATTCATATAGCGAGAGTGCTTTTTTCTGTTTTTATGAATTTGATGACAGGGCCTAGTCTTCGTGTGGCGACATGTTTTTTACGTTTTCCTCATTCATATGTTGATATTTTTATCGTTTTAATGTGCACTTCCTAGGTGTATTTATATCTCGAGGCTTTAACTCTAGATTTATTGAGGATGTTACATACTTTGTGGAAAAGAGCGCTGTAAGCACTCTGGTAGCGCCTTTTTTTTACGCTCGGCACATTAAGTGTCGGCGGGTGAAGGCGAACTAATAGAAACGTCTTACCGAAAGGTCGCTTGCACAATTCATTAACATTGAAAACGAAAGGGTCAATAACCGGAGCTCTGGCGCTCGCCACCGACGCACGGAATCCCGATATAATGCCGAATTCGAAATGAGATCGAATTAGTCCGAGATACGGGAGCGAATGCTCTTAGTAGCCGATAACCCCCTAATGCAGCTCGCTGAACTTCGATCCAGTGTACCGCTTTTTTATTTATTACCACCACTTTTATCCACATCAATTTGATCAATGCAATGTTTATTTTTTAACACAAAACAACATGTTATTAACAAAAAAGAACATAATGAAAACGAAAGAATTGAATCACAAAACTGCCTTTTTTGCTATTATATCGTGTAATTCTTGTTTTGCAGAACAGATGTTCGCGAACTCATAATAAGGCGTATCGCGTACAAAGCATCGAAATCGGACACCGGAGATAGGGCAGCTCTGATTCGTGACACAAAATAACATTTTACCATCCACAAAGTGGCGTGTCAAGTGATTTTCGACCTTATTGTTGTTGTAATTGATGTCGCCCATTCATTATCCGTATGTAAATTGAAATGCAATAATGCGCTTTAAAAACATTTTAATTTAAACGTACACCTTTGTAAAGTTCTTATTTTATTTTACAGATGTATACTAATTACGCGGACACTAAAATAAACAACTGCAAATACAAAGAATAAATATTACTTTTATGTAAAATATGTGTATAGAGTCATAATGTGTATTATGGCTACTATTGCGTGTATTTGCCCGACGGGTGCTGCCGGCTAATGGCCATCTATTTGCCGATATCTATCTATTGATAATATCTACTCATTCAATTCGACTAAATGGATTCGACGCTCGCAAATACTGTATCCGATGTTTGTGGAATGGAAAAATGCGTACACATTTTACATTTTTACACAACGAACGGAATCAATCGAAGCGGAATCAATACAGAATTAAGATGTTAATCAGTGCCAAGTAAAGCGGGATTGTGTCCAATACAGAAACAGTATAGAAAAGATATATTCACATTTCGTTCAAAAAGGGCAGCGGGCTCTCGAATTAGGTTGTTTTTTGAAAAACGAATACATTTAGAATAAAAAAAAGAAGAGAATCATCGACAAACGGGATCTCAAACGTCACTCGGCCGCATGTAATTGATCCAGGATGTTTTATCTTGATAAGCCCTTTTATATGTGCCCCCGACGCGCTACCCTCCCGTTGAATACAGATAAAATCTTTTAAAAAGGGTTGCCAAGTAAAGATATCACTTAATTTGTAGCCTCTCTTTGTAACTGGAATTAGGGATTTATACAAAACACATCTCTTTGTCCGCAGTTGCTTTTTGCGGGGTTAAACTGTACGCCCGAAGATACATCCGATTTTTTAAAGATTAGATTCTTTAATGTCTCAATGCTCTGTAATCTGTATCCTTAGTATTTTTGAACAGCATTTAGGGCTTATCCTCTTAGCCGTTTTTTACTTTTTGTTCGCTTTGTTCGGAGATATCAAAATTGAGACAAATGAATGACGCGTGTGCCTAAAATCGCCTCGGCGTTTATCTTTATGTTTAATATACAATGCAAACGTGATTCGAGTATTAGCTTCAAAAACCTCATTTAAATTAATCTAATAAATCGGACACTTACCTCTGTCAACGATTTTGCCAAATAAGTTCTTCCCTCGTAGGAAGTTTCTTGTCGAGCAGTTCCATCTTCTGAACTTGAACTGGTGTTGGCACTCTACAACAGCCATACTGGCGCCTTTGGCAACAGCTGCTAGCACGCCAGGGTTCTCCCTGGCTAGTCGTCTCTGCTTCCGCCTGAGCGTGGCGTGCACGGCGGGGTCCATGTACAGAACTCCAGGCGATATCGGCGATAAGTTATTTGGTTCTCCCGCTTTGGCTATGCCCCTGCGAACAAAGAAAATATTGCTAATAAAAACCTTAAAAAACCGTACGTTGTCCGAGCACGATAAGACAGATTTTTGTCACTGTCGCGAAGACAATGCCTGTTAAAGGGTTCCAGGGGGATAAAAAAGACAAACAGAACCCAAACGCCACTTAAGGCAATGGGTGCAACTCGAAATGAAATGCTCATTTGAAAAGGTAAAGACAACAAACAATTGACGACCGAACTGTCAATCCGCAGACGTTTAGATAAATATTTGCGTCGCGCATTAATCCTTAAGGGCCGAGCGGGTAAACACTGGCTGAGAGCGATCGAGATCACGGCGTGTTGACTCGGCCGCGGCTCACTATTCCACCGACAATAAAAAAACCACCGCGTGCACTCTCGCGCCGCGCCCTGCGCCCTGAGCTCTCAGTTTGGAACGTTGGAAATCGTATTACTTTTCTATTTGCCTTTCTTTGTAGTCGAGTGTTACGTAAATATGAACGTGTTCGTCGGAAATTCTCATTTCCTTCGAGAATTCATGGAGACGATGCGACGGCTTTAACATTTTGTGCGCGCTTAAAACAACGCCAGCTCGAAAGTGTTTTGACTCGCGGTGACTTAATGCAAACAGTTGTATCGACATAAACGTAGACGGAGTCGATTTTACTAATTATACTTGACTAATTATGGAGATTACGTCAGATGGGCGTAGGTGGACAGTCGATAGCGCGTTTCTCGAGCGATTGTCGATCGTTTATAAATAAATTAGCACCTATATTAGCTTATTCTATATCCGGCGACGCACGGTGGCGACACGTCACGACGCGACACTATCATCCTTTATATTAAACGATACACATTGAAAGTTTTTATGGCCAGATTATTCGAGTTTTTATATTTTTTGTGTGCCATTCTTGTGTGGTCATGTTATGGTTGATCGTCCAATGGAGTATAATATTAGATAAACGGCTTCATTTATCATTATTGCACATTATATTTCAAGTTTTTTAATATAAATTAACTCGTTATTTTGGTTATTTGTGAGAGGAAGTAATTTTTTTGTCCGTCGGCCCACTAATAGAAGTCACCGCCTATTAATTCGGCGTTCGAAATTTCTCACTCATCGAGACAGATTTATTGATATTGGCGTGTGGATGTGCAAACAAATTATATAGGTGATAAATTAATTTTCAATAACACGTATGATATAAAAATCGACCGAGCGATCGCGATCCGTTAGTAGTAGTAATAAATTTGACACCTACGATAGTTTTGAAACAAAAACCGAGGATGTCCATATTTGCCTGTCCATAATATAAGGTCCTTTGCACTTGTCACGTTGGTAGAAAACCAAATAATGGTACAAGCCGCGAGGTCCTCGGGAAAAAATCCTGAATGGCTTTCACGAGCAAACGTGATGTTTGGACAGCGATAAAGCCTGTGTGAATGTGTCAAAATATCAAATATTGTCTTTGGCCGACTTGTGCCTTGTTTGAGTAATTAAGCGTCATTACTGTGGCATTTTGATGACAGCCGAGTGTTTTTTATTTCAGTCTTTAATGCAGTTGTGTGACATTTACATTTATCTTGGGTAATTGTGGCTCTTATTCATTCTATCTGGCCTTACCCCATATTTATATGGGGTCAGCTTGATATGTTATGTATTTTGCCATAGATTTGACTAGCCACCTATATAAAAAGGAAGCCTAAAATAAAATAGTAGCGAGAAAACATGTTCACAAAAAGAACTGTCAGTATTTTAATTACCCGAAAATATAGACACGTAGGTATTGTAAAAAATATAAAATACAAGTGATTATACATACATTGTACAGAATTAAACGTCATTTACTTTTCCACTTATCAGTATTAATTTATCCGCATACGCGCTAAAACTCAGAGATATCAGCATCAAATCCACTTCCTTCAATACGACAGCGACACTTGCTCTTAAACGTATTCATTTTGCCCACGAGTTCTGCATACAAATCAGCCCTTTATTATTTAATTTGTTGACTTCTTACGAGGCGTCAAAATATCAAAGCTACACTACCATAGTACTACGACCCTTGGCTGTATATAAAGTGGTTGAGATCACGTGTCTTCGTATTCTGGTTAGGTTTATCTGCTGAATCGTGGGGCCAGAGATTTTGGCCGTAATGTAATATGGGCTACGCGTGATGCATACGAATGAACCAAGGTGTGGCGATTTCTTTTGTGCTTGAGGCGATATGTGTGGATTTTATGGCGCGATTGTCCCAGTTTAAGTGTTTCTGGGCCCGTAGGCTTAGTGGAACAATTTCCGGGTTAATGTGCTGAGTTTTACATAAAACATTGTGTAATAGACTCATCATAATTTGCTGCTAATGTGTTCTTTTGTTTTATAGTTTAGCATTAAGTTCAAAATTATATACGTTTGTGTGTATTTAAATGCAAAAAATTTAATGTAGTTGGAAAATAAAAATTCTTAATTATGCTTTGTGTTTTACAGTTGAAGTAATACATAAACTTTGATAATGTTTTGTAAATACAACTTAAACAGCTCCTTCGAATACGGATGCGTCTAATAGCAGATATCAAAAACTACCACAATTCGCTCCGAAAACATATTCCAATAGCTTCTTTTTCTATGTCTTTGAAACAATTTAAATTTTCATTCTCCTTAACAAGTTCAATCATTGCTGTCTTTAAACAGAAGTAATTTACCAACATAACAACAAATTGTAGCAGGCGGAATGTGTAGTCTAAGGCCCAATTGCACAAACTAACTTAACCATAACTTTGACTTTGAAAACGTAAATTCCATACATTAGCAATGTCAAATACGTCCCAAATGTATGGCGATGACATTGTCAAAATTAAAGTTATCGTCAAAGTTAGTTTATGCAACTGAGCCTAAGATTGCGGGTTCAATTCCAACGTTTACCTTAGCTTAACTTTTATATTACATTTTATTGGAATAATATATTTGGAATTATTTTTATATTAAGCCAATATTCCAATCTCCAGAATTAAACCCACCTATCTGGTTCCACGGAGCTATTTAAAAACATATAGTGCAGTAACACAAGTATCATATTATAAATTGAATGACAAAAACACGCAGCTTCCGGCAGCTGGCCTGAGCTGTAGGTAAGTGGATAAGGACCTTAATGTTTTATTTGGTTTTGATTTAAAAACGTAGGTATCGTATTATAAAGGGTAATTGTTTTTAAAAGGTACTTAGTATTGTTGTTATTGTTTTAAATTGTCTATAATTTAAAATGTATTTTATTTTGTATTTAAATTAAGTGCAATGAAATAATTATAAATAGGTATATTATATTTTATGGGATAAATTATGTCAAATCAATTATAATGTTCAATTGAAGGTTTTTATGAAATTATGCATTTTTAATTTTGATATTATTATATCTTTTACCGACGGAACGCTGAATACATTTAATGTAATAAAAGAAATACGTTATTGTATACTATAAGTTACCTATTAAAAATATTTTAATTTAGCTAAAATTATGTTACAAAAGAGCGTATTAAGCTTCAAGTACTAATAACAATGATTAAAAATCCAACCAAAGTTTATCTTTTTATAGCAAAGAACGTCTTCTATCATCTTACTTTTAATAAAAACTAGGATTAAATGAAACTCTTTTGTTAATAATGAAATAATAATTAATTATAACCTACTGACACACTTTTTATAAGCTTTACATCAGAATTATTGTAGAAAGTTGATGATTTTGTACAAAGAATTCACGCGGCCGTCGGCTCTCGGAACAGATACTATCACGATTTGATTACTGTTTTATAAGACTTTTAATATTTTGCAAAATGTAATGAACATTAACTCAAAAGATTAAGTTCTTCATAAAATTATTTATGGTATAAATCTTTTGGTAATCTTTGTCACTATCGCAGGCAATAAAAATTATATGCAATGTTTAAAATGATTATTATTTAAAATTGAATGATTATTATTTTTGAATTAATTAATGATAGAATTAAAATAATATTTCAATTCAAGATTATAATAATATTTCAATAATTATACGCGGTTTGTGTCATTTGCCGACGGCGCGTTTAATCACGCCTTCTCGTCTTTAATTTTTCGTGCCTACAAAAATAAATTAAGTTAAATATTTTGATTGATAATAAAAGCACAGTTGGATTTCTAAATTAAATATAAATATTTTTTAAATTTTGAATGTGTCTAATATTACGTTTCTATAACACATTTTTTTCTGTATAATTAATTAATAATACAAACAAGCGTAAGGCATATTTGTACAGTGCAATAAGCACGCGCCACTGTATGTTTGCTCTGATAACACTTTGATAGCACAACATAACTTATAGAAATGACATTCAATATTTATTTCATAAGGTTTAGGCAGATTTATCTACGGCGTCATATAATTATAATTTTATTTTTTAAGTAAATTATTTTTTAAAGGAATTAAGATTGGCCAGTTTAATTTGTTTGACGTGTTATTAATAATAAATTTAATAATACATAGATAATCTTTGTGGCACAATTATCAATCCAGAAATGTCGTTTTTTATACAAAAAGATATTACAATGAATTTAGTGTATCATTGTCAAATGGAAATATTTTGGCAATTAAATTAAATATAAATCAACTTATGTATTAATAATTATATGGTCTAAAACTATGCATGTCTTCGGTGCAAAAGAAGTCCTTTCATATTAATACTATAAAGGGCAACTGCAGTTCAAATTTAGAGTTCACTGGCAAGAAATTATTGAGATAATTAATTTGAATTGTAGGCGTGTTTAATGTAAGTAATTTAAAGAGCAGTAGAATAATTTATAAAGCAGTTACCTACTAGGTATATAATTTTTATCTTTGTATCAATAATCCTTTATGATTTAGGAGAATATTACGGTCTGTGTAATACCGATAATGTGTGCGTATAAGTTGATTAGGAATGACTAAATGAGTTGTCAACTTATTCACACCAGGTATATACCTACCTATACTAGCTAAGTATAGCGCAAAAACTGAACCTTAAGCTTTCCTATTTATAGTCGTATTTTTACTATGCCTTATAGACTCTCACAGCTAACCAACGCTGTAATTTATATACCTAAAGTTCTAGTTAAACTTAGTACCTACTAAAATTCCTAGAATTAATAGTCTATGCCGCAGTCGTATTTTGACAATGTTATCAAGCGCTGATAATATTTTTGTTTACTGATTACAGTAGCAAATAGTTTATAATTATTTTAGGGGACTTCCCGATGTACTAAATTGTTGCTGTTTCTTCCGTACGATATTTTTTGCACTGTATAGTGTAGATATAGATTTCTATAACTTATAAATCTCTGCATGTGTCATCTTTCTAGGTTTCTCTTTCCTTTAAAAAAATAAGAAACAAATAGTAATAATTTTGACAAAATCTTTGATTAAGGCTTTGAAATAAGATGACTTCAACTGTTATTTCTCAAGGAAAATCTTCAAATTAATAAAGTTAAAAAAGTGCGTGCATATTCGGCAAAATTAACCGATGCTAATAAACAGCGTAAATTTCGAAAACGACTGCGTTATCATGATCTTAATTAAAAATTTACGATCCGCCACACGAATGAAATTCTTCGCGCATCGGCGTGTACAATTTGCCCGAATTTAATGTAAACTTTTGATACATAACTAATTAGCGTAGTATTTATGCGTTTGATGCGACTTTTAAACGTTCCGTGTGAGTTATGAGCTGATTTCGGCATGTTTTATTTGTTTTAAATTTAAATAAATTTTCAATAATTTTATTGCGAGTAGTTTCGCCGCGGTTCAGGCGGTTTTATTTTTTAATTTTGTGACCTTTAAATATTTATTATTATCACTTTCGGTTTCATTCGTTTCGCGCGGAGAATATATCTGAATCTATGAATTTAAATTAGAACAGTTTTCTTTATGGAATTCACTGTATTTCCATGTTAGTCAGTTTGTGACGTTTCGCTTCGCAAAATGCACTAACTTAACATAGACAAAACAATCAAACCGAAATAATCACTTTAAAATATATTAATCGCCAACAAGACGTTCGAAATTCAAATACAATTCTATTCGAATAAAAACTCTATACAAATATAATAAGGCAGGTCGCATACCAGCAGTGATAGTGAGTACAAATAGAGAGTTGATGCTCCCGTCAGTCATCGGGACGAGAGCATGCCACCTTCCACATTCATACGAATGATAACATGTGTTACTCGCGATAAAAATGTTTAGTTACAAAAATAGTTTTATTGCGTGAACTTTTTGCTCATCAATTTTGATCTATCGTTTCTTAATGTTTTGTTATTACTAATATTCATTTGACGTCCATGTTTAGTTTATATCAAGTGGATTTAGGTTGTTAAATCAATGATAGTATATAGGTATTGCATTGGACTTAGATTGTCAAAGATTTTTAAAACTTGCAATCCTTAAGTCGGAGTAGTTTAAGCGCCCACAATAATATTTATTAGTACAATAAGATTCTTTAAAATGATGTATTGTTAAAATAACGATTCTTGAAATATCCATTAATGATTTATGAGGTTCAAAATCACTCCTACACATAAAAATTTGAGGAATGAAAGATTTAAGACAGACGCCAATCTATAAAACTGAAACGGATTTTAGTTGTTTTTCATAAAGCGAAGATTACAACAATTTGTTTTTATGACCGCAGTAGTAAATGTCTTGCGTTAACCGAGATATATACCTGACCACGTAACAATAGCATATTTTTATTTAATTTTTGAGATATTGCTTGTATAGTCTAGAATATTCAACAGATGGTTAACTTTTTATAGTTTTGTACAACAAACCTTGTACTATTGATCTTGTTTCGCTCGACTTGAAGGCAGCTTTAAGACATTGAATTTTTAAAACTTAATGTACATGATACTTCGTGCAGGGCTATATCTATACAGTGTGTATATCAATGATGATTATCTCTCAGTATTCCCCACAATGATGTCTGCCAACAAAGTCGCAGAACTAACAATGGGCACAGCAAATAGTTTCATACATTGTTACCGCTATAAATCATAAAGGCAGGGATTATTACTCGCAGGAACGTTAATTTTTAATTCGGATTGCGCATTAAATTTTAGTGCGCCATTATCGATCTCGCACGGGAACGCGTATATCGTTTAATGGTCCGCTAATCACGTGCATGTGGGAAATATGTTACATCTGTCAGTGCGAGAAACATTGTATCATTGCGGAAGAGCGCGGTCAGCTTTATTTGAAGTAAACAATTGACTGTATACGGCCGCCTTAATTTGCGATGCAGATTTTTATCGATTTTTTAAATGTGTACAGGTTGGTTAATACTAGTTATATTTGGAAACATTTAAGTCGGCATATAAGGTGAAATATATTTCGATAAGAAGTGATAACTGATTAATTGATTTTTTTAATATTTTTTTCATGCTAATCACTTAGATATTTGATGGATGTAAGCTATAAATATAACACACTAAGCGCAAATTTCAAACTTGAATTATCAGTAACAAAATTTTCTAACGACTTCGTAAGCCAATAAATTTGTCTCAGACGAAACCATACCACACTGATTGATCAATTAGAAAATGAATGCCATTCCGATAGCAATCAAAATCTATATTACTCTTACAACAAAATCATGAGCTAATAATTAAAATGACGTGTTTAACACTCAAGTACGGGAAATGAACGAGTCACGAACGATCGGCCGGCATTATAGCGCATATCACTTGTTCACTTCAAAGATATGTTGACTACACTAATTGGTGCAAATTCGTACTTAACATAAATTAGATCTCACTGAGAAAGCAAGACGACGTATATTTTAATTTAGTCTGCAATTAGATCTCACTGAGAATACAAGATATATGATTTTGTGCGGTGAATGATGCGGATTGACACTTAGCTCTTAAGTGAAGGATAAATTAATAGATACAAAAGTGATGATAGAAATTATTCTACGACGGAATGTTTGGAATTTCTAACTACTCACTGGCTGAATTATTTAACTTTAAATACATTTATCTGACGACCAACTGAGTGACTACAGTTTTGACTCAAGATATACTACAAACTCGAGGTCTTACTACCGATGGAATAACACCAAAACTCATGTTTTGACAGAACTTACACTACGGAATCACAAATTTTAGAATGACGCCGATAAGCATCCAAACATCACTTACCAACTCGTCCACACACCAAGCAATTGAATGACAACAAAACACTACTAGCCGAGAACACTCAAACATCAAATATATGGAATTCGTAATCTTACCACCACATACTGCCTCGTCCCCTCCGAGGCTTGTTGGCAGCGTCGCACCTCAAACACAGAACAGTGATCACAAACAGCCACAGACAGTTCATTCTGGGAGGGGCGGAGCGCGGACTCCACATGAGCGTTAGCTATCGAGGCACGGGCGCGTCTGGCGATCAGCGCGACTCAGCCGGGCGGGTCCATGGTGGGAGGCCGTACCTGCAACCACCGCCCGATTCGTCTCGCACTTTTTTTGTAACTCATTATTCTTAGGTAATGTTGCGATTCAATTGATGGGTACTGATTTTTGTAAATTATGTATTGATTGGGATATATTTTTTGGGAGGTGTGAGTGTTGAAATTATTTTATAATTATTCCGAAAATGTTTCACTATTTTAATGATATCTAAATGACGGTGTTTAAATGGTATTATTTGTTATAATTTGAATAATATAATATTTCTATTTAAAATATGATTTATGTAGAATCAACAATGCATCCTTTTGTTTGTATGCGCTACAAATACTTTTCTTCATTGGAACATTACAAACCAGTGTTATTTTGAGCGCATCTTACAACTAATTAGACACTTACATATATAATAAATACATTATACAACGATTTAACTAGAAAGCGAAAATAAAGCAATACTACTTGAAACGGACTAAACGACTTTTTTATACCAGATGTTATATTTTTATATGAAACATTAATTATTTTTTGTAATACACAATTATTTCTTGTTTCTGTCTTTTACCTAAAAATAAACTATAGGTCCTATCTAAAATTTAATTAAATTTTTTATTTACAAAATATCGAGCATTGTGCTAGTACATTTGCGTTGGTCGGTGCGCGTGAGTCGGCAGTAGTCGGGGCGCGGTGGGAGGGGCGAGCCGGCCAATCAGCGCGAGGCGAGGCTGCGCGCGCGCACTCGTGCTGCGGCCGCGGACACGTGGGCCCGTCGCCCACGCACTACCACCGACCCTTACGCTCCAAATTTAAATATTTATTATTCTTTTTTATACTTCCAGCCACCACTATTTTGAATAAAAAGATGAGAACGAGCCTATACAACCTTAAATTTAAATAAAATCACTGGCGAGACATAAAAAATATTATAAATGTTACAAAAATTTGCTAGAAATGTACAAACATATTTGTGGATATTACATTAACTTATATTAAAAGAATATACAAGGTATTTTATATTATTTACTACGGCAATAATAGTATTCCATTATATATTACAATGTAGAATAAGGTCTAAGATATGTTAAAGCTAATAAAAAAATAAATAAGTTGATGTTGACTGCTACGCGTACTACGAAGCGTTGCGTGCCCTTATAAAGATTTCAACGCGGGCGGTCCTACCAAAGCTCACATTTTCTTTCTAAATTGATTTCTTTAATATTGCGATTTGTCATATTTTTGCATTTGTGTCTCAAATTAAAATGTATGTATATGAACCATTATGATTGGAGAAACAAATATGTTTTTTTTAAAGTAAATGTAAGTATTTACTTTCATCTGTCGTTTTTTGCAAAATTCTATGTACCTATCGTTCCTATATTATGATTGTTCCTATCAATGTATAACAACATGAAAGCATAATGACTCATATACTTATAATGAAAAGATTTTATACTAAGCCACGGAGTTATTACCGTTCTGTGAAACAAAATCAGCATAAAACAAAACAAATCTGCTACTAAACAAAGCTGAAACTAAATGAAAAAAAAAAACATCTTTATTAATATATTATGCAGTTACATTTACCAATTACGAGCATATCTGTAATTCAAACTGCAATAGGATAGTTGCCCCTTGCTACTAGCCCATTAGTACTAAGATTAAAACTTAAAACAAATATCTAGTCAAAACACAATTAGATTTTCCGTGAAGAGCTAAACTCGCTACTTCTCGTTTTATAGTAACGAGAGTTTTATAGTAAAGATGATGGTCGGCGGTGATCACTTACCATCAGATGAACCGTTTGCTCGTTTGCATCCTTTAATATAAAAAAAAATAGGAGGGATATTGGACCTCCTGCAATTTTACTCAGCGATCGATACTTGACAGCAAAACCTCAGGATTACTTCGGTTTTCTATGACAATGGTTTCACCCTGATCGAGCTAGCCTAATATTACTACAATATACCTTGTGATCACACTTTCTGTATCAGCCCATATACGTCCCACTGCAGGGCACGGGCCTCCTCTACAATCGAAAGTACGATTAAGTGGGATTAGGCCATATAGTCTACCACGCTGGCCTAGTGCGGGTTGCCTGTCTTTACATACCGTAGAAATTCTTTAAAATCGCCACGGTATGCAGGTTTCCTCGCGATGTATTCCTTCACCGTTATAGTGCGTGGTGATTGACTATCAATACTCACATAACTCCGATAAGTCAGAGGTGTGCCCTGGGATTTGAACTCGCGACCACCGTGAACATGTTGGCAGTCGCGTCTGGTCCGTTACCAGGCCACCACGCACTTTCAAATCATAACATACTGCCACAAAAACAAACATGTTTTTACAAAACAGAGACTAAATAAGTGGTGTTAAAAAATGTATGAAAAACTCAGCACGCGCCTACACACGTGGTCGTCATATGTCGCCACAGTTAATTGAGCGCCCATGTACCGACAGATGTTGCCTTATTGATTTCCGATGTTATTTTTTATATAACTTAGTGTAATGGGGACATATTGGTCTCTTGGTAGAAATGGATCGTGGGATGAAAAATGGATGGCATCGCCAGGTGATATTTGTATGAATGTTTTGATTTTTATAACATAAATTTCGAACTGAAGTCGATTTGTCTCGTTGTGTTTTGATTTGAACACTGAATTCCTTGGACAAAATATTCACAAACGGTAGGTTCAATGATGTAATATTAGTATGGAATGCTTGGGCCTTGGATTAATTACTGCAAGGTGAAAAGAATACATTACACAGAAAATAACAATAATTCGTTAGCACCAATATCTAATATTTGATTTTTTTGTGTGTGTGCAATAAAGTGTATATAATAATATTCTACTATAAATACTAATCTAGTTGGTCTCTAAGGGCAAAATACCTATATAGTTAGATTGTATCATAAATGAATATTTTACTTTCACAAACCGAAGTACGAAAAGTAATCTGCAATCTGTAAAAGCACCTAATATACGAGTAAAAGTCAATAAACCCAATTGGCATATCCCTTTTCTCCACACAATAAGCTGTTTACCCAAAGAACATCGTGTTTACGCGTTTACTAAGACACTACTGAAAAAAACAACAGCCACCCGCTAAAAACAAACTTTACCAACAAAAAATATCTTATGATTCATAGCTCACTTCCCATCCCTCGCTTATCTCTTACGAAACGCAAATATCACTCCTCTAAGACAATACAAAACTTTACAAATAAGTTCTATAAACCAGCAACGAGAGACGCCTAAGTCAACAAAGTTACATTCAACCTTATAAAAAAATAAATAAGGCATAAAATCGATTGTGCAAACAACCAGACATCAGTCTCGTACTTGTTCATTGTATCTTTATTGCTCGGAGTGAGCGTAAATATTAAAGTTTTATTATGTTTAGAAATAGGCGCGGTAGTATTGAGACGAACCGGTGTGGTCGCCTCCCATAGTGTATTAGTGATAGGAAAAAATCCATCCGCCCCTTACGTTTTATGGCAATGACAACTTCAATAAGTAGCCGTTCAATTTCCTCCGGGAATTGTTAAGGCACCGCCAAATTCAACACTTTGGCTGCCAGCAAATGATTTATACCTCGGGTATATTTGATAGCCTTAATGAAAATATACGGTGTCATCTCCCTTTAATCCTTATTTCATGGTGTTGATATAATGGAATATTTCTGTCGATTGGGTTCGAATTTTTTAGATCTTGAAGCGCTGTGAACTGCTCTTTCATTGTGATAAAAAATATATTGCCCGGCGTGGTAAATGGTTGCGGTAATTATGAAACCATCCTTTGTAATTATGACATCTAAATAAAAATTTTCGTTTCTTGTTTTTTGTTTTTTGTTATAATAATGTTATAATATATTAGACTATATCATTAAAAATATTACTATACTGCTGCTAAATTCAACACAATAAAATATTATTAATAAAACCACTAACATAAAACAAAAAAGCCAATGACGTAGTTAATTATCTCAATCCAATCTGCGATTGAAAAGCGAATCTATTAGCCCGCTGTAATCTGTTAAAAATTACTTCGTAGGTGGCAACCGAATGCCACCAAAGCCACGAAATTCGCGGAGGTCTATACCGGCAACCTAGCGTGAGACAATCAAAGATCGCACATAAACAATCATAAGAAATCTCGAATTCATTTCGCATCAACGCCGGTCGGCTAATGGCCGTTCGAACATTGTTTTCGGACTGGCAAAAACCGCAAGGAAAAAAAAATTGAGACATCGAAATTCTTGTCCGCATTTAGCCGCGATAAAATCACCGCCCTCTCGACACCTAGATGATGAAGTTATAGAGCAGATACATAGTCTACTGGGAAAGTACCGATTTTATATTACCTAACAAAAATAGGTATAATTTTCGATGCATTTATATTTTAGAGACATTGAAAACTAGCCATGGATATTATTTTGTCCAAATTCATTTTAATCAATGATTGCATTATGCAAAT
Organism: Deilephila porcellus; assembly: GCA_905220455.2. Classification (NCBI taxonomy): domain Eukaryota; kingdom Metazoa; phylum Arthropoda; class Insecta; order Lepidoptera; family Sphingidae; genus Deilephila; species Deilephila porcellus. The sequence continues at coordinate 12,367,893 of LR999974.1, forward strand.
AAAAATATAATTTCAGTAAAATCCATTGACTGCTATGTTGTTAATATTAAGTTTAGTAAATAATTAGTCCCAAATTGGACTGTGTAAAAGGCAAATAAATAATTATATGGACGAATAAATTATATTTTTACATTGTGTGTGCTTTACCATATGTTTTAAAACCTATCGCATGATTTCGTGACCAAAATGGTAGTAATATAATATTCAAAATCCGTTCACGGAATGACGCATCTACAAATATTTTAGTCTATCCCACGAATGATATATCGAGCGCTCATCTAGACTAATAGCGTTTTAATAATCATGGGTTAGTCATTGAGAATACGGCACCGGACAAAAAGGCGTGAGTGATCCCTGTTCGGTGGAAAAAAAGTTCGATAAAAAGTGTTACCTACCTACCGATTCCATAAAATTCCATTCAGGTACAGTCGTCATGGAATTTTGACTACTAGAAAATAAAATACAGACAAGTTCTAAAAATAATGCACGAAGAGAGATGAAAGTGGATGAAGCAATTTAAATAACATGTTAATTTCGAGCAAAGTCCAGAGTCTCTGTCTACCCCAATGGGATACAGGCGTGGGGATTATATATTTAAGTTCAAAATATTGACTTAATTTAAGCATTTTGTGTGTATCGATGACAGAATAATTCGTTATTGCAGCATTGCAGTTTAGTTACTATATTATTTGTATGACCTATAATCCGGGCTTAGATGTTTATGTAATGTGTATTTGTAGCGTCGGTAAAATTCTAAAAAATAAAACACAAATGTAAAAATAAAAAGAAGTTAAAATACTATAACACTTATGTTAAAAATTAACAAGATATTCCCACTAGTATACAAATGCTCGGCATTTGGATCACAGATGAATGTCAACAATGGATAACTCAAGATGCTTTAAAGACCATAATAAGTCGTCGATGCCAGATGTGGTCAAATAACTGCATTCGCTAAGCCAAATCAGACATTTTATGACCAAAAATGTCGTCAATAATATTATGTACTAATAACTAAAATTTCGTGCATTCACCAATTCTTATTAGTTTAGTATTATTGACCTCTTTACATATTTAAATTGTAATGGCCTTATTTATAGACAGTTTTAAAACCTATTTTAGTTATCGAATGTTCTGTCTCCTTAACTCACACTGAATTCAAAAGTTTTCGAAAGGGACAAAACATCCGATAACTAAAATAGGTTTTTAAGCGGTCTATAAATAAGGCCATAAGAAATTAAATAAAAAATCTTCTATTCGTCCCTATCCCATACTCACTATTCTTTCAGTGTTGTTTGAAGCAATTTCCATGTGAAAGAATTTGCCTTTTTTAAAGACGATAAAATTAAATAAAAATTATAATTTATAATAATAACATTTTGAAATTTTAAAAAATATTAAAAATATTTTTTTCCTGGCGCTACTGTCGTATAAATTTGAGTATAGTTCTCATCTATGTATTGTAAGTATTATGTCAATCAGAAGCTGTGGGTGAATGTCAAGTACTAATTACTGGCAGGCAATATAGCCTCACCTTGAACGTCTGGCGCGTAAATGGTTTTTAAATATTCATTAGCACTTTTTTATTTTTATATCTGTTTTCTTTAAAACATTTTGTATTTGGAAGTAATTTTAAATATGTACATTAAAATTAAAACATGCTACAGTGCGATGTAAGTAACATAAAAAAAATGAGCGTCGTGATGTGGGTATCAAAAACCTCGAGAGACTTTTGTAGATGTAATAATAGGTACTGGAGATAATTGTTTGACACTAGCACTTGTCTTTGCAATTAATATTTTATTTATTGATCAATACTGTATGACACTGCCGTCTGATGCCATTCGATAATCTGTCTGGACGGCATTAGCACCTATCACCAGGTGCAATGCAGTCACTATGCCATGCCAGATAAAAAAAATACACCAGAGTGTATAGATATAATGCCAAACGCATTCTCTAACAGCCAACCTTTGAGTGATGCAGAATATCACTAATACAATAGTTTACGCAACATACGCACCGATGCGAGGTGTGTTTATGAAAGGACAACATGCGATCACTATTGTATGACCGAATATGCTGGGCCATACTTTTAAAAGCAGCAATCCATTACTTTTACTAACACCATCAGGTGTACGTCATTACCACGCCCATATAAAAAAAAATTAGGTACTGCGAAATGCTTTCATTTTCGGTTGCCAAGGACTTAACAGGTCAACGTACCTTTCCAAAAACAGTTCTAGTGACTTCCTTCTTCTAAAACCAGTATTGCCTGGAGCTCTAGAGATTTCACTTTCGTCAATCCATGTGAGCATTCTATAATTGCTATAACATCCGCGCCGCACTGGTTCAAGGCCGTAAACACGAGCGAGACATGTCAAAACATGAAAGAAATCGGTTTAGTAGTCATTATTGTCTACTGTTGAACAGTGAACTGTTGGTTCTGAATCTTTTTTTTTTATTGTCGAGACGAGCATGCCGTTTGCCTGATGATAAGCGATACGACCGCTCATGGACAGTATCAAAACCAATACCATGAATTACAAAGCAATGCTTGGCATTTCACTGCTCTCAACATCCTGAGTCATAATATGTTAAGTCTGGCTACAATGTCTTTCAAGCTGGAACACAACAGTGCATTTACACTGCTGTTTGGCGGGAGAAATAGACATAGCGGTGGTACCTACCCAGGCGGCCTCTCACATATGAGAGACCTACCACCAGTAAAGCCTCATTGAAGTTCAAAATCTACCTAACGCTAAAAGCTCTATTATTCACAGGACATCCACTACTTCACATAGAAATCTTCGAAAGAATCCCTGATATCCTTATGGCTATTTATTAAAAACCCACCCAAATTATTGGGCCAAGAAATAGATCAGCCATGACTCATCCTGAAGGTCATCTGCCCAAGGTCGCGTCTGTGTGATTAGGTCCAAGACAACATTTTAGCCCCCCTGGCCTCACGCTAGGTTGGCCCAGGTAATTAAAGGCACACATTTAGGACTCACTACAGACCAAATAAGATTTTGATTCGTATAACGCCAGACGATAATAATTTATCATGTTGGTTTGTGTTTTGATTGCGGTATTGTTTATTTATATTCCGTGTTTATTGCTTATAATAAGAATAGAGTTAGATTATCGTTGGATTGTGGTCTGAGTTTTATAGCGGAGTAATTTATTTATGGCACAATTATTTTGTAGACTCTTGCCGATTGTTACATTAAAGTAAATTATTATTTCGTAGTCATTTCATGCCCGAGATACATAAGCAGCTTAAATTACAGAAAACCTCCGTTTTCTCTTAATTTTTTACTTGACCCCATCTATACTACAGTGGAGTCGAGGCAAAAAAATTTTGAATGTTGCAGAAGTATTGGCCATTAGACATGCATTTATCGATTCATTCATAAAGGTTCTCACATTCAGGAATTCCATTGCTCTTTGTATGATATGTATACATTAAAAGACTATTACTCATTGGAAATTCCTCAAAACTCCCGGAGGAAGTGCGCAGACGGATGCAAGTCTCAGCACTTGAGGTGGGCCGAGTCTGGGGGCAGACGAGCCAACAATAAAGTAATTGATCCGTCAAGCGCTGCCCGCGGCCAGACCACACCGCAACGCCTTAAACACGTTATTTTGCGATATTCACAGCCGCGCAGATTTATGAAATTATAGACAGATGGGGTGTGTAGACGTGGGAATATTTTCAAGTGAGGCTAACTTAGTTACTAGGCAAAATGCCAAGTTGTTTTGAGACCAAATTGCCTCCCGTAGTTACTGTTATGGGTTACCCACGTCACAAGCTTTGGTGTATGTGTGATTAGTAATAACTCTGTGACTGTTGAATTAAGGTTCTGATACGATAGAATAGTGATGAGCAAGTATAATGGCTACTACTACTAATTTATAATTATCGCCCAAAATCCAGAGGTACTTGTATGTGGCGATCTAACTCTGCAGCTTCCTAAGACATTTATTACCTCCTGAGTGGACGTCCAGAGCTCGTGGTCTCCACTCGAATTCTTTTCGACCCAACCACGTGTGATTCTTACGCCCAGAGGACAATCAGTTAAATAAGTATAAGGACTGATATAAACCTGGTGTTTCTAACTAGATTCCTATATCTACACTGCGGTTGGCACAACATGAAGTCGCGGTAACAACAAAACACATTTTAATATAATTAAGACGCGTCCAAGTTCGCGCCGGTGGGCCCGGCCGCCCGCTCTTAATTTATTACACGCCGGGTTAAAATGTTGCCAGATTTGTATTAATAGATATATTAGCCGTAAATCTCGCAAACAGGGGATATTAATGTCGCCGTGACTATTGTAATATGTTAAAAATATTCCCTGTTTTGTTACATTGTAGTTTGTAAGTGGTTGTTTTAATATTGTCGAATTGAGAAAATATTGTAAAAATATATTTTTTTATTTAATGAATAATCTACATTTATGAAGTTTATATCTGGCGTAATAAATGCGCAGTATAATTTCATGCGTGTCAGAGGGAGATTATGAGTCATGATTTTGAATTGATTGCTTAAAGTGAATTCTCCCGGGAAATAACATACTACAGGGAAAACTGTAATCTTTAAATCCCAAGGTTTGAAAATGGATACGTATGTAGCGTCATATAATTCACCAAAAGTCATTAAAGTTACTTAACTGTATATATTCTTGATATAGAACTTACTTATATACATACATAAACTCACACCTTTTTCCCAGAAGAGGTAGGCAGAGGTGCAACCAGAACCCACGTTTCGCCTTGTATTTTCCGTCTCACGATGTGATAGGGGGCGAGCCTATCGCCATATCGGGCACATCTGACTCCAGGCTTATAATGAATATAAAAATCCAATATCACTTTGCCCGACCCGGGACTCGAACCCGAGACCTCAGCTTGGCAATCATACCTTAGTATAACTCCGCCACCGAGGCAGTCTCACTCGAGTCAGTAATATAGAACTTATACCTGTGATTAACAACTACATACACTTATACCGCAAGAAAACAGAGAAATTGAACATAATCTCTAAAAATAATAAATTTATTCCACAAAACATCATCTGTCATGTACTAGCGAAAACCGTCCTCGGTATTTCCGTTTAAAAAAATCATTAAGCACGCTGCCGTAAACTCGATATAGGTAGATATTAGCATAAATAACGATTTTATCTGCAACCGAAACCGAAATTAGGTAGCCATTAAACGCGTGTGGTCAATGTCAACGCTACAAAAACATTATTATAAATCGAAATTAGTGCATATTCTTAGCCAAAACAGGTTTTTTAATTTTTTAATATATCATTAAACTAAAAATTAAAGTTTGATGGTTATTTACGGGATATTATTCTTTTTTTGGAGACTTATTTGATTTTTTGAGCATATTTCTTTTACCTACATAAGCTCATGCCTATATTTCCGAGGAGTTAACCTAACAAAACCACAACAATATTTGACCAAGCTCATTTGCGTCCCAAATGTTACAGGACTAATATTTACAACAGGCCAAATTCCAACACAAAAAAAAAAATATTATAAAAATGTGTCAATTCAATAAGCTTTCGCATCTAAAGTCATCTACTTTAAAGCGTGCCAATTACAGACGTGTCAAATAAGACACATAGACAATTCTCAAAATTGGCCATAGACTCTCTTGTCCTATAATTCGGCGCCAATTCGAAAAAATCGATATTAACAAAGACATCAAACCCTCAATCGCCTCGCGGGAACTAATAGCTGGTCGGTTATACCCCGTAAAGACAGAGAGCTACAACGTCTCACTTTCGACCGTGTGAATCTTTGATCTTCGGCCGGAGGTCGAAAAAAAGAAAAAAGGGCAAGATGGCCGCCATTGAAGAAATGTATCGAAATGTTAGTGTGGGAGCGGGCGCCACTCTTTGTCGTAATAATGAGTCGGTATTTCATGTAATGGCGTACAGTCGTCGGCATAGATTGTTTTATGAATTTTAGTTTAAAAATAAATTACATTCAGTAATTGATTTGATTTTTTGTTATAGCTAAACACTTAATTTAAGACGAGTACAACATGTTATGTGTTGAATAAACAATGTTATTAAAAATAGCTTTACAGTAAAACGTTCTTAATTGTAAAATATTTAACTTTTTAGCACCTGTCTTAACTTCAATCATAGTATAAAAGTAATAAATATATTTTAATTTCCTACTTACTTGCCTAAAGTTAATAACCGATTTGGTAACAAAAATCGGAAACTTCAGGGTTCAAGATGCTTCACCATCTAAATAATGCGAAAAATCTATAGGTACATCGTTAAGGTCATATTAACAAGCTGTGATTCCTAAAGAGTAAACGGCAGCTATATATTCTTTTACATTTATTTGTTACCTTAATTGTATAAAGATTTTAGAAACAAAAACCATGGCCCGTACAATTTTGTGCGCGACTGTATTTCCCGATTGACAAGTGTTAGTTGATTTAGTTATTTTCCATTATAATTACCTTACATTTGAGGTTGTAGCAACATTTCGAATTGATTAAATACAGTAGCTTTATTAATTTAAGACCCCGGGCTCGTTTTGAAAAAAGATAAGGAGTCCAGCTAAATTTTCGTAATTACCTATGATTTCTCGGGATTCAAGTCTCTATTTTCAAATAAATAACTTAAATTTTCTATAGTCTACCCGGTCATTTTCATACGAGGCCCCTTATCGCTATTATCTAGTAATATAGACGAAAGAGCGTCCGGAATCAGAAGCTAAAGAAAAGCACAAAAAGATATAATTAACTAATAGTATTTTTAACACATAAGACACGCTGCATTCCTATCCCAAATAAATACAAAACATAAAGCAATAAAGGGACGAAAGCAGTAAGCAATTCGACAAAGCAATACAAGTTTTGACAAACTAAATGAGCCCTATCTGGGCACTCAATTTATTTTTATAACGCTCACCTACTGGGGCCGTCGTGTTATCACATCGTAAAAGTACCGGAAAGGGCGCACGGTGTACACTCGAATTTGTTAACTTGTAACATTTTGTTACATTCCAAATTCCTGAGGATGATTGTCTTTAAATGTATTTAAAATTATTGTACTTAATATGTATTTTGAAAAATAGTTTTTTTCGCGTTATCTTTCCTCATGAATATCGTACGCTTCGAATCCTGTAATCCTGTATTTTAGTTATAATCTTCCTTTTCATTAAATCATTTAAATCATTTAAATTTCTTTGAATGACTGCCCTTTCTCTCTCCTTTCTTATATGTCCATCCTAAGGTTGCCTGGAAGAGATTGCCTTGTGCAATGAGGCCGCTGATTGTACTTATTTTTAAATGTAGTTATAATCTCTGTTTTTTCCCTGGTGTACAATAAAGAATATATAAATAAATAAATAAATTTCCTACTCCTAGCTCTGATCTACAGACAGGGCTTCCTGTATCTTTAGAAAATATGTTATTCAAGCTCTGGAGTACTCTAGGGCTGAACCAATTTTTGCACTACCTAATAAAACAAAACATATAGTAAAACAAAACATGTATACACTATATTTTCCGTTAAATACATAAATTAAATTCCTTAAAAAACACAAACCGTATGTTTCTACGAATATAATTTAACACTTTACCTTTTTAAACCTAGGTACTTTCAGTTCTCATAAAGGCGTCCATTGATGAAAACCAAACACAGAAAAACACACAAAAACTTCGTGGAAAGTTATCAGATAAGAAATCATTGTTTCCCTAAAACGTAAAATGGGAACGGGCGGTGCTTTTGTCCCGCAAACACAATGGTAAATTAACTAAATCCTTTTAAACGATGGTTCAAAACAAGAGCGGCGATCATCGACAAACACTTTAAAGACACCGCTCTATGGATTTCGTTGTCCACTAAATATTGTGTTGCAAATTCAAGTGAATTAATTAGTACTCCGTTTTATATTTTCTCAAAGGCCAAATTCAGCTTTAGGCCTTATAAATGCTTAAAAAATATGAACTATGATATGGATTTTCGACTATAGACTAAACTTTCGGTATGTTATTTTATAATAATCCAAAACATAAATAAACTATTATTATTTATGATACTGATAGTATGGACACAAAAACAACAATCCGAACTCCACAACACTTGACTCCTAATTAACTAACATACATATACTTCAGAAGAGCCCAAGAAAAATATGTATCTAGTTCTGAAATCACATCCCATTCTATACCAAAGCTATCAAATAAATTCAAGTAAAACATGATATTGGAAGTGTAAATTGGGTTTTTACACTAGTACAGTTACGTGTTTTATTACGGCGGTAAAGTTTATTGAGTAGGTTCCCTTGTGGCACTCGCTTTATTTTTTACAACTACATTTGCACTTATTTCGCACAATACATGTTTAGGTTCCGAGAAGGATTATTTCTAAGCAATTTTATTGCTTTACCCCAATTGTTTTTTAACACAAAGGTAATCCTTTTCTCCCGCCGTGTGTTTGCCAATTTCATTTTGGCTAAATAAATGTTATTGTTAAAAAAGAATTATGGTGGCAATAAAGTGAATGGGTTCAATTGTATAAACATGAAAAAAATAATTTAGTGTTGTTTTATCATGTGCATAGAATATTTTCGGTTTGTCCAGCTTATTGAAGGATTAAAATTTAAATAATGAGCGTAGCTGCGCTGGCTGATTTTAACCACGTAATCTATATAGAGACAACTCAATACAGGGTATATATATTTTGATTGTCTCTGTTCGATTCTTGAATCGGCTGATACCTTTTATTTAAGTTTTCACAAGCATAATTTGCTTGGGACTAGATGTGGTTACGCTTTGCCGGTTACTGCTTAAGTTTTTTAAGAAATGCAACTACAATACAGCAGCCATTCCAATTCTGTATATATATTTGATTACAGTACAAAATATATAATACGCATAGTTAACAATCAAATAAGTTAAAACAGTAATTATAGAATATTGATATAACAGAAAGTATAATAGAGAGTATTAAATATTATCTATTTTTTTTGCTATCTCGATGGCGTAGTTGTACTACGGTACGATTACAAAGTTGAGGTCTCGGGTTACAATCCCGGGTCGGGCAGAGTGATATTGGATTTTCCTATTCATTATCATCCCGGAGTCAGGAATTTGTGCTCGATATGACGATAGGCTCGCCACCTATCACATCGTGTGACTCAACATACAAGGCGAAATGTGGGTGTCCTGGCGGCGCCTCTGCCTACCCCTTCTGGAATAAAAGCGTGAGTTTATGTATGTATGTAGTTGTTTTTTTTTCCTTATGTTTTAATTAAGTATTAATACACCTACTTCAGCTCATCTCTACATCACCTAAAGGTCGACTGGCATTACGTCCGCTTTGTATACTTTTGTTTATGAAGCTTAAAAAATTAAATTTATAAATATATTGATATTGAGATAATATTAAGTGATTTAACTATGTACCGAAAATTAAGCCAAAGAGTTAGGATTTAAAACCATCAATATGCTTCAATGCAAATTGAAGCTTGGTGGTCTTACTCACTTAATTAAAAATTCTTCAAATCATCTACCATTCCCGAAGTACACAACACCGCGGTAATTATAATATCAACTTACAAATACAAACTCGTTCTTTTCAGTAACATTACATAAAAAAGCATTCGAAACTAATTAATCGAAGCGCTTCGAGCAACATTCTTTGACATAAAAAAAATATGTTAACTAATTCAACAAATCATTACACCTCCCACGATACAGGTACACGCATACCGACATTAATAGACACAGCTTTGGAAAATAAAATAATATTCCACAATTAATCTTTGGAACTCACAATGCGTGACAAGCGCTTACTCATTTCGCAAACCAAAATGGACGGACAAAAAATAACAAAGAATGATTTCAACAAATTAGGCGACAAACTCGTCACATTTTGGAAGTAAATTATATTATTTAATGTTTGCGGGCTGATATTGATGGGAATGGGCGGGGCTTAGGGATGTGCCCCGGGAGAAATTGATGTCGACAAAATATATTATTTGCAGATCGGTTTATGAACCTATTTTACATAGATCATACATATGTATACATAATATGTATTGAATATATTTAAAAACCAAACATAATTAATATGTTAAGGAATACTTGTTTAAAGGTTAATAATCTTAATATAAGTAGGATGGTTCCTAGTGCAGTAGCACCTCTTCAAGCATTTTTATATGCAAGCACTTGAAAACGATTTATAGCATGCGTAAAGTGCCGGAGTATTTATTAGTATGCAAATGTACATAGAAAATATGTACCTAAGCTTATTATAATTTGATTGCGTCCAAATTGGTTATAATCACATAATTCTATAGCATAGGTCGGATAAATAATACAATACAACAATTATTCAATTACATTCGCCCAAACACAATATCATCAATATTTCCTATAGTCGTGCAATTCGAAACTATATTTAAAAAAATATAGTGGAGCTATATGGCCATACATTTATCGACAATCTCACCGGCACAACACTACAAAACCACAATTTCTCGAATGAAAATCAGATGAGCGTCACGAATAGACCCACGAGGGTGAGAGGGATTCCTCGGGAAATCATTCCAGAATCATCTATCTCTTTCAGTCCATACGAGTTAGAAAGAGACATAGAATAGGAATTTATTAAAACATTACAGTGTGGAGTATTCATTATCGACGTGTGAGTCCAACACTGCTTTCACGCTACGAACGCCTGAATGGATAATTAAACTATTTTATTTAATACAAACACGCCTTGGTATAGTTTGGAATGTTTTAAACGGCTTTGTAAGGAATACGTATTATGTACAAGTAATCTTTATTTGTTACAAGTGAAATTACAAAGTAAAGGCCTTTTAAAGTAAATACTTAATGGGTGGCAACCCTTTGGGAAAAGTTCTTTGATTTTACGAAATTGATACTTTGTGCATTTTCAATAACGAAAGTAGGGAATAAAGTATAGAACTTCTTGTACTTCTAAGGCAGTTCCTATACTTAAAAATTCTAACTCCCAACTCCAGTTAAACCATGCCAATTAATAATGTACTTCTTAGGCTTATTACTAGTCTTCAAAGTATCTAGATCTTCTTGTCCTATACTTTTCATTCAATATTCTAAACCTAGATTCAACGCCAATTCTCAACATAAAATCAAAAGTTATATAAAGGATGTCCCAGCACTAGACGATACCAATAACGGGAGATAGACTTATCTATGACGGCACAGTAATAAAATAAATTATAGCCCTATCCCCGATAGTTTTCAAGTAACAGCCATTCTAATAAACATTAAAACAAATCTACCAACATTAAAAAAAGCATTGACCAGTGATTTCTATAAATTAATTATTAATTAAATTGACGTTTTGCAATGTGAAATAGAGCTTAAGAACTAAGTACCAAATTTAATCAAAACTAGTTTGTTTTTCAACAAAATTCATCATAGAAGGAATTTTCATTTCCCGTTAGCGGTTTATCGTCCATTTCTGACACACCCTGTACAACGAAGCCCTTACCATTCACATCACAAGTATTTTTTTAAGTATCTCCTTCATTGTAATACACGCCGGTCCGTTTTGTAACATCATAATAGCAATATCCTGTCCATTGATTGTAAAAATTATGAATTTCGGCAATTATGTCTCACCTCCCACGCGATGAACACAAAAAACCTCGCACCCGGCGCATCCAAATTTTCTTAAAAGATCCGACATATCTCTTATAACATTAGATGCAAGTTGTGAGCGAAGGCGGGTATATGAATTTTAAAAAGTTATCTTACAAAATAATAATTAATTGAAATTTCAGCAATTGTTAATTAGAGGTAATTTAAAATGTATTTTTAACTAATTATAGTAAATCTGTATATTTGAGAAATGAGGACAATAATATTTATTTATTTCATCTTTCTTTACACAAAAAACGTAACATATTAAATTTCTTAACTTCCTTATTATGTAAACATCATGTTAAAAGTAACATTGGCAATGTATTACACACATTCTCGTAATATAATTGGATTGAAGCACTTCAAACAGCATTTGTATGGTATCTGTTGTCATTATTAACTTGATGTTGTTTATTCTTACACGGCTTTGTATAGACGCTGCTTTTGATGATAATCACATTGCAGTCTAAAAAGAGAATGGTTACAAACAATCAAATCGGCTTTTAACAACCGCATTACGAAGGAAGTGACTTACAAATTACTTAACAAAAATAAAAATAAATTTAAGTTACATTTCATATTGTCATAACTGAAAATTAACATTCAAGATTTGTTTCGTGGTTATCAAAATCTACGTGAGACTTTTTCGTGTCATAGCTCGTAACCACCAATTAAATAGGCATTGATTCTAGAAACATTCGTCTCTGTGCGATAACGAAACTTGCAGCAACTTATTTAACAGCTGGCCTCTAAACCAACTTAATTACGGACCCTTAAAATAAAGCAATCGTCAATTTATATTTTTGATATTATTATACTATTTTTATTACAATGTTACTAGGATACACTTGACAACAAGTGCAGCTCAATCCAGATGTTGAGATGGTTATCTCACGAAACAACATTTACGTGGGTCACTGCGTCGAGTCCTTAACCAGTGGTCACTATCCAAACGAATATGAATTTCCTACTACCAGCAAAACCCGCTTCAACCTATAAATTGTACCAAACAACAATCAGTAGTTTTTTCTTATTTTTTCCTTTTTGTTGCCTTTGTGCGAGCTAGCGCCGGCTCAAAAGCAACCCCGAAGGTGTTCCAAGCGTAACCCCTGTGAACAATGTAACATATTTATTTTTACGCTGTCCTGTCATGCCATGACACTTTAATAACTGTTTTTCGTAATAGTTTTGCGATTTCGCGCATTCCATTTGACAATGAATGTAGTCTATTTCTTTTTATTAATGGCTTTTGCAAATAAGGTGTGTGGTCCTCAAACGTTCTAAATTATATAATGGATCTATATATATATAAACAAATAAATAAATATATATCTTCACAGTATAACACATTGAATGTTTGTATTTCTATAATAATATGTGCAACCCTCTACATTTTTGCTTTCTTGACAGTGTTGTCGGACATTTGATAACTATTACACGCTTTGCTTCTGTTGGGAACTACTTCGTTATTGCTCTCGTTGTAGTCTATCTGCCATCTTGAAATATCACTATTATTGTTTATTTCTGTCAGCCTATTGATCAGTGCGCCTATGCTTTCTTAATAAAGATTGTAGATTTGACTCATGTATCTTTCTTTAAACTATTGTTAAGATTATTTGGAAACAGAAGATAGCAATTTTCTGACTTATGACAATAGGCCAGTGGCCAGGCTATGGCTTGGTCCATCTTATTTGATGAGGATACGAGATTTTTGCTCTACAATAAGGCGTATATTGACCAAAATATTATTAGTGTACGTTTTTTGTCATAATATGAGAATATTATAAATATCAGAATGTTTTCAACACAGTCTGATAGTTTAACACTCTATGCAGTCAAAGGTCATACAAAGATACAGCACTTGCCCACCATAATTATTTTCGCTTTTGTCTCCCACCAAGACGACCACGGTCCAAGGTCGTTTCTCATGAATGAAACATTTTATTGGTACTAATTCCGTTAATGGGAAGAAAGGGCTTACTGAATGAACTTAAGAACAATAGATTCCTGAGTGCGCCCAATTTATCCCGCGCCTGAGTGGCGCCACTTAACTTGCGTAATGGTTGAAATTTGGATTAACTGTTTACGTTTTTGTTTAAAGCATGGAGAAATGGAATCCAGTTATACCTTGACCAGATGGTATGAGTGGTGGAGCCTTGTTGTACTCTTGGCCACAGAACAAATGAGCCAGTCCGTTCGAGGTGGAATTGGTAAGTCGACATAAAATTAAGGCTCCGCTGTGCTTGCATTTGATATACAGGATTGCTAGAGACTCCACAATTGTTCTCTTTACTTACTCATTCAATATATTATCAAGCCTATAAACTGTTCTCCTTTTTCTACTTGATCTTATCCTACTGACAATAAATCGACACAACATGAGTGTCGGAATAATTTGGCATATTTTACGTTGCTTTCCTGACATTAACCCTCCATCAACCAACCTATAAAATGTTAAAAATGACATAATTACGGCAAAAATAAAACTTTAATCGAAATCATCACATACAAAAACTAATTGAGCCTGTCAAAATAATATCAGGCCAGTAAAACCTAAACAAAACGTCAACACGATACAACACCAATCGTTTGGTGAAGTTTAAATGCAAAATACGAGGTAAGCAATCATTAAGAGTTCTAAAATAATCGACTGACAAAAAAAGAACAGCGCCAATTAACGATATATTTAGGGACCGGGCGTTCAATCAATTCTGCATAAAATGAAAATGTGTTTGAAAAAAATGTTTATTGAAAGCATTAGTTAACATTTTTATTTTGTAATCGTTTCGACATGTGTTGATATCGAGATCGTACGGGCTGATACTGTGAATCCATATCTACCGAATGCAGCGTTAGGGGCTGTGCATATGTAGCGAAATTAAATGTGTTGCCATTGATATTAAGGATACTACCATATTTACTATGTAACAGTTTAACATCATGTGAACAGCAGCTTTGTCTACTATTTGCCTGTATGATATTCTTCAGATTTTCACAGTAAGCACTTTTCTGCAATTCGTTTGGCATAACTGCGATAAGAATTCATAGTATGTGAAATCTGCCAACCCACACTGGCCCAGCGTTATAGTCTAAGTCTGGACTCCTCTCAATAGTAGAATTACCCCATTCTCTATACATGTATCTATTTTGATATAAATAAAAAATTGAGGAGATATGTCAATATTTAATTTTAGTTACAAAATATTATAAATAATGAGAAAGGTTTATCATTGACATCGAAGTGTCAATGCGGTGCAAATGGAATTAAAACGGAAAGCGCACGGGTCGCTGAGACATTCGGCTACATACAGCGATGACGGCCGATAACTTGTGATTGAGAAGTGAAATTACACTTGATACGAGCTAAATATTTGATTACGAGTATGCACAATGACGTAGGATTATGTTGAAAATATGTTCGTGACAATTAATTTACAAAATCTCTCTCAGTTGTCGAAGTTAATGCCAAGCGGTAGAACTGTCATAAAAACAGATTTTAGAATATAAAATAGACTTTAAGCACTGATCCCCATGGAAATAACATTGATATTGTAAATGCTTTACATATCAACGAAAACCCTTGCTTGATAAATATTTATCGACCAATAAAAACAATAGCATAATTTAAAAAAATATGACGTGTAATTTCATATTAGTTATTAACAATATAATAAAACTCAATTTATAATTTCAAATAACCATGCAACATTATATTAAGATCCATAAAGATTTCATAAACTAACCCAAATAAATACTCATACCGCTGCACTACTGTTTATTTAATATTATGTATGAGGACTGGCCACTTGAATAAATCCAACCTCTTTAATTCAAGTTAATCGTTGCTGTCATCGGCGGAGCAAAGCACTTTAACGCTATATTTTAATTCAAGTGGCAAAGGCAAAGCAAACATTCTGCCACCGTATCAAATGACGTGTATTAATTATACAATTTTAATTGAAATTAAAGTTCAAATTCTCTTTTCAAAAATATAGCTCGTATTAAAAAAATAACATTTTATACTCGTGAATACTGTTCATATGGTTTCTTTTTGTGTTTGAAGAATTTCTTTGTGTGATTTGGAGTGCAGTTATTTGTTATAGAGATGGTTTTAGGGCAAGTAGCTGATTATTAATGGTGCCTGCTCCGATAGAGACCATTGTGAGCAGTGATAGAAAACTCGTCATAAATGTCCTATGCCAACGTGTCGCGTTTCGAGACGAGTTTCGGCTTCCAACCAGGTCGATCATTGCTCATTTATTATGTTCCCAAAAAATTTCAACCATTTTACAAATATTTAGTGAATTATTTCTTCCAATACTTTCATATAGTTAACACATCGGCGTACCACTATCATCTCCTCATTGATGAATTAATAAAATTGGCATAGACATTGGCACTACTCAAAAAAAATCGTGACGTCACCGATAATTAGCGATAGCCCTCAGCACTCTCATGATTGGCAATATTAAAACTTACTAGTATTATAGTATCGTAATATAATATTAACATTGATTTTTTCTACTTTCATATATCTTCTACATACTCCTATTATTGCACAAATATCTTCTCTTTGTCTGTATTGATAACGATTGTCCGTAGATTTTCCCATTTAAGATTGAATAACAAAAAAAAAGCAAATTAATAAAAAAATCATTATCTCACGATTTATAACCTTAAATCTACTATCAGTGAAAAAAAGATGGCGTCCGAGACAGGTGTAACAAGCACAGTTGCGGCACATACTTAACTATCTACTAAAACATGAACGCACAGTCTTTATATTAATTAAAAATATATACATTTAAACAAGATCACACTTACGAATGCCACCAAAGATAAGTATCAACGCATGTAAGAGAATATTTTCGCACGCAACTCGGCCGCTCTTACTCTCCATACATTATATTTTTTAATTGAAAATATATATCACGGGCTGAGGAGGCGTTAATTAACAGCCTTTTTACTAGATAATGCGAGATTGAACCGGGATTACAATGTCACATCTGCTTACAATAGTTTTAAATATGAATTGGGTACGGACGGTTTTAGATCGCGATCGTCTGATATTTTAAAACATATTATCTAGGAATGTGAGAACAAATTTGCGCAAGTGCACACTCAACTAAACATGAGAAAAGCAGAAGTTTATTTTTATTACAGTTTTGGGTAGTGTTATTAATTTCCGAATTCGAATTCGAAAAATCGACAGCCTCCGTGGCGCAGTTGGTTAGACGCTGGCTGTGAGACGAAAGGCCGCGGGTTCGATCCCCGCACCAAAACAAATGTGTGTGTGATCCACAGATATTTGTTTCGGGGCTGGTGTTTGGGAGACCGAAAAGTCTCTCGTAGTTTCTGATACCCACGATACAAGACTCGATCTTAGTGTAGGGTTAGGACTATGTATTTGACTGTTAGGTGCAAATACAAATACAAATAAATTAACTAGATAGACTTGGATCTCATATATGATTTAAAACTTGATTCTCATCATCATCTTCATTCATTAATCGTAAAAAATGCGCCTACTACAAAACGAACTCCTCATTAAAATCCCGACAAAAAGCTTCGTATATCAGTCAAGAAAATAAAATTTGGTTCACTATCAATCCTATATTTAACTAAAATGGTATATGTTTTAATAACTAAAAAATGTTCTAGCGTATTAAAATATATCACGATTATAACCCGATAATACCGTACAAATCGTAAGTAAATACATACAATAAATAATTTAATTGGCAACAAAACAAACCACCGCGCGGATTTACGCGTATTCAATAAAATACGATTTTTCCATGTTGTCATTGCACCTTTTAAATTATGCATTGCAACGTTTTATGTATTATTTAACACTTAGTCGGGTTTCGACACATTTCTTGCAGACGCCCCGTAGAGACTCCTCTTGATCCGCGATTGGTACACAGCCTAAGATAGGAGCGATTTACACTACCCATTTGAATAAAATACTCGATGAAGGCCATAGTACAATAAAAATTTGAATGCATATCTAAGAAGAAACAGTCAAACAGCAGTGTAAATTCACTGTTGTGTTCCGGTTTGAACATTGCAGCCAGAGTAACTACTGGACATAATGAGACTTACATCTTATGTCTCAGGATAGCGAGCGCAATGGAATGCCAAGCATTGCTTTATAATTAATGGTGTTGTTTGGTTTCGCTACTGTCCAAGAGTGATCATATCGCTTACCATCAGGTGAATGGCATACTCGTCTCGCCATTCATCGCAATAAAATATAAAATGGATCATCATCATATTCCATGGGATTTCTAGTATTGGACATATAGGTCTGCAAAAGATTACTAGAGAGAGCTGTTGGAAGTGTCAAGTTGTGTAAAAAACGTTCATCATGCTTATATTAAAATGATTGAGTTTAATGAAAATATTCACAATATTGACGTGCAATACGCTATATCTAACTTTACTTGTTCCCTTCCAGACGACCGTATTTCCAGTAGTTGGAACAACAGTTCAAAGATAGAATTAAAAACGAATTTAAAGTCAATTGGCATACCTAAAGAATCATTCAAATCAAGAAATTGGTGCGGTTAATTTATAGACCTAATAATAATTTTACAATGACAAACATAAATTACTCTTGCTGCTTCCCAACCCTCCACTGCTCATAACTTGTGGCCGCGGGTAGACTTGCAAGGTGTCTGATATTTTTTTCATCCCAGCGACATAGGATTGACAGGTCGGACGGGTTAAGAACTGATATAGCAACAGTGTTTGTCCATCAACGTGGGTGACGAACCACTGACCACTTTTTGTATGGTTAACTGAAGAAAATATGAGGCAGTGTCCGAGGTTTTTGTTACTGTTATTTGTATACTCGTATGTCTCGAATTATGCGGTGGGTTATTAGGAATTTAAAGTGATAAATATTATTTGCAAGTATTCTGACAGCTGGCCGAAGTTAATTTGAAAGCTAGATTATTCATAAAAGGCTTTTTCGCAACAGTAAATTAACAAATGAATTTTAAATGTTATTTTTAGTTAGTTCTAGGACATTTAATTTCGTATTCAATATCAATTATAAAGTTCTGCTCCGACTAAATCGTGCTCTTCTTAGTCACCCATTTGCCTCAAATTATATTCAGAATATAGTCACATAAAAAAATATTTTACCAAAGAACCTAAAAGTGAGAATCTATAAAACACAGTGACTCGACTGCTCCGAATGAAGAGATTAAAATTATTAAACTGAACTGTTACCAGTCGGCCGTCATTCCCGATTATCAACGGACATCACTCCTCCCGCTTTTAATTAAATCATCAAAAATCTTCGAATGCTTGCCCTTGTGTAGTAACTGGATGGTAACTACGAGTATAGCAGCATGCACATCTATTAGAAAAGTATTCGAATTGTAATAGTCAAAATGGTATGTATAAAACATGAATGAATGATGCGATAACTATGGCGTGAGCGAATTCCCAAGTGTGAAACGAGAATTCGGGGATTTAATTCCAGTTCAATCTATGGACTGAGAGAAAATTTGAAGTATCAGATGGTATTTTTTTAGCTGGGTGAAGTAACGAGTCATTTCTACTAGTTCCTTTACCTCCAACAATCGAGCGTCATTAACGGATATTTCATCATATATTTACTAATACCCATCGACAGACCCAATAATACTTGAATATTGATTTTAAATATCGATTAAACATCTAAATATGTACAAACGCAATCCCCTTTTCCTTTTAACATAACGCATCAGCGCTCGCGAATAATACGTACGTAACTGTAAATTTTGTTGCAAACAAATACTTGTGTAAAAATTGAATGTTACATTGTGCGCGGATTACCCGTAATACCCATTGAAGGGGCAGGTAACTGAGCCGTCGGGCAAGTGTTTTTTAGTTGAGTCCTTACACTCATAATTGGTAGCATTCGTTTTGGTAACAGGCGATTGTGATCTTTTGTAACGCATCCCCGGCTTTGAACTGGTAAGGACGTGTTTTTGAAAACAGATTTGTCCAGATTATTCTATAATCCTTTATTAAGGATTGCTTGTTGAAATTGCGATTTTATTGCTTTATAAAGTTGCTCAAGGAATGAATCGGATGCTTGAGTAGTTAGATCTGATTTTATAATATTTCTTGTATCGTGGGAATCGGAAATCACAAGGTTTGACATAATTAATATTGCTATAAGGACTGTGTCAGACACTCTCGGTTATTAACACCTAGCAATAGCAAATCCTACCTTGAACATTCTTATACTATCAAAGAAAATATACTTATACATAATTTAAAAGAAATAGTGTAATTTAAATTTAATTTAATGAAATTTAAGTATAATTTAAATTTAATTTAATGAAATTTAAGTATAATTTAAATTTAATTTAATGAAATTTAAGTATAATTTAAATTTAATTTAATGAAGTTTAAGTATACCTTAAAGCAGCATATTGCAACAAGCACTAAATATGTTGGCTTGTGCATTGTTTTATAATTTTGTCAATTTGCCTCGGATTATACTCGTAGTATGTTCATAAATTGAATTTCTTTAGATTGAGTCTTTATATATACTTTTTGAACAGAAAAAACAACAATAATTGTGGCATACATACTTGAAACCCTTCCAAAAATAAAACCTTGCCAATTTCCTGCGCTACTCTATAAGCATGGCAATTACACGTCCCAATGAATTTCAATGTATTATGAAAAAAAACATTGAAGCTCCTACCGTACTGAGCAATGTGTGAGGTTCCACAATCATTTGCGTCCAACTTAAGTGTTGTAGAATTGACAAAAGATCTTTGTTTTTTAATCCTTTGGGTACAATTTTAAACAGCTTGGTCTTTGCGGGACATAATGTGCTCAATTATGCATGCATTATTTGTGTTATTAAGCCACTAAATGAAATGCCATAATGCTTTTGGGTAGCGATTTTGTGGAAATACTTTTTGTAAGTTAGTATGGAGTGCTGAGGTAATTATTGTTTGACTAGCTTTTACTCCGTTTGCGTGGGATTGCGTTTGAGACCTATTACTTCTAATTATTGTCGATCAGTTCGTAAAATGGTAATACTAATATACTACTAATACGATTGCTATATTTCCTGCCAAACACGCGGGCCTAATTGGGTCAGTGCTTGAAGTTAGACGTAGCCAAGACTGCGTTTACCATAAGACATAATCACTTTTTCGCTATAGAAAGAAATATTGTTACCAAAGTCCGAAGGTTACTAAATGGACACATTCAAAACATCCACCCAAATAAAGCTTAACTATAAAAGATTTAAAATAAACAAAATTCGAAACACGATACCGTTTCACACAATTAATAGTTTAAACCACTGACGAACGTAATGCCAACCGCATAAAAAAAGAATAAAAACAAAAAAGTCAACATTTATCAATCGAGGATTCCTCGGGGTACCGAGCCGTGTGATGCGATATGCATAATATCACATTATTTAACATAATTAATTAATCAGCCTCCCATCCATTGGCATATTGGAATATGACAAGGTTGCCTATATTGGTGTTTTGGGTTCCGCAGTAATATTTGGAAGAGCCTCTTTGTGGTTACAAAGAAAAGTGTGGAATAGTCAAATAAAAAAATCACACATGAAAGAGCCAGTAACGCAAAAGTGATCTCTAAGTTCTGTGGAATTAAGGAAGACTTTAGGAAGGCCACATTCAAAAGATACCTTTCCGCCTTTCCTTTATAGAAAAAAGAAACATAAAAGCTACATATAAGTTTAAAATGACTTTTTTTTAGTACTGTTATGCTCAATTTAGACTATTAAGACTGTTAAATGATTAATTAAATTAATATTAACGTCGGGAAGTTAAAAAATGAAAAATATATTAATAGTTCTATTTCGCGTAAATCCAACAAACCATTATAAAAATTAGTTTATTTCGTCCACCCACTGAACCCCACAAGCGGACATTTTGACAAAACAAAAAGCTAAAGCATTTTACGTCTCTATACAAGATATCGACAACTTCATCTGTTTAAGCAAACATTAATAATCGATCATGACGTTTGATTTCCTCTCCGCATTTATTAATACAGGGTGTCATATTCCTGTCAACGTTTTATAATTATGAATTATTTAATCATTATTCAATATTATGATGCGATAATTGTTGGGGCCCGTAATACAGCTAAAGGCAATTCAGTTGTATCGTTGAGCTTTATGGATTTTACTGTATGGAACTATATGCGAATGTAGGTTTTAGTGCACCTATGTGAAATAATGTAATAATATAGAAATCGACGTGAAGCATCAGCTTGGCTGTCGCGTTTCGTTCGGTGAGTGAGATTGCCGGATGTCCAATACCCCCTACCTCTTCCCCTCCTTTAACCTTCCCGCTCCCCTCCCAATTGGGCCGGCAACACATCCATGATCCAGCGATGTGGATGTTCAGAAGCGACAGTGATGACTAACCATCAGCTGATCTGTTTGCTCGTTTGCCGGACCTATGCAATAAAAAAAACTAACCAATGCACTTTTTTATTTTTTTTTTATTTTAGAAAGGCTTACAGACTAATTAAACAGTAGAAATAAATGTAATGTAACTAAATTGCTGACAACAAGCCTCCACCAATACATATTTTAAATAAGCACCTTATATTATACAAATTAAAACTAAATAAGTTTTAAACATGTGTCTCAAAATATATTAATGTTATTGTGATTACACGGAATTACAATTCAAATCGGATACTTGTTGCAATACATACCATGAAATAACCAATGTGGCAAGGGTTCCTAATGTGAAGTAATATTCTTTTAAAAAATGTGTTGACGTGTAGGTTCACACATACGGGTCTTCTGTGGCCTCTCACCATTCATTGGCTAGAAGATCACGAGTCATTCTAAAGTGTCCTTCTAGCGATGCCTCGGTCATGGTATGTATGGGAGGTTTTTGGGGCTTCATCTCTCTTCCATTCATTCAATATGTATACACCGTGTAACTAATTTATCTTCTTCTATACACATAATATATTTGTAACCGATCGATGTCTGTATGGAAGATAAACAAGAAAAAGTAATGTGGAGGGTTTGTATTAACGTAATAGAACTCGACACAAAGATTTTTAAAATTTTTGTCTTTGTCGGTTTGTCTCTTTGTCTGTGCGGTTGTGCGCGATGAACTCAGAAACCCCTTAACGGATTTTGATGAAATTTGGTATGGAAGTAGCTGACACCCTGGATTAACACTTAGGCTACTTTTTTCCCAAAAAATTAAGTGTTCCCATGGGATGATGAAGGAATTCCGATATATTCGAACATTTTGTGGAGTTCCTAGGCATATTCGTAAAGGTTTACACGCGACGTTCGAACATTCGAACTTCGTTTCGGGCTATAGAGTAACCCCCAGACAGAAGGATTTCTCTTTTCATCGGCTTTCTATGACACAGTGGTACCAATCAAGTAGAACACCGCTACTGCCGATTTAACAACAAATGAAAATATTGTTTAAATTATACAGGGTATATCATGACCGCGACCGAAAAGGCGCCAGGTGCCACAAGGCAACTAAAAATTTCGCAGAAAAAAAATGAAACTTTTTTTGGTTGTAATTTTTCACTGCTTGTCGTATTTGGGTGTTAAATATATAGTTTTACTAAAATTATAATGTACACCTGTTTCTTTTTAAAAACGTAATGGTACGCAAAAGCTTAAATTACTATTTTTGCAAAAACTAGGTATTTACCACCCAAACACTATAATATTTAAAAAAATGCAAAAAAAATCTGACGTTTTTTTTTGGGAAACTTTTAGTTTTATTATTATTGTAACCACTAAAACTAACATCTGGCTTCGTTTTCGGTTGCAGTCTTGATATACCCGGTATAAGACAAAATCAAGAACTAAATCACACAAATTTAAACACGCAAGTGAGAATTGTCCAAATCCACCCATCATAGAGACGTAAACCAGTTCAGTAAAAACTTTACACCTCCCAAAATACATTAATTACTCGATAGTCAGGGGTCACAACAGTCACAATTTAATTTTACGACTGTCACATAAATTCCCTGTGTTTCCCAACAGAATGTATCAGTTCATAAAACAAAAAGGTGGCCGATATTACATTTAAGAGCGGGCGCGAGCACATTAAGCTATAAAGAGTTATGTTTAATGGTCTGTAATTGGTCGGAATAACATAATTTTTATTGGCATTGTCTTGGCTAGCTAACGGTCGCCTACTATTGAAACTCGATGGTAACAACGGATTTTTATTAAACTCACTTTTTTTTCGTGTTTTCTGTTATAGTTTTCATCTGTAAGTAGAACCAGGATTGTTTAAGTAGTAAGTAGGTGCTACAGACTCAAAGTAGTGTAGTATCTCTAAGCTCTATATTTTCTCACATTTATAGGGACAGTGGGCAGTTACTATAATATTATGTTTCATAGTTTCGTAGCCATATTATATGTGATACGTTAATTTCTTCCAGAGACTCGTCCGAGTTTCGTACCCAATACCATTCCGAGACAAGCAAACACAATTCTAAGTTGCAAATGTTATTTTGATTTCATTTAGGCATTTGCCGTTTTAGGGAATACTTTACATACAACTGTAACAGAAATTATCGAATTTAGTAGAGTTTGAGTCTCAAAACTCATTGCACTTAGACATTTTATTGACTTACTTTTTACATAATTGTTCTACAACTAAACTCAAACCTAATTTTACTAAATTTCACAAACATTTAGACTCAAGTTACTCAGCTGATTTTTCACCCCACCAAGCTATTCGGCGAGAAAACTATGACTATAATTCGAGTATGAACCAGTAGTAACAGCACGTTTCGCTGCAGGGTCAATAAATAAATAAATCTCAACGCTGCCGTTTTTTTAACTCATTTTTCATTAATATCGTAATTACGTGTGTTGGCATCGAAAACAAACCGCAATTTTGTGGTCGGCCTTAATGGTTTATGGGTCAATTATAGGCGTTATAATAATAATATTGCGCTCATCTTTAGACCAGTAATGTGTGTCCGTATTCGTCATTCATTAATACGCTGTTTATTGTGAGGGAATTTGAATAAGCTCGCAAATTATTCGTTTTAGACGTGACTCACGTTTAAGTTATTGCTGTGGAAATTCCAGGCTTTTAGAAAGGAAGGAAATTCGTATTCGTCAATGAAATTTTTATGGCCATTAATCACCTCTTTTAAGAGCTGATGAATGCAGTGTGTTAAGTTACTTGGAAGAGAAAACAGTTTTCTTGGTACTTGATGAGTCAAATTAGAATTCCTGTTGCCACTGAATTGACTTGCCTTGGTATTGATTTCAATCGGGGACAATCTGCATCTCGATTTATGCAACGATTCGGACACTTCACAAATTAACATTTTATTTTTGATGTTCAAATAATACATACGAAGATATTGCTAGTCTGTTTACCTGTGGCAACTGGCACTGTTATGAGCGAAAAATTCATACAGCGACATCCATCGGCAAATATTAGAACTACTTTTCTCCTAGATACCTACTAAAAAGTAATAATAAAACATTCAAAACACAAATCGCCCTGTACACACGAGCAAGGCGGGACATTTCAAATATTATGAGAAGGTTGGTATAAAGGTGAAATTTATTTTGTGCGCGCTCCCTCAGTTGCGGCCCGTAAACGTCGTGTATGATCATTTACGTGTGGACGGAGCCATCGTAAGCTTAAAAGCCATCGATTTGGTCCGAGTCATGCGAGAGAGCGATCACAAACACGCGTCATAGTGCTCCATATGTTTACCTTCAGTAAATAAGGACGTAATCAGCTTTTCTTAGTGACTAGCGTTTTAGATGAAAAGTGATTTTGTGAATGCAATTAAATTTGATCTTGTAATATGATGGTGATATTAATGAACTATACTTTTGATGAGGTGTTTTAACGTCCGAAATTACTATAAGCTAAAACAAAGTATAACGTCAAAAGATTTACCCGTATGTATAAAACCATGATTATATCTAAACTTTAAGAAACTTCTTCCAATGTTCCAATATTTTTTTATTAAATATTTCATTAAAAATAACTGTAACAAAAATCAGCATCGATATTGAGACATCAAGCAGATGATGTCTTTGTCTTACCTCCGTCGCAAGTAATATTCATTATGTTTTGCCAAGTATATCAACCTTTCCACGCGTATAATATTTCTCGATCCACATGCATTAACACACGGACTAATAATGCGATGTTATCGACGGGCATCTTAATTCTGTTGCTGCAAAACATCCAGATTGAATCAAACTTGACTGACTCCCAGGAATTCCGACAGTTTGTGCATTAAAAATAAAATTATATATGCTTATAACAAAAATACAGGCGTTTATTTTATCTTTTAGTGACCATATTTTAAGAAAAATATGATTGTGTATTAATTTCGTCTGGTTAGTTTTTGTGAGAAATTAAAAGAGCGCCATCTGTGTAAAACGTGTTGAAGCTTTTGTAAAGTTTGTAAGATTAAAATTACATAAGGGAACTGCGCACAAGTATTTACTAATTAGTTCAGATCATTGTTAATAGATGTCACTCTATCACTATATTAAAGTGCGTATTCCTATGTACTTACTATACATATTATACTGACCTATGATTCGTTTAATATATAACTACACCGATATTACGTATCCCGCTAGTAGTTACATGTAAATATACCCTGAGTTGGGCCGTTGTGATTACGATGCGTGGATATAGATAATAATATTTTTAAATAAAATACCATAACGAAAAATTTATTTTCGATTATATCAATTAATAAAAGGACATAAATAAAATAAAGTAATTTCTCACTCAATAACATTTTTATAATTCACATTCCATACATTATTCCATATTACAGGGTGTTTATCACAGAAAATTCAAAAAAGCTATCAACATTTATAATATCACTCCTTATAAATATGTATGTTACTAGTTACTTCCTCTTACATTGTACTTAAAAAAAATAAAAAAAAATAATAAACTAAATATTTCATTTGCTCATACATGGGAATTTATTTTTCTGCTGCTTAAATAAAGTAAAAATAGTTTCTAGAATATTAACGTAAATAAGGTATAAAGCAGATACGATTTTACAATAATAATCCTTATACAATAATGTGAGTACACATTTTCACGCCGTATCATAATAAGATAATATTATTATTATCTGGGATATATACTTGTTGATTACAGAAAATCTTTTTTTTTTTTTGTTGTAATGAATGGCTAAAGGTGCCTACCATTCATCTAAGGGTAAGCAATACGAACGCTCATGGACAGTAGCAAAATCAAACAACACAATACAAAGCAATGCTTAGCATTACACTGCGTTCGCACTCCTGAGACAATTCATTGTTAATCGACCATCATTAATATTGAATAACTGTATTATAGAAGATTAATTAATAGAGCTAGAAATTGCTAAAATTAGTTATTTTAATGTAGAACAAGCTTTAGTTCAAAACAATAATTATAACACACTTTATAATATTACCTAGAACTGATTTTGGATTAGTGTAACTCTTCTTCTTCTATAATTCCATAATGTGACACAGTTGAGGAATTTAAATTCCGCGAAGAATATCAATATTAGTCACACAACATAAACTGATAAATATTCCACTAATACGTATGACAAAAACTCCGGAAATACTGCTCGGTGGCGTAGTTGTACTACGGTACGACTACAAAGCCAGGAGTTTCGAATCCCGGGTCGGGCAAAGTGATATTGGGTTTTTCTATTCATTATCAGCCCGGAGTCAGGAATTTGTGCCCGATATGGCGATAGGCCCGCCCCCTATCACATCATGGGACGGAACATAAAAGGCGAAATGTGGGTGTCGTGGTGGCGCCTCTGCCTACCCCTTCTGGGATAAAGACGTGAGTTTATGTATGTATCTATGTATGTAAAAACTCCGGAAAGCACGATTTTTCCTGTATCCGAAATATCCCGTATTGACACTTGTGGTTAGTATCACGATATACATTAAGACTGAGATTTAAAGTGATTTCACTTGCAAATAAAATAGTCCTCTTCATTAACACAAGTGTCGCACTGCACAAAACAACAATTCACCATTTTACACCGGCATCTAGAACTGACGTTCCTTTTAGATGTGATATACCCTCTTCCACAACACAATGTGGCGCAATTGTGCCTGTCCCTACACACCCTGCCTTTAGTACTAATACATAGATTAGGAGTTCTTTGTAAATATACCAAATTCTTTCGATCCGTGTTCAATTTTCTTTTACGTTTCTGCGGCGCTGCTCTTTTTGTTGTATAATTTACTATCCGCTGTTTCAAAGCGTGATGATAGTGTTTCTTCAATAATCCCATCGCAGAATTGAATGGTCCAAGCCTTTTCCAACAAGTCTTTGTTGTACAGGAGCCAGAAAACCCATGGCATTTGCACACCTCTCTTAGTTGCTCCCCTATAGAATCTACCCCGACCATGACATCTTGCTTGAAGATTTCTGCTATCTGATCGGCTCCAGCGTGTTTGAAATCTAGGAAGTTTCTAGTCATTCTTTTCCCATGCTTGAAATCATCACCACAACCGGTTACTTTCCAAGTAGAATTTCTACCAAAGTTACTTGCGCAAGGACAGCTAATGAGCTCCCCTGAAGCACAAGATTTCGCCACAGCATGAGTTATCGAAGCAGCCACTAATGCGTAAATAAACGCCGTCTCCCTGTAAATCTTGTTAAATATCTTCCTTTTCGCTTTTCTGTTATAAATGAGGGAACAATTCCATCTGTCGTATTGAAATGTTTCTTCGCAGGATGTTATTGCCTGTTCTTTAGCAATAGTTAATACGTTAGAAAATCCGATTTCCCTGGTACACATTTTCGTTTGCCGTTTTGAGGCCCTCAGTAATTTGCATGCTCCGGGGTAACTTATTTGGGATCGGTCCGTAAATAAGGCTTCGACTGTCTTTTGTAAGACTGGTTGAGATCTGAAAATTTTATAAAGAATTTATTTGAATATCTTTCGCCTAAGACATGATAGGATAAATTGAATCGCCGTAAAAATGGAATACGTTTTCTAAGATAGCTTTTATATAGTATTAAAAGCTAATGTGAACCCAAATTTAATTTACATACCTACCAAAGGATGTTATTGAAGTAGAGTATTCCTTTGACGATATAAAATTGACATTAGAAGTTAGAGATTATTTTAATACTAATAATGGCATTAAAGCTTACCCTTCAACAGATTCAGAGCCCAATATGGAAACTGCACAAAATAATAAAGACGTTAACACACTACAACTAAACATGTTTGGGAGATCTTACAAATCACATGACCAGTGCATGGTACACCTCTATGGTACTCATGAGTGCAACTGGAAAATGAACTCATTGCGAAAATACAAAGGCGCAGTGGTTTATCGAAAAAAGGATGTGTCTTTACCTTAAATGGTATGGACAAACTTAGAAATCAGTGTTCACACAACGTCAATCTAGAACAAACAGCAACGGGCCAGACGAGTTGTCTATATTTAAAATATTTTAGATAATCGCTGGAGAAGGTTAAAAGATTTTTATAGTTTAATGAAGCCTTACGTAATAGTATTGGTACTGAAATAAATAATAAAATACACCTTAGAGTCATATACATAGTCCTGACACCACATTAAGATACTTCCAAGTTACAAAAAAGTCACGTCCACAAAAACTGAAACCCTAAAGCATGCATTGAAAACAAATTCAACAACTTATGCAATAAAAAACATAAGGTACATTCGCAACAAATATAATATCTTTTGAACTTACCAGACCGGCTAAAAGCGTGGAAAAACGGCTTTCTACGCGAGTAAATGTTGAAAGTTTTTTTATTCCCAAGCGTTTCCAATGCATGCGAATAGGCGAGGAGTCAAAGATAATTTCCTTTCTACGATCCAATGCAATATGCAATCTACTGGATACCGCTTACAGATGTTAGACTTGTCGTCAAGCGATATATACGAGACTGCATATTGGCAAAGCTTAAAATGGTTTTCTTTAGGTATGTAAGGTTCAAATAATAATAGCCTTTATTATGTGGTGGGAAAGTTATCGGCTGTAAAAGGAAAATACACATATTTCATTCTTGTAATATTTGTGGTTCACAAAATACTTCTCAGTGGCGGGTCAAATCCGTGGTTTCCAATTCCGTGGTAGAATCTTACTCACAGTACCATCATGATACATAAAAATATGGTAAATGTATTATTTTTAAAATTTATTATTAAAGAATTGCAATTTTTATTCTGATGATGTTACACTATTTCCAAGGTATGCGAAGTCTGCTAAACGTATTAGGTATATGAATATAATATTAGGCAGTTAACCGATCACATGATTAATAGGCTAATGGCAAGAAAGAATACTAGGAACGGTCAACCTTAACACTAAAGAGGCACTTGAAGAAGAAGAAGATTAATATCCAAACCATTCCGCAACACGGATAGAAAAAGTTTCATCAACCCATTATGAGTACTGGATATTACGACAGCATGAAAAAATCGTCATAAAATAGCATTTCTGAAATTTAAAAAGCAATGGATCCTTAAATAGTTATTGTTTTGTAACGTACCTTAATGTGACCTAAATTGCTTTGTAACTAGGAACGAGGCGTGGAGTTCAAGCTTTCAACTAATAATTATCGATTCTGCTATGTAAATGAATTGCAAATTATTTGGAGGTATTAGTATACAAACACCCCTTCAGTGTAAAATGTAATATTCATGACGCCGGTCAACCGAGTTCGGTAATGGAACGAGGAAACTTATTTTTAATTAATTGGAAAGCATTTTCTATAACGTAAAATTTCTAGATAACATACAAGATAAAACAAACACGAACTATTTACAAAGAATGAATTTGACCTGTAATAATGAATATCATTGTATTTATAAAAAAAAACATGTTTTTTTCTAAAAATAGAACTTCAAAATACCGGTAATCTCTTTAGGTTCTTCTCTGTGATTAACTCATTTAAAGAAGCCATAAAAAATATTTGAACAAAGGTATCCGATAAAATAATTATATTTTTAGTTCTTGGGCGCATATAATATTCATTGCTATGCTATACCGTTTAAGTCCACATTCACCCACAGCTGAACTGCGTCTTCTACAAATGAAAGTTCCATTGAGGTGGCTACCTACTATAGTCAGTTTTGTAGTCCAATAACTACTACACTAATCATGTTAGGGCGAAAGTCTCAACATTACGTGATATTCGCTAAGCCGGCCTTAAAGCCTTCCCACACTGGCTCGTGTATCAAACTCGCCCTAGTTTGTAGCATTCTAAGCTTAAAGTTACACAATTCCAATTACTAAGGATCGAACTTGGTGAATTAGTTGTTTTAAAAACAAATCGGAATTGTAACTACAATGTAAATAATGTACTGGCAGCCTCCGTGGCGCAGTTGGTTAGACACCGACTGTAAAACGAGAGGCCGCGGGTTCGTTTCCGCACCGAAACAAATGTTTGTGTGAACCACACGTATTTGTTTCGGGTCTGGATGTTTGTGGAACCGAAAAGTCTCTCGTAGTTCCTGATACTCACGACACAAGACGCGATCTTAGTGTGGGCTCAGGACTATGCATGTGACTGTTGGGTGTATTTATTTAACTTAAAAATGTTTTCTCTTACATGGCAATTGTAGGAAACATACTTCTTTATTACGTGTACTTGTGTATAATTAATAAATAACTCGAACATTTTTTAGACCAATGACTGCTGGTCGCGGATCTATTAAGTTCACCACCGAGGCAGTTAAAAAGATATAAAATGAGAAGAAAATTCGTCTCCGCCCGGATAGCGATCTGCATTGCAAATAATTCTGTCGATCGCCGAGAGATTATTGTATCCCGCTATTCGATTTACTCTCTGCTGCGATTGCTATCAGTGTAGTCGCTTTTCCGTGGCCTTAAAAAATGCCTTTATATTCGTATCATACTATCTCCAATCTTACAGGAGTTGCATCCATCGCAATAAAAAAAATATCGTTTTGATATTCTCTCTAAGTAATACCATTCATTATCCCAAGACCGGGTTAAAACGATTCATTAACTATGAAGCCAAGATATATTGCACATTTAATTAAAACGCGCAAGAGACGTATGGCATTAGGCCGCGATCCGATCGGTGACCACAAAACGTAGCGGTATTGCGGCGTCTAATATTAGTTCAGTCACGTGTTTCCAATATTGGTCTATACGCTCAGACAAGTGATTATCGCTACACATGGATGGGCCTGCAAATACGAATATGCAAAGGAGGCACGTGTAGAATTTTCGTAATTTATGAAATCATATAAATTGAATTTTTATGTTCCATGCGACGGACTGCAGAACTGAAAAAACACAAATTCACACTTGGTTAAATCATAGCAAGTCGCTACTTGTAATATGAACTATTTTAATTTTCGCCTATATCAGTTATTTTTTTATTGCAATGAATGGCGAGACAAGCATTACATTCGCCTGATGTTAAGCGATACGACCGCTCATGGACAGTAGCAAAACCAAGCAATACCATGAATTACAAAGCCACGCTTAGCATCCTGAGACAAGATGTTAAGTCTCATTAAGTCCAGTAGTTACTCTGGCTACAATGTCCTTCAAACCGGCACACAACAGTGCATTTACACTGCTGTTTGGCGGGGGAAATAGACATTGCAGTGGTACCTATCCACGCAACCTTTCATATATAAGAGGCCTATCACCAGTAAGTCAGTTTTGTGATTCACCGTGTATTTTACCTATGTATATGATTTTTAAAAAATATGTATACCATTTCTGGTATACCATTTTACTGCACATACCATGCTTCTATATAGTATCTCAATGGCGCCAGAATGAAAAATAAGTAACCCATACCTCCTCCAAAAGAACCTCTTCTCGAATCCCAGCGCCGCGCGGCCGGCGCGGATCGATACGGCACGGGCGGGCGTCGCCGGCCGCGATACCATTCACGTCGCCGCCGCGCGATGTTCCGGTGTGCAACTGCCTTTACTATCCCCATTGTTTGCTCTGTATTGAACAAACAGCTTTTGCCGCTGTATCTAGCTTTAGATTTTTTTGAGTATTTTGTTGTGTGTCTGGATTTATAAATTGCAGAGCTGGGTGTGGGCGAGTGGGTACTGCAGTTTAAAACTCTATCTTTGCTGGCTTTTTCACTTACTTAAGTACTATTACTAAGAAGTTTTAGTCAGTATGCTAGCGTAACATTTTATTAGGGATCCAGTCCGGCAAAACACCGAAACTTGTGGCCTTCTTTCGTAAACCTCCTTCGAAGTATCTGAAGTGCTTAACGGTTCATTGCTTTCCTCCGATTAAAAATTCAATAGTAATTATTGCAATTTCGCCAACAATCAACATCATCGAGAAAAAACACCTAATCAGTATTTAGGTACCTAGACTAGCTGTGGTAATTGTTTGTATTTAATAGATTATTTTTTTATCAGACCACACAGCAAGCTCAGTCTTATGTTAGAACAAATCTTTCACATAACTCCTACAAAAATCATAGCTAAAAAATACCAAATTAACCGAGACTGTCTGATATAATGTAAACAGACAGACAATGGTCGAAACATAACGAGATGCTCCGGCGAGCTCGTTCGGGAATCCTCGGAGGAACGATGTACATACACAATTTACGCAAACATAAAACAAACTTACAATCTTCATAACAATGTAACTTGTGCGTTATTTTGGGTTTGTGTTTACTGAAAAACTGCCTCGGTGGCGTAGTTAAACTACGAATAGATTACAAAGCTGAGGTCTCGGGTTCGGGTTACTATGGTACGTGAAGTCTGACAACGAGAAATAAGCCAGCGTAGTGGACTATATAGCCTAGACCTCTTTTAATGAAACTTTGTTTATTGCGATGAATGGCGAGACGAGCAGGCCGTTCGGCTGATGGTAAGCGATACGACCGCTCATGGGCAGTAGCAAAACCTAACAACAACATGAATCACAAAGCAATGCTTGGCATCACACTGCGCTCGCCATGCTGAGACATAAGATGATAAGTCTAGTAGTTACTCTGGCTACAATGTCCTTCAAACCGGAACACAACAGTGCATTTACACAGCTGTTCGGTTGTAAAGGAGTTCCGGGATCAGCAGTGGGCTATTATGATTACAAAATAGATTTATGATTGACAGGATAATTAACAAACAATACCTAAATAAACACAGAACAAAATTAAACAAAATTCCATCTGCAAAATACACACAGTATTTTCAATGGAACAGCTCGACCAAGAAAATCCGTTCCGATCTACTATTACAGAACATACCGGTACAAGACAGTTTGAATGTAATAGTAGAAATAAAACTGGAACTGTTTGGGTTACGCTTAGATATTTAAAGCTTACAACTTCGAAGATTTCGAACCACGTTTCCCCTACTTTCAAAGAAGTAGAGCTATGTTTGATGCTAAGATTACAGTACCAATTCCCCACAAATATTTGTTTCTGGTCGAGGTGTTGCGAGACAGAAAAATCTCTAGAATGTTTTAAAACCTAGGACACAAGATCTATATGTTAGGGCCGCCACACAAGTGCGTTTGCGCAAACACGAGTTTGCACCAGTCTCGAATCGAAAATTTGAACGCAGTTTGCGCAGTTATTTGCCCACACACTTTCCAGTTTACTGGTGCAAACTCAGACTTGCACAGTTATATCGTGACCTGTGTGGCGGCCATTGTTATGTGTGACTGTTAGGTGTGTTTATTATATTAATGAGATTTGCGGTGTCGGGATAGGCTTTTTATGAACAAAGTCAATGAGCGTTTTTTGTTTCGGAGTATACATCAGCGCTGAGAGACATTTCTGCGTTATACTTTCTGATCGCGAGACCAAAATTTTAGAGGGATCGAAGTGACATACAATGGTACTGTTTTGGTCTGTGAAGCCAGTATACTCGACGAGATAGTGGAAAACTCAACATAATTGACCTAATTGATGGGTCAATAAATGTATAAAAATATTATGTTCCGGATACCGTCCATTGAACCATATTATAAATTTACACTTGATGGATGGCAAAATTATCGGTGCATGGTTAATATTAATCGCATTAAATTGTGCTGCTTCATTTTTATGGATTGGTAATTTCGGTTATTCATCGTTTATTAAGTAGTTGCTATTTGCTGACAAAGAACAAATTGTTCACTTGAGTTCAGTTACTCATCTGTATCAAATTCACAATATGGCACGAAATAAATTGGCTTTCAGGCGTTTAAGTACTGTAGATATATTCTTTAAAAGTCAATATTACAATTTTGTGAATGTTTACAGTCAGAAGTGATCACTAACGATTGTTCGTCACTTTGTAATAAAATTCTTAAACCTCCGTTACTCTAAGAAAATCGGAGCACTAAATTTCATTTTACAATTTTAAACCTTCACTAATTGTAAACAAAGACTATCTGGAATATTCTAGTTGTCACATACGATTTCAGTGTACATTATGTTGCGGCCTATAAAGGGAATGAACTTGAAACCGCCCACCATTAACCGGTTGAAGGAATCCTTTCAAGTAAACTTGACCTAGATGAAAAGGACGTACCTTGGAACGTAAAATTAGACATAAAATCTATAAGGAGGATATACTTAAATTGTGTGTTTATAGTGTTGTCTTTAACGTGTTATTCATCTATTCTATAAGCCATTTAAAAAAAAGTTTTGCTTGTATAATAGTTAAAGTTATAGATATTTAAAATATGTAAGGCTTATGTAGTACGAGTAAATAATGATTTAGATAATATTATTTGGGGATTAGTACCAATGGAGTTTAAATATTCACATTAAATGTTAACCTTATGAATAATAATATTCGATACATTTTTATTTCGTGAACATTCAACTAACTATTGCTGGATTTAAACAGCATTTAGGTTGGTATGACAAAAATCCTATTCAACATTTTCTTTGTGTTTGCTGATTATAATATTATATATTTATTTTATAAAAAGTTCGCTGAAGATTTTTGTTACGGAATATTATGTAGCTGAATGTGTTAATTATGTACCTTCCTAATATCTATCGTTATCACAACATTGCAATCCCCACCCCTTTGTCATTTCGAAATATCCTGTATAAGTTAATAAACAACCAAGTTGTGCGACTTTTAACGACCTCCGAAATTCATAGGGATCCAATCGACATCCAACTTCTAACTTAATTTGTTGTGTCATGTCGTGGGTAAGTCGGACTTACAAGTTTCCCCCAATAGGAGGTCAATGAACCCATAAATTTGTCGACACGTGGAAGATATATTTGCATCACCGAGGAAATTAAGAGCCAGTGCGCTTGAGAACTTGTTGAAGAAAATTTTATTTGAAATATTAAAATCGTGATATTAATATTCATACCGATGCCTTTAGATTTGTAGCTGTGCGTAAAGAATGGAAATTACTAGAGATATTATTGCGGCAGTGTTTATTAAGAATTTATTTAATGAAGATATCAAGACAGTGTTTAATAAAAATATAATCAGCTCTTTGTTGTGATAGTGACCAATATCCGATATATTGGTCACTATCACAACCAAGTAGGGCAGGTGAAATTGGAATCCCATACAAAATCGATTATGGAGGATAGGATGGAACTGGAATATTAAGGATATTTCAACATTTTTATCCTTATTTCTGAACTTATGACTCGATGACATTGTAATTAAACAATGTATTTGAGATGCTCATTTCATTTATTTTACACTTTATTGTACATCAAAAATAAAAATACAAAACAAAACACTTAAACTAAATGCACAGTACAACTGGTGGTCTTGTTGCTGTCAGCAATATCTTTCAGACAACCTTTGGATGGACTGGAGTGAATGGAAGTAGGAGAACGGGGATAGACAAGCCAAGAAATTAAAATAAGAAAAAAAATGAACAAACCAATGATGTACCTAAAATAATATATACAAACAAATATAAACTTTAAATACTACAAATACGTCTTCAATACTGTAAATATACATACGTAAAGATATAATAACTACATACATAAATATACTACATACGTACATACAGAGGGACAAATTCTCTGACGATCTAAGAGGTCTCGTGTGTGTATTGTTAAGAAAATTAAAGCGTTCTTTAAGAACTGTTGTGTTCCGGTTTGAAGGACATTGTAGCCAGAGTAACTACTGGACATATCGAGACTTAACATCTTATGTCTCAGGATGGCGAGCGCAGTGGAATGCCAAGCATTGCCTTGTAACTCAAGGTGTTGTTTGGTATTGCTACTGTTCATGAGCGGCCGTATTGCTTACCATCAGGCGAATGGCAGGCTCGTCTCGTCATTCTTTGCTATAAAAAAAAAAAAAAAAGATAAGGAGGTGTGTTGGGATGAAGCAAGATAGAATAAAGAAGAGACAGAATACAAGTATTTCATATTTTCATTGTACCTTTTTCTCCATTGTATCTTTCTATTTAATTCTTATAAAATAGAGTATATTTTATATAATGCTTATTATTGCTGTAAGAAATTGCAGCACAATGAATTTTTTTTATATATTTTCTGAAATATTATAACAATGAAATCGTTTTTCTTTTATTTCAATAAAAGCATTGCGAATCGGTGTCACAAGAGCATTCTGTTCACCACATCGCTCCGAACGGGAACACGAACACGTTTCAAAACATTTCACCGCGAAATCTGAACGATAAATCCTAGAAATTGATTTGTTGGTCGCACGCGAAGGTGCTGTCACGTATGCAATTGATAAATCTCGGAAATACAACTTTCAGAAAATACGGACCGCCGCGCCGTTCAAATCTATGTATAAAACTGTGAAACCTAGGTAAGCACGAGAGCAACGTTTGAAGATTTATTCTTTAAATTGTTATCCGGACTGCCTCGGTGGCGTAGTTGTACTACAGTACGACTACAAAGCTGAGGTCTCTGGTTCGAATCCCAGGTCGCGCAAAATGATATTGGGTTTTTCTATTAATTATCAGCCCAGAATCAGGAATTTGTGCCCGATATGGCGATAGGCTCGCCCCCTATCACATCATGGGACGGAACATACAAAGCGAAAGTGGGTGTCCTGGTGGCGCCTCTGCCTACCCCTTCTGGGATAAAGGCGTGACTTTATGTATGTTATCTGTTTTATTACATCTCGGTGAAGTGACTGCATTGAAGCTTATGGCAAATACAGTACCGTTTAGATAGAGCGTAGATTGAGACTGCATTTCCGATAATCATGCCAATAGGTTTAATTACGTCTTCACCCCAAGCTTAATAGACCCACGGTTACAGCAGGGAGGTAACACAGGGGCTACAAAGTGGTACCAAAGACTGAAAAGTGTTAGAAACAGAACCGCTCTCAGTAAAATAAAATTCTACAGTTAAATATAGAGTTGTGAAAAATATGCAACTAGTTCTAGACGGATATTAACGCCTTTTCATTATAAGTTAGGGCCGGCAGTCCAATAATGATTTTCTCGTCGATACATAAAATAAAATCTTAAAACTTAACAATTTATTAAATGTAGATACTGTTGCTGAACTGAACTAACTCATTTGAACAGAAGAAATTCAATTTATAATATTTTGCATTTCAAAATTATAGCACAAAAAAATTATAATATCGTTTCCATTTTTTAAAATCAAAATAATGATTATCTCAGCAATATGCAATGCAACTGTTACAACGTTTATCTTTCATTGTTCGTACCGAAAACAATGAAAAAACCTGAACATTCAACTCTGAAAATTTCTATTTTACGAGTCGAAAATTCAGACGAATTTTAAAACACAGCCGCATAAGGTTCAAAGTTTAACAATACTCGCTAATTGCGTAGAGGGTGAAAACTCGGTATGGGAGAACGTTGAACCCTAGCGTAGCGCCAACTGTGCTACGCGTGGCTACGACTGATCAGCAATATTGTCATGTAAACAAGATTATCGTTGGATATATTTTACGTGCGATTCTACACCGTTTGGGGATAAAGACACACCGTTCCAGTATGTTTGGTTACATTATTCATGTATTAGATTATTTGATTGTCAATTTTGTAGACGCGAATATGTTTTAACGCTATCGTATCTAAGGATGAACAAGAAAACATGAAAGAAACTTTTTAATCTGTTTTCAGCAGATTTATAAGTACATTCTATTGATTAATTATAATTATAAAGTAAATTTTAAAAAATTAAATATGGAATAAGACGACAAATATAGAAGCATAAACCATACAATATCTCTCTTTCTCTTTCTCTCTCTCTCTGCCAAACTATCAATTGACAAAATTAAACCACTTCCAAAATTTTAATTTTGTCAAATAGCAACTACTAAAACTAATAAAAAAAAAAAAATATAATAAAAAGAAAGAAACAAAATGAATCCTTTAAAAACCTAACGTAGGTATGTTAGGCCAACTATTTTTTTGGATTCGGTGGGAACTGGACGGCTATAAACTACTAAATAGTAAATATAACATCACGCTACAAACTACGCGAGTAAAACCGCAGAGGTGCAGCTGGTCCCAAATATTAAGACTGGCTCCGACCTCAAAAAATGTTGGCATGCTTATTGATTTTTAAAAGATACTTTTATTTCGTGATTTTTAAAATTCAGTTGTTGTAATTAAAACTCATTATTTGCTTAGTTTTTTGTTAAACTACACGTTTTCTTGTGAATGATACACACTTTACTCTCTATCTCAGGGGCTTCTAAAGCGTACGCCGAGGCCCTGCGGTGCTCCTTAGAAAGTGGAGGATGGGATGGCACCACGAAGCCTGTCTGAATTTTAATTTTTCGTGCTAATCCACCGAACTAGTATTATTGTATTTATCTATTTCAACCAGCTATGTATGTTAGGGCGCTGAGACAAAATAGTAAACGTGTATGTACGCCGCGGACTGAAAAAGGTTGGAGACCTCTATCTCAAAAACTACTTGATCGATTTTGATAAAAATTACATTGCACCCAATTCGGACTATATCTAATTTATTTATTTATTGTTTATTTAAAAAAATACTTTTTGAAACATACAAACATAAAACGCATTATGAAATTTGGCACTCATATCCAGAAGCTGATATGGACTAACATATCCAAAAACCGTGCAATTCTGACAATATACATATTATAGGTTAAAATGTTATCTCCTAGTTTTGAAGTCGATAAAAATATATTATCGTGTTTACTACAGTATCATGTCAATAATAAAATTTTCTTTCAGCGCCGAAGGTTACGAGTTCTATCTTCTCAAACCTATAAACATCCCATCACAAACCCTTATTTATAGATTTTCATCCTGCTTACAGCGTGCGCCGCGATCGATAGCATGGTAGTATGCGCTCCTTGCTCCTGTGGCGGAGGCTGGCGAGCTACCCCATCGATCCCATGCAGTCCTGTAGCCATTATTATGCGCAACGTTTGCCAGACGGTCGACGAATTCTAAATTTAAACTGCACATTATAATTCTAAATTTAAACTTTGTTTTGAATTTTAAATTTCAATTTTATACTGGAATGATTTATATGAAGGATTTTTTGTTTAAGAGTCTACTACAACTAAAAAAGATAAGCGCGCTAAAAATATATCAAACAAAAAATATATACTAGGCTGTCGTAGAAATAGACGCTTATATATTATACGTTATGATTGTCTGTGTTTTTGTGACGGACAAATATCTGTTTCGGGTCTGGGTATTGTTTGATCAAAGGCAGGGGCGTGCACTCCTTGTAGGCAGAAATGCACTGCTTTACTTGCTATTCACAGATATTTTAATAAAACGTTCGTACGTTATAGATGACTTTAATTAATAGTAAATAAATGAATAAACAAAATATAATAACTTAAAAACGCCTAATATTTATAAATAGCAATAGCGCTGCAAAATAATGTACCTAATCAACCAAGTCATGCCGCCGCGTCCCGCAGGAGATTTGTTCGTATGTGTGTAGTAATTTTGGTGTCCGTGCACGGTTCGCAAACGCACACACCCATGAATATCGAAAGCATCGAAAGCCGCGACTCCTGCGGCAGGCTACGGAAGTTCGGCAGTTGTCGGGAGTAATCGGAAATGTTCGTTGCGTATAATCCGAATAAAAATAATAGACGGACATCTAATAAATCACGTATGCACATTATGCATTTTTGTTTGGTAAGGTTTTATTTGTTTAAATAGCAGAAATGTTTTGTGTTTCGCGGTGGCCATTTTGCTTTTTTCATGTGATAAGCATTGTTTACTATTTTGTTTGCGCCAGTATATTTATATTTCTTAAAAGAATTTTCTACTTAACATTTGAAAGTGTACACATTTAACAGTTTATTACTGAGTTTCTATAATAATTGTGATTTGCTTTTACTAGTGCGTTTGTTGATTTTTTAAAAAAGTTATTTGATTTGATTGTGAGGTTTGGGTTGAAACTGTGTGTTTATTAAAAATAACAAGTTCGCGCAATTGTCATTCAGTGAAAAGATTCAAATTGTGTCTAAACTCTAAAGGTAGGTGTGTACCCGTGTGTGTGTTACAACAATTATACCAGCAAAAAGGGGATGTAACTCGAAAGTTTCATGTTGAAAGTTATAAAACGTATAACTATTATTTTACTTATTAGAATTTCTTCCGCCGCGAAGATCGATTGCTGTTTTGTCTGCGTTGCCGTAGAAGATGTACATGAATACTAGTACATATTCTAAGACTTGTTCTTTTGGAATAGTTTCCGACTTAGATAACCGTCGCGTGGCTGTGGCTATGCTAAAAATATATAAAAGAAAAAGTTTTTGTGACCAAGTACTCCGCCGCATACCCAGTGTCATAATCCTGTGCACGCCGCTGATCAAAGGCATGAAACAAGTCTTGATATTTTCGGTAGTCGTGTAGTATTGTCGTAGTATTGTCGTGTGTCGTATTTAATGGTATTTTGCAATTTTATAGCCAAGTTCTAACAGCAATGTTAGTGTTTTGGACTTGCTTATTCTTACGTACAATTAACATGAATGAATATATTATATGGAGTAAATACGTAATTATGATACCACACAAGACTAATCAACCACCGTCTATGATGAATGGAACAATTAACTGTGTAAAGTTCTCTTTGATTAACATTAATGTTTATTTCAAAAGATGTAATTAAATTATAAATTAATAATGACTGCCTCGGTGGCGTAGTTGTACTACGGTATGACTACAAAGCTGAGGTCTCGGGTCCGAATCCCGGGTCAGGCAAAGATATATTGGGTTTTTCTATTCATTATCAGCCCGGAGTCAGGAATTTGTGCCCGATATGGCGATAGGCTAGCCCCCCTATCACATCATGGGACGGAACATACAAGGCGAAATGTGGGTGTCCTGGTGGCGCCTCTGCCTACCCCTTCTGGGATGAAGGCGTGAGTTTATGTATGTAATTAAATTATTACCGACCTGTATACCGATTATTCCAAGCGCGTCCGCTTTTAAGACATATTTTTAAAAACATATTGAGTTGATAATAATAAAAAAAAACATAAAATATATTTTTTTAAATATTTATACCCTTGTCCATCTATCTTTATAAGATTACTTAGAGACACTATGGCTTAATTTTATTTTCTATTCTCCTATCAAAAATAGATCCCATTAAAGATTCAACCCGACGCGACGCCAAATCAATAATCAGTAAAAACTATACTAAATTTTTTTAGTCGAGAGGAAAGCTATTCAGTTCCCCATACCGTACTCCAGGAAGGCTGAAAAATGGATTTCAGTGTCATGTTACTACAATTTCACAGTATTAAGAAATTTTATGCTTCTATTTTACATTTTACAAATATTCTGGTAAAGGTAATTTAAAATGCTTAAACCTTATTTCAAAAATCTGTTGTTAGCTTCACTTCATAAATCGTTTAAATTAATTTCATATACTCTTGATATTTTAAAAGAAGACTTTTTTTTAGTGAAACATTAACATTAGTGACGGAATCAGAAAAATAAATTCTCATACGTTTGATTTTGAAAAATTTTAGGCATTTCATTTATTAAAATTGGGCCAAAAATACAATTATTACCATATAATTTTGAATAAGTATGAGTAATAAGAATTATTGAAAGTTTGGGAGTTGGTGTTACCTAATATAAATCTTGAATGAATATTTCACCAAGTTGGGCAGAAACAAATTGAAACCAGTTTCTAAGAGATTATAGTTTTTTTTGTCTTCTTCAACCGACGCAATGTTGTTATAAATTCTATGCTGACTATCCGTACTATTTCTAAGTAGGTAAGAATTTCTTTCTAAAACTCATTTTTCAAAGTTAATAAAATGTTTTCAGTTTAAAACTAGGTAACTAGGTGCTTAAAGCGGACGCGAATTAATATACAATAAGATACCTTTATAGCACATACGTACACATAAACTCACGCCTTTTTCCCAGAAGGGGTAGGCAGAG
The DNA here is from genome assembly GCA_905220455.2 of Deilephila porcellus. Taxonomy (NCBI): domain Eukaryota; kingdom Metazoa; phylum Arthropoda; class Insecta; order Lepidoptera; family Sphingidae; genus Deilephila; species Deilephila porcellus. The sequence goes on from LR999974.1 coordinate 12,410,951, forward strand.
CTGGTGCTACCAGGACACCCACAATTAATTAGCCTAGTATGTTCTGTCCCACGATGTGATGTGACGGGGGCGAACCTCTCGCCATATAGGGCACAAAACCCTACTCCGGGCTGATAATGAATAGAAAATCCAATATCACTTTGCCCGACTCGGGATTCGAACCCGAGACCTCAGTTTTGTAATCGTACCGTAGTACAACTACACCACCGAGGCACCGATTATACCTTTATAATATGAATGAAAATGATATTATTCACTGCTCCACTCTTTCAAATTCTCCGGTAAACCAATATGTAAAATTCAATTTTATACCAATATTTTGATCATAAGAATTACTGTCTAAGATAGTCAGGACTAATAGTTTCACGGCTGATATAATTACTATATTTTCGTCACCATAAGTATGACAGGGAGTGATATTTTGAACAAAGAAGTTACAGCACATCCATCATAAATTGGCTTGTGGCGAAATTAAGAACTAAAAAGTAAAAAAAAATCTGTGTAAATCATTCCTTGATATATGCTTTTATAATATAAACAACGAGCATTTGTATTCGTAATCTAATAGTTACAACATGTCTGAGGTAATCAAATGTGATGGTAGAAAATCTATACTTATTACTTGGCGCAACCTCGATTTCGGCAACAAAGATTGTAGACGGTCTATAGTTCTGTGGTACGCCCCTCTATGCTAGACTCCAGACAGGCAACGTCCTGACACAAATGTATATATAAATACAGTCGCAACGAATCACCGAAATTTGAATCAAATATCAATATAATAATTTTAAATTGCGATACAGTCTGCGCTATTTCGTTTAATATAGTTCTTTTATTTAGTTTGTGAAGGGTAAATACTTTATTGCAGAATAATTTAATTTAGGACTGGCATTTTTTGGGTTGGTTGGATGCTTTTTTAATACAGTACACGTGCGTTTTTGATATTTTTCTTCTCTAATGTATATATTTTTTAAACTTTTTGAAACGAAGTTCCTTATCACGCGTTGCGAAAGGAGGCTAGATGGAAAAAATTAAGACCAAAAGTTGTACCGACACTTTAATGCCACGTTTGAGTTTGACATTCTAAATTTAAAAATTTAGGAAATTATTTTTGGTTTTTAATTATTTGCTTATTATTTTACATTCTTAACCGACTTCAAAGGAGGTTATCAATTCGTTGGGTTTTTTATTATTTATGTATAGTCTTTGTATAATGGCTATACAGTGTCTAATGTATAGTCTACGTGAGGACTGTTATTATTGGAACGAAGTTCCTTATCGCGCGTTGCGAAAGGAGGCTAGACGGAAAAAAAATAAAACAAAAGTTGTAACGACACTTTTTGCTATAGTTGTAAGCCGTGCGGCGTGCGCGTGTTTCTCTGTCTGTCTCTCTCTCTCTCTCATAGAAAGCAAGCCAGCTATTTTCGTTTCGTCTTTCCATTTCGCATTGAACAGTGTGGTGTCGCGATGATTATTTTTGTTGAGTGTATACAGGTTTTATGTACATAATAAATAATAATAAATCGAACTTCGTTTTATCCGGGTGTCCCTTGTCACCTCTCAAGTTTTTATTAGATACTGGCAGTACAGCCTGGCTTTGCCCGGGTGCAATTAGTCAACTTTTCTACTTGCATATTAACACATTTTGGCTTGGCTGATGCTTATAGATTATTAAAATCTTCTTAATCTTCTTCAAGAATTAATCTATCATCTACGAAAATATTTTATTATTCATCTTGTACATAAGTGTAGCGATTATCGCGTTAACATGATCATTATTCAACTTTACTATTTTACAAATTATATTTAAGAATATATAAATGGTGTAATTTAATTGAGATTATTTTTCAAAAGCGTTTTAAATCGTCATACAGGGTATATCAAGACTGCCACCGAAAACGAAGCCAGGTGGTAGTACGAGTGACTTCAGACACAATGCAACAAATAATTTCGCAAAATAATCATCAACTTTTTTTACTTATCGTCGTATTTGGGTGATAAATACATAGTTTTCCAAAAATAATGATGTACACCTTTTTATTTTTTAAGACGGAATGATACGTTAGGGTTTGAATTACTATTTTCGCAATAACTAGGTATTTACTGCATAAACACAATGATTTTTAAAAAATTGCAATAAAAATCTGTCGCTTATTTTGCGAATTTTTTATTTGCATTGTGTCTGTAACCACTAAAACTACCACCCGGCTTCGTTTTCGGTCGCAGTCTTGATATACCCGGTATTATTTTCATGTTTTTATTCCTGAAAATACGCACCGGCATGTTTCAACACTCCAAACATTGTCCAAGCATAGAATTGTCCACGTTTTGTAAATATAGCAAAGGACATAGCGTCCCATGAGTTCTGTTGGAACATGCGTCCCTTCCACCACGCATGCGTGTTCACTACAAACAAGCCGCCTGGGCCAGACGACCGCCGTTCACGCGCCTCTCGCAGCGCGTATGCAATATCTACTCGACTGTACATCAATTAAACACAAAATATCAGTGAAGTGAACAAGTTGGAATGTAATTTTGTTGTGCAGTGTATTTTTTAGTGAGTGGAGCATCGTTGTTGGTAAGTTCTTTTTTCAAATTTGATATTAAAAACGAAGTAGGAGTTTGTAAATAATATTTTGTTTATTATTTTTATTCCGGTACACAAATTCAATTTCTGAATGAAATATATTCAATAAATGCGATTATTGCGCATTATTAATTATTTTTGTAAAGCTTTAATTAAACAAGACGTATTTCATCCCCAAAATCTTCGCGAATCAATGGGTGTTAGGTGGGTGTTAAATTTTAATCCTGGGATTAATTTCTATAAAAACTAATTAATAACAAACTATATACTACTAGCACTACTACTACTTTACTAGCAAATATAAGCATTTAATTCAAGTTTCCTACTTTTCCCTTTGTTATGAAATCGTATTACAGTAATGTATTAAAATTTAAAATGAAATGCTACAAACAAAACTACAATGAAAATTAAAGGGTTTTATTTAAACATAGATATTTATTTCAATTTCTACGTCGATGTAAATTGCCAATGATTTATAGGGTAATTTTGGCGTTCAGCGAGAAACATTCATACCTTTTATTGCTCATTGTTTTATGGTACTTTACAAGCCATGAATCGGGATTAATTGTATAATAAAACATAATTATTACATCATGGTTAATTTTTATGACTAAAACATTTTATGAGTCATTATTTTAAAATATTCCAGTCCTCTCAATGCTAGGCTGTTGTGGCCTACGGAATGGACAAAGAACGACTTATCCTTGTCATTCTTAGTCCACACTGGTTTATTGCTTCTCAATAAAACATAAAACATTTTTAATGGTCGAATATTGATTCGACCATTAAAAATATACGCAGTGGCGGAAATGCCCTCGTGGTGAATCACGCAAGTATATTGCGTTTCGGGTTCACCCTATATCAAATTTTGACCAGGTCGGTATAATTAGCATTAAATAAAATTAGTTTATTGGTCATGTAGGCCATTAAATAGCTCGTATGGCAAGTCAATACACATAGTACTTAATTTCTATTTACAAAACAATTGATATACCATTATTTATTTTTTTAAATCTGGAGATATTTTATTATCTGGTCGGTGGATAGTGTATTTAGATTTTACTGCACTTTTCTTTTATAATTTATTTTAGGAAAACTTACATCTAAAAAATAACAGGTAATAAATACTATAGGTACAGAAAGGTCAATTAAAAGTTTCCACAAATAGAGTTAAATAATAATACTAACATCGGCAAAATTACCAGCAATAAAATAAAAAAATAAAAACATTCCAGGTAGGCTCAGCGCACATTACGCTCGCCGAAAAAAATAAAAATTTTTATACAATATGTCTGGCATTCGAGCAAACAAGTCACTTGGTGAGTAAGTGATCACTGTATCATGAACACCCAGAACGCTTGGATCATAGATGTGTTGCCGACTCGTCAAATCGGGAGGGAGTATAGAAAAGCATGGGAAGTGGAAAGCGGTATTTCGAATCCGGCAATCTTATTCCTGTTGTAATTGTGATTTTATAATTTAATATTAAAAGTTATATGTGGCGCCATCTATTGGGCCTATAGGTGACCGATCGATCCACGCAATTTTAATAACTGTCATGGCCTCCCTTGCACAATTCTCGTGAACTGTGAAGCATATAAAATATAAAACAATGTAAATGTCTCAACAATAAGTATTAAAGTTACTAATTGGAATACTGCGCCTCTTTACTTTTGACCCATCACTCCAACAATTACAACAACTTTTATAATCATCAGAAAAGTTCAAGTCACTAAGTCTATAAAAACACGTTTGGAATCCAATGTTGACGCATATTAAAGGCATATAATAAGCATTAAACTTGATGTAAACCTTCCGGGTAGGTTTCCTCGACAGTGAAGCCGGTGAAGTACAGCGGGAAGCCCCGTCGCCTCGTCTACAGCAATGTGTACTTAGGTTAGTGGGTGGATGGTTTCGATGTCAAATCAATACCTACCATCCCTGGGGGTTAGAAATCATCACCTTTCTTCTAGGGAGAAAATAAGAGAACTTTTTCTTAATACACGTTCTAATTTTTATTATTCAGTGTAAATCATTGTTCTAAGTGTTTTTCTGATAAACAGGGTCTTTAATACCTGTGGCGGCACAAACATCACTTTCTTTCCATACCGTCTATAGAAAAATGGGGACATATTTTCCCCCGTTTAATTTAAATTGTGATTAATTGCCTCCGTGTGAGCTGCTGGTTCGTTTGACCCAAGATTCGAACCGTCTCGGGTTCGAATGTCTTGGCGTTGTAACTGTACCGTACAACTGCACCACAGAGGCAGTCAAAATAGTAATAGTAGTAGATTTATATGATATACATACTTGTACATGTTTCATTTGAAATGAAATGAAATGAAACTGAGGCTGGACTGTGGAAATTAATAAAACTTTAAACAAAAAATTCTTCTGTAGTCATTTTTCGACCAATTTTCACGTCATAGATCTACCTAAAATCAGAAAACTCAACAAATAATTTTATTATTTATAAAGCAATGTGACTTCAATGCAAGTAATAGCAATTCGAATAAAAAAAATTACCCACTTGACCAAACAACTCAACTCACTTCACGGTTTATTCACTTAAGCTTCCAAGTATTTTCCATTACAAGTAACAGTTTAACGAGAATATCGAGTAACAAAGCGGAAAGTAAGGTAATGGTTGCAAAGGGTCGTGCGGGTAAATCAATTGACCACTTACAGGCAAGCCACCTGCTGGGAGATCGTATCGCGTTGATTAACTAACGTAGTGGTGGTTGTTACTGCAGCTTTGCTTTTATATTTACTAATAATTCTTGGGTATTTATATTCCTTTCTTTTTCACTCTTTATTGGTCTAATGGCGATTTGTGTAGACTGAGAATATGGTTGTTTGTTCGGTTCCCGAGACGAGCAATACACGTTATATGAGTTTTTTAGTATCTGCAATTCTGTATGCTGCAAATAGGAATGTTTTGGGCTAGCTTCCCTGGCCGGGCTATTTAATTGTTTGTGTTTTTTAGTTTAAAAATTTTCATATGATTTGTTAGAGACTGGACTTTGTGCCTGGAATGGTGGTTAGGCACTGCCGAAATTTCAGCAAGCCCTTTAAGTGATACAAGTATAAATTTACTTATAAATCTTCTTGTAATATTGCTACTAAATGGGGAATGTCTATAAATATCTACACGATAGAGTGGCCAAGTGTAAACATTCCGGACAGAAAAAAGGAGAGTTTAACCAATCGGAATAAATACGGACAAGTGAATTCCACGCGTCCCTGCCTCCGCCCGTGTCCAAATATTTTATTTATCCTCCGAAATACCGAGGTAAGACTTACACCTTCCTATTATTCTTGAATTTATTCGAAATTCCGGGGAGTCTGGGTATTTCCTATTGAAATACTAAGGTTATTAGGTTGGAAATGAAATATAGGTATCATTGGAACGATGGAATTAGTGAATACTTTAAATTACATAATACATTTTGTTTTGATAATATTAAAAATAAAAACGTAACTACACTGTATTCAACCGATTTGATTCAAAATCTTATCTAATTACATCCTGTTTATATTACACCCAAACAGTTGAAATCTGCTACTGAACATAAGTTACAAAAATATTCAAAAAATATAACTACCAAATGGCTTCTGGTTACTCTATTATAGTATATCTATATTGGGTCAACAATACGAGCGGGTTTCAGAATATTGTGTTACGTAAAACAGCACTATGAATTCTTAACGCAGTTGTCCAGCGTAGGAAGTTAATCCCCTTTTATATTTTAATACTGCAAAAGCTATTTTAAACACAAAGCTAAAAGAACAATATTTTTTTCACCGTCTGGCATTAACGGCTTTAAGAGTGAAGGAAATCATCGTGAGGTAATCAATGGTGAACTTATGGTATAAAGTCTTCAACCCTTAATAGTCTAGCGCCGTGGACTGTTGGTCTAAGTCATCGTGATTGTGTAGGACGCCTGTAGCTTGGTGTTGGAGTACTATATAGGCTGATATACTGTATAGCAGCGTTTCATAAATTCTTATCTAATTGGACCCTGAGAAATCGTATGCGCTATGCCTCTGAGAATCCTAGCATTTATCCGACATTAAAGAATGAATAAGAAGAAATGAAAAAGGTCGATGCTATTACGCCTCGAATATTCTCACTGAAAAACGAAATGATGGATATCCGGCTATTAGACAATGGAAAAAGTCGCTGAAAATAAGTTACATACAGCAGGTCGCTTTCGATATTTATCAACATTAGATCTTCTATTACTAACAATTACAAGGATAATAATTCTCACTCCTCGAACGAAAGCAAAACCGTTATTTTATCTTAACATTCGACGAGTCAATGGTACTATAACTATCGGATCTTTATCATTACATTCTACGAGTCAGAATGGTGGTACTATCTCTATCGGGTCGAAACATTCATACCATTGTAAAGCAACATGACAGGCTTTATGTTTATAAGTCATGCATCATCTACTGGCGTGTGGCGAATTTCGGAACTAAAAATAAAATTCAAAATTATCCATGTAACGCATTGTTTGAGATATATTTTCATAATATAAACAAAAAGCATTTATACTCGTAATGTAATAGTATTAATATGTCCAATGTTATAAAATTAGAAAATACAAAACTATTCTTATTATTTTGACAACAGCGCTTTTGGTGACAGAAGATCGTAGACGGCCTATCTATACACACACAGTACACAGTATATCTGTCACCAGTGCATAAATAATGATTTTCATTCGCCTACAAATCGATTAAATCTACAATTTCGATTTAATTGAAATCCAAGCCAACGGATGGATGGGTTTGAAACAAGAGAACTATTTGTAAAGACATTGATAGCAAAAGAGCGTTAATTTAGACAAGATTAAAATATTTCGAAACATTTATCTTTGATTGGATACAATATTGAATTCGTACTTTAGTAATAGTTTTTGTAAAGATTTATTGGTTCAATACTAGGTAGGTACTCTACAAGACGTTATAAGATTGGTTAAAATATATATATTTTTTGCAAATACGTTTATTATTATTATTATGAGATTTTACTACTTGAATTGTATTTTACTACTGTAATAAATTTGCAAAATATATGTATTATGATGGGATTTACCAGCATAATATTTCTTCTTGTTTTCTCCTGTTTGTATGACTTTCGTAATTCAATTAAATCATAGCAATATGGAATATCATGATTAGAAGTATGAAATGTGCAACTGTAACACAGTTTAGTGTGCCACAGAAAATAAAATTTGAAAAACTACAGAAAAATATTATCTCTAAGAGTTCCCAACCAATTATTGAAGTCACTTTGTCCATCAAAAGCACAGTCCAACACACCTAAGAATGTACATCAACTTATATTTTTATACCTAGAAACTAGGCGTTGTTTCGTTGTAAAACTGTCCCCTCCTGTCTAGGGATATATCCCGACGTTTAAACTGAAGCCCGCTTTTCCGTAGGACATCCTCGCGACAATAAAAAATGGGCGTCCGTAACCTGTCGGAAAACAGGCAAAACGAGATTGATTGATGGATGAACAAACGCACAATCTCTTTTTGTAACAATGTTTTTTTTTATATTCAAAATGGTTAAATGTTTTGATTCAAATTCATCGGTTTATTAATTCATATACCTGGTATATCAGGACTGCGACCGAAAACGATGCCAGGCGGTAGTTTTAATGGTTATAGACACAACGCAACAAAAAAAAATCGTTTTTAGTTTCTAATACAGAATTTTTGTAAAATATTTTTTTGTAAAATAGTACACAATATCTAACCCGCAATACACCACATTTACCATCCACGATCATACTTTGATATATGTAACTTAAAGATATTAACATACATAAATTGAAGCAAGAAATTTCCAGCATTTATGAATATAAATGGCATCACGTAGGCTCGAAACTCTAGACAAGGCACTCGAGCTCAAGCCAGCCGCGACGTCAGAGGCAGTTAGCCGCTAACCCATGCTTATTGCCTGAATCATTCCGCCCTGAGTCAGGTAAATGTCTAAACTGTGTGAGATTTATTAAGGTTTTATTATTTTATTTTGTTAATCTGTTTTTAGTTTTGAAATAACCTTTAAGCCTATTTTTTTTATGATAGGCTGTTTTTGTTTCTTAAATGCCAGTGTATTTTTTCTTTCAGTGGGTTGAAGTAAATATTTGACGTATGAATTGAATTAAATAGTTTAAACTGCTACAAATTGCGTAGGATTGTGCCCTAAAGTCATGTTGAAAAAATACAAGAAATACTCAATGAATAACTCGTTTTCATTCACCAATATAATCTTAGACCTATGGAACCAATTTCCATTCATAACACTTCCCAGGCCAATCTTTTTCAAACTCCGCGAATCTCGGATAAATAATAAAAGGCTTACGACATAATTTATTATTTATCCACGGTAACTAACCGTAATTGATTCGATTTGGGCCCATTACGTGGGATAGAAAAGCTTGCGTATCCAAACCTTGAATGAAATATAAAGACATATTATTTTATATACGGAGCTGAAAAAACACACGTCTTTTGTAACATCTTATTCTTGGAATATTTGCTTTCTCCTGATTACTGCGTACTCAAATATGTTCGGTAAACGCAATTTGATGTCCCAAATGTGTTTTTTATGGAAGGCTTTTATTGTTCACTATCGATAAAATATATTTTTAGTGTAAAGACAAATACTCAGACGTAAGCGAAAACTTTCGAGTTGTTTAATTGGTAATTCTGACGTTACTATCTGCGTAAAAATACTCATGTGCGATATAAATGTTATTATTTCTGCTTCAAATATATGTATGGCTATAATCTTATTTACTTTTATCTGGAGCTGGACTGGGGCTCTTCTTTTAATGTGATTCGTCCAGTACAATTAGTCCTCGCGCCTGTTCCAGTGTTTTTTTTTACTCGGGCTCCGTTCTAGTTGTGATTTGCCAAGTACAACCACTCCGCAAACCTGTTCCAATGAGATTTTTGGATGATTGTATTTTATTAGTATTGTAAAGAGCCATGCGCCTAGTAGGCACAAGTATTCACTAATTTCAAGACACAGTGAGATCCTTCTTCGTAGACTGAATTGCGAACAACAACTAGCTTTTTGAATTATCTTTTTAATGTAATAATTGTAAAATGAGGGTAGTAATACTGCAACAGTCACCGAGCGGATAACTAATACCTCAGTCCGCCTCGTTACCACGAAATCTCTAAAGTAATCGAAACGTCAAAAAGTTAAAAAATTAAAACAAATCAGCGATATAATCCGTAAAAAATAGTTGTATATCAAAGTATTAAAGTAGGGGAGACCGGGGCTAGTTGACTATAGGGGTAGGTTGACTAACTATCAAAAACTCGTCCGAGGCAATAGCCTTGAGCTAACTAGTGAGACACAAGAGTCCGTCATCTCCCCCCGCTCAGTCATCGGAAACGCGGTGTCGCGCACGCACGTCGTTTGAGAGAAGGAACGTAATATTGAAAAACAACACACGTAAGTAATTATTTCTGATGTAATATTATTTGTAATAATGCCTATTTATTCATGGTTATTGATTGTCAAAGCATTCACAAATGAATGTTCGATTCATGTTCTTTCTTTTACGTATTATTCTTTTTGATTTTGTCGCAGTTTTGAGGTTATGGCATGTGCTTAAAAGTTAAAAAGTGGTTCGGGGCTAGTAGACTAATGTATAACGGGGTTGGTTGACCACTTGGTCAACCAGCTCCATTATATTATGGGTATTTCACACATCAAATGAAGTCGGTATTTTTGAAATTGTATCCAAAAATCATTGTTTCAGGACCATGCGTGCAAGTTGTGGGCACACACAAAATGTGTAAACGGGAACATATTGTTCTATGAATGCAAAAATTGCACCTCCGATTTAGAAGACTGATTGGATAGTATGATCTCAAAATAATTTATTTTATTAATAAAAAAATATACTTATAACATATATATATACGAACATATATATAATTTATATAAATAATATGTATATATACATACATTTATATATAAATATATATACGTACTTACGTCAACTGTTACCAAATAATAAATATAATTACATTAGTTAGATATGATAATTTGTTACCAAATGGTTAAAGTTTGCAAGAAATTATTTCATTTTGTTTTAAATATGTAATAAGAGAGCATTTTGTTTAATATGATTATTTGTTACCAAATGGTTAAAGCTTATAAGAAATTATTTCGTTTTGTTTTGAATACTTAATAAGAAAGTACTTTGTTTATTTGTAGGTACTCAAATTGCCTAATGTTTAAATGTTTGGTTGGCGGAAGATCGCCTTGTTTTCAATAAAAAAAGAGTAATGCATTTTTGTGTCTTTTATCTCATATCCTCGTAGATTTTGCCCTTACAACTTCATAGGTCAAGTTACCCCAGGTGAATAGTCAACCGACCCCGAGCTTGGGGTAGGTTGACCAGTTTTTCCTTTTATACAAAAACTGGCCTGTACTCTACATCATAACGAATAACGTGCTTTTTGCCACTTTCTTGCAAAGCTTAATAGTAAAGCTATTAACTGAACCCATTTTTAAATTAATATACTCTAAAGAAATAGAAATAGAAACCTTTAAGCTGAAACCTGGTCAACTAACCCCGGTCTCCCCTACTTATGCCTATGTTACGATATAGAGTCGGCACGCACTACAACCCCTTTTACACGAGGAGAGGTTTTCTCGCCTCGAAGATACGATTATCGTAAGGATATAAAAAGTTGCATCGTGTAAACATTTGTCAGAACACGACAATCTATGGCGGTTATGTCATGCGATAATCGCATACGATTCTCGCCGCGAGAAACTCTCCCCGTGTAAATGGCGCTTAAAAGTAGCCAACTATCGATCACGCATGTTTACCTATTTTAGGAAGTAACTGAAGAAAAACAAAAATTCTGTCACTATTCGAGCGTAGTTTACGCTTCGAAACTGTAAACATCATATTATATCAAAATGTTTAGGAAACGAAATGTCGATGGAATTTTGCATGTTACCTACTGCTTTTGTTAGTCTTATTTTTCGGCAGATAAAATCTAACGGTATAGGTTTTTCATATGACTGCTTTCTTTTAAGAAATAATGTACGGTGTTAAAGTATTAGGTACAACAAAATAATTTAAATGAACGTATAGCTTTCATTTTCCGGAAGCATTGTCCATTAGTTCTCTTTACTATTTATGCCCTGCCGCCCTCTCCACTTCAATTTGCTAATCCGCTGGGTTATGCTAGTAACTTTTGTTCTCTACTGATACTGATATAAGATACGAAGATATAGATTCGAATAAAGCCACCAATAATAAGCCATATAAATATACCAACACAAAGAATCACAATATGTGTTAATTACGAAAACTTGCCCATCTATTACCTCAACGTGTCTTAACGTGGAATAAAAATATATTCTGCGAAAGAAACAATTATTTATGTGCTGTCGTATCCGTAGGGGAATTATTTGCTCGACGTCTTACGATTGTGAAATATTTTTGTAACATAATATTTAGACTGTAACATTATAGTACGGTATGATTACAAAGCTGAAGTCTCGGATTCGAATTCCGGGTCGGGAAAAGTGATATTGGATTTTTGTATTCATTATCAGCCCGGAGGAATTTGTGCCCGATATGGCGATAATCTCGCCCCTATCACTTCGTGGGACGGAACATACAAAGCGAAACTTAGGTGTCCTGGGAGCACCTCTGCCTACTCTTTCTGGGATAAATGTATGTATGTAGTTTATGTATGTATGTTTAAGAACTTATATTTTATTCCAAATTTACTTAATATGTTTACTCTTTATATTGTTACTACGGTTTCTTTACTGTTTTGATACAATTTTATGTGAGGAATATTCACTAAGATAACTTACTTTCACGAAAGGGTGTCTAGGTTTCAAATAATATATGGCTTTAGTCTCCTAGTGATATTGAAGATAGAATAAAATTAGGTAAATATAAACGTACTTTTTCAACCTTTTTCGAGGTCGCACGGCAAAAATATTTTATTATGATCGCTACGCATCAGATAAAATAGAAAATAAATTATTCATAAAGCTCTTATTGAAATATCTAGAATATTTTCTAAGATAAATTATATTTATACTTATACAAGGAATATTTAAAAAATAAATTAATTCGAATGCAGGAAAATTTCGATGAATAATTACGGTTATGTATTTTGATTTTTTACTCTGGAAGTCCCTAAATTCCAGCTTACAGAACACTGCTTTAAATTATACCCAAAAATTACAGTAAAATAAAAGCAGTAACACTGCTCCACGTTAACTTTCAGCTTAATCTGATAACGCGTATTATGAATCTGACACTATCGTAGCATCTGTTCGTTGTAGCTGAAAACTTTAGATAATTCCTCGCCTTAAAGCGCTTTAAGCCTTATATTTATATAACCAATAAGTATTACTCCGTGGCCCAGTTGGCTACACGCCGGCTGTGAAACAAGAGACCGCGGGTTCGATCCCCGCACCGAGACAAATGTTTCTGGGTTCCACAAGTATTTGTTTCGGATCTGGTGTTTTTGAGACTGAAAAATCTATCGTACTTTCTAATACCCACGAGACAAGACTTGATCTTAGTGTGAGATCAGGACTATATACATATGTAACGGTTGGGTTTATATTAATTATTATTTATTTATTTATATCTTAATGCTAGGTGCGTGACTGTAACTAAATATCTTCCTGAATTCGTGTAAAACGTCCTTTCCTTATTGGAAACCAGAATTTGTCGAATTGCCTGTTTTTGTGGATAGATTTTAGCGGTCCCTTTTCCGATGGAAGGACTCTTTATATAACTCAGGGTCGCCCGATTTCAATAGGCCACGTAAAAGCTTGCGATCTTGGGTTTGTAGGGTCTTGAGTGCATATTTTATGGTTGGATGAACGGTATTATAATATATTTTACTAAATTGTTCAGGTGAGCTACATACTTAAGTACATTGTGTATTTTCATCAACCACGGTAACAAAACGTCCGCTTAGTTTAATTTTATGCACTAATTTAAATAAATAAGCTTTATTTCATACCGAATTTGCAAAGTGATTTCCTTGCACCCGTCGGAGAATAGATGTCTACCTATAAACACTATTATCTCCCACAATTCGATATAATTGCTGGCTTGCGCTATTATTTCACGCTTCATTTAAAGGACTCTAGTCATAGCAACTTGTATAGTGTGCCTCGTCACCACATAAAATAAGCTCGACTGTACATAATCTAGAGCCGCCTCTTAACCCTCACACAATTCGAGTTTATTTACTAAATTACATATCAATAGAGTTACCCCTACTACGATACAAATCCTGGGGCATGGGGCATCATATGAATTTCTTAAACCAAAAAACACACAAAGTAAATTGCCAAACTGGAATTCAAACCAGAGACGTAATGCTTCACTATGCATTCTGCTAATACACAAATATGGCAACAATATTTAGATAATAAATGCCATATACACTAAGTACGCTAAATCAAATCATACATACATACATACATAAACTCACGCCTTTATCCCCGAAGGGGTAGGCAGAGGCGCCACCAGGACGCCCACATTTCGCCTTGTATGTTCCGTCCCACGATATGATAGGGGCGAGCCTATCGCCATATCGGGCACAAATTCCTGACTCCGGGCTGATAATGAATAGAAAAATCCAATATCATTTTGCCCGACCCGGGACTCGAACCCGAGACCTCAGCTTTGTAACCGTACCGTAAAACAACAACGCCACCGAGGCAGTACCGTAATACTACTCAAATCGACACTGCAAAATGTGAAATAGCAGCAGATACTGTCCGCTGTCTGGAAGAGATAGCGATAAGACCGCCAATTGTTCACTTATTTCTACAGTCTCCATGGCGTAGTTAGACGTATGATGTGAAACGAGATACCACGGGTCCGGTCCCCGCACCGAGGCAAATATTTGTGTAATCCACAGGTATTTGTTTCGGGTTTAGTAGTTTGTGAGACCGAAAAGTCTCTCGTAGTTCCTGATACCCACGACAAAAGACTCGAATTTTGTGTTGGGTCAGGTATCACATACAATATGTCAAATACATTTTGGGTGTATTTATTTATTTGCAACGTTTCTCTGTATTTTCTATGTTATGTGGGATGAAATAAAGTGTTGTCTATATATGTGTATCAGCAACTAGCGTCCCCATTCTATTGTGCTAGTGTCATAGTCGCCATTGTTCAGACGCCATAAGTGCCAGCTAAACTGTCCGTTGGCGTTTGTGTCGGGTTCTAAACCTTGTGAGCGTAAGCTAATGGGTACTGCAGCACTTAGTTCGTGTTATAGTTGAAATATAACAAACAATTAACACTGTAATAATTTAATGTGAAAGCTTTGTAATTAAACCGTGTAATTTATGATTCAGAAAGTGAGCTCACCGTTATTTACACTTTTAATTTCACACAAAATTTTGAGAGGCTACACTTTGCTAAGCTAATTATGTAAAAATATTAAGTTACAAATGGCGTAGTAATCATTTAGGAAGACCGAAAATGTCAATATTTATTACTAGAGACTACAATATGACTGTTGGTTGTATTATTATTTATTTATTTATTTTATTTATTTATTTATAATCTTTATTGTACACTACAGAAGCTTGACAAAGAAACATTAAATTAGATTATTTAATAAGGCGTCATGATAATTTGGTGTTAAATATTTAGTATAAACCAAAATTAATTAATATTTAAACACAGCATAACCAGAGCTTATTTACAAACAACTTAAGCAAGCTAAACTCTCACAGACACTTAAAAATTCCAGCAAAATATCTCATAACAGAAAGCTAAATCCGGAGACCCGTCGAGTCTCGGTTTCCAGACGTATACATAAGCATTAAAGACGAGACCTTTAGAGAAATTACTCGTAATTCGCATTATAAGGGACTAGCCACATTTATTGAAGTCTATACGGTTTTTTGTCCGTAGAAAAAGTCTATTTTGTATGAATGTTCGCATCCGTTCAGCTTTCCCCGTCTATTTGGCTTTCTTAATCAAGCTTTAAATAAATACAAGTTTTTACATTAGTATTCCTGGGCATGCTATCATCAGCTTTCAGCACTGTTCTGCTGTATTCAGCTCTGTAAGCCCTCAATAATTTGGAACAAATTCTTTTATCTAAATGCGTAAGGTCCTGAGTATACATGTACATAATATGTAGTTACTGAAAAAGGAACGACATGTTAACATAGATGTGAGGCGTACATTACGAGAGAAATATTACATTGTATACTTCCTTTGCAAATGTTCCGCAATAAGCCCCTAAGCTATTTTCATCATGAGTTGTATGGAATAAATGGGAATATAGTTGACTCTTTGGAGGTGACTATAGTATGACACTGATAACCGACGTAAATGAACAGTTTTGCTGTTGTCTTTAGTTTCTAAAGATATTTGTTTATTCATGTTAATTTAGAATCTATACATATTATAATCAATTTGTAACCGATCCATGTCTGTACATGGAAGATAATTGAGAAAAACTAATATGGGGGGGGGGGGTCTGTGTTAAAGTAATAGAACCCTAAAAAATAAGATTTTTACAATTTTTGTCAGGTTGTCGGTTTGTCTGTGCGGTTGTGCGCGATAAACTCAAAAACGGCTTAATGGATTTCGATAAAATTTGGTATGAAGGTAGCCGACACTCTGGATTAACACTTAGGGTACTTATTATCCCGAAAACTTTAGTGTTCCCGTGGGATGAAGATGGAATTCCGATATATTTGTTAATTTTTTATATTCAAAGGGTTGGGATGCCTTGAGAGAGATAAGACGGGACGGGCGAGATATAACGGGACGGGACGGGACGGGAAATTCCAAATAAAGTTTATTTAAATAAAGTTAATCACGCAGACAAAGTTTGCGGGCAGAAGTAGTAATAAATACAATCAAAAGTACACACATTGGTATTTCTAACTGCACATTAAGACAAAAGTCTGATGTGATGTGTATCAAAAACTATAAGAAGTTTTTCTGTCTCACGACAGCCAGACCCGAAATAAATTCTTGTGATCTACACAAATACTTGGCTCATTGCGGAATTAAACTCGCAGCCTCCCGTTTCACAGCCGACTTCTTAGCCAACTGCGCTACAAAATCTATCATCAATATACGAATTATATTCCTAATTCCATAGTGAATTTTCTCATGTTTCAACAGTGAGTGTCCCTAAAATAGGTGATAGGATTGAAGCCCTTCAATTTGGATTGAATGGAGCCTATTCCCTAAAGGTCAACGCACCGATTTTTTCCCAAAACCATCACTTGAGTCATTCATATACCGAAAAATTCTCGTCAAAAATGATTTAAGTTATAATAAGTGTCTCGAGCCTGCCTGCAAGGTTGATAGAAGACCTGGTTAAGATTGGAGGAAGTCGCTGGATGCAGGCTGCTTCCAACAGGTCGATGTGAAGATCCTCGGGGCAGGCCTAAGTTCAGCGTGTGTTCAACGTTCAGTGGAATTCCTGTGGCTGAGGAGAGAGAATGAGAAAGATAATAAGTAGAACTGTTGACAGCCTCCGTGGCGCAGTTGGTTAGACGCCGGCTGTGAAACGGGAGGCCGCAGGTTCGATCCCCACTACAAGAGAATTTCTTTAAAATATTTCACAAATATTCCTTTCGGGTCTGGGTGTTTGTGAGATCGAAAAGTCTCTCGTAGTTTCGATACCTGTGACAGAAGACTTAATTGATCTTAATGTGGGGTCAGGACTATGTATGTGACTGTTGGGTGTATTTATTTTATTTGTTTATTTAGGTTTTAAATATTTCATATTTTACATACAACTTTTTTACTTTTTTCTTTCCACAATTATTTCTTATTTAGTTTAAGAATAATCAAAATCGGGTCACCTAGAACCCATTCGGCACTCTATCTGAACAAAACTACTTATCGGGTAAATACAGCCATTTTTACCGTGCCAAAAAAAAACAACTAAATATTTTCTTAGCGCTTATTTTTAGCCCTCACTAACTTAGTAAATAAACTTAATATACAAGTAATAAAAGCGTATTCAAATGTATTTAACATACAAATTTATTTTTTCTTTTTACCAGACGCTGTAAAGAACTGAAAGCCTTTTCAATTGCAATCCAAACACGAGGTTATTTCTTTCAATGTTAAAGTTGAAATATGCGTACAATGTAACGTTATTTTTTATTAATGCCGAGTTGTATACAATAGCTTTATGAATAAAATATACGAAACATGGGAGCAATAAATTCTGTTTCGTATTAATTATTCAGGCTAGTGGTCACCACGTTGTTTACGAATGCTGTATGGGAAATATACTTTCAGAGGTTCCCCTGGTAGCATCCAGGACACCCTCTGCCTGCCCTTCCGAGAAAAAGGCGTGAGTTTATGTATGTATGTAATATACTTTCAAGTTTTTGAGTAGAAACACGTGAAGTAAACGTAACCACACAAAACCAGCTAAATGCTAAGCTAGCTAATTGACTTTCATGGCTATTGTTTATTTTGGTCCATAAACGTGTAAATCGACGTAGATACTCATAAATTAATCACGTCCAAACCCAATTTAAAGCATTAAAATATCTTATGCTCAAGTAAAATCACTTATTTAGCAATATAAACATAAATTGATAAATTCAATAAAACAAAATTCTCAAATTCTCTCGATGTAAAATTAGTTTCCCCAGCAATTTCCATTTATAA
Organism: Deilephila porcellus; assembly: GCA_905220455.2. Classification (NCBI taxonomy): domain Eukaryota; kingdom Metazoa; phylum Arthropoda; class Insecta; order Lepidoptera; family Sphingidae; genus Deilephila; species Deilephila porcellus. The sequence goes on from LR999974.1 coordinate 12,429,253, forward strand.
TCATTGGAGATTAGCAATCTCTTTGAAACTATTCAAGGTTCGACCCTGTTTCGCTGAACTGACGCGCTAATACCTACTATATATCGAAATAATCCAACCACGATATTTCATCCAGTCTTCAATGGTCAGAAAATTTTATAAAAATATTTTTTGTTTATAACCAATCTTTACAACTTTTAAAGTCACAGTATATAGTGTAGAATTCTTGCCAGAGGCTAAACGGTCTGGTTTAACCGAAGTGGTGTTGCATTTTTAAAGATAGAAATAATTGGAAGGGATAGGAAAACAAATGAATGGCAGCAAATAATCTGAGTTCAAGCAACCTTATTTATTAGAAGAGACGCGACAGCAAAAGTATTATCTGCCAAAACACACATATTTACTCGAAAGATCTGTCTACCTTCCATACCTGGCGGGCAAAATTGCAAATTCATGGATCAAGGCAAGGTTGCGTAGGCATGGTTATGTAGTAAAATTACGGATCAGATCTGTCACGGTTCCGATGCGCAGATTTGCATGCATAACTGGATATTAGGTAATTTCCAATTTCTGCCAAGGAGTATTCCTGATCTTAGCTTATATTGCAGCCATCGTTACTTGGAAGGTGTCCTACACTTACACACACCACTGCAACTCTTATAAGCTAGAATCAACGGTGACACCCATTTTAAAAACACCGAGCATTGAACCTCAGCGAGTCTCCGGGAATATAACTTGTCTTTAACCACATTCTCCTACTTATGACTTAGCACAACCTGAAGACTGGGTCTAGAATGTCATATATTAATACGCAGCCACTAGAATTACAGACTAGTAATTTAAAACAACCTTTACTAGTAGTAGAGGCACTAGAAGAAGAAGAATTAAACATGCGGCTATGAAATATAATTTTTCCCGTACGATACCAAGTGCGTTATTTTTACTTGTAAAGCGAGGGAAAGTCCTTATCGCTTCAGTCGAGCACTTTTGTATAAGTGTTTTGAAATAGGAATGTTTGAGGGTTTCGTGGAAATTATTCCTTACATAGATACACTTGTCAAGTAAATGGGTCTATTCCTCGCTGACTTGAGTGTTAATGGAAGCTCTTTATAAACGGTTTGACTCTGGGAATAATGTTGGGTTGGGAATGGTGTTTTAGATATTTATAGATAGCTTAGCATTTTGCTAGAGTAATGTCGATTTGAAACCAGTATACGGCTTGTAAGAATTTAAAAGTTTTGCGTTCGATTTGGATTCGAAAGCTGGTCCTCGTGGTTTGTATACTGGCACTGGAATGAGACGCCAATAAAATAAGTAATAATTCACGCTTATCTTACAAAATCCTGCAATCCCAAAGCAAATCCGTAAGTTCAATGAAATCTATCGGCGGAATAAATCCACGTGTGACATTCGACTTACGTTCTGTTTGATTTATACGTCACTTGTCGCGCGTTCACCTGACATTAAAGCCGCGTATCGACTACGCGTTCCAAGAAGACGAACATTGGCGCGCGTTCCGGCCACGCGAAATGGATACCATTTAGGAACGCGCGCCAATGTGTTCGTTGGAACGCTCGAACGTGGAGCGGGCCGTTCCATCTGTTGTCGGTTTTTAACCGCGTATCAAAGGTAGTTAGTTCTGTTGAGGCGCGCGCGCCAGTTGAGACGAACGATTGTATGTTTGTTGCGTTTCTTCGTTGCTTTTCGTACACGACTGGCCTATATGAGGATTGGTCAAACATTGGAACAATTGCCACGCGCGCCAGGCGCGCTTAGTTGATATAGTTCAAATATTTGGAATGCGTTCCGCGGAACGCACTCTTGGCGTAGGTGTTCATGGCACGCGCGCCAGGAGCGCATAATGTATACCCAGCTTTAGACAATCTCACCCTGTGACACGTGTAGACGGGTTATCGGCAAAAAATGACAGTTCGAGATATTTGCTGGAAATTCGGGTTGAACTATGAACGGGAGAAGTTGCTTGGAGCATAGTTGGTTGCCGATCGATTAAAAAAGGAGCTCTGACTAGACTTACAAGGCGAATAGAATTTAGAAAATAATATTTCTTAAAATAAAAGCAGGATTCATTATGCAAATAAACATCGCATAATGGTTACCAGAAATTCTACTTTTTCTCTTCCATTTGATTAATCAACCTTTTAATCTTCAGAATACATTATGGAGTTAGCAACGCTACGTAAATGAAGTTTGAGTTGAAAATACCTTAAATATTAACTAGTATTTTATCTGCTCTTAGTATAAAAAGAGAATTAAACCCAAAAATAAATTATTTCAATGATTTTTTTCCTCAGAAACTTGACCTACCTCTCTCTACGACCACGTGATTACTCATATAGAATCAAATAAAGAATCAATCTCGCAAAATACCATCAAAACGGCTATAAACCATTATACAATTACATAAACATACAAATCTCTAATACAAATGAAAATTTATCATCTAAAAATCGAACCATTACTATTTTACTGTGTCATCTTCATACGTTTACGGCGGTGTCAAAATTATTACGGCCATTTATTTACGAGACAGGTCTGTCACGAGCAATAAAAGAAAGGTAATAAAAACAAAACATAACATAATTGTCCAATTCTATGAAACGAGGGCTGGAACAGACAAATTGATAGCGAAAATTGCTTAATAAAAGTATATTAGTTTTGTGTATTTTATTTTGCTAAATAATATTATGTAGTTTTAACAAAGAAAATTGCTAATGAAATTTATCAAATAAGGGCTATTTGGCAAATAAAAAAGATGTTTATAGGAACTGATTACGTTCATAATTTTTGTTACATTTGTCTACATTTTTGTATAATAATATGACCTTCTTACAAGTATAATTGGGATGAAGAAACATTTACCACTCCTTGTTTTTTATTAAAACGTAATAACACGTCATTAAAACTATCTGTATACGATAACAAAGAGATATCATTTAACATTTGCAATAACAAAACGTTAAAGTTTTAACAGGAAGCTGACGAACAATCAGATATGTCATACTCTGTAGAACTGTTAAACAACATTCGGATAGTTTCGAAGCAACCAGTGACCCGAAACATAATGCTAACGCTTGGATGGATGTCTCAACGGAGCAGATTTACCACTCAAATATAGCTGTTTAGTTCCATCCAAATGTCGTCTTTTGATCATTCACATCTCTAGACAGTTTTCTAAAATAGATGACGAAGGAATGGGCTGCTTTTTTATCAAAAAGTATCCTAAATCTAAGGAAAAAGGATTGTAAAAATTTATTTCGAATTAAGCATTTTTTGGAAGTGGTAGAGCCACGCTGTTGTCAGCCATGACTCATGACTGATGACATGACATGAATGGGCAGGCTTGTCCGGGGCGGTATCACTGTCCACATGAGATCGACGTGAAGCTTTGCTGTCGCGTTTCGGCGGCAGTGATAACTTACCATCAGGTGACCTCGGTTCGCTGGTTCGCCCGACCTACGCAATAAAAATATGTTAGACACATATAATACTGGTAGTGGGGGTAATTGTCAAGTAACAGAAAAGAACGAACGACGTGAATTCTGACGTCACTGCCATTACAATCCCGGAGTGCGAGAAAATTAATGATGTTTAATATTTACCAATACAATGCTGTTTCGCAAATTTTATCATATTATAAGAATAATTACAAAATAATTTAGTCATCTACATTTATTTTGACATTTACGTTAACTGTAGACCACTTCGCCGTAAACGGACTTAAGGTTATTAGATTCGTCTAAAGTAATAAATCCATCCGAAAATATTCGCGTTACTCTCAGACACGCCTAAAGATTTTCTTCAATAAAAGTGGCTAATAAAACTTTTTCCTTTACTTAGACGTTCAAAGAAAAGATTTTTACTTCAGGCCGTATTAACAAAATTATCTTCACCGATTTGTTGACGGCTAAAAGTAAGTAGCCGAGAATTTGAACGGTATGGATAATAAAAAGGATCGTTTTATTTCATGTTGTCTGCAATAATGTCGTTAATAGATATGAATATATTAGCCGTATAACTGGTCGGGCCATTGTGAATGCCTAAAAGTAATGGCGATTCCGAACATATGTAGTTATTTAAACAAAATATGGGTCGGTTTATTACAATGTTATTTTATTAAGATTACAAATAAATTTGTCATTTGACATATCTGTGGAGTATTAGCCTTTCCTTAAATTTGCTAGATGTTTACTTTTGGTAGCTTCTCCTTCAATAGGCATTACATAGGCATATATGTATATGCATATGCATATGTAATGCCTATGTATATGTACATATTTTGTAGTGCCCTTTTCCTGTAGTTTAATATTGTCATGGGTGTGGTACAACACACAATATTACAGACAAACATTTTTTCCAAATATTATTTCGATTATCTCAATGTATTCATTAATTTCAATATTAGTGGAAACCATTTCAAATATTACTACTTTTGCTTGTACATGGAATGTCTTTCTTCTATGATTACATCCTAAAAATACAATATTGTATCAAAATCTATTTCCAATAAATGGTTTTCAGGAAGCACCACTTTACGATGAATAAAGAGTTTATAAGAAGTGGCATCTTTAGTTGGCTATAAATATAGTGTTGTAAAAAGTGCGTGGTGGCCTGTTGGTAAACGGACCAGACGTGACTGCCAACATGTTCACGGTGTTCGCGGGTTCAAAACCCAGGGCACACCTGTGACTTTTCGAAGTCATGTGTGAATTGATAGTCAACCACCACGCACTAAAACGGTGAAGGAAAACATCGTGGGGAAACCTGCATATCATAACGATTTGTAATAATTTCTATGGTATCTAAAGTCCGCCAATCCGCACTAGGCCAGCGTGGTGGACTATATGGCCTAACCACTCTCAATTGTAGAGGAGGCTCGTGCCCTGCAGTGGGATGTATATGGGCTGATACAGTCCAGTATAGTGTTGTTACTGTTATTTGCACGTAAACAGTTGAAAAAGAGCGATAAAACCTCCCTTTAGAAAGTTCTCGACGCCTCGATACATATACTCGTACATGTAGATTTTAGTTTGCGACGGTGTAAAGGCAAACTTTGTTCTAAGAAAGAAGGGGCACTCCTGAGTCTTTGTGAAAGATAAACTGTGACGCGAAGGCTCAGAAGCTCAGAAAGAAGTAATTGGAACACGACAGTCCATGTATTCGAACAATTGTAGGAATCGTTTAATTATGTATTAATTGTTTTAGGTGTAATAGACTCTTTTAGGTAAATAGGCCTGGTAAATGCACAGGACTAGATATGATATATCCAATGCGCTCAAATATGCTACAATTAATTACAACAAGATTGAAAGTGTTCAAAACACCACTTTTCAGGGCCCACGCTGTTTTCAGCTGTTTGCGTTGAAACCCTGCCCGTAATCCAGACTTCATACATTTTATTTACGGTACAAAAAGAATTGCCCTTTTAATTTTATTTTACCCGTTTCATGGCAAAAACACAACATGGCAGAAACATTGATATCTATACAATAAATATAAAATAGTTAAAGAGTGCTTTGTTTGTGCCTGCTAATCTCAGTAACTAATGGTTCGAATTGAAAAGTTATTTTGGTGGTGAATAGCCCATTCATCGAGGAAAGCTATAGGCTACATAGCATCATCATATGACCAATAGGAGCGAACTGCGAAGTATTAATGAAAAATATTTCAAAAACGGTTTACCGGTTAAAAAGTATCCGATATTGTTTATAAATGTAAATGTATGATGTTATAAATACCCTTCGTATTTACCATGTCACACGACCAAGAAAGTTACCCGAAGATTCATCAAACGCTTCCGGGAATGAACGAAACATACTTGTAAATAAGGAAAGTTGATTGGCTGTACCGAAGTTATGTTTAGTATGAGATAGCAAACTTTAGCAGTCATTAGATTCATGAATACAGATATAAATAGGTCTTAACGATAAAAGAAGTATATATAACACGTCAATAAATAAACAAACTTATTGGCGTAACTTAGCTGTATTTTAGTACTATAGGAGTGGAAAGTTAGAACATGGTGGAGAAGTATGGCTTGAAAGTAGTACTTTAGGGATTGTTGAGCCTGGGGGCAACAGGGCAGAAAATATCACAACGGTAGGTATCTAGCTTTAAGCCGAGCAATCACATAATATGTACATAGTCTTAATAATAAGGTATAAATAGCGTTTTCTCGATGCACGGATCAAGCCCGCGGCTTCGCGATTCACAGTCAGCTTCTTTACCAGTTATGCCACATACGCTGTCGCTTAAAACTGCCACTTTTCTGAAAAGAAGTTGTACCTTCCAATTCAAAGCAGTTAATTTACATGCACTCATAAAATATTATGACAAAGCAGATTACACGGTAACTCTATTAAACTATTTTTTAACAAAAATAAAGTGCTTTCTAAAAAATATCACTACAAAGTAAATATAAGTACGTATTCCTCGAATTGCTATTTAGTTCTGAACATTTCACGAGAACAAATTGATTAATGTTTCACTTTGAAATATTACAGTTATAATTTCTAGAAATATTACGAGTCTCGCATTTTTATCAATTTCTCTTTAATAAAAGTTATTACATTTTAGTTTTTAATTAAATACCATGTTTTAATGTGTTTAGGTTTTATTACTGACTCACTGAATTATACTTTTAAACTAAGTACATTAATTCTTGACCTTGCTTTTTTGCGTTTGAATTAAAAATACTTTTAATTTGTAGTTGTTGCAAGTAGCTTTTCCCTTATCACATCGTGGGACGGAAAATACAAGGGGAAACGTGGGTTGGTTGCACTTATGCCTGCCCCTTCTGGGAAAAAGGCGTGAGTTTATGCATAAATTTTCTTTTAATTAACTCTTCTTCAAACCTCTATATTTTCTACCTGTCCTTCAATTTTTTTGTACAAGGTGCAAAAATAAATTATTATCTTATACGAGCGCAATGTTTAGTAAAAACCTGTTTATTTTTAGCGAGTCAGTTTCCTTTTTAAAGGTAATTTTTGATCTCCGAAAGAATATATACCTGAGTGGTGTGATGGGTTATTATTTAACAACTTTCTTGTATTGTGCGCTGTACTTGCGTCACCGTAAATATATGCGCCTTTGTGGCGTATGGTCTTTACTATAGCTGGTACATTCATCATTTATGGTACATATATCAATTTTGATAAAGCGTTTAAGTCCAAAAATATAATTTTGTTAAATACTATCTATCATCTCATGTCTCAGGATGGCGAGCGCAGTGGAATGCCAAGCATTACTTTGTAATTCAAGATGTTGTTTGGTTTTCTACTGTCTATGAGCGGTCGTATAGCTTACCATCAAACGAATAGCATGCTCGTCTCGCCATTCATTGCAATCAAAAAATCTATGCGAAACTCAATCAATACGCGTTAGAAGAGTTCACATAGATAAATTTTTGTATTCGAACCCATAAAGCAGCACCCACATGCCCCCGTCTTCAAGCTCGTAATATTAATATTTACTGCCTCTTTGTTACTCCTGGGAAGAAAGGTAATATCCATTCAATAAGACCGCCTTAATAACACTTTGGCGCCTCTCACGTTAAATATGGCGGAAATTGCTGCCACCTATACCGGTTAGAAAATATAAATATAGTATTATAAGCAATATGAAATATTCATTTTAGCCTTTGATCTTGCAGTTTACTAAACGACCGATTAGCATCAACAAAGGCTTTCTGCCCATGATAAAAAATAAAACAGCCGGTCAGTAATTAAAAGAGGAATAAAAATTTAAGATCCTGATACTTTCTTGCAATTTTTTCATCTTTCATCCTCTAAGCCTAATTTTAGATTGCAGACTTGTAGATTTTCGTGCGCGTCAATGATGACTTGTGTTTTTATTACCCAATTGATAATTGAATTAAATGAAAACTTTAAAATAACATGATTAGTATAAAACATAGAGATGTTTATGAGAATTTCTAAGGTATGTGAAGTTCGCCAACCTGCAATAAAGCAGCGTAGATCAATCGAACTCTCGTTTTTAGAGATGTCTCGTATTCATTAGTGGGCGTATATACTCCAACATATTATTTTAGGTACCTTAACACACACAGCAACAAGTCAACTAATACATGCTACACGGCTACATTGAGACCAGTCGTATCAGCCCATATACGTCTCACTGCAGGGCACGGTCCTACTCTACCATCGAGGGTACGATTGAGAGTGGTTAGGCCATATAGTCCACCACGCTGGCCTAGTGCGGGTTGGCGGACTTAACATACCATAGATTTTTTTACAAATCACTATGGTTTCCTCACGATGTTTTCCTTCACCGTTACATTGCGTGGTGGTTGACTATCAATACACACATGACTCCGAAAAGTCAGAGGTGTGCCCTGGGATTTGAACCCGCGACAACCGTGAACATGTAGGCAGCCGCGTCTGGTCCGTTGCCAACAGGCCACCACGCACTCACTAATAAAACAAAACATATAATAAAACAAAACTTGTATACACTATACCAAGAGGCCACCACGCACATGCTAGTGAGACTAGTGCCCAACGCAAAATGTTTCATAAAGGTAGTCCATATATTCGGATCGCACGTAACGGACGGATCGCATCAAACAGATTATTGTATACAATGCGTCCACAGTATCAGTCGCGATCGAACTTGCCGACATTATAACTCAATGGTGTGACAAATCCATTTGATGCGATGCGTCCGATACGTACGGTGCGGATATGTGGACGCCTGCCTTAAATCAACATCGACGGGCCTATAAATTGGCTGAACGTACTTCGAAATAGGTCACGTCGTGTAGCCTGAGAGAAGCGCATCGGAAACTATAGCCTTCATGCTATGGTAGCCACAGACATTTATGAATTTTTTGTTCGATGTTAAGGTAAAACCTGCATACCGTAGCGATTTGCAAGAATTTCTATGGTATGTGAATTGCATTAACACGCATTAGGCCAGCGTGGTGGACTGTGTTAACCCCTCTTAATTGTACTCTCGATGTAGAGGAGGTTCATGCCCAGCTGTGGGACGTGTATGGACTGACACAAATACAGATAGATACAGTCAAGGTACCACCTTAACTACAGATAAATTTAGCTAATCTTCAAAGGGTAATGAAGAAAATGTTTCACCTACTTTATGTAATACTAGATTATTCAAATGGGACGTGAAGAAATAAAATTGACCGCCACAATTGCCAAACAGCAAGCGATGATAGTCTGTAATTATTTGTTTTCTATCGGGAAGGCATCTCACTTGGCATTAGTTGTCATTTCTTTACTGGGACATACCACCCAAACACAACGTGATATTGGATTTTTCTATTCATTATCAGCCCGGAGTAAGGAATTTGTGCCCAATATGGCGATAGGCTCGCTCCTTATCACATCGTAGTACATAAAATACAAGGCGAAACGTGGACCTGTCCTGGTTGCTACCAGGAGAACCTCTGCCTACCCCTTCCGGAAAAAGACGTGAGTTTATGTATGTGTGTAAAACAAACAGTACGACATTGCACGTCTCCGTTAATCCCTAGTGCCTACAACTCCGCTGCGTTCAGATATTATAATTCAAGCTACCGAGATGTCGCTGCATCTGAATAAAATGACTCAAATTCTTTAAGAAATATTTTTGGACTCTTGTTCTTTAAAAATATTATTCATATAAATGTGTCACAGATAGTTTTAAAACTTAATTTCTAATAAACAATGCTTGGAATTTCTTAACATCATTGATAACTATTTCAGAAACAAAATTAATATTTATTTGTAGTTATTTTATTAAAAAACGGTTTTACAAGCACTCTTATATTGCAGTTAAATATCATTGTAATACACAAGAGGTTATATCAGAGGTTCTTTGGACCTGTAGCAGTCCAGGGTGAATGCTCTGTGTCTCTTCTCATCTAGTTTCACTCGAACAATAGCTATATTCAATAGAGGTGAACCTATTACTCGGTATGTAAGTTGAATCCCTTGTGGCTCGAAATGGAGATGACGGTGTCAGCTCGACTGTTTAGTTTGATGTTAAGGTATTGATGTTCTTAGATATGAACTACGAAATACAGATACTCGTATATGTAAATATTATGGTAGTGTTATTGTAAGTTTTATTTATTTTTATTTATTTAAAAAAGACACACCAACAATATATACCTTACAAATTTACAAAAACACTTACAGAATAAAATTCTGACGCACAAGCCTATTAGAGGTGTGTACAATATTCACAAAGATAGGGTAATACACGATAGTGATAAAACATTAAAAATAAACTATAAGACTAACAAAAATATTATAACATCTAGGTAAAAATTAAGAAAAGATAAATAACAAATCTTATAATTAATTAATTTTTGAGCAATGGGGTCAGTGCTTGTTTTTTGAATTTAGATATTGAAGTACTAAATATGTCGAGATTTTATGTTTTATCGTTCAGAGCATTGTATGTGCTAAACATTCTAGTGATTGGTGAGTTGAGACGAGTGTTAGTACGAGTCGATGGTATATTAAAGGTGTTAGTTATGCGAATCTATTTATTTAATGGATTGCTTTGGTAATTGCCTTAATATCAGTATACGAAACTTGAGGAATGTCCTAGCCTTAATTATTATTAAATTAAAAAAATACTGTATGACAACTTCCTTCATTGGGCGGTAAGATATTCGTATCTGCCCAGTAAGCAGCCACCATTCACGGTGATATCCGTCATATTGACTTAAGTAAGCATATCACATTGATATAAAACTAATTATTACGGACACGGGGCGGACCACGAAAACTGTAAAGCAATCGAAATGTCGGGAAGTAAAAAAATGTAAAAATGAAACCAAATCGCGATAAAATCCGTAAAAATTAGTTTTATTTCATTGTGTAACATTCGTGCAAATCTAAGAAACCACTAAACATATCACAGTTCGGGTTCAGGTTATGTAATTTGGATTTCAAGTAGACCGATGTATATGTATCGCCCGCAGAATGTGTCGCCGCTGGAAACCTACGGCTTTATTCTTAGACAATTTTAAAACCTATTTTAGCTATCGCATGTCTTGTCCCTTTCGAACGACTTTTGAATTCAGTTTGATTGAAGAAGACAAAACATTCGGGAACTAAAATAGGTCGAGCAAAGTGATATTGGGTTTTTATATTAACTATCAGTCCGGAGTCAGGAATTTGTGCCCTATATGGCGATAGGTTCGCCCTCTATCACTTCTTGGGACAGAACATACAATGCGGAATGTGGGAGTCCTGGTAGCACCTCTGCCTACCCCTTCTGGGGAAAAGGCATGAGTTTATGTATGTACATATGTAGGTATGTATATTTTATCGATATGTCGAATAGATTCTACGTTCACCGCGTCTATCTAATTTAACGACGAATTTTCGTCAGAAGAACTAATTTAAGTCCATAATACGCCAGAAAATTCTCCGTTTAAATCTGAAACCGTCGCTAGGTAGTTTATTATCTTTCACGAGGGAACATTGTCGAGCCCCGAATATCTCAGGTAAGCTGTGTAATATTCGGCGAGATTATTCTTTTTTAATTAAAACTTGGTGCTTCCACGCGATTTATTAAAATCTCCCAGGGTGAAATAAACATAAAAATTTAATCATAATACACGTTGTCACTATACCCTGGGAGGTTCATGAAATATATTGACGGCTTTATTTTATTTTCAGGGTAGTGTTGTGTGTTTAATTAATATTTTTATTGACGATTCGTAGTGAGTAACAAAACCGATTGTAAAATTGAGTTATGTTTTGTTCATGGAATGGGATCGTTTATCTCTATTCTCAGACATACTGAATAGGTTCATTTTCCAAGTCAGGCATTTCGCTTTGCTTAAGCTTTTCGGTAGGAATCAACTTTTATTTTGCGGGACTGGAAGTTGTGCCGGCATAACAATATACTCGTTCTCTGACACCATAGGGCGAAAATAAGATTGTCAAATGTTCTATTGCTTGATGAAATGCTTCTAGTGACTAGTGGCATCTCTTCTACTTGTTCTGGTACTGTAATATACAATATTAAGTGAATAAACACTTTAAGCTACAAACAATAACCGACACCCCGTGTATAAGATTAAGGCACATCGTGAAAACGAGTAGCTATATCCAAGTTATTAAATTAAAACATAAAATGTAATATAATATCTTTATAACCCTTCTTTGTAGCGATATTTTGGCGATGACAAGCCAGGGACCTGGCGCCAATTTATATCTTACGACGCGACGGGAATTTTGCAAAATTGTATTAGAATTAAAAACTCAAATTAAACTGAACGTGCCTATTGTAAAAATAAATGTCAAAATAGCACTCATTTAATTTGTGCCTCGGTGGCGTAGTTATCCTACGGTATGATTACAAAGCTGAGGTCTCGGGTTCGAATCCCGGGTCGAGCAAAGTGATATTGAATTTTTCTATTCATTATCAGCCCAGAGTCATGAATTTGCACCTGATATGCGCCCCCAATCACATCGTGGGACGGAACATATAAGGTGAAAAGTGGGTGTCCTGGTAGCACCTATGCCTACCCTTCTGGGAAAAAGGTCAGATTTTATATATGTATGTATGTAATTTGTGCTGACTCAAAAACAAGCCTTTTGTCATATCTGAAGCTACAGTAGAGTTTCTAGACCCGCATCAGTCGATCCCAATCAAATAATTGTGGGTCTCATTTACCCTGTATTCCATAAAACAATTAAAATGTTCTTGAAGCGAAAATTTTAATTACAGACCCACATTACGTTGTTTCGGTGTTTATGCTTCAAGGATCTCTAAAATTGTTAAAGCTTTTACGGTACATATAGTACCTATACAAATAAATAAGTAAGGCTTCATACTATTGTATTAAGTTAGTCCTTCTCCTTATAGCATTAACACTGAAAATAATACAATTGCACAACTGAAAATGAAATAAATTTGAATTAAATAAGGTCATTGCAATACACTTACTTCGCGGAAGCGGTGATTAAATGCACATATATGTACATACTTATCTAGTTAATACATACATTATTCATGAGTGTTCCAAGATTTGCGACGACAAATTGCAGTGACTTTGTTGACACAATCATACACGGACAAGAATAGTACGAGGACCCTGCTTTACTTACTTACTATGTAGTAGGTACGTTGTTTCGTGATTTTAATCTACTTACATGCATACATACATACATAAACTCACGCCTTTATCCCAGAAGGGGTAGGCAGAGGCGCCACTAGGACACCCACATTTCGCCTTGTATGTTCCGTCCCATGATGTGATAGGGGGCGAGCCGATCGCCACATCGGGCACAAATTCCTGGCTCTCTAACTGATAATGAATAGAAAAATTCAATATGAATTTGCTCGGCTAGGGATTCGAACCCGAGACTTTAGTATAACTACGCCACCCAGGCAGTCTTAATTTTAATTGAAGATTTTAATCTGACACATAATTAATGAATAATTTTACATGATTGTTATAGATAGATATAAACATTATGGTTATATTAAGTTCAGCAGTTGACGTTCCGTGGTTGGAGATTTTATGATAATATACATATCTGACTAAAACGCATTAGGCGATATGTCTTGTTAAGCTTTAAAAGACTAAAGTAAGTAGCTTAGCTACACCATGGAAAAAAAGTATATAAAAATATTTTATGCTAATTTAATTGCTTTCATGCTTTTGATATAAATTTAGAAACATGAAAAAACTACGTTAACTTATCTGTCATCAAAAGGGCAAGTCTTTGTTTTTATTTTGGAAAGTTTCCAAGTATTAATCATAAGATCTAATTTACTCTTCAATACATATATAAGTACATGTATAAGTAACTGATCGGTGTCTGTACATGGAAGATATTTCAGAAAAGCTATTATGGGGGGACCGTATGCACGTAATAGAACCCAATGATTGTTAGAATTTTTGTCTGTTTGCCTGTGCAGTTGTGCGCGATGATCTCAGAAACGGCTTAACGGATTTCAATTAAATTTGGTATGGAGGTACCTGACACCCTGGATTAACACATAAGATACTTTTTATCCCGTAAAATGTAGAGATCCCGTGGTATGAGCAAGAAATTCAGATATATTTGTTTCTTTTTTATACTCAAAGGGATGGAATGGAACAGGAAAGGATAGGATTGAATGCCTTGAATCATGGGACAGAATGAGACGGGGCAGGGCGGGATATAACGAGACGGGACAGGAAAAGCAGTTCAGAGCACGGCTGTCACATTGAGTTGAAATGTTAATAAAACAGTACGGGATACCTATAATATGTTGCTGATGTGGACTAGACACAGAAAGTATTTGCACCCGGGCGGAGCCGGGCCGGCCCCTACTAAAACTATATTCTTTATGTAAGTCTTGTCGACAAAGTCTAGAAATATCGAGCTGTCTGGCCGTCTGGTCTAGGTTTAGTCGTAAAATTTCTGATCTCCGCTGAAATGAGTGTTTCTGGCCGTGACAGAATCTAGATAGATTTAATCTGACATTAAGTTAAATTTGATAGCCACCTAGGACATCTTGAGGGCGAACTTTTCAAATACTTTTAATTCACGCAAACTACTAAATTTTACTGGCTGTTCAACTGAAAAACTTAGATTTTTCAATAAATTTAACTTTCAAAGGTATTTGTGGATTTCAATTTTAATTGAATTTGTATTTATAAGGGAGTTTACAACGATCATTTCTATTAACATTCTCTATTATTATTATTATTATTTAAAAAATAATTAAAATGCTTTAGGAGAAAGTAAGACTGTCGATAGAAGCAGTTCTTTTTTTAATAGGCAATCTAATATTGGTGACTTTTAACTGTGTAGCTTTAGTTAAGCCGAATTAAATGTTCAGCGTGGTGCTATAAGATTCATAATTTATTTATTTTTTTACTTACATTTACCTAGTAGTTATAGTATAGCTATAGTAATACTTTGTTACCTAACAGCGGAGACATTTATTTGACTTTGTTTTTTAACTTATGTGATTATATTATTGTGAAACCTGTTGGTCTTCTTAAGAAAAAAAAAAATGTTACAAGTGGCCAACTATTTGAAAATATATAATATACTTTTCCGAATTAAAATCCACATTTATGATCGTCTGATAAAGAAAGCAAAATTTTAAATTTAGTACAGCCCATATCCGCTGCCTCTCGACAGTAACAAAAGAACGTAAAATATTGAATACCAAGCAAACATAAATGTTCAGCCTGTCAAACATGAATTACAGTATAGTATTAAATGTAATATTACAATATGTAATACATCAAATAAACGCCAATATATCATAAAACATAATCCGTAATAATATATTGAAGCTGTCACAAGTTTTCCCCGAGGAATTTCGAATATTCGCTGGCTGTGAAACGAGAGGCCGCAGGTTCGATCCCCGCACCGAAACAAATGTTTGTGAAGCCCACAAGTACTTGTCTCGAATCTGGGTGTTTGTGAGAAAATCTCTCGTAGCTTCTGATACCCACGACACAAGACTTAATTGATCTTAATGCGGGGTCAGGACTATGTATGTGACTGTTGGATGTATTAATTTATTTTCAATGCTTATATCCCTGATGCGTATAGCATAAAAGAAATAAATTAACCTACCGCTGCTTCGCATCGAACATTCTCGTGTACCTTTTATTAGGGAGTCTGTTCACGAATTACAATAAAAAAGATAAGTACAGAAAAGTAACCAGTTAACAAAATGAACCTTTCGGAAATCTGCCGCAAGCACAACCCGTCCGCTTTGAGAATACTAAATAAATACGATAAGATACTGGCGTGCTGAATCATATTAAAAAGGAAATATTTTTTTCGAATTCGGAATTCAGAATACAATTTAATGGAAAAATTTTTTGGTTTCCATTCAGAATACCATTTTAAGAAAGTATAACTACAATTGCCCATAAAAGTCATGCGACTTTTAATGTTGTAAGAACATATTTTATAACATATTAACTACCGACCTGAAATTTGTTATCATAAAAAAATCATACAGTCGAATTTAGAACCTCCTCCTTTTTCTGAAGTCGGATAATAAAGGCAGATGGGGCGATGAAGGATGAGAGCTGCATTTCGAACATAATATTTAAGTATAGTTAATAGCAAAGTGTAACTGGTTGTTGCTCCTTAAAAATATCAATTTTAACAAAATATTTACCAGATTTATCCTTTCAATTTAGCAGAAATTTTAAGACATGAAAGAGTATAGAATATATTTTAACTAGCTATGATATCGGTAGCGTTAAACATTATTTATTAAATAATTTACAAAACCTAAATGATGGTTTTTACTTCACAGCATACCTAGAATTCAAATGTTAGCCTGCTGCAAAGTTTACTCATATACCTACTTCACAATACAACTTTATTTGTTCACCTCAATTAAAATCCCAAACAAACCTTATAACATAAATATGAATTAACATATTCGGGAAAATCTGTCCTTTTCATTTATATTCACGATGAAGTAACCCCAACGTGCCCTGAGGCATAAATTGTGTTCATACAAAAGTGTCCCGAGAGCTTTACAGAGGCCGTCAAATAACTTTAACATTGGATATATTTTCCTCGAAAAAGATCTGAGCGACGTAGAAGGTGTAATCCATGTTTTCTAACAATCTTATTCTAATAGCTTCAGGTAGACAATCTGTTTTAGCATAGTTTTGATTATGAAACACAGTACGTGATAGCTAAACGCGCACAATATGATATTTGACAATCGCCACTGATAAATCCACGATACCTGAACTCGCAAGCGCGTTGCCAGCCTTTGAGTGCTGCAGGAAATTAAGAGCAAAAGGAGAGAAAGTATGCATTGTTGGAGTCCTAATAAAAAGAATTAAGAATATAAAGCACCACTACTACAAATATTCCTGTGAAGAGGTTAAATAACCTTTTTATTACTACTTAAGACGTCTTTTTAACCGCTATACGCGTTAAATGAAGTGTATATTTTACATCGATTCCTTTCGAAAAATCCTCTTTAGTTCTCATCTTCGTTTAGTAAAAGTATACTAACAATCCGGTGAAACATTTTGATAGTTTTATTAAATTATATGTACCAACAATTAGGTATTTGAATAGCGTCAACTCTAATACGCATAAGCCCAACGGTTTCCAGCTCTAAATCCTAGATTAAGTAACATAAAAAAGACCTTTTAGTCCTTATTTTAGAGTCTGTAGTTTAAATAAGACTTTGTTAACAAGATCAGCGAATTATATTACGACTTTTAACAAAGAAAGTTTATGTAACTAAAAATAAGGGATCGGACAAAGGGCGATTTAAGTTACATGGATGTAAAAAGTAACGGAACGTAAATTTTGATACACTAAGAACGGGTCTGGTTACAGCCCTATCGGAAAAGTTACCATCTAGCTCAAGTTAGGTATAAGAGGATGGGACCAGTCGGGACAGGATTACATGCGATGGGACATAAAACGAGATGCAAGAGAAAGAAAAGGAACCGGGTGAGACGGATCGCCAGACACGACGGATACGATAGGATGGGATGGACCAAAACCTGACGGGAAAGGAAGGAAGGGGGATGTTAGTTCGAGTTCAGGAAAACAAACGTTTGAAGAGGAAAATAAGAGGTTTCTAGTGTAGAGTCAAAACATGTCTGCACATAGGCGAATACAAATTGTGATCTTGTCTTATTCATAATTTGCTGAACGTTTGGGAAAACCAGAAACTCAATAAAGCAGCTGTCTATCATAATATGGTAAATACATTATCTAAGCCTCCTTTAAAGGTAGCTCATTGTTAAAACACAGCTTAATACTGCAATAATTACCTGTTGTCGCAAATGAGTCATGCAATAAAATAAGATCTTATCAATATAAATTTGGACTTATTAAGCTCGCTTAAGTCCCTGTCAGAAACTGCTTCAGAATATTTCCAGAGATATGTATGTTGGTGCCCTTATTGATTAAGTGTTGTTCCGAGTACATACAACATTCGATTTGTCAATGTGTTCTAAGCGATTGACAAGGGTTTGTTGGCTCAAATACATTTAAGAGGAAAATCTTATTTTAGGCGAGCAATAACGATAAAAATAGTGTGGATATTAAGAGTTCGGTTATCACCTATTATAATGTATAATACTTGAATAATAGTAAATTATGGAGACCCGTCTATAAAAAGATGTAGTTAAACTTAAACTTAAAAATGATGATCACTTTTTATCTTTATTCTATTTATTAACGAAGAAAAATAATATCAAATTATAATATCAAACTTTTACCCTCATCACAAACAACAACAACAAACTTTAACCAACCTAACATAACATTATGATTGTGATGGTTTTTAGACATCATAATATAAAAACAAATTTTATAAACACACACATTACATTTACCAAAGATGAGTGTAATAAAATGAGCTACGTTGGCCTGAATAACAATGGAGAGCGGTACTTTATAGTGATAACATAAAGGGTAGGGCGATAAAATCACAGAC
Source organism: Deilephila porcellus (assembly GCA_905220455.2). Classification (NCBI taxonomy): domain Eukaryota; kingdom Metazoa; phylum Arthropoda; class Insecta; order Lepidoptera; family Sphingidae; genus Deilephila; species Deilephila porcellus. The sequence goes on from LR999974.1 coordinate 12,447,682, forward strand.
TCCATTTACGAACACATCAAACTCGCTGGAAATATACTTTCGATACTTCAATATCTTATATTTCATTTGATATTTCATCAAAGACAAAAATAATAATTTCATATTTCGCTACTTACATTTTAAGTGCATACTCTAATATCTAAATTAGTTTGGTTTAGCACTTTATTTTATTTCAAACATTAATGTATCAATTTATACTTTGAAACTGTTTACCAAATAGAGATTTGAGATAGGCTCGCCCCCTATCACATCGTGGGACTGAACATACAAGGCGAAATGTGGGTGTCCTAGTGGCGCCTCTGCCTACTCCTTCGGGGATAAAGGCGTGAGTTTATATACATATGTATGTATGTATGTTTACCGAAATACACCTATTATACATTTTACACAGATACGAGCACAGATTACTTAGTACTAAGTAAATAAATAGATTTAAAACCATAATTAAAAATCACATTAGCATTTCATTTTTCTTCTTCTTCAGCCACAAAAAATCCACTGCTGAGTATAGTTCTGTCTTTATTATTAAAACTTAGTTATGAAACTTTAAAACATAATTATTTATGTATTGTAGATAATTCGCTAATAAGATTATTTCAATCTTCCTATTTGAAATTGACCGCTACCATCAATTTAAATTCTCTAATACAGAAATTATCCATTTACAATTCGTGTGGCCAAGCCCGAGTAAAGCGATGCCAACCCGTTTTAAATTAACAACTGAACCGTTGAAAAATTTATAAGGGTCGTCCATGTTTCAGCTTGCTCGGGGAAAATAACCTTTGTTAACACATTCACGGTTTTACGAACGTAGTTTAAGATGTAAAGTATTAATGGGAGCTTTTGTCTGTAATTCTTGATAACAATTCTTGATGAAAAACTGACAATGTGCCAAAACCCACATCATACACAAACTCAAGCTATTTTCCCAGATGGGGTAGGCAGAGGTGCTACTAGGACACTTTTCACCTTGTGTGTTCTGTCCCACGATGTGATAGAAGGCGAGCTTATCGCCATATCGGGTACAAATTCCTGACTCCGGGCTGATAATGAATAGGAAAATCCAATATAACATTGCCCGACCAGGGATTCGAACCCGAGACTTCAGCATTGTAATAGTACTGTATTACAACTGCGCCACCCAGACCATATCCCATATTTCATTAATAATAATATATGATTACGATCAGTTTCCATCGAGGAAGCTAGGTAATAATTTTGCTGTTCTTTTAAACATTATAAAATAAAATTTAAATTGAGTCAAAAACCGCCATTTTAATAATTATCTACTTGCGTCTGTTATATTCGAGTTACATTAACTGGCAAGACCGCAAGCACGTTAGAACCTCGTTGATGGCCTTAAAGCCCTTTTAACCCGATTTTTGCATAACAGGCTAAAAGGTTTTTATAGTTGTGGAGATACCTGACGGCAATTAAGGGCGGTCCTATTTTACCGGCTTTACTACGCGAGTGTACAAAAATGTCAATATTTTACGGATTATTGTGGAACCAGAGTAACTCCTGGACGTATTGAGACTTAACATCTTAAGTCTAACACCCATATTCTAAGACGTTTTCTCGACTCCACTTGATGTTACTAGAGGAAATCCGTATTCTTAGTAGAAGAAAATCTCCTCCACTCAACGTCACTCAAAAAATTTCCTGTCTCGAGGAAAGGAATCAACTGTCAAACTCAAGGTACGTCGCGACCTACCTTAAGGAAGAAATATAAGAAATAATCCTACTTTAAAATTGTAATTTAAAAGAGAGAAATAAAGTTTACCTTTTAAAATTCTTAAATACCTAAATATGCCAACAATTTTTTGAGGTGGGTGCCTCTACACGATCTACACGTTTTTCTAGTGAATGATTACTCTTTATTTCACGGTGTCCTAAAGTGTGCCTCCTGGTACGCCGCGCCGTAGAAAGTAAAGGAGGGCGCCGCGTAGAATTCCCTCTGTCTAAATTTTTAGTTTTGTGCTTATATACCTAACTAATATCGCTGTACGTTTCAACCAGCTAGATAGATTAGGGTGCCGAGACAAAATAGTAAATATGTATGTGCGCCGCTGACTGAAAAAGATTGTGACCCCTGCTCTATCTCAAAAACTGCAGAACCGATTTCGATTCAACTTATACGGTGCAGTTCTGACAAAATTACATACATACAGCTCGAATTGGTGATCTCCTCTTTTTGAAGTCGATTAAAAAAAGATTTTTCGTTTGGAAACAATGTTTATTATTTTAAACGAGTTATTAAAGAATTCCAGCGGTTCCTGTAATACTTGTACGATACTCCGTACGAATATCCCGAACGACGATTCATCAATAAGAATATCCTTCAAAATTTCCGGGTTGGATTGAATGACACTCCTCCTGTCTGCATGCGTTTTTTTTGCAGCCACCATTTCTCCGACTCACTAAATATTTGTCTTCCAGTCATAATCCTGAAGATTTTGAGTTAAATAATTATATATTATTTGTAAACACTTTTGACATGACATTTGACTGTCACTTTTCAAGTGACCATAGGCTAGTTTCAAAGTTTTTTTGTTAAATCTCTACTTTATCTATACATCAGTGACGTAAATGATGACGTTTTTCCTCAACTCAACCTCACTCGAGGAACCTTTAGTAAAAGTATATTTTTAACTAAGCATACCATTTTCGAGGATTCCTTAAATTCATTTTTATGTCACCTCGACTAGGATAAGGTTGAGGAAGATTAGAGGAAACGTGTTAGAATACGGGTGTTAGGATGGCGACCGCAGTGGAATGACCAGTATTGCTTTGAAATTCATGGTGTTGCTACTGTCCAAGAGCGGCCGTATCAATTACCATCAGGCAAATTGTATGCTCGTCTCGCCATTCATTGCAATAAAAAATATATATTAAAATATGTGTCTTATGTCATGGAGCCAGACACTACTGCAGACTTACTGCAGAAACTACAAGGCACTTTTTGGTTGACTAGTTGTCTGCTTGACATCAACTTTTTGGAGGTAGGCCTTTAATCTAGCCAATGTGATAGCAGGCACTTATGCAAAACACGCAGATTTTCCCAAGTTTTCCTTCACCAGTAAAACAAGCAATTAATTATTAAAGGTTCTTGTTAATACAACTCATAAGGTATTTTTCGTACTCATGAGTCATGTCATACCGCAATTCCTAAACTTTTTAAAAATATTATTTATCAAACATCAATATTTAAGTGACACACAGTAATTAGCAAACCCACTTTTCACCTACTGCGCAAAAATGATCTCACGATCTGAGTTATTTTAATTCCAGCAGCCCAAATAAAGTGTCTGTCCATATATTTAGTATTTATATCCCTTTTTGTTCATTATTATTCAAACACCCACTTTATCTCAACTCTGCACTTTCCAAAGGTTGACTGGTAGAGAATGCCTATGGCATTAAGTCCGCCTGTATACAAATGTATATAAAGTTTAAAAAATAAAAAATAAAAAAATATTCGAAGTGGAAATGGGTCACGTCAATTCCGATCTCTGCCGAGAGGAATATTCTATACGGCGAACTCTTTTGTATCTGTCCGATCTAAAATTTCATTCAGGTTTAATTGCTTTGCAGTGTAAATTCGGACCCGATTTAATTAATTCTTTATTTTGAATTTTGTAAGGTTTGTTAGAAGTTTTTTAAAGGACCGGTTTTCTGGTTGTCTCTTTCCGGTGGACGCAATTATTCCGGCCTGTTATTTTGAATTTCGTAAGTCACGTTGGAAGTAAATAGTAGTTTTTAAAGGACCGGTATTCTGGTTCTCTCTTGCTGTTGGACTTAATTATTCCGGCCAGGTTGAAAACGGATCTCGTTTTACATGTTTTCCGCTATCATCTAAAATACAGTGGTCGCTACCCAGGCCAAATACCCTACGTATCGTTTAGTTTGAAATCCATCACAGGAGTACCACATTATGTGTCTAGTATTTAAAGACAGCATAATGACTCTAATGGCCGCCACAGACATAACGATATAACTGTGCAAGTCTGAGTTTGCACCAGTCCCAGAAACGTGTGTGGGCAAATAACTGCGGAAACTTCGATCAATTTTTGTTCGAGACTTGTGCAAACTCGCATTGGTGCAAACGCACTTGAACGTGTGTTGCAGGCTTAAGAGACTCTCCAAGCTTCGACGCTCAATCTCAACCCTGAGCATGCCACTGTTAATGCCTTTAACAGGAGTTACAGTGGTGGGTATGGAGGCGGCATACTCTTCCCAAATTCGGTCAACTCACTGGACTATATCTGGTTACACACCATGGCATACACCCAAATTTATCACTGAACTTGCAACTTACACAGACAAATGCACAGTTATACAATATGAATGACCCGTTTAAAGTATATATAAGGCTTTATATAGAAATATAATGTTTGCTATAAATAGCTGCAATCTCATTACGCAGAGTGTATTCTCATTAACGTGCAATTATTTAGTAGCGCCTTTGTCAGCTTATTATCTCTATAATAGTTCATTATAAGGCTACCCTTTTACCTAATAAGCTTCTGGATAGTTGCAAAAATCTACTAAAGCAATTGTAGTTGAAACAAAGTATCTTTGTTTGTATTTCTTCACCGCTAAATCATTTTATTTATTTATATTCTTTATTGTACACAAAAATGTAACAACAGGTATATGAAGACAACAAAACAACAAAGTACAAATGGCGGTCTTATCGCACTAAGGCAATCTCTACCAGACAACCATTGGATGGATTTCTGAGAGGGAGAAAGAAAGGGTAGTGTATAATAAAGGCAATAAAAGCTCAAATAAATAATACTATTTATACATATATAAACAAAAACTACATAATTAATGTAATACAATTATAAACAAACATAAATACATTTATATGTAAATAAACACACATATATAAATATATTACCAATATATTTAAATACAGGAAATAATATTAATCAGTAAATCTGTTTAAAAAGAAAGGTAGTGCTCATTTACTAGCTTCTTAAAAGATGACGGAGTTTGAGCCTGCCTCACCACAACGGGTAGTGCATTCCACAAGCGAACAGCTACGACACCGAAAGATTTGTCCATAAATGTTGTAGTGTGGGCGGGCATTCTCAACTTTAAGTTCTCGGACGACCTTTTGTCAGTGAACTATGAAAATTAGTTTTGCCTTGATATATTGATTATATTAACCAATATTTCCATGACTGGATGGTTGAGGAATGTAGACTTGACAGAGGTTTTTTTTTGTTATAAAAGATTAAATTTACCTTACCCACCTAAATGCAGCCTGTTAATACGTAATTGGTATTAGCTTTCATTCTTTATTGTTTACACTGCCCCTCTTTCTCCTTCTCTTAAATCCATCCTACCATTTGTACTATTTCTACTATTTTATTATTTCTATATTATATTGTTGTTTTTTGTTTATATAAACGAGCAAATAAATAAATAAAAAAATACGAATTCCAACAGGCTGACACAACAATGGATGCTCTATCTAAACTCTACACATACCCCTCAGCCCATTATAGTCACTTGGTCGTTGTTTGGACAAAAACATAAATATACGAACAACAAAATATTCCTTAAACATCAATGTTGCACTGAAACTGAAACTTTTACATTAACTGGAAAGATACCACGACCGTCGACCCGCTTGGGAACTTAAGTCCTGCACAAGTTACTCTGCAGACAATTCTATAATACAGCTTAAGATTTTCTAAGTCTTTTTATGGACGTAAGGGTCATTGCTCTTATATTGTCTTATAATATATCTCTGTCGACAATTTGAAGGGAAAATTGAGTAAGGTTAGGGACCTTTCAAAAGCTTTACAAGATCTCTTCATATAAATCGAACATTCAGAATGTACTTTGTGCGAGGTTCGTAGTTATTTCAACAAATTGAAGAAGCCTCACTTAGGTTTAAAATTATTTCTCTTTATTATACACTGTCCTTTCTTTCCCTTTTTTTGCATAAATAATACAGCCATTTGTAGTTTGTTTTATAGTCTCTAGATATAATGTTATTTTTATTGTTTGTAATAAAGAATGAAATAAATAAATATTAATTATCTTAAAAAAACGTTTTAAATAAGGTAAACATTTGTCTTTTTTTGATTTGAAAATGACTAATGACATTGCAACGAAATATAATAGAATATAACGGAATAGAAAAACACTTTTTTTTTCTCTCTTCCGTGGTAAATACAGTGCAAGCAAAAAACAATATCAGCTATGCAGCAACAGAGGCAAGATAATGACTATGGCGCTTGGCTATTTTAGCTGTGTAACTATATTTACCCAAGTTAATTACATTAACCGCAACCATTAGTATGGCAATTTAATTACTCCCCTCGCAGGGTACAGCTTACTAAATATTCTCTTTTCCTGTCGTTTTAACTATGGTTAAAATCGCCTCAGCAACATTAAATAGATTACATAGAGCGTTTCAGCAAAATAGGGTTGACGCTCTTTACATCACAAAATTATCCAGTTTAAACCGGTTTTAGGTCGTTTAACATTCCATGGCGTTAATTAATAATGACGGATTAGGAACGGCATTTAATTTCTGAATAAATCACTATTACGGCTTAATATTGTTGTTTAATATTAAGGTTTTGGAGCTTACACTCTATAAATTACAGATACTGTAATTCGCATCATTGGTATAGTGGAGCATGGAAGTGGGATAGACAATTTAATTCGTATGAAAAGATGCAACTAAGGGTGAGTTTCTCTGTATAAAAATCTTATGTTAGTTGCTCTTTGAGAGGTTTTAAACACTCAGCATAGAAATAGACACGCTCCCTATCACACCTTATGGCGGAAACAAGCTCTGTGAGACGTGGATTATAGAAGCAGCGCTTCTCCTGCCCCTTCGAGGATACGGACGTAAATTTATGCGTGTGTAAGTACTCATATTCATCGAAAACGCATAAAAAAGGCACATTTGCTCCGCGTTTAAAAAAAACCTTTTAATTCGGTAGCAAATGTGTCAACCCTATTATTAAAGCGGATCTCAGGATACCCTCAAAGTTTCGTTGACTAATTTATCTAAGGACTAGCATTTTCTTGCAAACTTTATCTTATTTGAGGAACTTTCACCAGGGTTATAAATGTTAGTAAAAGTTCAGCGTGAAATAATGTTCTTGATTAATGATTTTCTTAATTAATAGTGACTTGTCTAAGAAATCCAGAGTTTAATGTTATATAACAGTTATACTACGATTATATGGTGGAGTTGGTCAAGGACGTCCCAGATGGACTTATAAAAAACAAATACAAGAACTATTAAACAAAGGCAAAATACGGCGTCCTCGAAACCGACGAGCGTGTATGCAAAAATTTATGACAATAGATGAAGCAAAAGATGTATGTATGTCAATAGTCTCTGCCTACCCCAATAGGACATAGACGTGAGATTATGTATGTATGTATGTACTAAGATTAATGTTATAAATCGGAAATATACCTGGGTTCCTATATGTATCTGTCACAATTTGAACCTTTGGGCATTAGTGAAATAATAACGTGAATTGAATAACAATGTATATAGATAGCTACTTTGAACGTATATTAAGAGTCACTTAAACCCCATAATTACCTGTTGAATACCAATAGCCTCGACTTACCACAAAAAAATCCGGGCTGAATTAATTCCTACACCGTTGTTCGTTTGTTTCGGCGATACACCCCGGCCCATTAACAGCTCAGTGAAGCGTGGTTTCCATTTCAAACCGCCATAGCTTGACGTGGATGCCTCAATTATGTATGTGATCTAAATTTACCGTGGTAACATTTCATAGGATCAGTCGAACAGTGAGCGTATTGGAACTAGTTCTAAATGGCATTGTGAATGTTTGTGACAAACATTTGTGGAACCCAGTGCTGGTGCATTGTGTATAGGAAGACCTGGACTATGACAAACATCGCAAATAGACCGAATTTGGATGTACTTGTTTTGTGTTTGGTTATACCGTACAGTTGTATGTGTCTTTTATCTGTTATTATCTAACATTTGCGAGGGATCGGTGCAACGCAAAGTTTTATGAATGTTGCAGAATAATTCGAGTCATAATTTTATTGCGATATTGTGTCTTACAATAATTATAGTTCGGAATAATCCTATTTTTCTAATAAAAATAAAATAAAATCAGTGATCAGAATCAATAATTAAACCCTTAACGTCGCGGTATTCGCTCCCAGTGAAACTGTGAGGCAATAATATTTCCGTATAATATAGAAAGTAAAGAACAATGCTCACACTTCACACCAGCCTCCTTAAACGAATAAGAGGTGCTACTACGCGAAGCTTATTACGGTGTTTTGTCACGCTATTTTTAAAGAAAATAAATGTATAAAGTAAATGATTTGCGTCAAACAACGTTGTGTCAAATTCCAGACCAAATAGTTTCTCGCTCTCATACATCTACCAAGTCTCGACATTCGAGATGAGGATTAGTGTCAGATGTCTGAAAGCTTTTACAGCCTTCGGGTGTTAAGGCGATGGAAAACTCAAATAAAATATATTTAAAGAAAGAAATCAATTTATGGATTAAATTACATTTTATATATCTACATCACATTAATTTTGAAATTCCAATCTTGATAATAATTGATATGTACCTAAAGGGTGACTATATTTCACGATAACGTTAAAATACGATGGTTTTTCAGATTATTTAAATAAACAATTCCCGCATGAGTAGTACCCAAATAAGTATATTATGTTTTGTTAAATGTATGGGATTAAGAATACTCTGTGTATTTTATGTCTGAAATACGGAGGAACGTACGTATTCTACTCTTTGTTTTAGATATTCACTTCAATTTAAAATATGTAAAGCTAGTTTTTTGCAGACAAAGCAATGTTTCCGTCCTAACATAATTAACCAAACATAAAGCACTTACTTTGGAAATAAAAATAAATTTAATTCCAATTGACCTAACGATACCGGAAAATACGGAATTAGAGAGGCAAAACGTTCTGAAATAAAGATATTTCCGTAATGATTCGTAAGCTGTGCGGGCGGAATTACTTTTCCTTCTTTCGCGGTCCGCCTGCCCTGTTATTCGCAAACATCGGTTGTTTTCTTGTATTTTGTATAATTTTTATTATGTATAACTGTGGTAAAGTGAGGTGTCTATATGTTCCGATTCATACCGGCTTTCTTTTTGTAATTTTCTTTTAAGCGATATTTTATTTGAGACATCGCTTTTGAAATATTTGACTTTTTGATATTACAGTGGTATACTTCAGCTGTGATATTTAAGATTCTGATTTTGTTAAGTTGAATATTGATTTTAAATTTATTTTAAGGTAACTTGCTAGGTATTAGATAGCATTGATTTTATAAGAGTAGCAGAAATCAAAATCTGAATTCGGAAAACTTAGGTGTTTGTAGTAATTTGGAAAGAATACGTACCTACATATCTTTGGAAAAACGCGCTTATTGAAAATTAAATAGGTTTAAAACATCAATGATCAAACCAGTACATTAGTAAAATCGGGCGGGGATATCGAAACATACATTTCTAAAAATATTGAAATATCTGAAAAGCAAAGTAAAACTTATGATAATTTCCACCATCGGGGAAACGTGATATGTAAAGTGGTACCACGCAAATGATATTAAACATTCGGCAGCAATTTGACCCTTTTTATACGCCCATAAACTTATATTATTTCTAGATGTGGGTGAAATTTGTAATCTACGTAAAAATTTTTGGTAATCCGTTGAAATATAACCTAATTTTTTCATGTAATATTTGGAATTGCATTAATATGCATAAATTCGAAAGATAGTACGTATTTGCGTTATTGATCAAGCGATTACTACACATTAAAATAATCACCGGGTGTTAAAACAATAACTTTTGATACGTCGAAATCTCAGGGATATAATTTTACGGCATATAAACTAACCCTCATATTAAGGACAACGAAAAAATAATGTTCAATTAATTCCTATTTATTAACATTGATGCCTACATATCCAAAAAGCGTTGAAATATAATTAGCGAACATCTATACCGACGCGACGTAGACAAAGATGTTAAATTTACCTAGAGCCTAATATTAGTTGTTCAATGAACTAATATAAGGAGAAACTAATTGTTATGTACATAAATTATTCAAAATGTCTGCCGTAAAATCAATTTGCAAATTACCCACGCACTCTAATTATCTTGACTGTATCATCATTCAAATTACTCTGAAGGATGGCTTGAACCCTGAAGTTCCTTTTAGAATACATCTGTCACAAATTATATTTCTTAAACTAAGGCCAATGGAATATTAATATGTGGCCGCCGCTGAACTGGGAGAGGTGTAGTTTCACTCCTAATAATTCGTTTAGGTGCCGGTTAGTTACTAGCGTCCTTATTTACAGACAGATTTAAAACCTATTTTAGTTATCAAATGTTTATTTCCTCTCCAACGACTTTAGAATTCAGTTTGAGCGAAGAAGACAAAACATTAAATTACTAAAAAGGGTTTTAAATCTCTCTATGAAAAAGGTTGTAGGTCTAATCAATACCTAGAATCTAACACTGCTTTGAAAGCTGCATAAATGGATTTCAATTAGTTAATCCCTAAATACTTGCATAAAACAGTATTCCTGGTTTTACAAATATAATAATATAATTTAAAGTGGTCGCAACGAGTGGGTACTATACTATACTACACCTAAATCACGATACTATCGTAAATAACCATGGAAACGGTATATTACAATTTCAAATCTACGTAAATAGCACCTAATTTCTGACAATGTAGCTCTGAACGTTTCAGAGTATGAACACCTACGTTATTTCCGACCTTAGAGCATTAATTTTAACGGTAAAACATTTCCTTACTGCAAATACTAAAGTTAGTCTGTTACTAGTTATTTAAGGTACATGGTACATACTACATGTTACATATAATGGGGTAGCAACTAGCAACTCGGTAACACTTTAGCAATTTCGAACATGGTTCGACAAAGTTTCAATCGAACAGAAGCTCAAGTAAATTTGATCGCGCTCGCTATTTTTGTTTACAAATACTTAATACCGAAGTTTATGCTAACTATTAACACAGTTGTACAAATTTTATATTTCGTTTTTTGTTTTGAGTAGTTCTTTACCTCAGAGGTCAAATAATTTGCTGTGAAGTATATTATTATATCAAGTTTCTAGCCCCGAATGCTAGAATATCCATTGGTAAATGATTTTTGTGGAATTTATCCGTGTTCCACTTTCCTTCTTTTTCACGTTAAGTAGGACATTAATTAATTGGATCATGATTTGACAACTGATAAGCGGAGGGGCTAGAAAATTGATTTTTACACATAATTCATTCTAGCCTTGACGGTGGTCTGTAATTAAAAAAATATAAATTAAATTAAAAACAGATAATCAAATTTTAATATACTGACATCTAGCGGCAAACACCACCACTACTTTTGCATTATATTTGCCCAATGAACATAAACGCGCTTGAATCCGATATTTGAAAAATATCCAGCCATTGTTTTTCCGCATAGCAAAGTTGTAGAACAATAGGGATTATACGGGTATAAATGGAAATTCCGTTTGTGTACACACCGCCTTCGCTCTACGATCTAGGCATTTAAGTCGTTTCAATTATCTAGATAATTGAAAACTGTGCCTGCACTGCCTAGTGCTTACGTGAATTAATGAAGTTTGAGTGGAAAATAGTCACCGAAATGATGCTAACTACGTTTGTGAGAATAAATACAATGGAATACGACTTTTTGGCTTCTTATTGAATGAGTTCTTAAGAGCGGCTTTTAAATTTCTCATAACACTAACTTTTTTAACGTCGGCTTTTTCACCACATTGCCCTGTGTCTATTGAGGAATGTATACATGTTCATTGTGCAGTGTCAGATTTATTTTTTGCCATTTATAGGCTAGTAGTAGTAGTAGATTACTGGTGGCAGGTCTCTCATATGTGAGAGGCCGCCTGGGTAGATACCACCGCAATGTCCATTTCTCCCGCCAAACAGCAGTGTAAATGCACTGTTGTGTTCCGGTATGAAGGACATTGTAGCCAGAGTAACTACTGGACATATCGAGACTTAACATCTTATGTCTCAGGATGGCGAGCGCAGTGGAATGCCAAGCATTGCCTTGTAACTCATGGTGTTGTTTGGTATTGCTACTGTCCATGAGCGGTCGTATCGCTTACCATCAGGCGAATGGCAGGCTCGTCTCGTCATTCACTGCAATAAAAAAAAATAGTATCGCTCATGATATCAATACTGAACAAAGTATTATCAAACCATGTAAATTCATCGTGTTTTTGGTTAAGCCTGCACCCAGTTCTAACATGACCGCCGACAGACTTAACTGTTTCGACCTGCGATTCCTTTACATAAACCATCACTGACAGTACAAAAAAATAAAGAGCTAAATCGCAACGTTTTAATTCATAGCATTATCTCCACACTACAACACAAAGGCGGTTGGTACGGTCGAGCTAGACAATGTGCTATCTCCATTACCACTACATTCTGCTCGGCTGGCCATATTACACCTAATTCACACTAATTAGATCACGCAGGCGATATCCAATTATGGGTTAATTATGTTATTATACACAAAATATGGATGCAATGGTGTGTTTGATGCTATTCTCTAACCCACGTATATAATTAATGCGTAATTGTGTGACCAGTGATAATCCCAAATGATTTTCAGGAGTTGTAACTTTATATGGACCGCACTGCATTTACCACTAGGTGTGAAGTCATTTTGTCGTGTTAAAAATCTAATTAACGATGAACGCTTTGACTGCCTCGGTGGCGAAGTTGTACTACTGTACGATAACAAAGCTGAGGTCTTGGGTTCGACTCCCGTGTCGGGCAAAGTGGTATTGGATTTTTCTACTCATTATCAGATCGGGTCAGGAATTAATGCCCGATATGGCGATGGGCTCGCCCCCTATCACATCGTGGAACGGAACATATAAGGCGAAATATTGGTGTCCTGGTGGCGCCTCTGCCTACCCCTTCTGGGATAAAGGCGTGAGTTTATGTATGTATTTATCAATATACAATGTGCTTCAAACCAGAACACAACAATTCATCTACACTGCCGTTTGGCGGAAGAAAAAGCTTTTGCGGTGGTATCTACCCACGCAGACATACAAGAGACCAACTCCAGTAAAATATTAAATAAACGACACATAGTTAAATAATATGTATAATTTCAAAAGTGAATCGGTTTGATTTATATATTTAAAAAAAATCAACGAATGTGCTCTTGGCATTACCAAAATCTGTCATCTGATGTCAACAATTTCACATCAGGAAGGACGCTACCTCGTCTGCCCAGGTACTTACTATAGTAAAAAAAACCCTTATTTATTAATAAACATTTCTCTTCACTGGGAATAGTAAATAAAACGGTCTGAATAGGCCAGTCTGCACAAAAAGCTCGCGTTGACGAGTGTCACTCAAGAGTCGACATACAGTCGGTCTCTTCAACCGAGTATGACGGAAATGATCAACACGGCACAACTTGCTGCCGCGAGAATTTATCCCTAGGCGTAATATAATTAGCGAAAATATAAATAATAAAAGTACATTAAAAACTAATTAAAAAAAGCATTTAGATAATAAAATACAGGGTATATCAAGACCGCGACCGAAAACAAAGCCAGGTGGTAGTATTAGTGACTTCAAACACAGTGCAAGTAAAAATTTCGAAATAAAATCCAAATACTTTATTTTTGTAATTTTTTACTTATCGTCGTATTTGGGTGATATATACATAGTTTTCTTAAAATAAAGATGTACACGTCTTCATTTTTAAACACGCAATGCTACGTATGGGTTTAAATTAGTATTTTCGCAAAAATTAGGTATTTACCACCCAAACACGAAGATTTTTAAAAAAATCTAAAAAAATATGTCTCTGTTTTGGCGAAATTTTGTTTGCATCGTATTTGTAACCACTAAAACTACCACCTGGCTTCGTTTTCGGTCGCAGTCTTGATATACCCGGTATAAATAAACGGGGCGGACTGAGGTATAAGTCATCCGCTCAGTGACTGTTAAAATTAACTACCCTTATTTTACAATAATGAAAAGGTTAATTTAAAAAGTAACTTGGTTTTTTCGATCCGATCCAAAGGACCAACTGCCAGACCTCAAAATACAGTGAGCTCCTCCTGCGTGGATTAAACGAAGTCTGCGTAAAATCGGTAAAAAATAGTTTTATTTCCATATACGGGTACTATCAATTTAAAATGAACAAATAGTTTTGGTCTAAATGAGTTAAATCTAGCGCCAGAAATTTTGTTATGCAGGTAAACTGGAAAGGGCGATGGAAATTTACTCTCTTATGATGTTAAATAGGGCGTGACATTTTGTTTGAATATTCATCATTATCGATCATGATGCCGATAGGAATTCCTATCAAGCACACGACTCAATTATAGTTAATAAATAATAACAATAATAATTTTCAACATCTGTAATCTCGCGTGAGCGAACAATCTAACAAAAATGTACAAGATAATTTAAATTATCCAATTTTTTATTTGTGAACATTTTATTATTATTAGGTTCTTTATCTCTTATAACGTTGTGCTAATATTAAATATTTTGTTGTTTTGTGTACAATCAAATTTTACAATAAAAACCGTAGTATGCATAAATGGCCGTAGTGCTGTACCTAATAACCAATTACAACTAATAGGTGTCTCTTTAATAATATAATTAGAAACGCGCTAAAGTCAGCCCTAAATACTAACGGCCTTATTCATAGACAGTTATAAAACCTATTTTAGCTATCAAATATTTTGTTTTCTTCGCTAAAACTGAATTCAAGAGTCGGCCGAAAGGGACAAAACATTCCATAACTAAAATAGGCTTTAAAAATATCTATGAATAAGGCGGTATGTTTAAATACCGTCAGAATTATACCAGTCTCATTTAAAACCTTGATATTAATACTTTTCTCTTACGTTTCATTCGGTTATCGAGATATAAATATTGCCAGGCTTATAGTCTCATGAAGTGAACGACTCAGATGGACCGAAAGCTAGATCTTTTAATCATTTAATTCAATGGACTTAACTATTATAAGAAACCAATACACTGAATTGGAAGAACACGGATTCAAAACCAATTAAGACGGTATTGACAGTACGCTGCCAATTAAACAAACATTAAGAGCTTTTGATCAGGAATTTAAATCACGACGGCGATTTGGGCACTCAATTGTTTAGGGAAAATGCTGCCGAATAAAGTAAACCTTAAATTTATTTATTCATTTTCATTTATTTATTTTCAATCTGTTACGAATATTTATGGACAATTTTTTGATTTTATAAATTTTCTGTCTAACGATCTTCCGCGTATCTATTTACCTTGGATAATAGGTCCCACTGCTGAGAAGAAGCTGTCCTAAGGTTGATCGAAAATTAGGTTGATTTTATTTGGCTGCCTTTAACTCTATATTCCGAATTTTATACTTTATAAGTATCATGGCTTACAGATTTCTTATTGGATTTGCTTCTTGAATCCGTTTTCGTTCTAAATAAAAATGGGATCCCAAAATAAATATATTCGATTTTCACTCTTTAAGATTCTATATTTATAAAATTTTATACAGAAGCTCTTCTAGTAGATATAAGCGAGTGCTTTCCTAAAACTTCATATATAATTGCAACACTGGAATACGAACATGTCATTCCCGAATATGATAAGAATGTAGGGAAGCAAATGATAATAAGTGATGTTAGCAAAATGACTGTGTTGTCTTAAGCTTATAAGATTCGAAATTCTATCAGGCACATGTCTAGTAAAATAATAAATATTATAATATCGTGACAAGGGGTTCGTTTATGTTTTGACAATCACCTCAAGGTGAATCACAACCCCTTTCAAAGAAATTATCCATTCCAGCAAAAATACACATTTGTAATATAAAACGTGGAAAGAGAACTACTCAAGCAAATAGAAATACTCGAGAATCAAATTCAGGAAGGGCATTCCATCAACTAGCTGGCTTTTCACTCGGAGCTAGAACTGTCAAAGACATCTCTATTAGCATAATATTAAATCTTTTTTCTTAATATTAAACAAAATTAGACCCAAGTTAATAGCACCGAGATAAACTGTTTAAATTGTTCCACGTGATCGAAATTGCTCAATATGAAGTTTTTATAATGTGAAAGTAGTGGACCGTGCTCGAGTTCATAACCAGTGTCATTAAGCGCGGTTCACTTGCAAAAAATCTATTTATCGATTAAAATATCGAAAAAACCTAACCAAATTAATAAGCATATTATGCTGATTAATTATTTTTGATTCTGGGTACAATCCTCTAGTTTTAATTTCCGGTTATTATCATTAAACAATTGTTATAGTAATTTAAAACAATATTAAAAGCTACGTTAATCTGTAGGAATACAAAACTTCATCGATAATTTTAACTTACATAACGTGTGAATTTGTGTATGTCTCATATCATTAAAAAAGTTATATTATTAATGTGCGTGAAAAATTATACTAACCACAGTTATAAAAATAGAATAGACACCAAATGAAATCTACATGCAATGAAAAACTTCTGAAATAACATCTGCAGTTGAATGCAAATGCAAAAGCAACTATACTAAGCAAATTACCTTAGCTTCTTAACGTAACAAAGAGTTTGTTCCACCCGCTGACTGGAATTCCACTAAAGCAATGTCTCATTAATTTTAACTCTAGTATGTGCTGTGATATTAGAAAACCCTTCAAATGAGATAGGACAATAGACTGTAGTAATGTTGAAAAGTGTGCAGTTTGAAAACTGCTCGTACAGGCGCATCAAAACCAACGAATATGAGAGGTGAGTACCTTACTGAATCCTGTATTAACCTACCTTATATTGTAATTTTCTTGATTATCCCAATAATTCTGGTAGAGTGGCCAATAGAAAAAAAATGGGACTTTCATACATACATACTCACGTCTTAATGGTTCCTTAGATTTACGCTAATGTTACACATTGAAATAAAACTAATTTTTACGGATTTTATCGCGATTTGGTTTCTTTTTTGACGGACTGACCGCCCCGTGACCACGAAAGCTGAAAAGTAATCGAAACGTCGGGAAGTTAAAAAATGTAAAAATTAAACCAAATCGCGATAAAATCCGTAAAAATCAGTTATATTTCAATACTCACGTCTTTTTTCCAGAAGGGGTAGGTAGAGATGCTGCCAGGATACCCACGTTCCGCCGATATTGGGTGTTAATCACTTGACAGGCACTATTAATTTGTCGACTTGGTCGTTTACTTTTGCGTTATCAAAATATAATTATACAATCCCTTACAAAACATTTTTCTTAAACCATAGACATTTTCCAATTATAAATCCTGTCAAAGTTACGTTGCCAATCTTCAGTTTACTCAAAAAATATTACAATCTTCAACTTTGCAGGCTGTATGATCAAACGACCTTTGCCTGTGGGAGTAATTTAAAAAAAGTTTGATATTTCGGCGCCAACATAAGGCGACCATTTCCCTTGTGTGAAATTATTATGCATTGCTTAGTGGTTCTAAAAAACTGTTCCCTTCGGAAATTAATAACAGGTTTCAATCGTTTATATCATATCTCACTACGGGATGTCTGGATAAACTATTTCTGCTCCAATTAAATATTCAGCCACAAGGTAAGTTCCACAAACTAATAATTACAACGCACATTTTTATTGAAATAAAACTATTTTTTACGGATTTTATCGCGATTTGGTTTAATTTTTTCATTTTTTAACTACCCGACGACGACGTTTCGATTACTTTACAGCTTTCGTGGTCACGGGGCGGCGTTTTATTTCAATGTGTAACGTTCGCGTAAATCTAAAAAACCATTGTGCATATTTTTATGAAAAATTGTTGTTCAAACAATTTTCATTTATTATTTTGCGAGTGCTGCTGATTTACTTTTCTACATACATACATACATAAACTCACGCCTTTATCCCCGAAGGGGTAGGCAGAGGCGCCACAAGGACACCCACATTTCGCCTCGTATGTTCCGTCCCACGATGTGATAGGGGGCGAGCCTATCGCCATATCGGGCACAAATTCCTGACTCCGGACTGATAATGAATAGAAAAATCCAATATCACTTTGCCCGACCCGGGACTCGAACCCGAGACCTCAGCTTTGTAACCGTACCGTAATACAACTACGCCACCGAAGCTACTTACTTACTTTTCTTAAATAGCTTAAAATTACTATAAATTACCTATGTAAAGTTTTACTTAGTACCTAATGCAGGTATATGGTATTGCATTATTAGTTCTCGATTTAATCCTTATGGAATATAATTTTACTTATATAATGTTTGGTAACGCGTTTATAAATAAAAAATACTGTGAAAACATATACACCTAGATTTAATAAAATCAAACCAGCATGTGTTGGCGTATCTGATACCCACGACACAAGATTCGATCTTAGTGTGGGGTAAGGACTATGTATGTGGCTGTTGGGTGTTGGGCGTATTTATTTATTTATCTATACTGCACTGAACTTACCTTCAAATACATTGTAGTTATTTTATCGTCGCAATATTAATAAAAAGAAGGCACTACTAACCCTCGTTTCCAAATTACAATTATTTCCCAAAATTACTGCTACCCTTAAATATTTAATAGAGTACCCGAGCTCGCGGATAATTTTAAAAGCGCTGGCTTAAGCGATTAAAATGCGAGTTGGAAGGTACAAGCGAAGTTTTAAAACGGATTTTTCGTCGACCGTTGGTACCTACATAATAAAAGTGCTCCTGCATATTGTTGGGAATTTTTGCACGCCCATTCACTTTGTTTGAATATTTAATGGCCTTATTAATTAGGGAATAAGAATAACAATGTACTTAATCCGATTTCACGTATTCAGACAAATTATGACGATCGGCGCAGCGGCTGTGAAGTTCGGTTTCTGCTGCGGATATAGCTAATTTGATCTCCGATTTTATAGTATACGATAAAGTGGCTGCAATGCGCTTGATGGTCAGTGCAGTTTAGACAGAGTATCAACCGGCATGGATGTTCATCTCTCACCGGTCTATATAATTAGGTATTCCTTCCTGATTGTATCCGGATACACGTATATGTACTTAGCATGAGCTGTGACACACGAGGGTCACTATGACGGGTCCTTGACCACTGTACGATAATCGCAAATTAAGCGGATTCGAATATCCTACCACCATTGGGCTTCCGTCAATATCATCAAACGAAACGCAATAACATTGCTTCACGTCAATTACGTATGCTTATTAAACAAATGTTTGGAGCCGGGAAACACCCACGGCTTTCGATAAACCTATACAAACAACCCGTACATCTTCTGATGTGGAATATAGGATTGACTCTATACATTCCATATTTAACCCTTCACTACTCAGTAGTAATTAATGTCGCGGTTAGTACCGGAACGATTGTACCCGCTGTTGTGGATTATACACTGTTCATTAACAATTCAGCGTTAAGCCTGGCTTGCGAATTTTCATTGTGTCTTAGAAGCCTTACAAGAATATATTTTGTTACGGAGAGGTAAAGTAAGACTTATTAATTGAGTGATATTTTAAAAAATCTCTTTTTTTAAGTCAGTTAAAAAGAAATTAAATTAATCATACCAAGCACGCCCAAACACAGGTCATGGGTCTCCCCTACGATTTAGGGGGCTTTACATTAGTCAAGCACTCTGGGCAACTGTAATTCTTATAATTGCGGCTAAACAGACTTCACATACCCGTTAACATCTCTATTACAAGACACCGTCAGCTCGTCACAATTAACTAATAAGAAACAAATAACTCTGAAAAGTCAGGGGTGTATATCATGGAATTCGAAGCCGCGACCACAGTCTTGTCAGATCACGTCCAATCCTTTAACATACCAACATATACTACAACATTTTATGTTAAAGAAAATTTCATACATCTAGTAAATACATGATCAAATTATCTATTAACTGCGGAAGTAGCGTTCATTAGCCACGTCCAATCTAGTTAGTTAAGGGTATGGGCTGATCATAAAACTGAAGCGCTCGTTTCCTTCATAACCGCAACAGTTGATGACACACTGCACTTGTCACTTGCATCGGCCACTTCCTTATGGCGGTAAAGGCAAGCGCGTATTAACTCGAGAAACTGCATAGCATCTCATAGATTTAAGAAAAATAGAAAACCATAAAAATAGAATCAATGTAATACGTACTAATTAGAAATATAGATAAAGAAATATACTTTTTTCGACAGCAATAATAAGATCGATAAATATTTTAGGTGTTGGACTGTGAATAATATAATATTGTTGATATATTTAGTACCCTAAGCAAAGCAATCATGGTATATGACAATGTCAAAAACCAATAAAAAATCTATTTTAATATAGATTTAATTAGTTAATCCAATCCTGTGAAATTACCTCATGACTCGTGAGTACTACTGCATCCAATGCTATACGCTGCGATGCCGGTCTTGATAATGTGTGTCAGCCTTTAGAGTTATTAAATATTGGCCAGGTAGCTTTTTTCATCTAGATGCTAGATTACGACCAACCATAGTGCACGTACCCAACAATTATATGATATTTTAGTAGTAGACCTGTTTTAGAAGTCATTATGAAATGTGCTTCTCTTTGAAAAGTGTTTTTACTCGACAAATTCCAACAGAAAGGTATGTTTTCATTCAGCTGATTGTTTTGTTTACTTGCTATTTTCGAACACAAAATATAGTGAGGATATGAATATAAAATATTTTGAATTGCTTTCGTAGATTCGAATAAGGTTTTTTTACACAAAGAGTAGACATTCAATTTAAAGAACATATTGGAATTTAAGCAAGTAAACAAAACCTCTTTTGTATGTACGAACACCACCAGAAAGAGCGACAGTATCCTAAGTCCCAACAAACATATTAAGATAAGTATATAACAGAAATTATAATTTCATTCACTACACTATTTTATTCTTTAGCACTGTTATCATTTTCTTATTTTTATTCACGGCGATGCGGCGGAGTGACTATTCTCTTGCCAGTTAACACAATTATCCCTGCTTTCTCGAACCGGATGTATGGAAAATCCCGGAGTGCGATACGCTTTCATAGATTACGAGAGTGGGTTTTATAGGGTTGGCTAGGGTACATTAGTTGTATTTTCCGTGTAACAATTAATAAGACAACATTTTATCCTACGATTTCGAAGTTCCTGTTACGCTTTAACAAAGTTGTATCCAATATCGCACCGTAATACCATTGTATCGATTTATAAGAATTGGCAAACTTTTCCCGACTTTCTCTTATTTGCCCCAATGTTGGGTGATTAATGGTCACAATAAGATATTATATTATTATTTCATAGTCTTATTAATTAATGAAGTAGGATAATTGTGTTGTTCGTCGAGATAGTAGATGGGCACTTAGACCAATTTATTATACCAAACTTAAGATATCAACCGGTCTTCTATTCCGTCCCCTTAAGTTAAATAAATAAGAACATTCAAAATCATTCTGTAACGTTCATTTACGTAACTGCCATGTTCAATACAGGCAAATAATTAAGTTGTCTAGATGTGGATCTAGCTATCAATAAGGATGGCTTTATCTGTTATTTTTATTTTAGCCTTGAGTAACTTGGTTCTTACCTAACTCAATGTCACGATATTTCTATTCAATATATTGCTAATAAGTATTTTACACGATATCGATTATGACGACCTTTATATGCCCTGATTAGCTTATTATTATATTTTTTTGTGTAAAAAACCATGCAGACAAGACATGGACAATAGCTATTCTATTAAATTTTAAAAATTAGGTTCATCAAGACAATTGATACAAAGCAAAAATAAAAAATAACAAAGCGAGCGTCATCCCTTTGTCTTGAAGATCTTAAGTTTAACTCTATACAACGATAAATAATAAATTCATAACCTTGCCTGAACACTTCAAATCTCAAGCCGAAAAGTTTGAACATTCAAATAAATTCAACCTTTGTTGTAATGACAATTAATGGTTCCCCTTTTTTTATGTCTTTACTTACAAAAATCGTCGATAAAGCCATTAATTTAAAAAAAATGGATTTAATGTACTTATATAAAAAAACTTATTATTGTGCTTCATGAAGATTATGCATTAACGCCTCTTGTTTTTTTCCGCCCTATTTCCAACTATTTTTAAGTAACAGCACTACATCTACAACCATCAAGTATAGTGGGTTTTTATCATCACTGGTGATCTGTTAACTTCTCGTTTTTGTACTCACAACGAAAAAATAGATTAGCGTCCTGTATAGATAAAGTATAAATCATTCATTACACGAAAAGGATAATATTATCAATCATTGTGAAGATAAAATCTTCGTAAACAAATAATGCTTTAGGATTACCATCAAAATAAATTATGTAAAATAAATCCGGGCAACGTAATTGAAATGTGTATTGAATTAATGAACAAATCCAAATTTCTGATATAACGTCCTGTGAACGTCTGCACATTATTCGTTCTATCAGCTTAATTCATTTAGCTTTTTACGTTGTATGATATTTCATTAATATTTTGTCCCTATAAATGCAGTATAAGCCCCGTCTTCGATCTAACATGTTTGGGTAGTAGCCTGAGTTTAAATGCAACTACGTTGTGGGCTTTTGCATTTAAACATCACATATTAGTTACCCGGGGCTGAAATATGTACCTGAAATAATCTATGCGTCGGTGGCGTAGTTGTACTACGGAACGACTACGAAGCTGAGGTCTCGGGTTCGAATTCCGGGTCGGGCAAAGTGATATTGGGTTTTTCTATTCATTATCAGCCCGGAGTCAGGAATTTGTGCCCGATAAGGCGATAGGCTCGCCCCCTATCACATCATGGGACGAAACATACAAGGCAAAATGTAGGAGTCCTGGTGGCGCCTCTGCCTACCCTTTCTGGGATAAAGGCGTGAGTTTATGTATGTTTGTATGTAAATAAATCTATGCAACTATATAACTAATAAACTAGCAGTAGCTAGTGCCACCCACTCTGTTCACCACTTCAGAAATATTGGTAAGAACTTAAGTGTGTAGGATTTTGAATACCGAATAAGAAATAAATAGGTTAGTTTAGTTGGTATTTCTAGAGGCATAAATCGTTGCCATTCTTTTGTAGTTTAATATCGTCATTTCTCTAACACTCGTTCTATAATTACATACAAGGTACAATAACATACATTGTATATGCAAGGTATATCTAGACTGCGACCGAAAACGAAGCCAGGTGGTAATTTTAGTTATTACAGACATAATGCAACTAAAATTTGTCGCTTCTTGCGGACATTTTAGTTGCATTGTGTCTGAAGTCACTAATACTGCCACCTGGCTTCGTTTTTGGTCGCAGTCTGGATATACCTTGCATATACAATATAAATACATATACACACGCCTTTTTCCCCAAAAGGGGTAGACAGAGGTGCTACCAAGACAGCCACGTATCGGCTTGTATGTTCCGTCCCACGATGTGTGCGATTTCAAAAATAAGTAGACAAGAATCAAAATTTTAAAATAATGGTTACATTAATGGATTACAATTTAGTAATGGATTACCTACTTCTTTAATCTTTTAAGTTCAGAGTGTACTCGGTTCTAAAAGCACTCCAAAGACCTGAAATGTGTAGGGAATTTTTAAAACGGCTTTCGTGCTGATTGTTCTCATTGAACAAATTGAATAGCACTCGTGAAACAGGGGGTATCATTGAATTAGAAAACAACTTAAATTTAGGTTTTAACTAAATTATTTTCGAGCAATTCGATCTAACTTGTTGTGATTTATAGTTTCTAAATTTTAATGTTGTTTCGTACACTTGCTTTGTTTATGTATAATTTAATTGTGGAAGCTTCACTCGATAGTGCATGATTAATTGTACTGTTTATATGCTTTATTGTTCTGTATGTTTCCCAAATATTAATAAAATAATATAAAATAATTCAGACCAGTGACATAGCATTATAGAGTATTGGATGTTTTCATATACCGGAAGAAGGATCATACTTGAGTTCACCACACTAGTTCAGTATGGGTTGATAGACAAATGAATTGGACCAGTGACAAATTTTATTCGAATATCCAAACGGGGCTATTACTGACTCACTTTAATAGTTGCAGGCATTGCAAAATGAAAAACAAGTTTCCAATTTAAAGTGCATACAACGACGTTGTTTTAAATTAAAGATTGCCAAGAGCCCTATAATCTTTATGATACCTATCGTCGATAGAAGGAAGTCTTCTATCATTGATTAATTCCCAGTTCCCACTTAAATACAGTAATATCAAAACGTAGCAACCAGCAACTTCACAGCCAGTTAAATAAAGAATCCGAAATATAAGTATTTTCTTAGTTTACTTTCTTTAAACGACCTAATTATCCTGCCCAGTAACTTATATAAAAAACACAACCTGCGGACATTTTTGTCACAGAAATAACGAACCGCAAACAATACATATGTATTACAACAACAATAAAAGAGTTTTCTTCGCGAAAATAATATAAGTTTCTCTAGGACAAAGCTAACAAAGGCCACCTAAATCATATAATTAAAGATATGTAAGAAAGACGAAACAAATCTTGTAAGTCTTTTTAATATATGAAGGCAAGATCAGAGCGGGGCTTATTTGATAAATGATAAAGGTAAAATTTGATAAGACAATGTAATTATTAATTAATTCGTATTAGAAAGCTTATGTGCGTTGATTAATTTAAAGATGAGAGAACACGAAAGTAACTGGCAGATGGGAATAAACTTATTCCCAACAAGTATCTGATAATGATCGAAATAATCGAATCGCCAGTGTAACAGGTGTGTTGTACAAACACATTTTTTTTCGGACTAAACGCCTAGACTCCTATAAAACTATTGGCTGAAAATGGCGAGGATGACGAATGTAAAACATATAAGAAGCGCAAACGAACATTACGCCCACATATTTCTATACCCTTATAGTGTTACTTACACAACATAAATAAATTAAACTATGGAATCCTCATCATCATTATATGCAATTAATCCTTCGAAGGTAAATTAATCTTCTTATATTTAATGTCACCAGGCCGTGGAACATGGAGACGAGGGCAGACGAAGACGAGGCGCCGACGGACCCAGCGGCGCGAAAACACACTCACCATGACTACACTGAGCAAGACTTTGAAGGTTAGAGTTTTAACTATTACTATCGTCTTTGGCTTCAATCGAACTCTCAGTTGATGAGAATTCCCGTGCTAGGCATTAAGCGGTTATGGGCTGATACAGTAAAATGCAGTACATCGTCCACAACAAAAAGTCTACCTGTGACATTGTCATGCAGTCTGTCTTTTATTAAAGGGTGGCTCCTCTCGCTATACTTAAAAAACACATCTATAGCTCTATTAATGTTTTTTATTATTATTTATAATCACCAGTGACATCTTAGATTTTATTGTTATGTTATGGAATTCACTAAACCCCACTAAGCCAGCGTGGTGGTCTCCAAAGCCAAATCGATCTCAATGGCAGAAAAGGCGAGAGCACAGATTTATTCAACCAGTCAGCTTCTAATAGACATGTGGTTTCTAACTGTCGTTCAGTCGCACACTCGTTCAATTGACTGCATTTTCAACAGGCAGGTCATTCCCATGCGACACGTCTCGTACATAAAATATAACCTGTGGGAATGTTCAGCATTAGACCATTAGAAAAACCACAGTAGTGCCGCAATGTGAGCATAAATAATTGAAAGCACGATGATGCTTAATAATTATCATCACAATGGCTTAGTCGGGTCATAAATATATTCTTCAGACAGTCGTGCATAATTAATAATTTAGGCGATGTGGTCAGTGCCTCGTATGTGTTTCGCTCTCCAGTACCAACGCTTTGTCTATCGCGCTAACGCAAAACGCAAACAGTAGTCGGTTTAATTACATTAAGGGACTTCACGTCCATTGTCTCGGAGTGGCCAGCGCAGTTTATATCATGCAGTGATTAGTAATAACATGTAGGTACTAATTAATGATGTCCTCCTATTCATGCAGAGGTGTGAATGCTTACTATAAGACTGATCAATCTGCTTTCTATCTAATAAAACAAAAATATAATTCTTTATTAAAGGTTAATCTTAGTTAAAGGTTAATCTTAGTAGTTAAATTAGTAAACATGTGCATCTCTCGTTCTATTATTCGTATTATAATACCATTAAAAATGGATCCATTTATATGTAAATTCTTAATTGAAGTTCTTTTCTATTCCAGTCACGTGTTTTTTAAGCGATATGATTGGTAGTTCAAACACCTCTGTAGGTACATGTTATATTCCCTGAAGATTCCTGAGTACGTATTAAATTTTCTGTGTGTATAAAAGAGAAACATTCTGCTGTACCCGTCTCATTCATTCTTTGTCATATTTTAATAAACTAGTAAAGATAGCGTTTTGATTAATTTCACCATTGTTATTAAATTAATATTTGAAGCTCTTTTGTTCTTTCTGTGTTGTCATTTCACGTTTAATAAATGCTATATTATAAGAAGATTATAATCAAAGCTTAGATTATTAAGTAGTCTTAAGACTACATTATCGTTATAAGCTGCTGATAACTTAGTCTCGACTTTGGTTGATTTAGTTTAAAGGTGTTTTAAACGATGAAAGAAATTTTCGATTTATAACACCCAGACTAAAATAAATACATAAACATTTCAAAAAGCGTGAATAAATCTCTAACCTGTAAACTTTCTACTGGCTTGGATATTCCTTTCATCAATACATAGCCATGTTGTAATAATTAGGTAAATAAAATATGTAATTGGGACTTCAATATTACATTAGAAATTATTTTTTTCGGCTCTTCATCAATTTGACTTACTTACATTACTAATACTGCCTCGCCCCCTATCAAATCGTAGGACGGAACATACAAGGCGAAATGTGGGTGTCCTGATAGCACCTCTGCCTACCCCCTTGGGAAAATTGCATGAGTATGTATGTATGCACTAATACTGCATATGCAAATACGGGTTGTGATAACAGAGCTTACGTTTGGCGCTTAGTTGGTAATGCATGATTGATTACGGGTCACGACCAGATAACCGCAATCAACTAGTTATTTGTGGTTGAGGCCACCGCTTGCATGCATAATTACTGGACATAACTGAAATAGACAAAAAAATAATCAAAATATTCTTTATTCAAATAGTATTTTACAAGATCTTTTGTATCGTTAATTACTGCTATCACGACTTCGGAACGTGTTGTAGCTGTGACGAAGAAACTCCGTAAGCAACACGAACTGTATTTTTATTTTGCTTCTTCTTCTTTTCTTTCTTAGAAGTGTGAATATTTTTGTGTCAGAAATATTCTTACTTTTAAACACTGGTCTAAGAAGGGAGATCCAAGAATTATTACTAAAATAACACAACCGACAGAGACTCACATAGTCCTGGCCTCAGTATGTTACCAAGCCTTGTGTTAAGTATCAAAAACTATCAGTATTTTTTGGTCTAAAATTTCACATACTAAACAAGTATTTGTGGGTCACAAATATTGGTCTCAGTACGAAATTTGGATTAGCGGCCTTACCCCTTAACGCGCTTAACTATAGAAGCTTTAGTATACGAGTATTACTAATTCATAAATACAAAAAAAAAACCTCTAGACTTAAACTTCCATTATTATTGTATCTGTAGGCGTATCAAAAATTCACAGTGCGAACTAAGTAAACAAACCCAGACTTTTCGGCACTATTCCTAATAAAGATGTAAATTTGCTGGATCTGAATGGACGCCCACGCGCTAAGTTTAATTGTCGACCGACCACATCACGTTACACGTTCCGAATTACTGCGATACAAAGTACGTTTGTTTTCGCCGTGACTTTTCCTTGACAATATGATCCAAACGTTTGTGATACCACCAACGCAGGTCAAAATTTTCATGGTTTGAACTGGGTTTTAGAATTGAGATCAAAACTCAGCACACGTAAGTAGTATGTGACGCTATTAGTTCACGTAGAATAATCGACCGTTCCGTTGTTGGACGCAATAATATTACCATTATGTCTCCTGCTCGATTTAAAGAAGACCTACAAAGGCATGCGCAGACAAAATTTCAGCTTTTATAAAATGACGAATGTCTGGCAGCCGCAGGGCTATATACACAAGACTGCTTTTATTAAACAAAGTCAAACGTTGTTATGCCGTCAAAATTTGGTTAAGAACGCAATTTCCTTCAAATAAATTAGCAACAGGTCCTTAGTTATCACAAATAGAGCAGAGTGTAAACGTGTGGAATTGGGTCACACTGTCGAGGGCTCCGGAAACAAACTACTCGGTGCCATCGAGCATGTGTTATTTGATGCAATCAGAACTATGTACACGGTTTGCATCTAATAATAATTAGTAACACTGTTACTGTTAGTCCCAAATACGATTTTGTAACAATATTAAAAAATATATATTTTAGAAATGGAAGTTTAAATGATGGGTTTGGGTTTATTTAAATACACGACTGTTCATACTTCATGCTTTCCTTACAATTTTAGTACACACAAAAAAGACAGATATGAAACTATTTTGTGAACTAGTGAATGATATCATTAAATAATCAATTCGAGGATTTGTCTACGACATACCTAAGTAATTCTTTGAGGTATCCTCGCGATGTTTTCCTTCGCAGTTATAATGAGTGGTGATTGACTATAAATACACACATGACTCGGAAAAGTTGAGTTGAGTTAAAAGAGTTGTGCCCTAATACACACATGACTCCGAAAAGCCAGAGTTGTGCCGTAGGATTTGAACTCGCAACAACTGTGAACATGTTCGCCGTATTGAGCCGTATCTGGTCCGTTACCAACAAGCCACCACACACTTATAACCGCATTACTATAACTGTTTTTTTTTTTTAAACCAATAATCATCTGCTTTAGTCGGCGAACTAATACAATTAAAAATCCACGGATTTAAATAGAAGATAGGAAAAATCGCTCGTAGTCATGATAACGAGTGCGAGAGGAAAAATATAACATTGTTAGCGAACGTACGAGGTTTTAATTGAGTTAGTTTGTTCAGGACGTGGAAAACTGCATGCTCATGTGCTGAAATTTTATTAGTAATCTCGTTACTTGTTTGATGGCGATATTGGTTTGATGGTGGAAGGTTTAGTTCATTATCTTGTTGGCCTGTATTTCTATGCCCTATATGCTTTAAGGTAACGTTGGTTTTCACTTAGCAGTTTGTGATAATTCTATCTGCGTAATTTTATATGAAATGGTGGTTATTAAAACAATTTGCGATGAGATTCAGTTGTTTTTTCATACGTCTAGTAAATTTAATGATATATTAATACACGTCCACATTAAAATTGACTTATAAATTGGAAATGTGGGAATTATTTAACGTTAATGACGCAGTAATTATCGCGTGTCATATGTTCGATAATTCAGATAATGAGTCATATGATAGTAATATTATAAATTACTGGAAAATATTAAGTGTGATGCCTATCTTTACGGAGTTACGGAGGAGATGAACCGAGTGGAGAAGGGAATGAGTAGGAACTTATAGACTTCTCGATGGGTCAATGACATCACTGGCATTACATTAACGGCCTCCGTGGCTCAGTTGGTTAGATGCCGGCTGTGAAACGAGAGGCCACGGGTTCGATCCCCGCACCGAGACAAATGTTTTTTCGGGTCTAGGTATTTGTGAAAAGTCTCTCGTAGTTTCTGATAGCCACGACACAAAACTCGATCTTCGTGTGGGGTCAGGCCTATGTATGTGACTGTTGGGTATTTTTATTAATTTATATTACTTCGCGTCAATATTCTGTGGGAGTTCAGTTCCAAGTCAATAGAACTAGATCAATCATTTCATACCCAAAACTATGAATAGAACTCCACCTTACACAAATTTAAAAACATGTTTAAAAAGTCAAACTTTACGGTGAAAAAATTCGAAAGCAATTTTCATAAAAAGCCGTCCCCGTTTTACGACTTTCATTAGCAGATTTATTTACGCGTTGTCACGTCTAAAAAACTGCCCAAAATGTTTGGAGCAGCGTGTGCAATATAAGAGTACAATATTCTGTATGCAGATTTGCTCCAGGAAGTTTTCATTTTTATAACACCGTAAACTACAACTGGAGTGGTGATAAATGCAATTTAAACCAAAAAAAAAAAACCGTGTAGTGTCGTGGGACACCGGATAGGCACGAAGTTCCTTATTATAAAAATATTAATTTAAGTTCTATTCGAGGTATAAATAAAATAATTATTCGGGTATACATTTTTTATTATGATTTTTTTATTGATAAAAATAAAAAAATCTAAAGTCTGCCCCGTGACCACGAAAGCTGAAAAGCAATCGAAACGTCGGGAAGTTAAAAAATGTAAAAATTAAACCAAATCGCGATAAAATCCGTAAAAATAGTTTTATTTCAATGTGTAACATTCGCGTAAATCTAAGAAACCATTATAAAAAAATCTACTTTACAAAGTTATCAACTTTATTTTATTTACAATGATTTATAAAAAATATATAATAATAATAATAATAGCAGTCATCACGTAGAGCAGTGATTCCCAAAGTGGTCCAGGTGGACCCCCAGGGGTCCACGGGAGACTTGCTGGGGGTCTACGTAAGCGTGAACAAAATATGGGGGTCCATAAGATGTTAATGGGGGTCCACGAAAATTTATCTGCTTTTGATAGTAAAAGCAAAAATAAATGTAAGCATAGTTTTAATAAGGGCCTACCTACATTGTTTTAAGTACCTAACTAAGCAGATAATATTTTAATAAGGCAAGCGATTGTTACTTGTCCAAACTTGCGTACATTCGATATTACGTACAATTTCGTGTACAGACTTGCAAAGCGCTATCCGCCCGACAATGCTTAATGCTTGTTCAGACATGAACTTGATCACCACTATAAATACTTGATGCCAAAGGCAAACTCATTCATTTGTTTCCGGAATTTCGAAAAAAAGTGTGAGAAAATTTATATCAGTGTTTGCTAGTGCCGGAGAAAAGTAAGTACCTACCTTTTTTTTGTTATAGTACTTAAGTATTTTGTTTCCGTGTACTAGTCGGTTGATCACAACTGCTTGTATAGATAGGTAAGGTAGATTAGACGTGTATATAATCTAAGATAGGTAACTTAGTAACTTACAGATATTTTAATTGTCCTCTTTCGATTTGAAGACAAACACAGCACGTTTTATTCCATTGTTTTTTCACGAGAGAAGCACTGCCTCTCTAAAAAGGCCGAATAAGCAATATTGCAGAGCAATTAATATTGTAATTTTTCTTGCAAATAACTACTAGTTTTATAAAACAGTAATTTCACAATCACTTTATATTAAATAAATAAATACACCCAACAGTCACATACATAGTCCTGACCCCACACTAAGATCGAGTCTTGTGTCGTGGGTATCAGGAACTACGAGAGACTTTTCGGTCTCACAAACACCCAGACCCGAAACAAATACCTGTGGATCACACAAATATTTGTTTCGGTGCGGGGATCGAACCCGCGCCCTCTCGTTTCACAGGCGGCGTCTAACCAACTGCGCCACGGAGGCTGACTAATTGAGGCTAATTGATTTTGAAGTAACTACATATTTTATCAAAATTATTCCTTTTCGGAAAAAGCGAGCGGTGCGCGGGCGACGGGAAAAGGGCGGGGCTTGGGCTTCGATGCCAGTTTGTCACGTTTTAATGTGCGTTTTAACAATGAAGCCGCAGACAAAAAATACGCAAATACACGGAGCGCGTGAACTCATTGATTTGATGAAATGTTAGTTATCGTTTTTATGGAATTTTGAGATTTCGACTTTTATTTTTTCCTACACAAATATGATCAGTATTCGATACTGAGTACACCAATTTTTATTTGTACTATTAAAAATTAGTGGTAAATTAGGTACTTTAAAATTGATACCGTTTTGTGAAAACGTCTGTATTTGTCTTAGCGGTTTATTAGTTGGTCCCTTTACAAGCCGTAATTCTATTTCCGCGTGCTGACAAAGGCTGCGGTGTGATACCTATATTCAGAAAAAAACTTGGTTACTAAAACATTTTTTTTTACAGGTAAGGTAACTGACACGAAACATGGCTACAGCAAAGAAAAAATGTCGACAATATAGTGTCGATTATTTGAAATATGGTTTTGTTCCATCAGAGGCAGACAAACAGTTGCCCATGTGCCTATTATGCAACAAAGTTTTGAGCAATGACTCTATGAAACCATCAAAGCTCGAAGATCATCTAAAAAGGTGTCATACTGATAAAATAGGTAAAGATTTAAAATATTTTCAAACATTGAAGGAAAAATATGAAAAGAGACCCACCATGCACAGTATGTTCGCTTCAACATCTCAAAGTAACGATGATGGCTTGCGGGCATCTTACAATATC
Organism: Deilephila porcellus; assembly: GCA_905220455.2. Lineage (NCBI taxonomy): Eukaryota > Metazoa > Arthropoda > Insecta > Lepidoptera > Sphingidae > Deilephila > Deilephila porcellus. The sequence goes on from LR999974.1 coordinate 12,480,102, forward strand.
TCATTACTTATAGCAAAATCGATATCGAAAGTTTTTTGTGCAATCATCTGCAAAAAAATCATTTTTCTATACAACTGGACGAGTCAACGTTACCCGGTAATGAAGCATTATTATTGGCATATGTCCGATTTATTATGGAGGAAGAAATTCACGAAGAATTGCTATTTGCCAGAACTTTGGAGACTGATACTAAAGGCGAATCAATATTTAATGTCCTGAGTAATTTTTTCACGGAAAAATCGATTCCATTTACAAACATTATTTCAGTGGCAACAGACGGAGCTCCTGCAATGGTCGGGCGATATCGTGGGTTTATAAGTCATCTCAAAAGAATTATACCAGGACTTACAGCTATTCATTGCGTAATCCACCGACAACATCTTGTGGCAAAACATTTAAGTGACAGGTTGAACCAATCTCTTCATTTTGTAATAAAAGCTGTCAACAAAATCAGAAGCAATGCATTGAATACGCGTTTATTTGCTCAATTGTGCGACGAAAATGATGAAGACTTCCAACGACTGCTCTTACATACTGAAGTACGCTGGTTGTCGAAAGGTGCATGCTTAACGAGATTTTACTCTGTTTTCGATTCCGTATTAGAGTTCCTAGAAAGTAGAGATCCAGATTTAAAAGAAAACTTGATCAAACTCAAAGCAGACATTGCGTATTTGACAGATTTGTTTAAAAAATTTAATGATATTAACTTGCAGTTACAAGGGGACAGCCTGAATTTAATAAAAACAAAGGGGATAATTTCGGCTTTTCTTGGGAAATTGAAATTTATGAAGCAAAACATTAGTCGGCGCGAATTCTCTCAATTTCCAAACTTGTCGCAGGTAGAATGTATTGATGAGGATATCCATACCTACAGTCAACATTTAAATGCCCTGCATGATGACTTCAAAACCAGGTTTGAAGATATCCTGACGATGGATATACCACCATGGATCATAAATCCATTTGATGAAACGGAAGTGGCCAATGTTGTATTACAAGAGGAGCTGCTCGAGCTAAGCACCAATGAGGAGCTGAAGGTGAAATTTAGAAAAGGCTACCAAACATTTTGGCTGCAAGCAGAAATACCCGAAAAATATCCTGGACTGTGGGAAATCGCAAGGAAATTTTTAATAGCTTTTCCCTCGTCATACCTTGTCGAAAGGAGTTTTAGTGCCGTTACAAATCTCTTAACAAAAAAAAGGAGCAAATTAAACATCACAGAGCGGGGGGATTTGCGGTTATTGCTCACAAAAATAAAGCCAAACATTGATCGTTTGCTGACACTCCATCAAATACATCCTTCCCATTAATTAAAATTATGACCTGAACCTATATTACCTTATTATTTTTTTCTTGTAATTCTATTCTTTTAATAAATAAAGTGTTATAAAATGTACCATTTTTCGTTTTTATTTTACCTATCGGAATATAGGGACAGAACTCAGAAGCGACACAATTTTTATTTTTTGGCGACTTTAAGAATGTGGTAGAAATGTAGCAGCAGGGGGTCCACCAAAACCAGTAAAATTTTGAAAGTGGTCCACGAGAAAAATAAGTTTGGGAACTACTGACGTAGACTATACATTTGACACTATATAGCCATCATACAAAGACTATACATAAATAATAATAATTCTTACGTTACGGACGTTTTTTCCCGGTTACTGGTTAGGGTACCCCTCCGCATCGTCCTATAAGGAACTTCATTCCAAAAATATTGTATCTGTATCAGCTCATATACGTCTACAATCGAGAGTTCGATTGAGAGGAGTTTCGCTGTATAGTCCACGACGCTGGCCTGTTGTACAAAAATGTTGAAAGCAGGAATATTATAATAATTGTTTTTTATTTGGGATTTGGTTTATTGTTTTTTTACGCTCTTTCATTATAAGTAATAGTGTGGCTGATGATTTTTTATAAAGGCGATCTCACTGCAACGTTTATATTACTTCAACAAACTGGTATAATAAAATATTAAAAATGTTTCCTAACTGCACTATAATTTTACTATGGTTATTTATACTATGGTTTCTTAAATTAAAAATAAATACAACAAATTATCGAGGTGTGTACGTTCGGTGTAAGCTTAAAGCATCAAAAGCTCTGTGAAAGGTCACAGGCCAGCCAAGCTTTGTCAGTAAAGTCTTGAACTCCAAGCTCTGTGAGAACTTCGTGAAACATTTTTATGTCGCGTTTTTGCACAAGTTTCTTAATGAGGTCGTTTTTCTTGCTTTTACATATGTTTTGCTTGGCTTACATTATCTGTTGATGAGGTTTCTGTTAATGTATTTGATATGGAATATAATGTCTATAAGTCTGATACGACTTGCATTGATTACATGGATGTGTGGTCGCAAGCAAAATTCGTTAATTCAAGCTTTCATGAGAGCAATTTTTTAACACTAGATCATGAATGAATTTAGGTGGAGACATTGATTAAGAAACATCCAAAACTAATTGTGATATTATTTATATTATAATTTATTTTCATCTTTAACAATATGAGATATTAGAGGGAAAAACATAATGCTTCAAGCAATAAGTTACTGCTGCTCAAACTCAAAATCGACATTTCCCCAACTTTTCATTTAAAAGTAAATCACTGTACGCCGTTGCACGATGCACGGTTGCGTTACCAAATGCCAAATACCACGTTTCATTTCACATCCAAATCCGATATAGAATCTGGTAAATCCGTGCGATCGCTCTTGACCGTCTCGCATCCACTCTTCGATAGGATGTCTCGACAGCTCTCCTCGCTTCGATAACGATGTCTATTTTTGCAGCATCGATTTATGCAAAACTCTTGGTAATGTCGATAGCTTTCTGTGGGGCATCGACTAGTTATTTGTAAACGATTAGGGTATTTGAGTCAAACTAAGTTTAATTTTTTAATAAACCGTAAGTTCCTGAAATCCTTTTTTCTGGAGAAATTAACATTTCTCTAATTTGTTTACAGATTTCTTTAATTTGCAAAGTCTGTATGCATTTTTTGCGTATTTCTCCATTTCATGAATCATTCATTGCTTCTATGGGATTGGAAATCAATAAATCTTTATTTTAAATTCAATAATTTGTTGCCAAATGTTATATTACTCCGTCTGCACTGAAAACTTTATTACTATCTTGCCCACCAATCAAGCCAAAAAATCACAGATCCATACCCAAGTAATTTACATCGATGCTATCTACAGCGTGGGGCGAATCACCTATGCAAATAGCATACGGAACCTCCATTCAATCAGGTTACACCTGAAATTAGTCTGAGTCACGCTATTAGTTAAATGGCCACAATGGCGTACTGTCGCTACCATTGGTTAGGAGCTAAGTTTAAGCATTTGGGTTGATATGTATCGTATTGCCTTCTTGGTTTAGTAGATTGCATAGTGTTTGCATTATTATGTTTATTTTTTAAGTGTCGTTTCATGCAGATCTGGTAGTCTTTAGCGGAAGACTATGTTGAGCAGCGGACTTCCTTTGGTTAAAGAAAGAGATACCATACCATATAAATAATTCCGTTGTGGCTTAGACTCTCTCTGAGACTCTCTGGGTGAGCTTTAAATACTCTGTGGCATTAGAATGGGTGCAACTGTTGATTCTGGCTAACAGAAATTGCAGTGACTATAGTCTCTAAGTAAGCTGCTTACTAAGGAGACGTGCGTAGACGGTCTATTTGTGACTTTTCATATATCAATATCTTAAAATCTTTTAAATACACGATTTGACCATGCATATGTATATCGGCACATCATCATCTATGGAGATCTATGGACATCGACATTCTTAATGATAAAATAATCTCCTTCATATAAGTTGAGTGGGTATTTTATAGCTGGATATAGAAGTTAGTTTCGCAAACTTCTCAAAGGAATCACAGAGCTAATTCTAAAGAAGTTTAAAAACTCGATTAAAGTAAAGTCTCATAAACAAGCTTATTATGGAATCTCAAAGTTATTAATGAAAAAGGTCTGGGAATAAATTGCTAAATCTCAACTGTGTATTTAATAGATATTATTTATAGAATTTATTAAAATTATAGTAGAAAAGCTCTGTAATTAATTATCTAACCGTCCGAAATAAGCCTTCCCTATAAGAGGAGTTAAGCTTTTGTCCAATAAACTGGCCTAATTCACTTGAATACAGCCACAGACAGCCTACGTGGCGAATTTGGTTAGACGCCGGCTGTGAAACGAGAGGCCGCGGGTTCGATATCCGCGCCGAGACAAATGTTTGTGTGTACCGCAAGTATTTGTTTCGGGTCTGTATGTTTGTGAGACCGACAAGTCTCGTAGTTCCTGATACCCACGACACAAGACTCGATCTTAGTGTGGGGTCAAGAACTATGTATGTGACTATTGGGTGTATTTATTTAGTTTATTTAAAAGATGGTCGTCTCGAGTAGGTGGATACTGTATCCGGACTGCTGTGCACACTTAAAATCAGATGTATTGTGATTGCTGTCAATTTGTCGTGCCAGTATAAAAATATGAACAGAATAAAAAATCCTAAATAAATATGCAAAGAAAACAAACAAATGCAAATAACATTTACAAAGAAATTGTTCTCTGAGGTCATGATTCCCGGCAATTCATATAAAAGCAATGGAAAGTGTCTAATGGAAACAATTTTATTTGCCCAGCTGTTCTCTGTTTCTGTTTCTCTTTTGTTTTTAGAAGAAAACAATTTACGTATTCCACATTTAATTTATTCTTTATCAATTTCCTTTTTATATACTTAAAGGCATTGTGCGTAAAATTAGTTTTCATGCTCTTTTGGACAATTTAATGTTACCATATATTTTTAGGCGTGTAATTTCTGTTTGACTATTATTACCTGCGAATCCACATACGTCGATAAATATAAATAATTAAAATGTTACTTATCACATTGCAAACAGGTAGCTCAAAGGTCGCTGACCGAATATTCAATCCAACATGCTAATTGGAATTATTGAGGCCCTAATGTATTAACTGCTAATCTCGTTAGCAAAAATCCGACTATAGCAACAACACTATAATTTGTATTTTCAATAGACGCCAATCTGTTTATCCAAGTCCCTATAACATAATTAATTTTAATATCAAATATTAATTAATGAATAAATAAAGATATCAATTGACGTATTTTCAGTTTACAGAAATCTCGACTTTCCATCCTTAGCTCGGCAAACCCATTTGGCTTTTATGTAACCCTTCAAATCTTCGTATAAATCAGCAAACGTTAGACCTTTTAGAAGTACTTTCGAACTGCTTTTAACCCTTGAAGGGTAAGCACAATCGATACTACATTAAAAGCAAGTATAACTCGCATATTATGTTACAGAGAACCTTCACAGCCCAGTCAAGTCACGTTGTATTCATTTCTATTCATTAAATGTTTAATCGAATGGAAAATATGGCCTAGAGAATTTTAATATTATTACGTACATTCTTGGATTTTTGTTGAACATGAATTGATCCATCACTATAAATTTTATAAGTACTAAATGTATACGCCATCGGCCATACACATTTCACTGTAAAGCTGGTGGTAGGTCTCTCATATGTGAGAGGCCACCTGGGTAGGTACCACCGAAATGTCTATTTCTCCCGCCAAACAGCAGCGTAAATACACTGTTGTGTTCCGGTTTGAAGGACATTGTAGAACTTAACATCTTATGTCTCAGGATGGCGAGCGCAGTGGAATGCCAATCATTGCCTTGTAATTCATGGTATTGTTTGGTTTTACTACTGTCCATGAGCGGTCGTATCTCGCCTTCTTCTTCTTCTTCTTCTTCTTCGAGTGCCTCTTCAGTGCTGAAGGTTGGCCGTCAGCTTCTTGTATTTTTCCTTGTCCTTCTCGCCATTCATTGCAATAAAAAAAGAGCCTCTGTAAAGGATGGCCTTTAGGTTGTCATACGGTCGGTCCTCTCTCTTTGCAACTGGGTAATTAAACTACAGTTGTACGGTTATAATACGGTTCACGAATTATACTAATAGAAAGGGTTTTCTCTGGCTAAAAATGAAACTCCGTCTCTCTCGTTCAATAACAATATTGATTGTTTTGCATCGATTTTACTGGGTCTCCTCCACTATGGAGAGTTGATTAGGCTTTCATTTAAGCTTGCCTAAAACGGGTTTAGTGGGTGTAATTTTAAATTCTGGTGGAGATTCCTTAAGTATGCGGGTTTTCTCCTGATGTTTTTCTTCACCACAATTAACTATACATACGGAATTCTGAAATCTCCTGGGTGTGTGCTTTTGACTCAAACGTTCGAAATCTGATTTTTTAGTCCAACCACATCTAGCAAGAAATAAGAAGATGAATACTTTCCGTTAATAGATATTTCCATATAAGTAGTTCATAAAACCGATTGTAATAGAATCTCTTACTTTTTCTGAATCCTAAAACTTGTTCACTGAAAGAGAACGTATTGTATGTAGGTACGTCGAATAACTTACATATTACTTAAAGCCCCTCGACATTGCAGAAGTTTTATTTTACTTAGTACTTTGAAGGCCCTTAATACATTTTGATGGAATTATGTTGAAGAAATTAAAAGCTTTGCCGACATCAAACAATTTTCAATTTTGAAAAGTAATTTCCTTCCTTATTTATTTAGCAGCTTACGGCTACTTAATTGTTTCAATTTACGCTCATAAGTTGTGTTTACATCGTCTTAAGATTGTAACAGGTAATTAGTTATTAATTTTAATTGTAAGACTCAACTAAGTGAATACAGAAATAATACCTACATTTAAAAGTGGCCCACACACTTCTCCTACTAATATAGTTATTTTTATGCTGTAATATTACGGCCCTATTTATAGACAGATTTAAAACCTATTTTAGCTATCGAATATTTTGTCTTCTTTGCTCAAACTATAATAATAATTACAGATGGTCGATTTACTCTAACATTTAAACGTCTTAACAATTTTGTCCTCCCTTCCCTTATTCAAGGACAATATACATGTACTTAAGTGTTTAGTGGAAACTCTATTAAACTATTTAGGCTGTATTTCTACTGACCCTAATAGCATACTTGATTGACAATCGAATCTGTATCTGTATCAGCCCAAACACGTCCCAATGCAGGGCAGAGGCCTTCTTACAATTGAGAGTACGATTGCGAGGGGTTAGGCCATATAGTCCGCCACGCTGGCATAGTGCGGGTTGGCGGACAATCGAATATTACGTGTAATATCGAAGAATCGAGAGTTGTATTTCGTTTCCAAGATTTAAAGCAAGTATAGTGATAAAGCATGCACGTATAATTTATGCGATAAAATCCTTCAAAAGTCAAAAGTTTGTTGTCTCATTTTATACATTTTGACGTTGTTCCACACTGTTGTTGTAATCCCAAAGGTAATGTAATTTCAAGCAAGCGCCAAGTTACATAATTGGGCCTACAGAGGCTTTTGTGCCAATGTACGTAATATATTATTACATCTTTTGTCTCGGAAATAACATGGGGCCCTTTTGTGATTTATGGGTTTTTGTTTTTGAACATCTATTCTTACGGTACTCATAAATAAGACTAGCGATTCATTGAGAATGGTAGTTATATTCTCTGGCTGTAAAAGTCTTTATACGAGGTTATTTACCTCTTTAGATCAAAGTTTTGTCACCCGATTTATTACGGAGGAAAATAGACAATTTATTATATTAATAATTTATACTCCTCCAATTATTTTAACTTTGTGATTGATTTCGTTGCGGGTTAAAGACCAGTTAGAGATGCCCGGAGACTCGCTGAGCTTCAATGCTCAGTGTCATTAAAATGCGTGCCACTAGTGATCCTGGCTTACAGGAGAAGCAGTGGCGTGTGTGAGGACGGGACAGTCTCCAGTATATTCTGTCGCACAAATATTTAGGTAAAGTAAACGTCATCATTTTGTCATCTTTCAAGAAAGCGATTATTACACGCGTATTATACTGTATCAGTACCTACATATACGTCCCACTGCAGGGCATGAGCCTCCACTCACGAAACGATATAACTGTGCAAGTCTCAGTTTGCACCAGTATATTGGAATGTGTGTGGACAAACAACTGCGCAAACTTCATTCAATTTTCGATTCGAGACTGGTGCAAACTCGCGTTTGCGCAAACGCACTTGAACGTGTGTGGCGGCCATAAGAATGTCTGACTTGTCTTTAACCCGCAACGAAATAAATCAAAATAGTTACTTAAATGGAGTAGTTGTTGCATATGTTAATCACAAAATTATCACTACCTATACAAAATTCTATAAAGTACTCAAACAGCACCATGCTTCAAAAAATAATTTACATGATTTGTTTAGGGAACATCGTAATCAATTGACAATTCATCACAACCATTATACTGAATGGCGTGAAATAAATTGAAAATACCTCGGTTTCTAAGATTTAAATTAAGCAAAGATACTACTGGGTTTCAGTTTCGCGAGCTTAAAAGGAAACACGGTTCTCTTACATTTTAGAAACGTTGAGGAATATCTTAATTGCGAATGAAACCATTCGAAATAACATGAATTAACAATCACTAACGGAATATTAATAACGTTAATTATTCATTATTCTCAAACAACGTCTTTGAGCTATGTAATATTTAAACATTGAAATTAGAAATAACACTCTTCACAATAAAATGTAACAGGCGCCAAACCATCTTCGTTTATTTCGCACTTGGTTGAACTTTGCTCAATTGAAGAATTTACGGTAAAATTCTAATTTACATTTTCTTTTATACTCTGTATTTTTAGCTGCCATCTGTTCTCTACTCTTTTCCTTTTCTTTTTATCCATCCCAAGGTTGTCTGTAAGAAATCGCCTAGAGCGATAAGACCGCCGTCTGTACTTTTGATGTGTGATTGTTTTTCTTTTCTTTATGTGTGCAATAAAGAATAAATAAATAAATAAATTTACAAGCAACTCTTTATCTGTAACTAGAAATAAATCAGTTTACTCGTATAGTAACTTATTGGCGCTAAATATTCAAATACTAGTTTATGAAGGAAAATACAATCTGTAAGTATTTAAGTATTTATGTACGTACAAAAAATAAAATACCTAATAGATACATATCCGCAATGTTTCCAGGGTTATCAATAATTGTTGTTTTTATACGAAACTACATATAAGATTTATAAAGATAGGTCAAAAGTCAAAACCCTACTTATATTAAATAACCCCCTGCTAGACAGTAGACTGGGCTGTGGGCATTAACCTAATAGAACCCTTTCACTATACAGTGGTATCTGGGTTTTAGAGTATTAATTTACTAAGCTGACCCAACGTTATAAAATCCTTCCACCCATGATACACATCAATATCGTGGATAAAAAGATTTTAATAATTTGTTATTTTAGTAAATTAAAACTCATGTTGGCAGTCGCATGGCGTCGCATAGTTGGGACGTATATGGGCTGATACAGAATACAGAATACAGAAAAACTCATAGCTAATTCGAGAAAATATAATCATTATAAATAATAAATAAATACGCCCAACAGTCACATATAGGTATATAGTCCTGACCCCACATTAAGATCAATTAATTCTTGTGTCGCGACTATCAGGAGCTACGAGAGACTTTTCCGTCTCACGAACACCCAGACCCGAAACAATTACTTGTGGGCCTTACAAATATTTGTCTCGGTGCGGGGATCGAACCCGCGGCCTCTTGATTCACAACCGGCGTCCAACCAACTGCGCCACAGAGGCTGTCAAAAGTGTAATATTCTTAGACAGATTTAAAACCTATTTTAGTTATCGAATGTTCTATGTTCTTCGCCCAAACTGAATTCTAAAGTCGTTCGAAAGAGACAAAACATTCGATGACTAAAACAGGTTTTAAATACGTCTATGAATAAGGCCAGTACAGTATGATATGTGTAATATACCAGCTCATTACTTCCTACTACTGAGCATGGATCTCGTCTACGGTTGAGAGAATGATAGACCATAGTGTACCACGCTGGCCTAGTGCAGTGTGGCACATCTAACAATATACTTTTGCAATCCTTGTGGAGGTGACTCAAGTATCCAGGATAATGCGTGGATAGACTTCACATTTGTATGTAACTTTGAAATATTTGTACAGATCTCTCATGCAGGTATTCTCGCGATGTTTTTAAACTTTAGAAATAAAAAATTTCGAAACATCTAAAATAACATTCAGCATAAATACAGCTACCGAAAAAGCTTTTGAAAAACCCAAAACGCGACACAGCCTGGGTCACTTTAAGGGGTTTTCCACTACCTACCTTTTATATGGTTTGTAATTATTTTAAAAAGTCAAATAGGCCTGTTGAAATTTTACTAATGAAAACAAATAACCGCCGTTTAGGTACGCCATGTTTGAATTTCATCACAAAATTTTAGTTGGAAATCCAGAGCGGAAATAGCTCGGCTAAACAAATGAACTACATTGATTGATCGAACGGCTTTATGATTTCCATAACTGAAACTAAATTTACTTTAGGCGGCTGTATTTGACTTTAAGTCTGCCCTTGAAAATACAAAGTTTGTAGGCCCTAAATAATTACTTGTTTATAGTTTGAAGTTAACTGAAGTTTATTAACAGACGTTTCTATTACAGTGCGTTCTACTTAATAGTTATTTGGAAGTTTAGAGGTGATAATTTGAGCGTGGGTGTTTGTTTTAAGCTTACTTCGGGTTTTCGTGGAACACCACCTGAGACTTTGAAATGGTGTCGATTTAATTTGTTTGCACATAAGTTTTATCAAAAGTAACTTTATATCTGAATTATATATTTCTAATTTATTTCAAATGTAGAAGTTTGTGTTGGACTTAATAACATTAAAACTTAATTCATTGAACTTACGACTTTTAATTTTAACTTTAAATTTGTTTTAAGAGTGTTACTCATTAGAACTTGTTTTTAAAATTATATGTTTTTGACAGGTCACCGTGCTCACACAGTTTTTGTGGGGGTGCATGTGCCGGCACGCAGGCATTCCCACAGGAAACACAAACATCACCATCGCAATGGAGAAAAGGAGGCTGACAGACCTGGTGAGACTTACAATTTGCTTTTAGGTAGATTATGGCCCTAAAACATGAGTAAATATTTACAATAATCTACTGGACAAAAATCCAGAGTTAGACATTTAAATTAAATTCGATGGATGTGACAATAAATAGTTTTTAAAAACGTACACACTAAATAATTGGCTATAAAGAAAAATTTAACTTAAAATTCGCGATACGCTATAATTCAGACAAAAAGCTCTTTACAGTAACATTTTCAAAATAAATTCCATTTAAACATATCCATATTTTATTCACGTCTTTAGAAAGTTTTGCTAAAACCTACGATATGCCCCAACTTTAAGTCGTGTTGCAACTTGCAAGTTAAACTAATGTAGAAAAACATTTAGCGCATTCTGCTCAAGTATAGAAAATAGAAACTTTGGGCAATAAAGTATCTAATAAAAAAGCAATAACATTTCCAGATTCTTCTACGCGATCTGTTTATCTAGTAGCAAAAACAACTCTTTATAGATGCTACAAATTACTAGGAACCTTGGGGAAATTACATTTGAATTTGGTTCTTTAAGAATTCTGGAATAATAGTTATTAGATTATTTACCCAAAGGTAAACTTTAAAGTCGATATATACAACAATCATCATTGATAAAGCTACAACAAAAGTGCTCAATAATGCAGACTTATGGCCTATTCCTATAAATTACAACAAACAAATCAAATAAATTTTAACCGCATCATCTTCAATAATTAAGACATTTCTTGAGATCATCAGTGTAATAGACGTTCCACAATAAGAAATAATGAAACTAAACGACCCATGAACAGCCCATTACTGCAGCGGCTGAAAGACTAATGTAACTTGATTGTCCCCTACAATCCCCGTAAATATAAAATTAACTCGCTTGATACAAACAAGCCACTCGTTAGACGTTGGATCTTTTGCAATTTTGTTGCGTGACGTGATGAGATCTCTTTACGTTGAAATAAAAATGCCAATTTTGCTGAAGTATTGTATCAAACTAACTAGGTTTTAGTTGTAAAGTAACGAGTGTTGTTTTGATTCAATGAGTTGTGAAAATAAAGCTTCAAATGGCTGAAGTACAAATGAGGTAGTTTATTTGCTTAAGGGCAGTAGATACGTAATTAGGCCTTGGATTAAAAAAAATATTTACTATAGTATGGCATTGAGGGTATGTATGTTCTTAGGCCTTGGTAACAAGGTGAGATAGGGCATGATCTATACGTTCATGATAACACTAAGTATTTGAATTTGAAGGTAATTTGATTTTAATAATAAACTATGAGTTATGTAGAAGTTTCAAAATAATCGTTGAAGCAAGATGTGAAAAGACTTTAGTATAATTATAAATTTCAAAGGCGTTGGGTGTATCAATATTACAGATATTATTAACCCCAACATAAACATGTTGTGGGTAACATATTTTATTTCCCTCATTTACTTACGATTGTGAAACGGATACTATAACCATAGTAATAACTAATACGTAACGTAAAATCAAACATAGGAATCCAGTATATTCTCTACACTTTGATCAATAGCAAATATTTGGCTCTTATCGAGCTATTGCGTAGGCGAAAATTCAGGTAATGCAAAAGGTTCCGGAAATACGATTACCGTTATAGCGAATAGTCAAGTACGAATAATGATTCCAATTCTTAGGGACCGGAATAATGTCACGAGTCAGAAGATTGAGTGTTACGGATGACGGAGAAACATGTAAGATTCATTGATCATAGGAGCCTTGTCACTTCTCCAAATGCTATAGAAATCTATCTCTATACTTCCACTAGCATGTACCTGTCCATAGATTAGAAAATTAAATGATTATACTTTCATGTCGTATTCGGATCCATTCCTCAATATGCATGTTCTCCATGACATTTGCTTGGATAAAATATCGTGCTTCTTTCTACAACGATTTTTTACTCCTCTTTTATAATTTCATAGGAATAGTTTTATATTTTTTGGAAACTATAATTTGTTACATATTTTTCAGTGACGCCGCCAGCTCAAAGGGTGCAATTTATACTTGGTGAAGATGTCGACGATGCATCACTGGAATCACATCCATTATTTTCTGAAATGGAAGAACTAGTCAAAGATGGAGACGAACTTGAGTGGAAGGAAACTGCTCGATGGATCAAATTTGAAGAAGACGTGGAAGAAGGCGGCAATCGTTGGTCCAAGCCACATGTCGCTACGCTTTCCCTCCATTCCCTTTTTGAATTAAGAAGTCTCATTCTAAACGGATCAGTCATACTTGACATGGACGCTAGTTCCTTAGAGCAAGTTGCAGATGGTGTACTAAATAATATGGTTGCAGACGGTTCGTTAGGATATGATTGCAGAGAGAAGGTCAAAGATGCTTTGTTGAGGAGGCACAGGCACCAGCACGAAAGGCGAAATCATAACATGTCTAGGCTACCGTTAATCAGGTCATTGGCAGATATTGGTCGGAATCACTCTTCATGCAAAAGTAAGTTTAATTTATTAAAATTGATGCGAAATACTTTTTTGAAGTTCCCGTCAACATCCCAGCGATTCAATGGCCGCGTGAACCTATCAGATTTTCAGGAGGGTAACTCTCGACGCTCCAGTCCGAGGAGTTGTCGGGGGTCTACCTCATCACCTCACACCGCTCTTCTCCGAGCATCCGATGCCAGAGGTTCATACTTAGCCGTGCCAGGTTAGCCAAATACGGGGATATGGTAACATTGTGTGCATTTTGCTCTCCAAACTCACGCCCTTTGGTTAAAATTCACAATGTTAGAAGTGCACGCACTGAAGCTAACTAACTGTGTACATATTTTATGTGTTGGTCTATACGAGGTTGTTAAAATGTTGTGTCCGTGTATATAAATAAGATCCTTCAAAATTGGCGTTTAATTTGCAGTGGAAGAAGGCGGTGCAACAAGTGGACATTCTCACAAAGGAGAATTCGGTCGTTTCCTAGGCATCCCTAGTGCGGGTAACCGCTCCTCCTCATCAATGTTGTTTCTATTCTAATTTATAATTTTAAAACTATAATTACTTTAGTCTTTCTTATTTAAAGTGCTCGTTTATTCTGCTCCATTGGTTTCTGCTCATGCTTACCTCATCCAAAATTATATGTTTTAAATATACTTCATTCAATACCAAATCATCAAGATTTAAGACTCAAAAACATACAAATTTCAAATAATTCAATTGGTGTAAATTCATAAGGACTGTTTTCAGCCAAAAACGCCTCACAATTTCATACGCTTAATCACAAACAATTATTTGCACATTTGCAGCTCGATGTGATAATATTATTATTTAATTCGATATTAACGTGTTAATAGACACCCAGTTTACATTTCCGTAATGAGATTAACTTTTGCAAAATGTTGCAGGTGGTGTCAACGATGATGGAATGGTTAAAAGCCCGAGCAGCATATCAATGAGTCGCAATCATAGCTCTGGAGATCTTCCTATGAACGGGGATATAAACCACAAATGCAACATAAACTTTATGAGAAAAATACCACCAGGGGCAGAAGCTTCTAACATTCTAGTCGGAGAAGTAGATTTCCTTGAAAAAACTCTATCAGCATTTGTCAGGCTGAAAACAGGAACTATAATGGGAGATTTAACTGAAGTTCCCGTTCCGACAAGGTTCATGTTCGTGTTACTCGGACCTCCAAATAGCAATTCCAGTTTTCATGAAATTGGCCGTGCAATGGCCACTTTAATGTCAGATGAAATATTTCATGAAGTTGCGTATCGGGCTAAGAAAAGAGATCATTTGTTAGCAGGCATAGACGAGTTTCTTGATGCTGTGACTGTTTTGCCACCCGGTGAATGGGATCCAGCGATACGCATAGAGCCACCAGCAGCGATACCATCTCAGGACCCAAGAAAACGTCCCACTGATAACAACCCAAAAGAAGAATTAGACGAGGAAGAAGAAGAACAAAGACAACGGGAAGAATCGGGGCTGGCAAGAACTGGCAGGCTTTTTGGTGGCTTGATTAATGACCTCAAGCGAAAAATGCCTTGGTACTGGTCGGATTTCAAAGATGCTTTGGCACTACAATGCATTGCATCATGGATATTTTTGTACTTTGCTTGTTTATCACCTATAATTACATTTGGTGGCTTACTCGGGGAAGCAACTGGTAAAAATATGGCTGCTATGGAGTCATTAGTATCGGGTTTTGTATGTGGTATGGGATACGGTTTCTTTTCAGGTCAACCTTTAACAATATTGGGGTCAACAGGTCCCGTATTAGTATTTGAAACGATTGTGTTTGAGTTTTGCAGACAAATCGGTTGGGATTACATGTCATTTAGGTTTTGCATCGGGACTTGGATTACGGTAATTTTGGTCATACTAGTGGCGATCGATGCAAGCGCTCTGGTATGTTACATTACGAGATTTACAGAAGAAAACTTTGCCACATTAATCGCATTTATTTTCATTTACAAGGTAATCATTGTGAATGGCCTAAGTTTCATAAAATATTTGTGTCTATTTATTCTTATTGCACATTGTTTCATTTTATAGGCTGTGGAAAATGTAATTTCTATCGGCAAAAAGTATCCTCTCAAAACGCGGCCGGATGAAGTTCTCAACTATGAGTGCTACTGTTTGCCAAGCAATTACTCTAAAGTGCCGGAGCAGTTTAATTGGTCCTCTGTTGACAAAGAGTCTTGTCAGGTGACCTAGCAATTACTTAATAGCTTTAATAGACAAACTACAGCAACTTTACACCCGTCACAATATTTATTTTTAATAGCTCTTAACTATAAAACACAAATATCATTACCAGCTTGATTGAAACCAAACGACCTACTTAAACTTCGGTTTATATACAGGCTACAGGGTGGAGGGAATGTTTGAACCTTTATTGAGAGTGTATCGGCGGGATTAATGCATACATCTTATGCACTTTTCATACCTTAGCTCAGTATTATGGTTTTTATTCGAAATAAAAGACAACTACGCTATAAACCATCTAAATAAGGCTGTTTCAGTGGAATCGGGTTGATTAAAATTAGATGCATGTCAAATAACCGTATTGATTTTCTAGATCTACAATGGAACGTTAGCTGGAGGTGGATGCGACACAAAAGTCTACGTGCCAGATGTTTTCCTAATGTCAATAATACTTTTCTTGGGCACTTTCACAATATCAATAATTTTGAAGGACTTTAAGAATTCTCTCTTCTTCCCATCGAAGGTAAATACATAAAAAATCACGATATACATAAATATTCAATTTTTTCTATTATTTTTTAACTTCGAGTCACTATTTTTCAGGTCAGACAAATTATAAGCGACTTTTCCGTAATCATTGCTATACTATCAATGTCATTCCTAGACTACAAAGTTGGAGTAAAAACTCCTAAACTTGAAGTACCCTCAGAATTCAAACCAACGCTACCAACAAGAAATTGGGTCATTACTCCATTCAACGGGAATCCCTTGTGGTCGTCACTGGTAGCAGTACTACCAGCTTTATTGGGAACAATATTGATATTTATGGATCAGCAGATCACTGCAGTTATAGTGAACCGCAAAGAGAATAAGCTGAAGAAAGGGTGTGGATACCATTTGGATTTATTTGTTCTTGCAATACTGATACAAATTTGCTCTGTCATGGGACTGCCATGGTTTGTCGCTGCAACCGTTTTAAGTATTAACCATGTTAACTCCTTGAAAGTGGAATCAGAATGTGCAGCACCGGGTGAAAAACCGCAGTTCCTTGGAGTCAGAGAACAAAGAGCCACTCATATTTTAATATTCTTGACCATTGGGTGTTCCGTGGTACTTACTCCTGTCTTAAGCCATATACCAATGCCTGTATTATTTGGAGTATTTCTTTACATGGGAGTGGCTTCGCTGAAAGGCCTTCAGTTCTTTGATAGAATTTTGATAATGTTTATGCCTCAAAAATATCAACCAGATCACATGTTCTTGAGACAGGTAATAGATCAATTCTTGTTTTTGTGATTATGACGTCGCTTTAATATTAATAAACTGTTTCTTTGATTCCAGGTGCCAATACGCCGCGTACACCTTTTCACAGCAATCCAATTGACATGTCTTGTCTGCTTGTGGGTGATAAAATCTTTTTCGATGACCTCAATTCTCTTCCCGTTAATGTTAGTTGTTATGATTGGGATAAGGAAGTCGCTGGACTTTTTCTTCACAAGGAGGGAGTTGAAGATACTCGATGACGTCATGCCAGAGATGACGAAACGAAATCAAGATGAGTTACGGGAGTTAGGAGACGCTGAGGTGGGCTGGCATACAAAGATGTTCCGTCTTTGTCGTCGAAACTGATTTTTTATGGCATTTTCCTTAGTTTCCTAAATCACACCGCATTTGTGTTGTATCTAGAAATCATCATTGTTTCACAAAATAAACTCAGTGTTATGTTTATAATGTTGTATTTTTTTTTTGAGTGTATGTTATCCTTTTTCACATTAGTCTCACTTCATTTTGTTTAACTACCTGTTGTACAAATACTATAAATCGATTGAGAATGTGGGTCAAACATTTCAATTTTCAAGACTGTTTGTCGTATTTAAAAGAAATTATTGCGAGAAGGCTGATGGTAAAGTGACTGATTTTAATATGTAAATAATAATAGGAAAATGTTTGAAAACGTAAGTAACGGAGTATCTGATACGAAGATTAGTTTGGTTTATAAAAGCTTCTTAGGCTAATACCTTGTAGGAAGCGAACAAGAGCAACCCGCCACAATACGAAGAGAACCTACAAATACCACTCATCAACGGCAACATCATGAACATCCCGCTAGCATCCATAAACATATCAGAAGAAGTTAACAAAACTGGCATATGGAAGCAAGTCAATAGCAGCAACAAAATAAAAATTAAGAGTGACGGGAAGGATTACAAAACAAAGTCTGGAAAGAAGAAGTAAGTGGCTTAAACAATCATAGATCACATCTGCACTTTCATTAGCTTCATCCCACAACACTTGTCACTCATGATTATAATTTTTCTATAAACAATTTCAGTATAAAACACAAAAAACTAATATCCAAAAACGCACAATCAGAAATAGAGAGGAGATTATCTACAATGGACGAGGTCGAGGAAGATGACCCCTCTGTAAAGGTGTGCGTTAATGACACCAAGTTTTAAAGGCGCATGACATTGTTTTCTGATCAT
Source organism: Deilephila porcellus (assembly GCA_905220455.2). NCBI lineage: Eukaryota > Metazoa > Arthropoda > Insecta > Lepidoptera > Sphingidae > Deilephila > Deilephila porcellus. The sequence continues at coordinate 12,498,269 of LR999974.1, forward strand.
CTACTGCAACCAACAATGCATGCAACACATTGCCAGAAACAACGCATGAAGTCGATCCTAGATTAGTTTAGTGTTGCAGTTTGGAATCCAACTCTCAGATGACATGTAAATCATAATTGGCCGTGGAAATTTTAGTAAACAGTCCGTTATCCTTGTATGGAGACAATGAAGCTACAATTAAACTCACATTCTCATTTTCGAAACTGAAACCATTGTTTTCCGCAGTCAACGTCTAGAATAGTTTAGAGTTTTAATATATCATTAGTGTTTTAGATAACCTGTTTATATTAGCTGTGTAACGTAAGTGTATAGAACCAACTGTAGAAAAATTTACAATGTTTCAACACAATTTGACATTCTTACAGACCCAAATTTATAAATTTCAGTGTTCTTTTCAAAAATTATTTACATGTACATTTGATTACATGGAATAATTTATTAAAGTTTTATTTTGGAGAGAAGTGAAAATGATTTCTAATACAATAATTAAATTTAAACCATTTTACATGTCTCGTAAGAGTGTTGAAGACCACACTTCCTATTGTTCTCACAAATCCTTGTTACATACCAACATGTACTTAGTTCTATATTATGTCAACAATATATTATGTATGTATGTATCTATTATTGTAAATATAATTATTACAAATTTTTGATATAATATAGAGATACTTTTCAATATTGACGTTACAATTTAGTTATTGTTGTAAAGTTTATTGTGAGCCCAGTGCAAATGTTAATGTTTTGGAACCAATTTTTGATAACTTTCTGACTGGTTAGTGATTATTAGTAACTTGCTGCAGGATAACGGTATTTAATAATCATTCTTATTTATTTTTGCTAACATATCCAAGCATCTCTATGCTTTCTCAATTTTCTTTCTGATTTCCAACATTTTAACTTTTTTTAATTTATCCAAACTGTATTAAAAACTCAATGACATACATACATATTCTTTTGGTATCTTCAGTAGTATTTAATTTATCCTAAGGCCGCATGCACCCATATAGCACGTCCCTTTATTTTTCATATTCGTTAGCTTAGATCACTTCTCTATGTTTTTTTTAACATTGCTTTCATGATGCATTTCTCAAACTGTGGATTTTCAGAACGATGTTGTAAGGCGCAAGGAGTCGTGGAGTGGAGGAAATAAAAAGAATGAATCTAGACATAATAATACATCTGCTGAAACTTCGGTGTAATGCTTAACATTAATTTTTATATCGTCTATGTGTATATTCTGCGTTAAAAGGAATGTAAGTCACAAAAACCTTTCGATTTAAAATTATTAATGTTTTTATTGTAAAACTTAATTTTAATTCAGTGTTTTACAAAATTCAACGTCATATTATTGCTAGAGGAATCAATTAGTTGTTGTGCTTACATGAATTTGTGAAAATGATGCGTGATATTTGTGTGATTCGTGTAGGTATGTATGATGCTAATTAGAAATGAACAAAAATTATGTTATTTGTGATGTATTTAGTCGCCAAATAGTAATACAGCGTAAATATTAATTGCACACGCATTTAATCTCTTAAACAAACATTATATATTGTTACTGTCGAAAAACGAGATCAACTTTTATTGTCTGTTAACACGCAAAAGTAATTAAAACGAAGTGCCAATAGCATAACACCATTAAATTTTAACATTAAATCTATATCGTCCCTCATTAGAATTCGTACGGCCAATAGGTACGCTAGGCGTATTAGTAAGTGTCTGCTTATATTAGACATTAAATAAATTGTTATGATTTTAATAATAAAGGAAGTTTTTTGTAATTTACTCATATATTCGATGATATTAATTATTGTTTCATATATGTTTAGACGTAAACACAAATTTAAATGAAATAGTAATTTAAAAGTAAACATACCGGTAATACCAACATACAAAATTATTGTTTTATTAATATTTTACAAAAATATAAATTAATTATAAATGTAATGTATATGCTTTCTGTTAGTAGTTGCAAGTAGCCTTAATTTATGGCATTTAGGAAAGTAGGATTTAATGTATGTTCGCTTAACGTATAATAAGTATTGTTAGTTTAGAGTAAAACAATTATTATTTGTACCTGGGATGTTTGTTAATCGGATTTGTATCGTTATTCGATAACATTATTGTGAAGTATTACGAATAAATGGGTTTTTATAAATGTACCTGATTGTTTTATTTATTTATTGTATTATTGTGTTTTAGCACGCAAAAGGCAGCTAGAATTTAAACATAATCAACTTTCATGCATATAATAATTTCTACTGAAATCTAATTAATAAGGCAACAGGAAAATCATTTAAAACATTTAAGACTGGTCGACGCATAGGTTTAGATAACTATTGAAAAACAAAACGGAAATGCTAGTCTTTACCGTGTCAGCGCCATCTCTTAACCGTGCCAGTAAAAAAGTCATTTGGTTATAAACAATACATTTAATAATTTAAACTAACATAATTCTTAAAATAAATCACTTTACAATAATTACGCTAATTGGTTTGAGGCGGTTAGTTTTTCTTCTTCTTCTGGTCGGGTAATATGCCCATCTCTTCTTGGTATTTCCTGATCAATTGTTCTTGGACATCGGGAAGACAAGGAGAGTATCTACTGTATTCCATACTGAACTCGCCTTTACCTTGCGTCATTGACCTACGGAGGCACAAAATAAATATTGGGATTGTTTTAAATAAAAAATATTTATATAGGCATACAAAACGTACAGATCATATTAAGCTAACATTATACCAATAAAATGATAATTAGAAATTATTGTGCTTCAGTATTCGTTATTTTTAATCAATACTTTCACAAAACATATGTCTTCTTTTTAAAAAAAGAATGAAAGTGCATTATTGAAAAATATTCCTTGACAGAGATTATTTCAATGATTTTATAAATAAATAAATAAATACACCCAACAGTCACATACATAGTCCTGACCCCACACTAAGATCGAGTCTTGTGTCGTGGGTATCAGGAACTACGAGAGACTTTTCGGTCCCACAAACACCCAGACCCGAAACAAATACCTGTGGATCACACAAATATTTGTTTCGGTGCGGGGATCGAACCCGCGGCCTCTCGTTTCACAGGCGGCGTCTAACCAACTGCGCCACGGAGGCTGTCAAATTATTTTATTATTTCAATGATTTTTTATTAATTTGTAAGTAGAGATACATACCTCAATAAAATTAAAGTTATACATCCTCAATATTTTCTCGATATGCATTACAAACTTTGCATTGGCAATAATTACAACCTTGATACCAAGCCGAAACTTTACATGCAACCTCAACCTACTTCACTTCATGATGTTTCATCATTACCTGGTGGTAATCTGAAACTGATGCTTCGGACCAAAATCTTACCTAAGTTCCCCGGCATATCCAAACATATTATTGAGAGGTACTTCTGCGTATATAGTGGTCCACCCCTCAGCTCCCTCTGTGCCAGTGATAATTCCACCCCTCTTGTTGAGCTGGCCAATCACAGTGCCATGGTACTCATCTGGTAACACCACTTCAACGAACATTATCGGTTCTAGGACTTGCCATGCGCCGTCTTCGAATACTGTGGAACAGTTTCATTTTAAGTTTGTGTGGTTGTGGGTTCGATTTTCAGGGCGGGTAAATATTATTTACAGGGAACTAGATAATTTATAGACAGTGATAAAAACTGCATCGTAAATAGTCCCTTTCGTTAAAGTTGATCCGATATTGGTAGTACTGCATGTCAAAATTGTTTCTAACTATATCCAAAATACATGTGACATCCTATAATGAAGTCAGCTTAAAAAAACTGATCCCATACATTTATCACTGGTTCTTTTTTTTTTTTTTTTTTTTTTTATTGCAATGAATGGCGAGACGAGCATGCCATTCGCCTGATGGTAAGCGATACGACCGCTCATGGACAGTAGCAAAACCAACACCATGAATTACAAGGCAATGCTTGGAATTCCACTGCGCTCGCCATCCTGAGACATAAGATGTTAAGTCTCAATATGTCCAGTAGTTACTCTGGCTACAATGTCCTTCAAACCGGAACACAACAGCGCATTTTCACTGCTGTTTGGCGGGAGAAATAGACATTGCGGTGGTACCTACCCAGGCGGCCTCTCACATATGAGAGACCTACCACCAGTGAATACCACCAGTGACCTACCACAGTTCTACTAGTATAATGACCAATAACCTTAGAAATCAACACCTAAATTTTTGACCGGCATGATAATAGATTGCTATCATATCTCATGCTTGAACACAGGGATTTACATTATAATTCCAAACTGAACAAACCTTCCTTAACAGCGCCCTTAGCAGCCAAAAAGAAGGCCAATTCACTGGAGTCCACGATATGATGCGCTCCGTCCTGAAGCCGGAACCTGACGCCCGACACCTTGTGACCAGACAGGTAGCCCTTCTGACACGTGTCCAGGAAACCCTTCTCCACTCCGGGAACGAATTGCTTGGGCACGTTGGTGCCTATGGTCTCGTCGATAAACTCCAGCACTAAAAATAATAAGTAAAAACGTTATATCATATCTTATTTTTAAAGCAATTCATGGTGTTAATGATAATATGTTCGCCCGTAATGAGCGTGAGGACCACCAAGAGGTTTTAGCCGATATAACCGTGAATCTTGGATCTCAGTAGAGACCCAGCCTGGTATAGATAAAATTGAAATCATTCGAAAAATAAATATTTTTAAAAGTTTTTATTATTTTTTGCGGATTTTTAATTAAATATTAGTAGTAACATAATAGATCAAATAAATAAGTTATAACGCTAATTTCAATTATTTGTAAAACCTATTACTTTATAAGTAATATACAACAAACGAGCAAACAACAGCCAACCTAATTGTAGGTGGTCATCACCGCATGTGATCACCCAACATTATTGGATTACATCATTATTTAATTTATTAAAAATGTTGCTTTAATTATAGTTTCTTAGATTTACGCGAATTTTATACATTGAAATAAAACTTTTTTTACGAATTTTATAGCGATTTGTAAATGTAAAAATTAAACCAAATCGCAATAAAATCCGTAAAAAAAATAGTTTTATTTCGTTGCTCTAATTATTTTTTCCAAAAAATAATACCTGTGTTCTGATGAGGGGGCAACGGTTCCATAATACCAGTGACCTTGGCATACTGTCCAGCACCACCTGACTGCTTCTTGTGTAGGTAATCGAAAGTACATGGTGACATCATTGTCTCTCTGTAAAGAAAAAAATATTTAGATCTATTAACATGATATAAAACTATTATACTACACAAAAATAATGATCTAGATGTGACGAAAAGTCGACAGTTAATAAAAAAGCAGTGAAATAGGGCAGCAACCGATTATACAAATATTTGTAAAATCAGCATATATATTTTTTTGTTTTCAATTTAACTGCGCTCGCCATTCTGAGACATAAGATGTTAAGTCTTATTATGTCCAGTAGTTACTCTAGCTACAATGTTCTTCAAACCAGAACACAACAGAACATTTACCCTGCTGTTTGGCGGGATAAATAGACATTGCAGCGGTACCTACCCAGGCGGCCTCTCACATATGAGAGACCTACCAGTGTCTTAAAACCAGTTGCTTAAATAGGCCCAAAAATAAATGTATATTATCTATGACTAAATTACATCACATACCTGAAAGCAACCTTGGGTTTTCCAAGTTCGACAGGGCAGTTGTATTCCCGTTCCATCCTCTGTGCATAGATCTCGAGGTGCAACTCTCCCATGCCGGACACAATGGTCTCTTTGTTATCAGGGTCGTAACGGAATTGGAATGTTGGGTCTTCTTTGGTGAATCTGAAATGTTATTATTAATTATTATAATACCCATATGTGCAGAAAAAATACTGAAGGATTGAAATTACGATTATTAAATTGAATATTTACTAATTTTTCAAAAGGAAATGGAATGTTCGCCCTTGGAGTTACATATTGCCACTACACCGATTACACAATATTTTAAAATTTAAGATAATTTTATTAAAATTATCTGTTTTCCCACTTCAACAGAAAGACAAATAAATGCAAAACTACTCAATAACACCCACCTAGCAACAGCCTTAGAGAAATTATCCCTGTCCTTATTATTCTTCGGCTTAATAGCCATGGAGACGACGGGATCTGGTACATGGATAGATTCCATTGACAAGTTTAGCTTGCTGTCATTAACGAAAGTGTCACCAGACGCGCAATCTACGCCGAACAGAGCGAAGATATCACCGGCGAGCACTTCATTCACTTCTTCCATGTTGTTGGAGTGCATACGGACTAGGCGAGAGACTTTCACCTGAAAAAATATATGGCAGATCTCAAATATGTATAAAAAAACGTTTTTTATAAATTGGATAGCTTAGGTTAAAAGAGCTATTGTTTACTGCCTCTCTACAGGTAAAAGATACTTATGCTGGTTAGAAATACGAAAAACAATCGTCTTTCGCCATTTATTTCGATGAAATTACTTTCTAAATAGTAAGTAATTTTACAATATCCTTAAGAAATAGTTGAACTATGTTTTTTTATAAAACAACATTAACTGTTAGTCATGATTAATGTGTAACAAATCAGTAATAAATTTCACTTAAAGTTTTACTCACCCTCTTCGTATTCCTGGCGTTATAAATATAATCTCCCCTCTTCAGCATACCCTGATAACACCTCAAATACGTCAGCTGTCCAAACTTGCTAACTTCCAGCTTGAATGCCAAGCCAACAAATGGTTTCTTGTTATCTCTAGCAGCATTCAATATAATAGTTTCTCCCTCAGAATCTTTCCCTTCATTGATTATAGCTGTGTTTTCTACTTCACCTGGATGTGGCAGGTAGGTAAGCACTGCATCTAGAAGTGGTTGGACACCTTTGTTCTTCAATGCGGTACCTAGTAGTACCGGTGTGAATGTTCTTTTGAGTGTGTTACGTCTTAAAGCTTGCTTTATGTCTTGTACTGTTGGTGTTTTCTCTTCAAGGAATAGTTCACCTAAAAATTCATATTTGAAAGTTAAGGTTCTAATATTTTTCAATCATAATTATATAGAATAGGTTTTATTGCTCTTTTACGCATGTTAAAAATATAAGATATATTATGTTATGGGCGCCAAACGACAACCTTATTAATGAAATCGAATAAAAACACATAAGGCTTTATTATAGTATGAAACTTCATAGCACATGCTTGCTGCTAGTAAAGCAATAGATTTATTTATAAATACAGATTATAATATCCTTACCTAAATGCTCATCAACATTAGACAAATGCTCAATCAACTCATGCCTGCTTTCCTGGACTTCAGCTCTCCTATCCTGGGGAACCTCATCAAGTCGGACAATTTCACCATAATCTCCATCAAAATACATAGCTTTTTCTTCTACAAGGTCAATAATACCTCGACAATCCTTCTCTAGACCCATTGGCAAGTGGATAAATGCAGCATTATGGCTTAATTTTGAACGCATTTGTTTCAATACTCTGTAAATAAGAGAAATTACTATAATAGAATTTGATTACTACACTAAGTATGAAAATATTTTTTTACCAACATAGCAGTGACTATATACCTGATAGAAAATGCAAAAAATTTTCCGTTGGTATTGCTAATTATTAAGTATTACGAAATGTACTAATAACTAACCTGTATGGATTAGATCCTAATCTGTCCAATTTATTAATAAATGCCAAAAACGGTACATTGTATCTCTTCATTTGCCTGTTCACGGTTAATGTCTGACTCTGGACTCCTCCCACTGCACACAAAACTAAAACCGCTCCATCCAACACTCGTAGGGCTCTTTCTACTTCAACTGTAAAGTCCACGTGCCCGGGTGTGTCAATAATATTGATGTTATGGTCTTTCCATATAGTGTAAGTGGCTGCCGATTGAATAGTAATGCCTCTCTGACGCTCCAATTCCATTGAGTCCATTACCGCCCCAACATTATCTTTACCTTTTACCTGTAATCATAAAAAATGCAATACACTTATAAAATAATTTAGAATTATCACATGAGTTACAAAATTTAACAGCCCCTAGCCTATATGTATAATAGCATGACATTTAAAATATTAAATATACTAAGATACAGTTAATTAAAAATCTAAAAATATATAATGTGTAGTCATAACTGTGTGAAAGATGTTACCAACCTCATGCATTGCATCTATTCTTCCAGTGTAAAACAATATTCGTTCGGTGAGTGTTGTTTTACCGGAGTCTATGTGGGCTGATATTCCAATATTCCTGATCTTCTCCAATTGTTTGTGTTCTGCATATTTAACATATGAGGAATATTTCTGAAAAGAAATGCAAATATTACTAAATATATTTAAATAACAATTTGAACAGAGACAAGTTGATCAAATCCCATATCCAAAAGCTTAAGTCAGAATGTATCATTTAGGAGTACAGCAGAAACATTTAAACACATTAATGTCCTTGCCACCAAGATTCAATACACTATAATTTTCGCCCATGCACTAGCCAATCATTCTACTATATTGGTGTGACAATATGCAGTAACAGGTTATGGACTTACAGAGGAAAATGTAACACTGATTAATTAACACACTAGGTCAAACGACATTTTTTTTATTCCCCTACGTAGTATTACGTCACACTTAGCCAATTCATATTATTTATAGACATTATGAGATATTTAATACAAATATATTTTTAAATTACGTAAAAACTTGACCGGGGACCACGGTATTTTATATCAGCAAAATAATTCGTATATAAAAGTAACTTACCTGAATTTGAGATATGTTTAACTTGTTAGCATTTCTAAATATATTTGCTGCTCGCAATGCATTTGTAATGGTCATTTTTCTCTAAATAAATTATCACAGAACACACAGAACACGAACAATTTAAAGGTTATGTCTATGTCAAATGTCAATGTCACACTGTACAGCTGTCAGACATTGTTATGTTTGCACCCATGCGTACTGAAGTTGAACATAAAACTCCCTGTTCATTATTATTTGTTTAATACTGTATTTATATGATTGTACCAGTGAGGATCATATTAAGTTTACAACACAATAATTATACAGAGGTTGCAGCGCAGTTAAATTCAGAGCAGTTCATAGATAATTTAGAATAATAATGATGGATAGTGTTATTGGTCAAGTGATTTTGTACGGCTGAGTTAGGTAAGTAAAGCCACCCAGAACGCGGAATCAGTGCACTGCTTCACCAAAGCAATGAATAGTAATAAAAGTCTTAAAGCAATTAAAAGTTATCATTATAAGCAAGTCGAGCAGACCAGTCCACACAATGTGTGTTATAAACTCCGCAAATTGGTAGTGCGCTGTGGTTTTGTCACATTAACTTCCATGTGATGTCAGCCACTTATAAGATAAAAAAGCGCGTAATCACAATTCGATTGGTTTGCACGCTGGCTAGCGTTGCTAAAGGTGAGTCTACGCAAGAGGAGCCGAGTACGAGTTGAGCACAAGCTATGCCACTCTACTTGCGATGCTAAGCGTTCGCGGCTTGAAAGTCAGCCCACACTACACGAATTTGTGTTAGGCTCGTTCTCGGGTCCTCTAGCGTAACCTCAATTTAACGTTACTTGTCTCGAGACTACGTCACTTTGACGTTACCATCATGGCTACCAGGCACATTAGCAATTTGCGGGGTGGATGGTTTCTCTATTTTCTATCAAATATCCTGCAAAGACCATATCTTTATCTATGTAAACAAAAAATCTAATATGGCTCAATATCTAGCAAAAAGGAAAATTATAAAGTATGAGTGGGCTAATGTTTCAATGAAGCTCAATTATTAATTTATCTTTATCAAAAAGTGTTTGAATGGTAATTTGGTCTATTGCGAACTGAAGCTAGAAGCAGTTGACATTATCATGTTGGCAGCCATGTAAACGACATCAGAAAACAGTTTTCTTTTCAGTTCAAAAAGAATATGGCCGTGTTAGGGCCGTGTGTGAGTGTAAATATGAACGGGCACAATAGTATTCACAGTCAGTTAACAAAATCGTTAGAGAGAATTATCGAAGATGCGTATTTGAGTGGTGAATTAAAATTGAGTGGACGAAAATTGAGAGAGTTTCCTAAACCGGTGAAGTTTGACTTGAGCGATACAGTTGTTGCTGGTAAGTCGGTGTTTTATAAATAAATCTCGCTGCATTTCTATGCTTATTATTTTATTTTGGGCTTGTTTTGTATATTGGGACGTGTGAAGAGTGTATAAGAGGCGTAAAAGTGTTATTCATTCGTGCCGGCGTTTACGGCGTCGCGTTCCGTTTATTTGTCATCAAATCGATCGGATACGATAACCATTTGGGATTACAAACCGATAGCACGCTGCATTTCTAGGGAACTTGAATTAAAACTTATTTGGCTTACATTCTTTCAAATTATTTTGATACCTATAATTATTGTGCGGTATATCGTAAATAATTATTTGATATAAATGCAAATAAACCTGTTATCTACGCACGGTGTTAATTTCTTATGATTTACGCTCGAAAGAATGTAGCAAGTACATCATTTAATGGATTTTTTTAAGTTTACTGGCCAGTGTGAACCGCACGATGACCTATACGAGAGATTATAAGAGTCCGTTTATGATAGAGTGTACTTAAATTAGAAGTATAAAGATACACTATCTCGAACAAGAAACGTTTCGTTTTATTTATATTCGTTATCTGTTAACCTACATATTGTATTGAGGTACAATCAGAATATTACTGGCATAGCAGCATAAAATAAAATGATATGAATTAGAAAAAAAAATATTAGAAAAAATCTTCAAATATGAAATATTCAAAAATAATAGGCCTGGTACATATAAGTATCTCGTAATCATTCAAAACAAATTCTGATATGGTAAAAACAACATTTATTGCGGAAAATAAAATAAATGTCTATTCACTTCTTGATAAATGCATATTCTGCAATTGAATGCTTGAAATAATGATAGGAAGGAAGGTAATATTTATTTTAACAAGAAAACAAAAAATCAACATTGAATGTAATAGATGCCATAATATTAATTAATCCTATCTTTTTGCTTATAATTAGATACCTTGTATTTTCCCAACATGGATCAAAAACAGATAATTTATTTTTATTCATCTGCAGAAAACAAATAATATGAAAATTATATAGATTGATTACTATTTCAACGGAAATGATAAATATATTTTCCTATGTTTACCCTATCTATTTCAATTAGGCCTATTTTAAGCAGTGGACTTCATGTGGCTGAATAGATAGATAGATGTTGACCCCATGCTATGTATTATTACTTATTTTGCTTATTGAAATCTCAATACAACAGGAAAACTATGCTATTATGAATAAATGTGTGCTTATTTATAATCAATTCCATTGATAGGTAGGAGGTAATTATTTATAATTATTTTTCCTTCAACAGCAAATATACTTTAAACATATTGCCATTTGTTTTGTTTCAATAATTTTCATTTGGATTGATCTTAGGGCTGACTTTTCAATCATTAGACTAGAAAAACATTTGTAGATACGCAACTTTAACATAGTTGACAGATCACTATGAAATTGAAAAATCTATATTAATATCATGAAATATCAATATTTCAGTATTTGTAACTAATATTCAATAATTAAGAATGTACCACTCAACATTTACTGTCTCAGAAATATTCCAATGTTATAAATGCTTTTAAAACCCTTGAAATGGATATCAATTCATTCTATCAGAATAAATTTCAAGCTGAAAATGAATTTTTAAATTTTTAGTACCCACTTGATGCATTTTTTTTATTGCTATGAATGACGAGACGAGCCTGCCATTCGCCTGATGGTAAGCGATACGACCGCTCATGGACAGTAGCAAAACCAAACAATACCATGAATTACATGGCATTGCTTGGCATTCCACTGCGCTCGCCATCCTGAGACATAAGATGTTGTCTCGATATGTCCAGTAGTTACTCTGGCTACAATGTCCTTCAAACCAGAACACAACAGTGCATTTACACTGCTGTTTGGCGGGAGAAATAGACATTGCGGTGGTACCTACCCAGGCGGCCTCTCACATATGAGAGACCTACCACCAGTAGGTGGTAGGTCTCTTAGGCATCTTTATAATTTTACTTATTGGATAAAACTTAATATGTGTCTTGTGGATACTATTAATCTTGTGGTAGCTAATGAATGTACCTACAGTATCATAATATAAATTCATTTACATTTAATACTAATCTGATTTGGCATGGTGTTATGTAATATTATATTTTTTATTAGGTGTAATAATATGGGTTTCAAACATAGCTTAAAATTACATATTTGTTATAAAAATATTAAACATTAACACTAAGTAATTTTTGAATTTACTCATTAAAAGAAAACATTAAATCTGTACACACTTACTCTTACTTTCTTTATGTACACACTTATTTCAAGTTTATTTAATGAAACATGTTGAAGCTAGCTATAGTATTCATCAACATTCATACTTAGATATTTTCCCACATGTTAAAAGTTCACATATGTATTGCAGTTAGGTACAGCATAAATATGTTATAAAGCAATTTCGAAAGCTGTTATATGACTTCAACAAGCTTAGACTCAGAGGTTAAATAATGTTAATTCTTGATAAACTCCGCCAACCCTCATTCTAACCGTTAACAGTTTTAAGACCCACATTCATAATTTAAAAGGGTTCAGGTTTAATTACGTCTAGTTATTTTAACAAACTATGAAACAGTTGAATAAATAACTAGTTATGCCCTGCGGATTTACCTGTGTTAAAAAACAATACATGTCTGTTTCATACATTGTTGGTGGTCTTTCGTTTTATAACAGTCTCGTTAATAATGCTACTGCGCATCTGTTTTCCTTAGGCTGCCATTTGTTGGACTTTCACATTTCACATGTATTTGCAGTATACTGCGAAAGATCAACCACCACTTATAAATGTTTCGAGGGGTAGATATTCCAAATTACTTCTTACCAATGGATGTCCAACAACCAAAAACAAATGTAAATAAATCATAAAAGTGGTTGCAATTTAGGTATATTGTGTTGATGCCACTGATGAGGGCTTCGTGTCCTCGTAATTGTAGTCGTGAAGTTAAAGGCCCAATGCTGCGACTCGATTTTAATCTGAGAAGAATTAAGTGATAGTCTACCACAATGGTATAATATTGGGGATAAGTAGACTTGATGTAGCTTCAAAACCCTCAATTGCGATGGTATTCTTCAAGTTCCTACAGACGTTTTAAGAACATTGTAGTTGTAGAATAAATTCTTTATTAAATTTCGTATAGGTATAACGAGCTAGTAAAAAGGCACAAGATGGAATTTGTCAGTACCAGTTGACCTACATGTTAATTCAGCCAATGTGCCTAAATTTCGGCTTAACAAGCCAGAACTCATTTGAAAACGCAGACGGATTTAAAAAGTCGCACCAAACTTATTAAAAATGTCGCGAGAATCTGGCGCCTTCAATTACGTTAGCATTGACCGTGGAAAAATATTTCAATGGGCTATAAATTTTTTAATAATTAATGTTAGATTTTGTGTAATTTGAATGTAATAAAAAAACCTTGCGTCTAGTTTATAATAATTTATCGGATCATATAGGTATGTACGAGTACGTCTTTCTGCAATGCATAAGGCCGGAAACTTTTAAGTGTTAGTGTTGGGCTCAAACCTTCGACCTCTGATTTGTCAATCCGATCCGCTGCCAACTGGGCTATCGCTTACTCTTTGATACTGTAATAAAAGTCCACCAAAATTATCATCGAATGGTTGAAATTACAACAGCGAATGGGTTATATAGACGGACTTTGGCCAAAACTTGCGCCATATGGCCATTAAAACAATATCTGTTGGAAAAAAACGCCAAATGGGCCAACGGCGGGGCCTGTGTCTGGTTTGTTGTGGCTGCGGCGCCCGACATCATGACTGCTATAAAAACCCTTTCGTTTATTTCAACGATTTGCTGGCCTTCACAAACGAGTAATCTCATTTACGTTTGAATATGAAATTCAACCATAAAAAATCTTGTCTATCGTAATAACTGACATAATTTGATACATAACAGTCAATATTGCCCCTCAAGCTTTTTGGCAAGTAAATTGAAAGTCTAAAAATTTAAACCGTTCCAACATTTTCAAATCTTCCCTAACGGCTAACAACGCGCCTCTGGTGTTGTGTTTTCTAGGGTGACGGTTAATACTTATCATTAGATGTTCCGTGTGCTTGTTTGTCTCCTGCTCTATGAGAAACCGCTACTACATTAGAAAACACGCTTATAGTACGCTATAACATCAACTGCCTGATTTTCATTTCCGTGCCCTATCAAGTATTCAAAGACGCCTTCAAGCAGATATCTGCAATGCATTAATCCGGAAAATCGACGCGATGCGACACTCGACAGCGCAACGGAAATGGCGCATGGAAATTGAAATTTCGATACGGGTTTTTAAATGTTTTTTAATATAAAAGCAAATGTAATAGCAATATTGGGTTTTTGGTTTATACTTTGCTTTAGATGTGATACTACTGCCAATGCACGCTAGTAGATCCATTAATAGATATTCTCGTGTAGGATATTTTCGAAGTTTTTTAATCCAATTAAAGTTTCTTGAGCGTTGAAATGATATAACATTTTTTCTACAATCCAGCTACCTGTCCTTTACTATATAAAGTTTATAAGATATTCCAAAGATTATTCGAGTAGTTAATAGAACGACCAGAACATGTTTACAATCAATTTATCAAAGAATTACGCATAAAATGACTTGCAAGTGCTCTAACCGCAATGATAGTTATACTTGTTATACCAAGTCCTTGGAGAGTTCTCGTAAAAGCTGCATACGTCATTAAAGAACACTCTGAATTTGCAGCCGCAGGCATGTTTCATACTTACGTGTTCCGCATCACAGCATCCCTCCTGAGACGAGAGCTGTCAAGTGGCCTGATGATTGAATACGTAAACAAAACGTTTTACGAGCCAAACATGGTTATATCCAATCAGAATGCAGAGAGGGCTATGTGCTATGCGCTTACTGCATTTCAAAATTTCTCACTTTGTTTTGAATCCCTTTTTAAGATCGCTATAAAAGAACTTTAATTCAGTAACCATTGAATTAAAAATGGAGCAGGATTTTATTGACCTAAAAAAAGATTATCCCGTACATTTTTAGGGAATATGTCTGAGTTCATCACGCTGGAGTGATATGGAATGAGAACTAATTCTAATTTCCTAATAAAGTTTCGAAATATACAACAGATGTGAAACATAGTCTGCTGTTTAAAAGTCCTAAAAGTCCAAAAGAGGTGTTGCATGCCATCGTAAGAGTAAAATAGTTGCACTCATAAAAGTTTCTTGTCTAATCTCGTGTGTTAATCGATCTTTCGCCGTCAGTTATTTAAGTAGCGAGTGTTTATTACGTATTTCATTGTGCCCACTTCAAACGAGAGACGTAGCCTAGCATTGCTGAAGTGGCTAGTCGATGTTTTCAATAGGGTTGCCTGATTTGTCAGACACTTATTAATAACCTTACACCTAGGAAGGTTTTTTAAATTCTTTTCCTGGGACAATAATGTAGCACAAGAATAATTCAACTACATCAATCAGTGTGGAATACGCCATACTGTGCTTTCGGGGCGGTAAAATGCTTGCTATGTATCAACTTGTCTATTATTAATTATTTGTTATACAATCGTTTTAGTACACTACGAGTACACTATTTTTTTTAAGTATACATATAAATTAAAATCAAAATAAAGAGACGACAAACGAGTTAAGTGTACTAAACTGTAAATTCTAAAGTTTGTATTCCACAAACCGGTTTCTACTATTTTTTAAGATCATATTCACTGAAATACTATACTGTTTGAACAAGAACTGGATGCTAGACAACCCTGGTGTTTTACACACAGCGCTTTCGACACAAGTGGATAAACAGTAATGTGATAATCATACGGATGCAGATGGAGAGAATATGCTTGATCGTGTTTGGATATGTTTGCTCTGATGTTTATAGATTTCCTTATTCTACTAAGTATTTTTATTTTATATCGATTTTATTAAAAGTAATTAAGGCTTTTTTGTGTGCTTTTGTCCCTCACTTGAAGACGTCTAGCGCCTCTCAGCCCTCTAAAAATTACTAAGTATTATAGTCTATCTAAACTAAGAAGTTCCATTTGACATTGGGAAATAGGGATGCTGTCAAATAAATCGGTTCTTACAATATCCGATTATTTAGAGATATCGATATTATTTGTTTGTATTTCTTAATCGATTACAGTTTATATTTTCAGTTTACATCATTTCGTTTATTTTTTCATGAACATTTTTATTCTAATGAGACATAAACAATTGCATGTCACTTTACTATTTAGGAACAAAAGGAGTGATTTATCTATTACTAGCGGCCCGTCCCGGCTTCACCCGGGTGCAGACAGTTTTTCGAGTCCAGTCCACATCACGCACATGCTTATGAACACATGATACATACATACAGTACAATACATATACTCCAAAGTGAGGAACCTCCTCACTATGTGTGGCGTATCCTACAATACTGCCTTCATTTCCATTGTAATATCCAAATCTATTAATTAATGATATATTAATTCATATTAATATTATTATTTCACTATTTATTGATGTATGTTCGTTGACAGCATACCTATTATTAGCTGAAAGTTCAGTATTTTTAAAAATTAAAAAACAACTGTTTTATATCTGCTCGATTATTTAAATATTTTTACCGATTATGCGTATACAAATGCATTTGAATAGTCTCGACTCTACCGGTAAAAGACCTAACGAGGTGACTTTGTAATGACGTCTAGAAAAAAAAGATGTTGTTTAAAATGGTTATTTTGCTTTATTTAAAGAATTCTAGTTTAAATTAAGTAATTATGGTTTGTATATCTGGTGATAAAATAAGAATAGCTTCATAATTCCATGGATCTACGGAAAGTGTTATTGAAATTGTGTGGGTTACGTCTGCACAAAGTTATTTACGTTAAAAGTATGAAACGTCAAATGGAACCTGTTAGTTTAGATAAACTTTAAATACTTGTATATGAAAGAGTGACTGATTCAAATCAAAGCGCATCATTTCACTAAGCAAGATCCATTGTGCTAGTGTAATCGATATTTATTTACGGTTTGTTATGTTACCTATTTAATTATTATATTTGTCTGCGTAAATAAGTAATGAAATCTTAAAACCCGTGTCTTCTCATCGCTGCACAGCAGTCTCTCTTGAAAATAGATGCTCGTTCACGATTATTATTTATGCTCTTCAATCTGTACCGCTTATTATCGGCAACAGTAACAAATTATACGCTTCGAACCAAAGCCGGTCCTAGTTAACTATTATTGTATTTTAGTAATGTCAGATAATTTAACTTAAACCGTTGTTTCCGTTTACAAATCTTTTATGTCGACTCGTTTTCCCTCTACTCGGCCGGGTTAAAAAAGTCCGTTATGTTTTAGTGAGATCAGGTTGACGAGTACTGCTCTCGGAAACAGTTGTTATGTTACTGTGACTGCTATTGTTGCTGTACTGCCTGTTTAACAGTACAATGCAACACCGCAGTAATCAAATAGTTCTACATCTGTTACTTCTGATGATCGTCACATTTCATTTCTGTCTTGTTCGTTATTTAAATGTTGTTCATCAAAGCTAAACCTTTCTACAACAACAAATAAAATTAAATGAATGTATTTGAATTACTTAGACGCAGTTGTAGCTAATATCGCATACAATTGAGTTTTCTATAGTTTCACAGAACATAATAGCCACAACGCGAACTAAAGTGAACTGAATTTATTTTATCTCAGGAGAGAGCATGCCCGCATGGCAAATAGGAAATGATCATTCTGTAGCCCGCACGCTTGGAAACCCTTCGTTACACTCCTATTGAAATGGGTAAAATACAAAACCGAAAGTCTGCTTCGTGAATAAGTTAAAAAATGAAACTTACAACTGTTTTGTAAAGAAAACTTAAGAGATAGTGGATATTTTAATCCCTGGATCGTCTAAGTATTTAAGTAAATGAAAAACCAAGAGAAAGTGCAATTCCAAGAATGCTCGCTCTCAAATCTATTCGCAATTCATTGTTTTTAACCTCGCGAACTGAACGTAAGGTTGGATCATTTTTGTATATTTGCTTTTTAGGACTTTTAGAAGTATCTTTATCGCCTGAATTTGATTTTCCGTATCAATTGAGTGCAGGAAATTCAACTTTACGTTTACATGTGTAATTATTTCGTGTATATTCGCGGTGGATCGTGGTTCTATTGGTCGTAACAGAGCCTTCATACACGTCATAGGAATCAGATCATAGGATAAAGGCCAATGTGTTCTATTCCTAGATGAATTTTATAGTAATTACTTTGCCCACAATAACGTAATATTTATGAATCATTTTAAATAAGCATACCAGGAAACAGTCGCAATTGTGTGCTTCTTTAATAGATTTAATTTAATAGATTTCACAGCAGATTTTAATAAAATTAATAATTAAAGGTCATCTTTCAAGTTCAATCCCAAAGCCAATATCACACATGTCGTTGCATTTATTATGAAATCTGGTTTGGGGAGGCAGGTGAAAGTATGGAGCCACAAAATTGATTCGCATTCGCAAACGAGAACGGATGCACCGATGCGATGTGATAAATGTGCACCGGAGCAGGTGCAATGGCACTTATTATCTTTTTTGAACATTTCATATTGCAAACAGCTTTGTTTTTGTAATAATTATGCTCGAAATAGCTGTTAAAATTGTAGGTTTTATTTACGAGAGGCAATACGAAAACATGACTAATTGTAGCCTGTGGTTGAGGAGGATATGACGAATGAACGTGCGAGTAGGTATTGAACATGCACATTCATTTGGAGACGTTAATTTTTCAAGATAAAAATATGAATTAGTTTTTGACTTGCTTGCTTACTTTTGTGATGTTAGGTAGATTTAAATCATTGTAATAACTATTTAAAAATACGTTAAATAAAAAAATAGTTTATAATATATAATTTTATTGTCAACACGGAACACGTTTTAAAAGAACTTACTATAGTTATGTTACTGAGAAAAACTGAGCTCCGCGCTTCAAAATGAATAAACAAACAATATTACGAAGCTCGGAACAACGTTTTAAAAGTTCACAACCTTTACGCTTGTGTGAATTTCGCAACATTTCTTGCTAATAAGGTAATAATTGAAGATGCTAAAACGGTTAAGTAATTAAATGCAAATGCTGCCGTAGACGTTGCGTGGATGATGTCATTACCAAGGTCTTACTATAACACTGAAGTCGCAACAGTACGTCTTTAAATAAATCGATCTTCACCTTACCACTCACCATGTAAATGTCTTGTGAATATTTCATAATCCAGATTAACTGAGCGATTAGTACCGTGAATATTTCCGTCATTAAAACATTGTTTTGAATAAACTACCAATGCTGGTAATGACATCGATTGTGTGCTTAATTTTCTTGAAATCTTAGTTTAATTTTTTCAAAGCCCAAGTTTGAATGAGTGATTTGGTCTTATCTCGGGGATCTCGATATGAGTGGCTGGTCATGGAAATGACTTTCTTTGAATTTGCTCTCTTTTTGTATAAAAATATAGTGCTTAAAACTTTTAAAAGGCTGTATTATCGTTTTAATTGAATTCAGTCTCCAAATTTATAATTTGTAAAACTACACAGTTCCATTACTGTTGGCTCCAGCGTACATCAATGATTTCCCAGAGTTGGAGCCAACACGTTATGCAAAAGTAAAATACAAAGTATTATGTGCATATACAAACATTGGCATTTGGTCGGCCCACGCGTTTACCGCAGGAAATCATAATTTTCGGTTTAGTGTTGCTCATGAAGCTACATATTTTATGCATAATGCGTTTGAGATTCAACTCAGTTATTACAAAGTTCGTTTATGATCTGATGTTTTAATTATTTAGCTTGATGTTAAACTATCTCTAATCTTGGTTTAAACTATCTAGGATGGGCCATGTTCTGGAGAATCGTCGATAGATTAATTGCCAAATAAAAGAAACAATTTATAAAATGTTTGTTTTGTCATTTATACTATGTTGATATTAGAAAACAATTTGGTGTAAACGAAATACGATTAGAGACATTTTCTTGTTATAAAATGAAAAAAGTAGTTCGTCACTTCGATGAAAAAATTTTAATGGTTTCATTTTTAATTGTATTACACATCGATATCAATGTTACACTAGATAAAACATTCAGTACAAAAAAATGTGTCCCATCTACTTGCGGTGCATGCACCACACATGAATCAGTTTGCTTCGTGACAGTGACAGTGCAGAACGCCTTATCGCATACGTTTAAAAGTAATAAATGAATGTTTCGCCATCAAACCGAAAGCAAATCGTCTGAAGTTAAAATATTTTAATAAAATACCAGGTAAGTGATGTAATATTGCAGGTTGCTTATAAAATACGGGGGCACTTTATTTCTTTGACGTGTCTCGTCTATCGGTAGAATATAAGTCAATGGTATTACATTAATACCCGAGAGAATATAAGAAATTTATAATGTATTTTCTGTATCAACTCATATACGTCCCACTGCAGGGGACTGGCCTCCTCTGTAATCGAAAATACGATGGAGTGTGGTAAGGCCATAATATAGTCCACCACGCTAGCCTTGTGCGGGTTGGCGGACTTTACATACTATATACTTAAATTCTTACTAATCGCTATGGTATGCAGATTTACTGACGATGTTTTCCATCACCGTTATAGTGCGTGGTGATTACACAAATGACTCCGAACAGTCAGGGGTGTGCCCTGGGATTTGAACCTGCAACCGTCGTAAACATGTTGGCAGCAGCGTCTGGTCCGTTACCAACAGGCCACCACGAACTTATAATGTATTGTGAAGATTATTTCAATTATTTCGTGATTCAGTTTTTATACAGAAATACACGCAGCATTTTTCGCGAACATAATCACTTTGTGGGCAGTTTGTAGCACGACCGAATAGAGAAATTGCTGTTTCGTGTTTAAAACACTTGTCATTCGAAATCGTACAGTTTGCGCTAGTTGTCCGTGCGTGATACGTTACCGATGAAAGCGTTTTATTATCTTTCATTTATCGCGTTATCTTGTTAGAAAACTAGTGTTACATTCTGTCATGTGTGCGCCTCTTGAGACATTCTTTTACGTTCGTGCGTAAACCAATAAATTTCATCGATTAATTACTTAACACTTCACGCTCTAAATGCAATTTTAAATTAGTAATGAATGCGGAAATATACCTATATCGCTATTTAAAACTCTCTAAGTGAAACGCACTTAATCATGTGATATTTAATTAGCTACAATAGTTTAGAGATAAAAATAAAACCTGTACACATTTACGCTTACCTGTTGCGTGTTAATGTAAATTGTAAATCCTTGCATTTTCCAGAAACGGTAAAACGTATCCTGGGGATTGTATCAGGTAAAAGTTTAATAAAGTTTCATTTAATCCAACTTTGCATATAAATACACGGCAAGTTATCCAGCAAATGGCGACAGGTGCACGAGCGTGCGCGCTCTAGCGACACCGCTCCGGATACAAGGGGACGATAACACCACCAGGTTATTCCATTCCACTGCCTGCGCCAATCAAGACAATTCCATTTGAAACCTTAAATATATTCACAATAAAGCACTTATTGGAAGCACAGGAACAGTACAAGTGGCGCTAGACGAGTCTGGTAACACAACAGGCTTATAATGGACGACGATTTCTATTGAAACGTTGACAACCATAAAACAGGTAAAGAGCATTTCTATAGCCGGATGAGTGTTAGAAAAAAAGTAAACAAACAAAGCAGCACGGGTCGTTAACGCATTAAACATTTTACATTCTGCTGTGATGGTAAAATATAGGATGACCTCAGTACCAACAGGGTTGTCGAGAATAGCTTCTGTCAAGAATATATAAACCTTTTAATTTTCCAATTCGTCGCTTCATTAGCTCATTAGTACCCACGGTCAGGTAACGCAAAATTGGCCGCTGTATAGCAGTTCAAACAAAATATTCATAGCTCGTGAGTCCGAGCCAAGTTGAACATGCGCGTTGCTACAACTCCACCATAGTTTTGGCGAACTTTAAACCTTTACAATGCTTAATTGTTATTCAACTCTCATTGTCCGGCTTCCTCGTAAAGAATACTGATGGGAGGTTAGCCGACTATTTATGTGAGACCCGAAGTGGCGTCTGGAAACGTTAGAATCGAATGTGCTATTCTGTCGACAGTGTTATAGTAATGTAATAAATTTGTATGCAAGTGAGCCGAGCTTCCTCTGCGCCAGTGTTGTCTGGCCATGTCCTTTAAAATTTACATAGGTGTAGGCTGCGATGCTTAAGGTACACGGCGGTTGTTCTCTCGTTAAGTATTCTGTGGAAATTGTGGGCTTTTACTCGGGATTTTTTACTGTATGTGTGAATTTTTAACATGATCGTTTCCGTCGTTTTTAATTTGTAAAGCTGAGATATATTGTTATGTTAGAACATTAAACAGAATAGATGAATAAATTGGTGTCCTTACAATATGCATGCGCTCGTGAATGTTATTTATCCAACAAGTTTCTCTAGGATGACCATATTCGATTCAAGTAATAGGCATAAAACTGTGGACGGTAATAAAAATGAAGATGATATAAATCATAGCAAAGTTGTTCGAAATCAGAACTTTTAAGTCGTAAATTAACGTCATATTCATATGCTATAACAATACGAAAACGTAGTAAAACCACAGTTAGAACACCAATTGGCAAACTGAGAAGTTTCTAAGTTTGCGTGCAAGCTAATCTCGTGGGAAATGCATTGATTCGATTAAGTACGAGTGGTAAATTAAACGATGCATTCAGTTTTGCACAGCTTTATATTATCGAGATCAAAGCGAAGCTCTTCAATGTTCGATTTATTAGACAAGGAGGATTGTGTTCGTAAGCCTTGAACCCTTTCAAGCGCCTAACGGGCTTGTTATATTTTAATAGTATCTCGAACAATTGCCCAATTATTTCTTTTGTTATGTGTTATATCAAAATAAAGGTCTTAATTATTACTATATTTTTCATTAATGTTAGTATCTTATTTTATGCCAAAGCAAAAGGCGCGTAAGCTATTTATTTTTTTAACTTCAATATTTTCGTATGCATATAATTCCGTATAAATAGCTTCGTTCGGTTTTAATCCAGTGCTTTATCCAATCTAATAAATATTTATTTTGTTAATCTAGTTTTCGTTATGTGTGATATAATTCCATCTTTTACGACTACTTACTTTTTGTTTTAATTATTCGAGGCAGCTATTTCATTGTCATGCAATTAATTAGCTGTTTTGTAGCTGTTTAGTTTCATGTCTTTATTCCGGCTAATGGCACCACGGCCTTTATTAATTTGCGTTAATTGCCAACATTTACCTACGTAATGGAATACACTGTAGCTAATTTAGGTAATGGATATACGTTGACGATAATTTTATTATGTTTTGGAAGATAACAAGGTTGTTCGAAAAATAGTGAATTATTGAACAGAAAACTGCTGTCAACAGTCAAATACAGTGCAGCTTTCTTATTACAATCATATTTAAATGAATGAACATTGAACAAAAATATAAATATCCAGTAGGTAGGTAATAACTTTAATCGGTATCATAATTCTATTAACGAAGATATGACTTTGCCTGGATGCATTAAACAAATTAATATTTTAGAATACACATTCAATCAATCCGAACCGACTCGAGGGATTATAATATTAGCAAACGCTAGTCCGGAGCAATAAGGATAATTTATTACATCGGAGTCCTCGAGGAATATTCGATTTCCACTGAAGCCACGGGGAAAAACTACACACAATACATAAGCACGATCTATAAATAATGAAAAATGTCAATACGCCTACACATGAGTATGGAGAGCTCCCCATTTCAGTCACCCCACTCATCTCGCCCTTTGCGTTTCTGCATCGAGTGCGGCCTATGCATCGTCACTGACCCACATTGCAGGCGTGAACGAAACAACTGTTGTGTATACTCTATACTTAGGGTTAGTTTCCTTACAATGAGGGAGAATTTCTTTTTAAATTTAATGCTCAGGCAATTCATTCGCTATTTCACCCATTCGTTAACGAATAATTTGCATTGGTTCTTGCGTCACGTTGAGGTAAAAATGTGGCTTATTTACATGTTGCGTATTGTATGTGGGTCAGTAAATCACATGTACATTTATTTATCAGTTGTTATGGTAAATATGTTTGTTATTTCGAATATCGTTTAGTTGGTGGTACAGTGGAAATTAATGTAAATTTACTTTTGCTTGTAACAAATAAAAGCTTTTTTCTTTCTTTCAAATATTTGTATGGAAAATGAATATTAGTTTCGGATATCGGTGTAGAGGAGCCGTCAAGTGCCTCATCGTTTCTGATAAGACACATATCGTAGTTTGTTGAGGATAAAGTGTGACGGCAAAAGTGTATTTAATTTATTTGCTTTTGCACCAATGGCTCTTCATCTTTTAAATAACTACGAGAACCAACTATGCTTGTTTATTTATTAAATTTAAGCTGCTTTTTGATATGCTTCGAACCACTTATCCTAGTTATTGCAATGAAATACTCGTAAGCCGCAATACGACTCATGCCAATCTACTTCTGTGACCTGAATAGGTTTGTTTGCGAATATCAATATAACTTTGGAAACAAAACAATAAGACCATATCTAATGCTATTTTTATTGTTCACAGTTCTATTTTTTAACTATATAGTATTAGAGCATGATATACTTTCTCAAATAAAATGCTAATGTTATGGGAGCTTATTTCATCTTTCAAAGGCATTCTTGCTATATTCGCACGCTCAGTAACATTATGCGAACCGCGACGATTAACTTGAATTGTACCGCAATAAAATGACGTAACAGCGCAAACCCAGCCTGGCTCTTAAGCTCTCCATATTGCAGTATATCGATACTCTAAGAAGTCGCCGTGAACCGCCCACGACGGCTTTCAAAGCCCTTGGAGTTATGTAACTGCGTACTGCGCTCGGTGTGACGGCTTGTGTAATCTTTGCAGGATTTATGATCATAATTGTACGTTATAGGTTTAAATGCAGTGCCTTAGTTGGACTTAGGTAATTGGTTTAATTATGATTGAGAGTTTTTCGAGTTCAGTAGGGTGATAATTTTAAATCAATCTTAGTTGATTATCTTTATTGGTCTAGTGACAGCGCAAAGGTCTTTGCGGACCACCTTAGATAATTTCTTAATACACACTTTTTCAGAATTTGTTGATGAATGAAAACATGATTTGACCATAATTATTTTCTTATAAAATTCTTCGCTTCGTATATTTTAGTAATTAATTATATTGAAAATTGGCATAATAATACGTTTAGATCATCTCTCTTTGAGAATTATTTCTATACGTAAGCCATGACAGAACACACAAGTATTTCCGGCAATCATTCATAATTCTCGTGATATTAATGGAACATCTTATTATTCGCCCAGAGTAATTATTAAATTCTTACATTGATTCTTCTATATTTTAATTATAATTTGATATAATTTTATAAGATATCATGAATACAAACGACCTCTTACCTGCACTTGGAACAATTTTTCAATTTTATAATGGCCAGACATCAATCTTTTGAATTTTTTTTATGTCTTTAAAACTATTTTTTCCTTGTATATTTTTATTGACCAAGAATATCTATTACTCATGCAGTAAGTCGCGATTTCCAGTGAGTGGGGTACTGGGATGCGTCATTGCAACACAGGACGCCATGCCACTGAGCCGGTTATCGTTTGACGTCATGTTGCACCTCCTATACTGCATGGCAGATTTAAATACAATTTGATTCTGGTGCATCGAGATTTTTAGCAACCACAGTGAATTGGGAATGATGTATAAGTAATTAAAATGTGATTAAAGAGATAACATTAAATTAATGAGAATCGTGCAGCTTCATTTGGTTTTACTCTCAGAATTTCTGAACCATATTTTTTTTCTATGGTCAGTCATAAAACGAAAGTCTGTAGGATGCTGCATAGAAACTTAGCCATAATCTTTTTATGAAAAACTTTTTAAGCGTATTTGCTATCCCGCATGCAAGTTTTAAAATATCCCGCGAATGATTTTGGACAGCGTATACGTTTTGCCACGAAACTTCATTTTACTGCAGACAGATGAATGCTCGGATCGCAGTGTTGGGCAAGCGGCTTGTGCAACCGCACCTATTGTTTCTAGTACATTTACTTTTGATATTTTGGCAGGCTAGACGGATGTATCACATGTGGAACTTTGATATTTTGCAGGAAATTGTATTGCAAGTTTTAACTACTAAATGTAACGATTGATAAGAGAAATAACATACATTTTGATCAAGACTCTGATTTGTAGGACTCAAAAGTCGTTATATGTTTTTAGTATTCAACATTCAACGACATGTTTTGTTTGTCCATGAGGTGTCAATTGAAATTTCCTTAATGAATTCATTTAATTAAACAATACAGTTGTCTTACATTTATTTGAAGTTAATTGGTGTTGTAACGGTTGTTAAAATATGGGAGAAGAAATCATTTTTATTATAACAATTAAATTCTGTACATGATGAAATCTGAACTCGACAAGATAATTTAATTTTATCCGTGTAACGAGTGTCGGAAACGTAAATGGATTTTTTACAGAAAATTTAACATTGCACGGAAATTGTGACATCATCAAGATAATGGAGCCTTAATGTTGTGACCTCAATTACGATTTACGGTGCCTCAAAATCTAACAGAAGGTTAGATTGATTTAAACCTCGCTATTTATTCATCGCTAGTTTTCACTCAGAAGGTGCACTAAGCAAAAATAAATATTTTTATAATGTAGGAAATTATTATTACATTTTTAACCTTTAACACTTCAACGAAACATTGGGTGTTAAATAAAAGGTCACGTCTATAATCATCACATTGTGTACAGTATAAAAAAATATTTTGCTTCATTTTGAAAATGGGTGTATTGTTTTCTATTATTACGCTTCAATTGTAGTTTCTATTGTTCTTTATTAATATGCAATTTTGCGTTATATTTTTTATTTATGTTATTTATTTTAATCATATAAAGAAATAAACTTAGATGTTCTGAACTGAACGAGATAGTTTCGAGCCTTTCGAGACATTGATAAAGTTTGTGCCAAGTTCCGAATCCTTTGTGTTTACAAACGTCTGGTTGTATGGACAAAGTTTTGAGATATTGGTGTTTCATCTATTGGCAGTCTAGAATAAGCCAGATATGGTCTAGTTGTCTTGGTAGGCAGACTAATAGTTAAACTTTCAGACAACTGTACTGCTAACTAAGTTTATAATCTGTTCTGTGTTCGGAATTGTAGTAAGACGTGTCGTATTGAAGATTACTATGAATTTGGATTTACATTGGGTTTATAATATTTGTATGGATTGCAAACACATTATATGATTTAGGTAATTTGCATGTGGAGTTTAGATTTCTAAACGCACCTACATTACTGGAGAAATTTTGTGTAATAAATGTTGTTTATTTTAGCTTCTCATAACATATACGCACTTTCTTTTAAATTAAACATTTTAGTAAACATCAGTAATGATTGTAATTACTAAATTTGATATGACTTCTTATTGCCAAGCGAAATCACTTTATAATCCACCAACTGTATCACAATTTTACTACATGTAAACTCCTTCAAATACGTAACAATATTCCGTACAAGAAATGCGTTTGCATATAAGGTGTCGTTGATTTTCCGGCGTAATATCCTTGTGGGACGGAACATGGCTTCCTCTCCTTTCCACTCGGCCGCCACCCGTGGGCAGCTCGTCGCACGCCCGACTAACACCTATTGTTTCCACACATTGTACCTTTAATGGCTTTGTACGAACGTGTAATCAGAATGAACAGGTGACTTGCTTGGAGGAGTCCGACTTTAACACTTTTTCTCAAGTAATTTTTGAAGTTTTTCTCGCTCTCAGCTGGCCTATGTGCGACACTCGAAACAATTTAAAATTATGGATTAGGACTGAAAACTCATTATTAAACGGTTTTATACAAAAGCACACGGAGTTTACTTCATTTTACTTGAAAGCAGTGGAAATTATTATTGAAACCAAATGAAACAGAGTGTCAGTAGTAATCTTGAGCTGGTTAGATAATAAGCTTGTATTGTCTTACGACTATTGTAAAGTGATACATATAGAGCAATCATGTAAAAGTAGTTTGAAAAATGCATTTTTGGTAAAAAATATTTTTAATGTGTGATAATGTCTGTATAAAAAAGTCAGTTAACAACACAGGAGCTCGTATACAAATGTCTGTCCTAAAATATCCAGGTCAAGAATCCGAGGTTGGCCTAAAAAGCGCTGGTATGATGTTGTTAGGAAACATAAAAGTCAATGGTCTCACGAGCGAAAATGCGGAAGCTTGGCCGAAGTGGGAAAGATGGAATAATACCAAGCATTTATTATGTGATAATTTTATTCTAATGATTGTATCGAAGAGATTTTTAGCAGTTAGGCTGGTAAATCGGTGACTGTTATTTCATCTGTAAATGTGTTATTTATTCACA
This sequence comes from Deilephila porcellus, assembly GCA_905220455.2. Lineage (NCBI taxonomy): Eukaryota > Metazoa > Arthropoda > Insecta > Lepidoptera > Sphingidae > Deilephila > Deilephila porcellus. The sequence continues at coordinate 12,526,886 of LR999974.1, forward strand.
TTTATTCTCAATTAGGTATGTATTTCCGATGATATAATTAAGGCTTTACTTTAGAACTAGGAAAGAGCGCAAATAATTATTTGTGCTCAATTCAACGTTCCACATGATCGATCAGTCGTTGATTATTTAATTTCTGCAATGCCTAGGCAATTGTGTAACGCAACTATTACCGCACAGGTGATTTGTTTCGGTGCATACGTACTGAGTTCATCGGCTTATTGACAAAACGCGGATCGCGTCACGGAAACTATGCGGATAATAACCGTGACGATGGGTGGCGTTAATCCAATATTTGTGTAATAATTCGAATTCCTAAGAAATCGCTGATTGTTGACATACATTATGTGTGTCTTTGTGTAGACTTTCTTGAACTGTGTCCAACATTTTAAAGTTTCTTCTGTATCGTAGATGCGTTTTTCAACTGAAGTTCTATAAAAAAATATGTGTAGTACGTACCTAGAGTTTATTGAATGTAACAAGCCATTTTTCTTAGCCCTTATGCCAATCAATAACGAAATAATGATTAAGAATTTAAATATGCCTGCCTATTTTAATATTTAAATATGACTGCCTCGGTGGCGTAGTTGTATTACGGTACGGTTACAAAGCTGAGGTCTCGGGTTCGAGTCCCGGGTCGGGCAAAGTGATATTGGATTTTTCTATTCTTTATCAGTCCGGAGTCAGGAATTTGTGCCCGATATGGCGATAGGCTCGCCCCCTATCACATCGTGGGACGAAACATACAAGGCGAAATGTGGGTGTCCTAGTGGCACCTCTGCCTACCCCTTCGGGGATAAAGGCGTGAGTTTATGTATGTATGTAATGTATGAATTTAAATATTATTACAAATCATACATAATCCTATTTGCCCCATTGCTATTTATTACATTATTATAGAACATGAATGAGTAAGTTGAAATATAATAGTTCAATCCCCCGACGTCTCCCACACAGATTGTATGAGAGTATTTCCACGTCATATAAATATTTACTTCACAATCGAGGGGCTTGGACCGCTCTTAATCAACAAATGCTCCGATTTAGTTACTTACTAAGCTTCTGTGTATATTTGTACACATACTGCTTAATTACTTTTAATTAAATTCACTTTGCTAATTTGACTTAAACGTGAAAACATTTTGTTAAAATATACTTTCATGCACGTATTATGTTTGTGTATCATTCATACATATTATAGTATGATTAGTGTGACGTAGTGTCGCTATCTACTGTAGATTATTCGGGCTCACAAAACCCAGACCCGAAAAAAATGTATATTGTACTTTTAACAACTTGCGAACAGCGATTCCACGGTTTCTAGTCTATATACTTTCTGTCAGTTTCACTCCAACTAACGCCACAGAGTTCAATACCACTTAAACACTCAAATCTAAATTAATAAATAGTTTTCATTCTACACATTGTAAAGTCGATTGTGGGCACGTTGCGTTGTTCATGCTAATCTTGGCAACGCACGTACTGAAATTCGGGTCACATACACATGCATAGCCGATGTATCCCTCAGGAATTATGCGCGTGTCCTACATGTGTTGACTCATGCCACTTGTATAGACTTGCGATGGTTAAATTGATTGACGGAATATTGTTGTAGTCAGACGTAATAGTGTTGTAGTCAGACGTTTGTTTTACGCTAAATCGAAAGCATGAGCGTAGAGATAAAGATGCAAGGATTTTGATTCAACTTGCTATTTTTATTAAACTTGGCTGCCCGGTGGCGTAGTTGTATTACGGTACGGTTACAAAGCTGAGGTCTCGGGTTCGAGTCCCGAGTCGGGCAAATTGATATAGGATTTTTCTATTCATTATCAGTCCAGAGTCATGAATTTGTGCCCGATATGGCGACAGGCTCGCCCCCTATCACATCGTGGGACGGAATATACAAGGCGAAATGTGGGTGTCCTGGTGGCGCCTCTGCCTACCCCTTCGGGGATAAAGGCATGAGTTTATGTATGTATGTATGTTGTAGCATCGCTTGAGGGCATTCGTGGTTGTAATCAAAAACGCAATTATTTGAAAATTTGGATATTAGACAAGTCCCTAGATTATACGCGGAGAAAATAAAAACTATGTAGATATGAACAAACATTTCTATTAACTTTATTGGATCACGTGTAAATGACCACTTACAATGAAATGAATTGTTCACATGCGAAAATACTGTAGTTTAATAAAATCTGTCCTACCGCTACGCCTATTTTTTATGTTGGACTCAATGTGGCCTCATATTATATCGATAGTATAGTTAATAATCTTTAATAGATTCGTACCCATTAAGCTAAATAATAACAAGAAAGATGACGAACCATACAATCTAGCAGAATCATTAGAAAAATTTTCTATTGAAGTGTGTAATTTTTGTCCGTCATAATGTGTGTATAATATATATAATCTGTGTATGTCAAGTAAAAGCTATTGCGTACAGGATACCGTAGAATGGAATAGCATGTTATTATTATAATAATTTCCGCAAAATTCATGACCGCAACAAAGTAGACTTTGACAGCCTCTTCGAAGCTTTTAATAAAAATGCCGGTTTTGATACTAGTTGCCGCTGCTTTGATCACCGCACGAATGTTTATATGGTCCATAAATATTTGTTTTGGGTCCCACATCTTAGTAAGAGTTCAAGACGATCTGACTTTTGGATGTACTTATTTTTATTATAAATTGGCGTTATACTACTTGCTATTTATAAAAATCGCAATACATATTAACTTTGTATGTAGTAATAGGGTGAAAGTAACAAGAGTGCACTCAGAGCTAATTTCAATTTGCTCGATAATGGAAGTCAACGCGTGCCTCCATTCTATATCAAAATAGCCCTTCGGCGATGTGAGAGAACATGTCGAGTGGGAGTTTAGAGCACGCGCTCAATTATGTATTCAAATCTGCGCGAAGCAACTGACATAGTGCCATGATACATCATCACAAAAATTAAAAGTTTAATTAAGAGATGCCATTATTACCACGCTATCATCAAATCAGGTCAAATCATGAGACTTATTAAAATCTAAATGTCACACGAAGAGAATAGCTCGTCTTGGGAACTAATTCCATAATGTCACCGTTCGTAGCCCTAGTGATCAAGATCAAAGTGGTGAGAATTATTGAATATATAAACTTGATATAAATTATTCTTTATTATACCATAAAATAATATTATTTACTCAAGAAAGTAACATTACATTTACTGTTCTTATAGAAATAATACATTTTGCAACGCTAGATGTAACTTTCCTAAGCAATGAACTAGATGTAATCTAAAAGTCTATAAATTCAGATTCGTAGCGACAGTAAGATGCCGGTACAATTGGCTCCTCTTCGTATTTATCAAAGTTGCTTGTATCAGCAGCATTTCGACATTTTGGCACAAACGGAGGTGGAGTTCGGCAATTTAGTATAGAATCCCATTCTATTCCCTTGAACCATTTATGGTTCTTATAATCTAGCACTCCTTCTCTCATGACACCAAATCGTTTACTTATGTCTACTTGAAGAACGTTGCGTACAAGATCTCTAAGATCTGAGCTAAAGCTAGAAGGGCATCTATATTTTCCAGCAACTATCTTTTCGTACGTTTTCATCGGTTCATTTCCATAGAATGGAGGGTAACCTGCATTCATTTCGTAAAGCAGCACTCCAAAAGACCACCAATCCACTGAGAATCCATAACCTTTGCTTAGTATCAGTTCAGGCGCTAAATATTCAGGTGTGCCGCACAAAGTCCACGTCCTACCTTGCACCACTTTGCAAAATCCGAAATCAGTTATTTTCAGATAACCATTCCTTTCAATCATAATATTTTCTGGTTTCAAATCACGGTATACCAGATTACAGAAATGCAAATATTCCAATGCCAAAATGACTTGACTTGCGTAAAATTTCGCCAATGGCTCTTCGAATTTATTCATTCGACGGAGATGCATGAACATTTCACCGCCGGGCACGAAAGGCATAATGAAATAAATGTAGCTGTTATCCTTGAAACTACATTCCATCGAGACTGTAAAAGGAAATCTGATTGCTTCAAGAACGCGTTTTTCGTAAAGTGAGTGCTCTACTTGCTTCGTCTTAATTATTTTCTCCTTTTCAAGAACTTTCATCGCATACAATTTGTTATTCTTACTGTGTTTCAGCAATATTACTCTGCCGAAAGCACCGGTGCCGAGCGTTTTTACTCGTTCTAAGTCGGAGAAGACGATGCTAAAATTTGGTTTTTGACACCAGCGATTCTCGAATTCATGTTTCAACTTTTTTAAATATTTTGTATATTGTTGCTGCTGGTGCTCCGTATATCCATCGTGTACCTCTAGTGACGTGGATGGAGACCCTGATCTATACGATGAATTCTTAGCGGCTCCGGAAGATTTATTGGTATACATTTTTATTATACAATCTAACGTCAATCACTAATTATCACATGAGCCATGGCCCTCGTGATGTTGGAATCGATTTTTCATTAACTCATAGAATGAGTTATTTATTTTTACAAGAGCCTTTAGGTTTTCCTATTCATACAGCCCGGGGGAATCCTAAAATCCCTCGCGTTGTCGAGATCGAAAGTACGAGGGTGCAGAAAGTCGACGGGCGTGAGGGTTGAACGAACTGCCGAGGGGGTAAGGTGGAATCAGCTGTGTTTAGGGGTCTCACGTCGTGCCGCCGACAAACGGTCGCCGTCCCGACAGGCTTATTGATCAGACAGCCACGTGCAATTTATATACTTTAAGAACTTTTGGTACACACACTTTTCACTGCACATCGTCGGCAAAGTTTTAACAACGTGCCAGCCAAAATCTGAATAGTGAATTTTAATGACGTTGATATAATTGCATATTTTGTTGGTAAAAGTTGTACGTACCCTTCTAATTTGAAACGCGAATCTATTTTCACTTTAAAATCTTGGCAGAAAACGATTCGCAACGCGATATTTTCTAAGGCAACTGATAAATTTTCACCAATAACTGGGCGCTTTCGTCGATATGTGCCTACAATTTCCGAAAGATAATCAATTTCTTTTTTTTCCTTTTCTTATATCCACCCTAAGGTTGTCAGTAAGAAATCGCCTAGAGCGATAAGACCGCCATCTGTACTTTTAGTTAATTTGTAATATCTTTAAGTGTTTTTTTTTTGTGCAGTTAAGAATAAATAAATAAATAAATAAAGATATTAGAATCTGTAATCTGCTAAAAGATCACACACGGTTATTGCTTCGTCGACTGTCACGCCTGCGTGTTGCGAAAGTGATGTATCAACGATAAACAATACAGATTGATGGTGTTCTAGACATTTTTAATCTCCATTATCGGGTGAAATTTACGAATCGTGTCAATTGTCTATCGATAAGCATTTCGTGTCAATTGGGGCGAGTAATACGCCACACCTCTAGTCAACATAACTATACAAGTCAATAATAAAAACGTAATATAGGCTTAATATCGGATATGGTTTTTATTATTGGATTCGCCTAAGTAGGTGTTATTCACTTTTTCGTTTCGTATTTTCTGTGCGATTACAATAATCTCTTTAGTCTTAGATGATGTGGTTGATACTTGTTTATGTATGTAATTTTTATAAATTAACAATAATTTACAAATAAAAATACAATTTTAAGAACGTATCGCAAGAACCTCATTATTATTTTATACCAAACATTATTTTCCACTTAGGAACAACGCAACAATTTCCAGACTTGAATGTTTCGGTTGAGTTTTCCAACGCAAACTACAGTTTAAAACGAAATATTGCAAAATTTGTCAACCGTAGTTGCATCTGTGACTAAAGAAAAATATCACGACGAATTAATAACAAATGAGAATTACTTCTGTTCTACTTCTTTTTTCAACAAAAAATGCATCTTAATGCGCATCATCGCAGGCGATGATTTAAATCGTGCTGAGTTTACAGTTAGCACTACCTTTTATTATCGATCACGATTTCCTTATAAGTAGATAGTAATTGGCGCATCAGATCTTATTGTGCTTTATTAAGGTCGAATGTCGTCGGTATCGCGAAATAAAACTATCGCATTTGGCGGTTAAAGTCCCGTTATTGAGGCCTACTCGTACGCTACTTCATTTTTATAAACATGACGCATGCTCACATACTTGTATTGTGTACTATGGTGATTAGTCTATTAATCCTTCAAGCCAGATGTTTTCCTTACTAATACGCGGATGATCCACTTTGTGGTGTACATTTTTCTATAAATAACCTCGACTTTTATGGTATATCTTGCAAACGAGCTATGTTCAGCTACTAAATAAAACGTGTGGCGAGAAAATTTTCTAAATGAAAGTTTTTATTAAAAGTTTGTATTATTGACAAGTTTACCTAATTAAATCAGCTTTATCTTTATATCGTTAATGGGCATTACGTAAGAGCAGCCTTGTCACTAAAGACACGACTTGAAGCTATATGATTGATAAATGTCGACAGTCATCCGTGCGTGTTTGTGTCACGGTTGTCAACAAATGGCCACATGCGTTAATAATAACCGTCTTATTATATTTTAATAATAAATCAACCTGTTCTGTCTATTCTAATAAAACGTGATATTAGGCTCGACATAGGTCGTCGTAATATTGAAAAAGATATTTTTGTGTTAGACTTCATTATCTCGGCTCTACTGGGATTATTTTAGGCTGAATACAGAGAGTAAAGGCTGAATCCACGTACGTACACATGGCTTTAGGACTTGTTACAATTACCAGTGTATTAAAATAGTTTGAACTCGAGAACAGAAATGTAACACGGACATCTGATATTGTTAACGAGGAGAAAAATATACACTGATGTCTAATCTATACATTTAATAAGTACAGGCCAAATGTAGGTAGGTTCAAAAACCCCGCATGGTGTGTGGCATGTTGTCCTATAATGGAACGCGTACGAGCTCATGTAGATAAAGAAAGTGAGTCAATCATGCAAACAAAGATGATATCGAATACAGAGGTGTCGTTGTCACAAATCTACGAACTGCACACCAAGACCAAGTTGTGTTTGCAAGTTCATAGAATTTAGCGGTTGAATTGTTTGTTGTCACTCGATTGGCGAATGCTTTATTGGTCGTTACTCGAGTGGAATTCATACTTGTAAATCCATTGAAATTTAGGATACAATTATTTGTAATAAGTACATTTACTCACAACTGAGTCTCAAGGAATGTAATCTTCGCATTGGCGAAGGTTTTATTGGATTTATTTGAAACTACGCCTTTCCAGAATAATTCTATAGAAGCCTTCTGATCAGAAATAAAATGTCATCAGCGGTGATCAATTGGCCTCGTACATATCCTTTTAAATACCCAATGGGCGAAGTACTTCGCGTTACACTTTTTAATACTTACAATCACGTATATTTGCAAGCTAACCACTTTGGTGGCAATAAAAAACTACATAAAAATATATTTATTGAGCAGAGTGAACACTATTATAATCATACAATAGACGAGGTCGCAATTGTATTTTAGTGCTACATTGATTTGCGATGAACGAACTTTATTGAATGTTTACGTTTTAAAAAACTACAAACTGAATACACTCAGCACGAAGTTATGAGATACTTTGGATACAAAAACAATCATGTAACCTTGAACTTCTCAAACGTACGCAACTTCAAATATAACACACGCTAACGGATAATAATAATTTGTGTTGGAAGCTAATGCTACAAACTTGGAATGATGTTTGTAGCCGAGTCTGAGGTGAGCTGTGAGGTGTCAAGCTCAATTCCCATGTCGAGCAGACCTTTGTGTGAATTTCTCGGTTGAGGAAACATGAATTGTACTCCATATAGCAAACGCCTCGCCCCGGATATGGGAATTACGTTGGCGAAATGCGGGTACTTTCCTTGTTTTCTATCTGTTAGATAGGTACATGTTTTACGTAGTATAACACCATCGATGAGCCCAATGCTATTTTCTAGATAATATTGAAAGAGTGACGTTTGGGCTAACGTGTTGATCAAGCGTTAAGAGTAAGCAAGAATCCATATAAAATTATGGAAAGTGATCAAAATTACTGAGATAATCATGGGGCCTGACAAATCTTACATGCGTTTACGGCTTTCCACATAGATAATGGAAGTGTAATGCGTGGGATTATTAGCCCTCAGGCAATACCGCTGACTAAACGGAACTTGACAACAAAACTGTTACTTCACGACCATTTTGTGTTAGACAGTGGTACCGCCCCGGCAAGACCGGCTCATTCAAACTATATTCAAGACTGCGTTTATTAAAAGATTGTTCCTTTTGGTCTAGTGGCGGTGATTAAGAGTTGTGATCTGAGAGATACTAGTCGAGCAATCCGCATTATACGAGTTTTAAAATTTAAAAATATATTTAATGATGCTCGGGACTCGAATTTGGGGACCTCGATGAGATACGCTCGTCCTTATAATATGTATATTGAGACGAATATGGATTCGGCAAACTATGATTGTCACTAGTATAGCATCTCAGTCTGTCTCCTCGAGGATACAGGCATGAGTTTGTGCAAATATAAAAAGATTTGAAGATGCTTCAGTTGTAATTATAAAATAACTGGTGCGACCATTGCGTGACGTTATATTATATGCATTCTTGACGTGTCAGTATCCACGCTCAGCGAATAAGACTGATGTGCTTGTACTTCGCACAAGGTCACGGCGCCAGCTAAGGATCCTACTGCCCCCGCTACAAAGAGTGCAGTAACTCGATCCGACTACTTTTCGAGAAAAAGCGGTTCAAAGATTTAGTTTTAATTTTAATCGTATCTCGAAATCTATTTTGGCTACGGATATGAAACATACATCAAAATAATAGTTTTTTTACGCGGAAACCGTATTTATTAATATAATTTGAAAGATCACCGGCATATGAAGCATATAACGCAAAATGTCCTTATGACTAGGAATACTATAAGCGAAAATATTATAAGGTGTAATCATAACTGCAGTAACTGTAACAATTACTGCAGTTATGGTTACAAATTAATAGGTACTGCAGTTATCACTAATGGACGTTAGAATAAATTCCTTATCAAAATTAATAAAAATGCAGAAAGTATTCATAAAATACACTGCTTAGACAACAAAAATATAATTTGAAAGACCACTTTAATAATAAAACGAATGTTTCAATAAATGTGTCTTTAATACTCTGTTTTTATAGAACACAAATCAAAAATAAAGATAAAATCGTCAAAAAAACAACTAAACAAAACACTTCTAAAAAAACAACTGCTATAATACATATTATACTCCTACAGAATTACATATATTATAACATTTGCTTATTCATATTAAAATACTAGCTAATTAAGTACATCACTATAAAAATCACAATCGTATAGTTGAAGAGTAGGTTTCGAAAACCTATAAAAACTAATCAGTCACAGAATTAACTACTGAATAAGTTTGGTAATTCTTATCACACCACCTTTTTAATTATAATCAGTCTTAGAGCGATCATAGAAAATATTAGTTGTCGATATGTATCTATATAAATATTATGGCACTTTCGGTTGACACTAAAATTACAGATTCTTTTTATTTAAAATGAAGTCTACTTAAGCATAATCAGTCTTCATTATTTTCGAAAAGGTCTGTGTGTGAAGAACACGCCGGTAAGTTTGTCCAAAAATCTCTTCTCGTCTTGGGCATCAATGGCACTAATTTGGTTATGATGTCAGTTTTTCTTTCGGTTGTTACACCCCGTGGCTCCAACCTGCATGTAATTTCAGGAAATAATTTTTGTTTTTCAATTTTAATTTGTAAGAAATTGAACAATTTCCATTCGATATTGTCATGACTGGTTTTAAATTTTAAATTAAGTTCGCTCCTTTGAACTCTAACACATATTAAATCTCTTAAATATACACGGTCTTTTTGATTGCGAATCCTGTGCTGAGATGACATGTCTTCGTAGTTATAAAGTAGTTATAAAGTATTCATTATTTTCACAATAGTTTTTTTTGAATTAGCCATCTGTACACAATCTACAAAATCAGTAAAGTCATAAACTTTAGTCTTCTTTTTCATTGATAATTCCACCTGATGGTGAAAATGATCAGCCGACATAAAAGAATGACCCGGTTCAAAATACTTCATTGTGATCGACTCAGCGGCAATGATTTCGCTGTTTACTGTGTTCACTAGGAAACATAGAAACGTCCAATTTTTATTTTGAGCTGCGCAATTGTCAGCCCAAAACACGAAATGTTTAACATCACGGTTATCGACTGGAAAGGCTCTGTATGCTGATATTATGTCCTCGCGACGTCTCCCTGAAATACCTTCGTGCCAAAGCACTGCAAATGGCATATTTTCTGAAGAAGTAGATCCTAATGGCACGAAATTTTCGTTAAAAGTAATTAAACGGGGACAAAATATGGCTGTTTTAAATTGTTCCATCCGCGGAAGCATGATCACTTTTTGTAAATCAACGGAGTAGAAAATGGTTTCTTTATTGGTTGCTTTTTCTACATCTCTTTGGTACTCCTCGCGACTCAGCTTATACTGAAGAGTATGATATACTTGTCGATCGTTGTCGCCGCACTGACACCCCGCTCACCCGCTTGCCCGTTTTGATTCCCCCCACTCCCGAAACGATTAGTAGCGTAAATCCTCTTACAAAATATCGTTACGTTCACATTAAAATTTAATTTTGTGCGCCAAAATTATTAACTGCAGTAATAATAAATAATACAAAAATATGATCACATCAATAAAGTTTTTGGTATATTTATTAACTGCTCTTATGATTAGACGGTTTTTGTATAATATTAAACACAGACTGTATTTGAAGCGTAGTAACTTATGAAGCTGCATCTATGTTTTGGTGGTTCGATCATATTAAATGCAATCTTTCCAAATTAGAAGCACAGTAACTTTAGATAATGCATTTATGATTTGATAGTTCGATCATACTAAATACAATATTTCCAAATTAGAAGCGCAGTAACTATAGATACTGCATTTATGATTTAGTGGTTCGATCAAACTAAATGCAATCTATCCAAATTAAAAGCGCAGTATGTTTAGATACTGCATTTATGATTTGATAGTTCGATCATACTAAATGCAATCTTTCCAAATTAGAAGCGCAGTAATTATAGATACTGCATTTATGATTTGATAGTTCGATCAAACTAAATGCAATCTATCCAAATTAGAAGCGCAGTATCTTTAGATACTGCATTTATGATTTGACGGTTCGATCAGACTAAATGCAATCTCTCCAAATTAGAACCGCAGTTACTTTAGATACTACACTTTTATTAAATATTAAATAGGTAATATTGTAAATGACTTTCAAATTCGGTGCAGTATCTAACATTACTGCACTTATGTTTGGTATACTATGTTTCCAATTTCGAGTTACTGCAGTTATGCTAATTGGAAATCAATGATCCCGCTAAATTCTAAAAAAGATGTCAAACAAGAAGTTGTAGAACTCATTTTGCTGATTCCGAATATGCATCTAACTCAATTTCGACAAAAACATGAGTTACTGCACTTTTCATAACGGGGGCAGCCTACGTGCCGTATCTCGATGTGTTTTAACGATCTCATTTGATATTCACGAGTTGCCGATCTTTGATACACCTTTTAACATAATTGGATTGTTTTTCAAGGTCAACGTAGCATCGTTTTGTTATTCCATCCGTGTTGTTTCGCTGGTCTGGGGTGCTATCATTTATATTTTTTCTTTTGGATTTCCTTCCCAGATTACTGACAAGTGACAGGTATTGCTATATTCTTAATATTGTGTAATATGATCTAAGTCGCATAAACTACATCCCAACACAAACCTTCTGTATCCAAATCATTCTAAACACATTTCTAACGTAACATTATATCTTACGTGACATTTTCTTTGCTCTTTTTTACATTCACATCTCGTCTCTTCGTATTTCCGAGAATAATAGTCGCTGCAATGCATTAGAGATTGCCTAATAAAGCTGCAAGCGTTGGTTCGCCGAGATTTATGCGTCGTGGTTGTCGGTCAAGGTTGTGGAGACCCGCAGTACGCCGCATGTCAGTTGGCACAATACCAGAAATAGTTCTTGTTCATATAACACAACTGTTAGAACTTGGAGCGACAAAATGTGGAATGTCTGTGAACTATTTTTACGCATCCGGACATTAAAAGTTAGAATGGAGAAGGAAAAGTGGCTTGAAAATAACTCGTCAACCACGTGCCGGTGGCGGTTATATTTCGAGGACACTAGGCCGCGTAAAAACTTGACAGCGAACCCGTTTCAAAGTGTACGATGGCGACCGGTCACGATGAATATTCATTCGCTAATTTCGGTGCGCGTTTTGACGTTAACGCGAGAAACTCTACATAAACAGTGAAAGTAAATACTAAAAACGCGAACTATTTCCGTCGATCCGATATATTTAAGCGTGACCTCTCACCGACGTAAACGGATTGTTCGATGGCGCCGCAATTGTGAAATATGGATAGGTTTAACAAATGATTCGAGAACTGCAGGCGGTATTAGAAATGTGGTATTTCAGGGGATAAATATATCAATATTTGGTAGGAAATTCGCTGTAGCCTTAGATAAGAATATAGTAACCTAGTACCTACCTACGAATCGGTTGATTCGATTGGTGTGAACAACTGTCATGTAGAATACGGATGCAAAGTAACAATTGTACTATTGTGTTCCCCTCTCCTTTCCTCTCAACCCGTCCATAAAGGTAACTGTAATTACCATAAGGAGATCCGCTTACTTGTTTGTTAAACATAAAAAAATAACAAATGCCTTCTGGGCCTTGTTGATACGCAACTTAATGGTGTAAGAGCGATTTCTCGTTCGGCACTTATCGTGCCACCGTTTATCAAGATAATTAAATAAAAGCTGTTATCCATTAACATCGTTCGTAGAAAGGTGAGCGCTAAAAGGTTTGGCCACGTACAGTATCTGATGACACCGGGATTAGTTTATTTTCAGTTATCGCTATTGCCATTACAACATGGCGTCAGTAATGTTTTCGCAAATGTTTATTTTATGGACTTGGCAAACGAATTCTTCCAACAAATGTATTTTTGGACGTTTTATCCGTCATGGTCTGTCATTAGCGCAGTGTCAATCAAAAGTTCATGGTCATAGGTTTGTATAGGCTTTCACCCAAACCCTAGCGGCCCTACCCTCGTCAGATAAAAATACATGCTACTTTTGCCCATTACGCTTGAAAGCATCAACGTCACTGGTAATGGATTTCTAATTCATATTTTAATATTTATCGTAATATTTTATCATTTAACAGCAACTATCAGATGAGCGAATATAAATGCGTTTTTTTTAACTAATGCTTTCAGTAATTAACTGAGCTAGAGCATTAACATTGGCTGTTAATTAACAAATCTTTGTATTTTTTAAATCTATACCAGCCTCTCTTGAAGTTGATTCAATAGTGTGTCTATACGTTAATGTGTTTGAGAAATATCCGAATCAAATTTTAACAACTCCTCAGTTTGGCATACAATATTAGAAATTCGTAGTTCACAATTATATGTGCGGTGTTAATAGACAAATAAAGCACGATCAATGTTTTTAAGTAATTGCACCACAAATAAACACAGATATTAGAGACAACACCTACGCACACAATACATAGATTAAAGTAGCAAGCAAAAAGTTGATTGCTTCTCGATTCAATCTAAGCGTAATTGCTGAAACAGACAGTGTGTAGACTGTAGATGTATTTGCAGGCGCCCTGTGTTTACGTTTCAATTTCATTTAACGATCGTCTAGTCTCGACACGATTACATCACACAATTGCAGTATCATCGTTGCTCTTGAACGTAGATTTTTCTTTTTTTCCTTCCGATTTGTTAGAAGCCAGTTCCTTGGCGAAGCTTTGATCTTCATCCAACTTTCGCGCTTAATATATTTTACGCTCATAACATGTGTAATTATTATAATTATAATGTCTAGTTATTAATACATTGTTTGTTGTTGCGTGGTTCTCAAGGATTTTGAAGTTTTTTGGAATCTACCAAACGGCAGTAAGCTATGGTGGTGAACATGGTCTAAACTAACTACTCTCAATCGTAGGCGAGTCTTTATCCAAAATTCGGAGAAGTTAACTAATGGGTTGATGCTATTAATCTCAAGTCCCAATGCGGCATTAGTATCTCATATCGCACGTTTTTGTGCTGGCTACTTGCCCGCTATGCTAGTTAGGTTGTCCGGTCCAATTCAACTCCGGACATTAATATCTGTTGAAGGATTCGATTGGATTTCGTCTTGTGCAAGAGCTACTGGAAAATTAACCAATAGAAGCAAAGATTGCTATTAGTATAATATTAATGTATCAAAACTTTAAACAACATGATAAATACGTTTTATTTAATTTAATATTTATGGTTGTAGGTACATTATTGAAGGATTGCCTGTATTATTTACGGCAGAAATGAGCAAAAATACCTAATACACACTTATTTTTTAAACTGTAGTAAATAGTAAAACCCGACACTTCATTTTTCAGGTCTTTTCTCTTCCATTGTTTCTTTTATGTTGGTTACCGCTTCTTGGTTTTTGTGTCACTGTGACAAATTCTTTTCTATAAACTCATTATTCGGGTTTAATTATCTCGCCTTGTTTTTCACCAGGATTAATGCTAAGTCTTTTATTTTTAAAAGGTTTTCATATTTTTATATGATTCCTGGTAGAGTCCCTCGGAGCTTTGAAGGTTTAAATGATATTGTGCACCAATAACATCATATTCTAGTCAAGTTAGAGAGTTTACTCATGAATTGAAAAGTGACAATCGAATACCCAGTAGCATAATAAAATATTTAGGTTTACCAAAGCATGGAGGTCTAGGTTTTAAACTTTGTTTAAATTAAATACTTGATTTACTAGATATAGGTGTCAGAATTTGTGATGGTATTGCCCAGTGAAAGTTGTAAAGCGCATTAAAGCGCTAACAGTTAATACGTTCAGCCTATCAATATTGGAGGTTATTCAGCACAGTGACTCATGCATCTTGTAATGGATACTTTGTATTTACAACACCCACAGGAAATTGTAAAGGAGGTTATTTAAAAACGGCAACTTAACTGTCTTGCCATATGTCAGTAGTTCACGAGGGTTGCATAATGCTATACAGATAGTGTCTGCTTTTTGTAACTGTTGTTAATGAACCCGTTTACATTGCTGATGTACACAATTACTAAATCATTTAAATAAATACTGCATTTAAACATTTGTTACATGTTTCATGAAAAATATACATAGGTAGGTATATCGTGTTGTTAACAATCACAGTCCCGTCTCTGCCATCCCCATAAAGTTTAAATGGCGTAATTCTTTCAGTACCAAGCATTTTCAGGCACCGAATAAGCCTTTAGAAATTGTATGAGACAATAAAAAAAGATTCCCTCGAAGCATTAACCTACGGGCGAGTTTGACGGCGCTTTCACATTGCGCATTCATGTGTAAGACTGAAATTTGTCGCGTAATCATAAGTTCGAAGGCGTTGCAAACAAGCCTCCCGAGTGAGGATGTTCCATCAAGGCTCACGTAGTTAGTCATCTTCATTGTGGAGGGTCGCCTGCCACCTCTCATTAATGTTTAGGAGCCCCCTCTGCTGTCCTCGGCCGTGTTCTGTCAAAGGATACATTCTTGTTCGTCTTTGCACTGGCGCTCGGCTTGATGAACTTTGGTTTTGTTCTAAGGTAGCATCGTTCGTGGCGTGTGCGTGTGATCTATATATATACGATCAATTGTAGTAGCTTCGGTTTGCGTGATATAAAAGGCTTCATATTTCTGCCACTCTTAAGCGGGATGGTCCGTTTCAAAATTGACTTTAGATAATGCTTGCCCCTTATTTCATTTACATATTGGCAGTAACAGAAGAAGCAATATAGCAGTTGTGAGGGCATTGTTTTGACCTTCTGAAATATTGCGTAAGGCTATTTTGTGTAAAAATATCAAATACCGCAACCAATTTGCGATCTGGTCCGTACTAAAACCATTTTACGACGCAATTTTTTCGGCCAGTCGCTAATAAAGCTGCCACATAAAATAGAATATAAAGATTTATTCATATTGAATTAGTTGCCTCGTAGTTAGCCGCAGCTATTCTTTAATTAATTAATAGGTCGTGACTCTAGCTCCAAGTCAGCAGGTACAGGCACGCTGTTAATTATTCAATACATCAATCTGGCACACGGCTATTAACGTTTGAAGCTCTAACATATTCGGTTGCCGCACTTGGGTTGCGCAATAAACGTGGACTTAAACATTGATATTGTTTCGTGAAATAAAATTGATGCTATTGTAGACCAGTAAACGCATTTATATCGACCGCATAGAGCTCATCTCTCGTTTATCAAGATTCTGATTGCGATAAAGTGTATTCACCGTCAGCTGTATTGAAGCCATTTTGCCGTGCTAGAGAAAAGAAAACATAATATTTGAAATTCCTAATAGCCAATTATCGAGTTTCGACGGTGAAGCGTCATGGACAAATTCAAACAATAGCGGATTCTGAACTCTTCGGGCTGACATTTATGTTCCCCACTTCATAATAGGAGAAATGATGAAAAAAGGTTATTTTCATTACATTATATTATATTTTATATTTGTATAAATACTAACGGCCATATTCATAGACAGTAACAAAACTTATTTTAGTTATCGAATGTTTGTCCGTTTCGAACGACTTTTGAATTCAGTTTGAGCGAAGAAGACAAAATATTCGATAACTAAAATAGATTTTAAAACCATCTGAGGCCGTAAGGCGTTTATTGTAAAATGCATATTGTAAATTATAATTTCTTTGTCTATGGTAATCGGCTTAGACACATGCATGCGGCTTCCTTCGTGCAATAATTTAAATATGATCTTGTTATTTCACAGAACGTTCTCCGATGCTAAGCGGGGTATATAGATTTATAGATTGTAGTGTGTGTATAATGGCTTTTAGGTTCAATGCAAGGTGAACGGACAATACAAATACAAATTAATAACACAATAAGTGCTGGAAGTCTTAATCGAAATAAAGTCGAGAATTATATTTATTTTGCAATGACATGATTAGATGTATTAAAACTAATACTGTCCAACTGAATGACAACAAAATATTTTAGATTCTTTTTGAAATAATTCTTCAACATTCATCTTTTTATTTATTAAGTACATGACCTTGTGAGGTAAACAATCATTTAACTAAGTATATTAATTATAACATTGTAAATCAAAACCAATCCGGTATTACAATTGTTGAATAACAGCAACTATCTATAAAACATTCATTTCTCTTTGCCAGAACGATATGGTCTAAGTTGTTGTAATTGATTGTTTTGATAGTATGAACTTGAAGATTAATTAGCTGACAATGAAATGAACACTCAAGATAAAGACAGACCGGTTATAATATTATCATAATACTCATAATAATTATTTGATAACATTTTAATCTTTAAATAAGAACATATTATATACGTTCAAAAAGAAAATTTAATCAATCATAAAATATTTAAAAATCATCATGAAAATTATTCAAACACACCTACCACTTTCCAGAATGTCATAATTTCTCATGCTAACCCCGTAATATAAAAGCACGCGACAATCCCATGTTAGTAATAAAAGAGTGCATTCCGACATGCGACATAGATCCAACAGATTTCTTGAATCTTTTTTATTGCCCACTTGCCATCAACATTCTTTATACTTTGACTTATATGGAAGCAATCGCACGTGTTCTTTAGTGTATCGTAAACATCCTGTAAATATTTTTCAAATGATACGCAGTCAACATTTGCGCGGCAAAATCCCAAGCTGATATTTTATCGGAACATCTACGAATCATACTTATTGAATTGTTAGTATAAATGAAAAACCAGCGTTGATGCCCGTAGGTACAGACTTTTATACAATTTCCGTAGCGTCGAATTTTGTGCCTTCTGCTACCTCAAGAATTGAAAGAAACGCGAAAGGAAAGCTGTCACTTCATATAGGTTTCCTTTGATAAAGTGGTATGACTCTCTTACAGTTGTAAGATATACCAATAGTTGGATATTGTCTACACAATTAAATACAGCAATATGACATTGATGAATATGAATTAAAGTCAAATTATTTTATTACCAACAATGGAAAGACCGTAAAAAAAAGGTGACACAATACTGATTATTTCTGTAATCTTATCGCCATCGGTTAAGATTATTATGAACTGAAGATAAACCAGTAACACTTTCCTATTTATTTCATTAACCTCATTAAATCCGGCCATCATAATTGGCCGATTTCACTGCAGTCGTAAATAATAAATTATACCTCCCGAGAATAAACAAATCAGTATGTTTGCCTCGCATGTGTTTTTAATGAAAACTCATTAAAAACCTCGAAGCTGATGTCCAAATTTGTGTAGTTAATTCGTTTTAACGAGCGCCTAAATGCAAGTGGAGTGTGCCTGCAGCGGCGCTTAACGAGTCTCTTCCTATCTCTACCTCCCTCATACTTGTAATTGTTAAATCTATTGACGTGTCAACCTTTAGTGAAGGTTGTTTTTTGTAACACGATAAATATAACTTTGCGGTTCTAAAATTAACCCAATTAATCAATAAACTGATAGTGGCTGATGGTTCCTGAAAGAGGTAATGTCTGGGAGAATTCCAGTCGTAAAATTATAGCTCAGATATGTAATTAAATCGGATTGTGTAAGCAATCGTTCAGAATCCATTAATAGATGTAAAAAATTGTGTGGTGGTCAGTCTAATGTCTGACATTTTGCTGAATGTACGCCTTTGATTGCATTGTAATTAGTACCGTATTGAAATGGCAGCAGTCAGTACCGACTACTAATAGTCCTCTCCTAGTCATAGGACTTTAATTTTGCCAGAACTGTGTCAACCTTCCACCTAATTTCAAATCCAAGTTGCACTAGCCTAGTGAAATCACATATTATGTTCTGCCAACTAAGTTAGTTGGCCATTAATGTGATTACTTCATATACATAAGTCTGCTCCAGTCGATTGCTGATGGCAATTTATTATTATATCGCAATAATTCATTCATTCATTCATTCATTCATTATTATTTTTCTGCTTCCAAAAATACTTTATGAACAAGCATTTAAAAAGGCATTTAATTCGATGTTTTTTTATTCCTTCAAGTGCTATACTAGGAAATAAACGTAGAACTTCCTTGTGAAATGTAGAAAACAAGTAAGTGATGCCAAATTATAATTTTCTTTTTCACGCACAACCTTCGATCATACTTAATCGAAGCGCACAACCTTATTTTTCATATTTTTTGCTTTTAAATAGGTCATTTATTTCATTAGAACTCAACATGTCTTTTAAAAAATTACATCGTTATTTGTATCCTATCATTTCTTTTCTTAAGAGTGTAATAATTCGAAGGAAAAAAGCAGCTCTTGGCCATTACTGCTCAAGATGATCCTTTTGGACCGGTTTCCAGCTATTTACAATATTTATTAAAACTAAGGTAGATATCGAATGCTGGACTTAAGAATAAGTGTGCTTGTCCTTCATAAACAATGAGATAAACTTTATTACGTCTATTGTATGGTATTTATTTAAATTATTGCGGAATGAACACTTAAGCGACATAATTTCCTCCACCAATGTTAATAAAGATATTGATACAAATATTAATAAAGATATTGATGCGATCAAAGGAATGTGAATAGCATTGCAAAATATAGCATTTCGTTATCTTTGTCACCAATATAAACATCCATAAAAAGGTATATCGTATTTTAATTAAGTAGTAGGTACTTAGTAAGACAAAATATCATGTTATTTTGTCTTTTCACATATTTTTTGCGTTGAAATAAAAAATAATGAAAATGCAAAATCGGTAACTCTTGCCAGATTAACTTAGATGGACAAAGCTCTCTCAATCCCGACCGTTCAGATGCATATTACGAGTCAATATCATCAAGTGATTACTCTCCAACAATACATAGCTAATTAAAATGTCGAGTAAACACTTCTAACAATAAGGAAAACATGTTACATTTAATTAATTAATTAAAATAGCATAAAGCAGTTACACTTTATAACATTGTGGTAGCTAGATCTGCGGTCGGCCCGAGGCGATCAAACCGCACGGTACGAGCACGCTCTGTGTCAACGAACCTATCAACAGGTTTACATAGATAGCTTGCATTTGATAAACAATATTCTAGACGTTAAAACTTTAATGTCTCGCATCCTGTACGGTTTGATGATTCCTTTATTTGTGATTGCTCTGTGATAAGATACGCGTCACGCGGACACTTCTGTGGACTGAATGAGTACGTGTGTTTGTGTATATGATTTAGTGCCCTAATTATAAATATTTTCAAATATTGGATAATTCATACAAAAAACAGTATGTGCTAGTTAATGTGCTCGATCATTTATGCTGTACTGATGGACATATTGATCAAAATGTTCCTTTTGTATGTTATTTAAAGTCATCTACTATACCTCGGATTATTATAATTTTTACGTGACAGTTTTTTTCTACCACACGTAATTATCATTCAATATTTACGCATGAAAGGATGCTATTAAAATTTGTCATAAACTGGAGACCTTTAATTTATGAAATGATGTTCGTCGACGTTATTTTTATGGTTTCTCTGTCTGTGCCTTACTTTTAGGCTAGGATTATGGGGCACGAGCCATTACTTAATATTTATTATCCTGACGCCTTAAGTTAAATCACCCCAACCGATTCCGAGTCATTTTCATGGCTGCCATCAGTGGTGTCGTAAAAGGACATATTTCAAACAAAATATAATTCCCCCTTATTGTTACGGCATCGAATTTCATACAAAAAGTGTGAAGCATTTTTATGGTATCAAATATTGACTGGTGTTTCCTTTGTTTCAGATTTATCAAAAAATCGGTTCAGTGAAGTGCCAGAGGAAGTGACTAGATATATTTATTTAGAAAAGTTATTACTATCACAGAACATAATACGATGCGTTCCGGATGCTGTCGGAGGTCTTCAGTCACTCACATATTTGGACCTGAGGTAATTACTTAGTTTTCGTAATATTTTAATATGTGTACTTTGTATGTGTTCAATAGTCGATAGGTGTGCTGAAAGTTATTCTCAATTTCAGTTATGTTACACAAATGTACCTATATTGGAAGAAGCATTTAAAAAACTAATCTTAATCATTTTAAGACATGCCATATTTAAATTAATATTATAGTTTTAAAAAATCGAGTTATGTGCGTGGTGGCCTGTTGGTAACGGATCAGACGAGACTGCCAACATGTTCACGGTGGTCGCGGGTTCAAATCCCAGGGCACACCTCTGACTTTTCGGAGTTATGTGTACACATAGTCAATCACCACGCACTATTACGGTGAAGGAAAAATCGTGAGGAAACCTGCATACTGTGGCGATTTTAAAGAATTTCTACGGTATGTAAAGTCCGCCAACCCGCACTAGGCCAGCGTGGTGGACTATATGGCCTAAACCCTTTCAATCGTACTTTCGATGGTAGAGGCCCGTAACCTGCAGTGGGACGTGTATGGGTAGATACAGAAGAAATCGGAAACCTTATTTTGTGTGAGTACATGGTGATAAAAAAGAATATATTTTTGGGATTGTTGATATTTCTTTTGCTCTGGGCATCAACATTTGCAAAAACGAATTTATCCATGTGAGAACGATCGGATTAAGATAGTCTAATTTGCGAAACATCTTTCAATATTGGCTCTATCTCTACCATCATCTACTTCATTATATCTGCGTTGTAGTTGTCTGAACTCGGTATCTCGTCAACGATTAGTCTCGTCAATGGGTAGCAGACTTTTTTGCTTGCTACCACGCGTTAATGTTATTTTTAGTTTTCACTCATCTGCTTAGAATAAAACCTATTTAGGTGTATCGGTTTTATGGTTCACAAAAAGTAACTTTGTATCGAAACAGTAAACGCTTACAGAATATTAAGTAAAGTAGCGCCATCTATTTACAGTTGGATTGAATTAATAAATCAGCTGTCATATTGCCCGCACACAATATGATTAAACTGCAGAAATCCACCAAATATAATAATGAATAGTACATGATTAGTACATGATTAGTACATGATATGATTACTTAGTTTTCGTGCTTCACTTTTAGACAACTTGACGCAAAGTAACGGAATAAGAATTTTGACACGAACTCAATTTCAATGAATAGGCTATGAAGAGAAATGTGCTAATTTTAATATTGGTATGTTCCATTGTTTTCATCTCAAACAATATATAATGCACAGTGATAAACACATTCTTTTAACAAATTTTATTTTAGCCCAGCGATAATAATATTCGTTTTATCTCCATTAAACGATTGTGAATATTCTTTTAACCAAATCCTAATAGTGGGCTTTCAATCCTCCTATTAGTTTTTACCTTCATCATCGTCTGTAAAATAAGTAATTAAGAAGCATCAGCATGTAGATTGTAGACGAATGGCTCGCTAAATTTTACTATTCTGACAAATATTCTCAACATGTCCCTGCTCACATACATATTATAAACACTTAGACAGTTTATGGATTTTTCTAAAGATCACTTCTAGTATTATTCTTTTTTCACTTTTTACAAACATAATAGATAAACGGATGCGATTTTATTAAAACTACGTATATGGTGTTTATTACCTTAAATAATAACAGTATAATGTACTTGGTCTTTAACCTACATAATTTAAAGCAAATAAGAATAAGAAGCAAGTCCTAACGCGGCTAAATACAGTAAGGGCAGCACGGGCGCCGAGACTAATATTATAAATGCAAAAGCAATCCAGTTTGTTAGGTTCTCACGCCTAATCTGCAAAGCTGGTCGCAATAAAATATGTATAGATATAATTGTAGATGTTAAGCAAAACATAGGCTTCGTTTTTAGGATCCCTTGGTCAAAAGGGAACCCTTTGCATTTTACCGTTTCGTTTCTGTCCGCGGCTTAGCTCAACAGACTCTTAGTACTAGAAAGGTGTAATAGGTATAGCACTGGTGTACTATTAATCACATCGAGAAAATGGTAAAATATAATCTTATCTAATAGTTTCTGAAATTGTTTCACTTGACGCTTACATATTGTATTATATCATTGTTAGCATATTACTCAGTTAATGTTTTACATGCTATTTCATATTGGTATAATAATAAATAATAACATAATTACGTCCATATAATGATATCGTATGGTCTTATTCATGAGTCGAAATAAAGCGCAATGATCGATTACTTTGATTATTGATATCTTTATCGGCTAGCAGTCGAAATATTTGATCACATATCACGAGATACAGAATAAATATTATATTGTACCGATGTATAATTGGCATATTTACTAAAATCGTGTTATGTACATAAAAATGCAAATATTACACAATATCAAAGCGTTATCACGGCTGTTAACTTAGTTACACCTGATATAATTATTTGCTTTTTACATAACTTTCCTTGCTTGGGCCATTTTAGGGCACATAAATTATTCCTTTTTCAGATTTACAGGCGATGAATGCATCAGCTAAGCAGTAATTACCTCGCCAATAATTTTCAGATTCGATCTTGGTACAGATTTATGTATATTTTGTGTGTTTTTGTAAAACACATCATTGTAGACATTATTATCTTCACTCCAAAAGATAATGTAATATTTTTTATATTTTAAAAACATGGTGAAAATGAACTTAACATTGTGGTAAAGGGGTAGGTAAAATATTTTAGGTCGACGCAAAGATCATTAGGCGGGGTGAATGAGCAGCTATGTCTTGGCCACGTAGTTTAGTGATCTACAATTTCAATTACAGCACTATATTAAAAAAGAATATTATAACCCCCTTATTAAACAGACCTCATCAATTTAGGACATGAATAAAATTCATTTTGTTATAATAATAAGCTCTTGTAATTGGAATGTTCTAATATTAATAGTCTTTATATAATATTTTTATACCTATGAAGTAACTACGGTAAACATAACAATTAACTAGAATAATATGTAACTTTAGTAAAATTATCACAAAACTTAAATAATCTTGTGCTCCTTCGCTGTTGCATAATTAGCGTTTCTTAAAACTTGCATCAATTCCATTTTGACATTGAGGCGAAAGTCTTCAGGCACTGTTTTTAGATGAGGTAACAGAGATAAGAGGAATAGTCTGTCGGGATCGTCGTCATTTTTGCTCTGCGCATCGACATTCGCAAACACGAACTCATCTGTGTGGGAACGATTGGATTTAGGAATCTTCATTTGCGGAATGTCTATTTCAATACCCTCATTCGACTCATCTCGACCATCATCCATAGTGTCTACATCTGCGTTGTCGTCGTCTGAACTTTGTTCCTCGTCTTTAACAAGTTTTAATTTCTTTTTAGAACGCCATGCTCTTTTCTTTCTTGGATCATCGTCGGACTCTGAGGAACCGCCGTCGTCTAATTCCTCTTTTCTCGGTACGTCCTGATCTTTTAACAGAAATTGTAATTGTTTGGCATAAAGGTACGGCCGCCTTGTCTTATTCGGCCGTAATAAATATTTTTGAAAGCAATCTCGGATACTTTTCCATTTCTTTTGTAACTGGATTTCTGTAACAAAAATAAATACATGATTGAATATACCACAAAGGTGATTTAAATTGTACCAAAATCGATGATTACATATAAAAGGGATTTACGGTATATTTTTAGTCGTCAATATATTAATTTAATAGTCATTGAAGATGCATTGAATATTGTAATCTAATTAGCCGCTGTGCGAAAATGCCGACGATTAGGTGAATTACTATCGCCGGCCTTCCCTTCGGATCTCTCAATTTAGCCACCTTTGCTCCTTAGGATAGGCAACTTTTCTGTCTGTTACCACGTGTCACAGTTATTCAATTGTACTTTTTTTCAACAGCTGGACTAAATTCTATTTGGTGAACATCGGTTTTTATGGTATAGAAAATAACCTTGTGATAAACACAGTAAACTCATACAGGTTATGAAGTAAAGTGGCGCCATCTTTTCACAGTTCAACGCAATGAATAGATCAGCTGTTTCATTACTCGCCCATACCAGTTAATAAAAACGGCTAAAACCCGCCAAATAATAAAGTATGGTTAACAAGAATATACTAATGTGATTACCGAGTTCCCGTACTTCGCTCTTGGTCAACTTGATGTTTGGTTGCATCAACTGTGTGACAACTTCGTTCCACAGATGAAACCTCATGTTTTTTGTACGATAGTCTGGGTGATC
Source organism: Deilephila porcellus (assembly GCA_905220455.2). Classification (NCBI taxonomy): domain Eukaryota; kingdom Metazoa; phylum Arthropoda; class Insecta; order Lepidoptera; family Sphingidae; genus Deilephila; species Deilephila porcellus. The sequence continues at coordinate 12,552,116 of LR999974.1, forward strand.
GAAGTCCCATATTCCCGGTCTTTTCTTCACCTCTTCTATAAGTCTGTCTGGATCGTATTCGAACTGCATCACCGGGATAGCAATGGTGGAAAGCGATGTTCGCCTCGCAGCGTTCGTAGTTCGTACACACGAGCGGGCGGGTGCCGGCTAACTGACGCGCAGCGGGGGAACGCGGCGTTTCGCTTCAAAATGGCCGCTCGTACTCGTGTGCCCACGTCTATCACAGCGTAGCACCGGACATAAAAAGTAATTAATTTTAAACAATACAATACAAATTAAGATTTACATTTCAAATGTGCATAAATTGTGAATGTGGTATATAAAGTAATAAAGTAACAAAGTAATATTTATTATTTGAATATTGCGTTTCAGTATATTGATGATGATATTTTAAGCACCGTTCTAATAGTTTTATTACTCATAATTAAATTAACTTATTTATAAATACCACGAATACTTTAAAATTAATATTCATATAAATTACAATGAAATATTAAAAATAGGTATATCATTATTGTGTATTACAAAATATTAGGGTCGCATGATTTGTTTTTTTAAAATGTTTACCGGTTAGGTGCACAGACGATCTGAGAAAAAGCCCGCTCGAGTACGATGGCCGTTTCCTTCAGAGCACTTTGAAAATCTTTGGCGATATGTACAAATATATTTTATAAATAAATAATGCGAAGGGTCTCATAGGAACACTGAGCGTTTGGTTCATGTAGTCGAGCGTGCGTATCTATCGAGCGGCGCGGCGCGCGGTGGCACGGCCCCCGTCGCCCGACGCGACTCGGAGCGGTGCGAGGGGCACACACGGCGCGCGTAAAGTCGCGACCGCTAACCACAGCGCGCCGCGCCCGCCCGCTCACTGCACTCGTGTAGTCGTATCATACCTTCTAATCTTTATGCACACCTAGTACAATATTCGTCGGTGATTCACCTTGAAGCATTTAATTTGATTGAAAGCTGTCATAACCACTACATTATTTAAATTTGGAACGCTGTACAGTTGCGTTTTTAATTCTTTTTCGAAATAATTTAAGGTTTATTTCGCAATTGATGTCTATGGTATAGCGTTTTGTTGCTATAAGACCGTGTGAATTAATATTTCAATGCATCGCTGCTTTAACTATTTCAAAGAAATCACAACTATTTACTATTATCCTCTTAAACTGTCTTTCAATGTCTTTAAATTACTTGTAGTATTTGCAATATGGCTTCAGTTGGCCGACGCCAAATTGCAAAGTGACTCAAGTTTTCTTGTAATAAAAGCTGTCCACCTTATAATGCAGTTTTTCTTGCCATCATCTCAAAACTACCGAAGGTTGAATAGTCCCTTAGTTTTCTTATTTTGTGCAGCGTCGCTAAAATACAGTCCAGCGTTTATAGACATTTATTTATGGGTGACGTTGATCATTTTACCCTCAGATACCTAAATACACAGGAGACCACCTGTGTCATAAAAATAACAAAAAAGCGATTTATTAATCTTTCTGAAAGTTGCACTTCTATTCTACTCATGATTGACACTGACGAACATTCTGTGTAGGAATGTTGTTTGAGCTAACTCCATATTAATACAGTATTGTTAAATAAGCACATGTGCCAGTTTTGCTCCCCGCTTTGGCACACATTGGCCACACGATTGGATCAGCTTTCGTATACACTTTTAGTCTCGGGATTATTCGATTTGAGTTATATTGAATTGGCAAGCTTCGTGGCGCCTCGTTTTCAAGCTTAGCATTGCTATTTTGTCTTATTTGGATTAAAATCAGAATTGAGCGTATGTGTTTTATTTCATGCACTCCTTAGTATATTTTATTATAAACAGTAAGACACAGAGTAGTCTAGGCTAGTACTGCAACAGTGCAGACAGTGATATGTAGGGAAATACTGAATAAAAACTGCGCGATCCGCTCGTAAATAAGCCGCTGTTATCAAAACTTATAGATTACTTATCATATGATCTTACCTACATGCCATCATTTGCAAACTATTTAGCGTAATGAGGAACGAAAATTTAAATTAAACATTTTTGAATAACACCTTCACCCAAATCTCAAAAAATATATTTATTTTAACAAACCTTCCACTCTATCAGCTGTAAATGTACATTTAAAACATTTGAAGCATTTTTATTGCTTGGCTATACACGGCGTTCTACTAACAGAAATGGGCAATGGCGGCCTGTGCATTTTGGATGTGAATTCTCGCTTTGAACTCTCGTGACACGTTTCATTACAAGTTATTTTAATCTCTTAGAAGTCGCCGGCGCGGTGGCGTTCGTGTGATTGTTTAATTTAAGTAGCATATAATGAGTGCGATCCCTTTGAGTCTTCTTGATGAGATTATTTATCTTATGAAGATACTTCGTTACGTTTGTAAGGGATGACGGACAGTGATGTGTTTGATTTCTTGGTTTGGGTTAACGCTTTTATCAAAGCCTGTAGTTGAAGTTTAGATTGCTCTTGTGTCAATTATTTACTCTTATTAAAAACAATGAGTCGTTGGTTTCAAAAATGTTTATTTCTTTTGAAAAATGTACACTTTCCTGTATAAAATGCAGCATAGTTATACTTTCATTGCAAAACGTAAGAGCAAACTGTTTTAAATTTTCTACAATTTTATCCATACCATTGTATGATTCTATCTGAGATTATGTTATTACATGTTTACATGCATTACATTTCTTGGTTGAATTTTTTATGTGCAATTTCATTAATGGTATATCGAGTATTGAGCGCTCTTACTCGCTAGTCGGAATAAAACCCTAATCATTACTTTGGTCGTTCTCATCTCTATTGGCTTAACATAAAACTACTATCGAATCGTTAATAATGAATTGGTGTATATAACAATCATGAGGAAATAGATAAAATGCGAACATTACATCACACTATTATCGCACCTGTGAAAATAGTCTATAATGCAGTTACCAGTTATTAAGTTACACCTGAGTACACATTTTTCTACGTACTTTTTCTCGCTTGGACCAATTGGGGCCACTTTAATTATGCCTTTTCCGGATTGACTGCCGATGGATGCGTTGGCGAAGCAATTATTGCCTTTGCACCTATAGTTTGCGGGTTCGATGTCTGTAAGGATTAATAAGCAAAATTTAATATTAAAAAGTGTTATTTTTATTAATTATGATAATTTTTGTTTGAAATCAGTTTGTATCATTTATGGTCGGATATCCATAAAAGTGATTTTGTGTGCAGGCGCTAACTTAATTACTCTATTATTTATTAGTAACATTTATCTATTATTTACTCTTGGTAGTTTTTAATGCTTCGAGTAATTAAGCTTCGTCCTCGTGGAAGTCACTGTTGCACAGAGTTATACGTAAAATCAGGTCACTACCTATCCTACGCTGGTGTGCTGTTTTCAGCCTAGTTTAACACGCGCAGCAATTGACACATTTCGCTATATAACTCGACATCCTGGTCTCGGATGTAGAGCAAAATAAGCTTAAAATATATCCGTAAATTCGTTTAGGGCTTTAATTTTGATTGCCCTATTCCGGTGATCATTAGATACGAATAAGGGTAAACAAACAACACAAACAAGCACGCTACCAACTTAAATTAATTCTACCATACTTACACTTTCCACTTTGTCGTCGCGTTCCTTTCATAGCCATTGTTTACAGTTACCTCATATTTTTTTCTTACAACACGGGGCCCATATGCTACAATGCGGAACAATGTAGATGCTGCATTCAAAGGGACCTTTCAAATTGAACTTTATGTAATGGTAATAAGGGCGCGGGTAAAAACTTTTTAGGTCGACGCAAAGATCAGTAGGCGGGGTGAATGGCCGGAGATGTCACGGCCGCGTAGTTTACACTGTTACAGTCGATTGCTAATTAGTGGTGCAGATCGGTTACGTCATTGTCTCTATTGCTGAACCGTGCTGAGATGTAACCGATAGTGCTCTATAACGGATTAGCTACTATTATGGAATGTATATTATTATTAGATAATAAGATGCAATAAAATGCATTTAATTTTTTATGCGATAGAATAAAACTAGTACTGTTGTTAGGAACTTATTTTATCACTGAATTATTATTATATTATGGCTTTCAATTTGAACCAGTATTTAATTTTATTTGACATTTAAGTTTCTTCATCTACTTTATAATGTGGTATTGCAATATTAAATTACTTGACTTTTCTCTGACTTTTCTCCACACTGTAACTATATTACTGCTACCAAATAAACTGCGCTACAAATGGAGCATACTTGAATCACATGGTTAGGTGATAAGTACCAAACAAAGAGCCGTTATGTAGTCAAGCAGGCGCGACTTACCCTAATGATGTGCACGCACGTACTTACGTAGCACGTGCTGCGCTTGCGACGAGACATCGCTTTGAAACGTGTTGACTAGCCGTGGTTAATGGAACTGCTGTAATGTGACGAGCGATTGACGCAGCGGTTATTATAAGTGCTATAGTAAGGTTCGACCATCTGTGGATTAGTATGTTTAACGATTTTAAATTGGATTTATTAAACGCGCTCGCGATTCGCAAGTAATTTTAGTATGGGTTCTTTTAGAAATATGTCACACAATTGACACAGTATAAACGAGATTCATAAGCATAATTATTACTGAGAATATTTTGATAATATAATCAAAATATAAATAATATAATCAAATCAATACAAATACACATGTGCATACAGGAAACATGCAACGCGCCAATGTAATCTTGTGTTCACTTTCCGGTGCTAACTTGTACCGGAAAGTTTTTCATTTTGCCCAGCCTATATTACGTATCTGAGTTATCTTAGATATAGTCGCTATCCCGGAGAAAATGCCGGAAGTCCCCATAAGATAAGGATTTCTTAACATCCTTCTAAGGGGGAGCGAGAAGCTTCGCTAAAATTTGAAGTAATCAAATGGCCCACGGTTTATTAAATGATATGAGGCAGTCTTACACGGTGATCCGTTATTGTATTTTTTGGTTTTCGAGTTGCAACTTAACCTAGTATAAAAAGAATACAATGTACTTATATTTTTTCATAGGAAACCTAATAATGTTTTATTGATTAAAAGCTTTAATGATCAATCGCATTCTATGAATTTTCTAAGATGTGTTGATCAGGTTATCAAATATTGTTTTAAAATAACTTTCACCTCTGTTGGCATCACAAGTATTATAGCAGACGCCGAGTCCTGTGTAACAACTCGCAAGACAGATTATTAACAAAGAGCAAGCACCATAACATAACAAAGCATTCTATTCTCTCAAGTATCGTAAAGTGGGGAGTGTTTTTATACTTTACTGCCAGCCATCAACATGTTTTTATGATTTAATTACCACTTTTACTTTCATAATGCGCTGATGTTACGTTTTATATAAATAATTGCGACTATTAAAATAATTTTATATCTTTACTTATTTTAATAATGTTCACTGTTGCGTCTTCATAATTTTGATGTTTTAAATATTCATAACAGTTTCTTTTAGTTTGTTTATTCCTGTATCATAAATAATCCATAGAAAAACACATGGCAATTTCATATATAATTAAATATGATGCATCTAATTCTAAAACATAATAAGCGTAACATTTCTAGAAAGCCAAGAACAATATTCCAATATACAACTCAGTAGAAAACATTAGTGTCAGCTTTCATATCAAAATTGGTAATGGTCAAAACACAGTGATGAAAGCGTCGCGCTGAGTACCCGGCAGGCGGTAATTCACGCATTGTTATTGCTATTCATTGTGCGCGTGCGCAGCGTAACGGCGATCAACTCGTGTGCACGCGTGACACAGTTGATGGGATGTAAAGATGGGCGGTGGAAACTCAACGCTAGTGTTCAACGTTTAGACAGGGTCACATTTGCATTGTGATTTAAAAAGGGTTCTATAAATTCGTATTAAATGCAATGAAATTGTCGTTACACTCCATGATTTAAAAAAGAAACAGATAATGTAATCGGCTTGAATATTCGGGTAGGAGGATTTTATGCATAGTTACTCAAATTTTCGATCAATATTGTTAATTCGAATCATTCAGTCTATTTATGGTTTCGTCAGTTCTATGGAAAAAAGTTACAGAACCAAGAATGACAGAGGGTTTCGAAAACGAGCCCGGTTCACAGCACAATAGTGAAATTGTGCAACATGAATGGACAGATCCGAAACCTGTTCCTTTATCGCGGTTCTGGTTTAGTGAGCAATCATTGCCAATCGACACTGAAGAACTCTGATTTATGCTGCGTTACCCCATCGTTCATTCAACACGTGTGACGATGTTATTATCTCGAACAAAACTGGATTTGGTAATCATCGATAGGGTTCAAGTATAATTTATGTTTTTTTTTTAATGCATAATGTAATGTGTTCAGAAATTAATTAGCCATGTATACTAGAGCTTTAGGGATATGTTTGAACGTGAAAAATCTTACTCGTATTATGGTGTGAGTGATCTAGATTCTAGACTGCCTCTGTGGCGTAGTTGTACTACGGTACGGTCGGGTAAAGTGATATTGGATTTTTCTATTCATTATCACCCCGGAGTCAGGAATATGTGTCCGATATGGCAATAGGCGCGCCTCCTATCAACGTGTGACTCCTAGTGGGACGGAACACATGAGGCAAAAAGTGGGTGTCCCTCAGTGTACCTCTGCCTATCCCTTCGAGGAAAAAGGCGTGATTTTATGTATGTACAATATACATGTATGATCTAATCCGAATCATTAATAATTTATAGTGTTTACTTGTTTCTTTTGTTTAATTATTGTATACGATTTTTTTTAAATAGATTTTATACCCAGGTTGTTTCTTAATTTCATGTGGTATCGAAAACCGAAAATTAAAATGTATCAGTAATGATAAAGCTACATCTTGCATGCAATGTTTTACTCGTCCTACGTCAATTAAATCATTTTAATTAAGATCTTTGTTGATCCGTCACGTACTACCTGAACATGCAAACAATAAAGAATAGGATTCATAAATAACATCATAAAAGTGTGACAGCCATACGACCACAGTCGGGTGTCCATTATTTAACCAACACATATTGTATGTAAATAGATCGGTATAGACGTAGCGGAGCACCTTAACGTCTCATAATGGAAACCAGGAAGACACATTTGAAATGCAGACATAGCCGCTCCGCTTTGATACGAGCTATTAAAACGAGCTATGGTCTACTGAAATTGCCCTGGAATAGTAGGTGCGCCGTGCGGACTGCAATAATGTTCCCTGTGATTTCAAATGTTATTGCCGAGGCATATTTGCTGAAATACATTTGTGTTACTCTAACTATACTGCAATGTTAAGATATGTATGTTCTTCAATATTATAACAGCATATTAACGTGCTTTAAATTTTCATTGACAGAATTGCTGTTCCATTACATTATGTACATCGCATCTCATAACTCTCCGTCTGGCAAATGAAATTATCTATTATTACACATAAAAGAATAACATTAAACATTGGTTATTCAGTGGCACGTTGCAATTTTCTTTCACCCCAGTGCGGCGGCAATCGATATAATGTCGACCTTGGATCCCCGAAGCGGAACGCACTAATCATTCTCACTGCACCACTGAGCTGGGGGAGAAAAGGGGCTCGCGTTATATGTAATTTAGGTGAATAAATAATACTTCGTTTTTATAGGAGGTGCAAGGACGATTAAGGTCGGTTTAGAAATTCGTGTAAAATATTGATACTTTATTGTGACAATACATGTCTATGTAGTTTTGAGTTGAACTAAAGAACACACGTTGGACGTTAGTCTTATTACAAGTTCCTTGCCAGATATTTTCTAACATAAAAATCATTCGCTCGGTTGCTAAAATCGCATAAATTACGTCACCTTCCTTCGCTACTCTATTCCCTTTGATATTTTTCCACGTGAAAATCTCACTTTAATATCAAACGAAGTGTTATTTGCACATTTACACGCCACCGCTGTCATATTTTCCGAGCCGGCGACACCGCCGACCTCTCGTACCCTCGTGTAGGGAGCGTGTGACCCTCGACGGCAATAAACGGACCTCGTAGGCCAATGTTATCGTTGTGTCTACTAATTTGGCGTGGGTTTATTTGGCTACAACGCTGAGGATACACTACGTCTCAATACGTCTCGTGTGTGCCCTGTAAATGTTTGGACAGGATGGCAGCGTGTTTGAAAGGAAATTGAATGTTGCGATAAAATATGTAAAGTGCCGTCTTATTCGGCTGTGATATTACAGTTGACATTGCTTTTGCTGGAATATGAATTTGGGAGTAGTTCGTAACTTCTTATGGTAGAATTTCATTGTTAAACATTTTCTAAGACATAAATGCTAAGAAAGTTCCAACAAAAAAGAGATATTTCTTAACTGAAATATGGACAATAAATTATTTGATCGTAATTCAAGTCGAACAGAAAGTTAGGTTGTAAAAAATGCATCAATCAATGAATCATTTATTTAAACTACCGAAATAACGATAAATCTTTCACCGGGCGACAGAATGAGTGAAAATGCAAAATGATATGAATATGTTTTAAGATATATCAATGAATAAATACTGTGCTAGTGATACCACAGAATACTAAGGAATGCTCGCAATTTGCACCTTTTTCTTTGTCCGTCGTAAACATTTATGATGTTGATGTTCTCATTTACTTTATTTAATTGTGTCAAAACAATGATTTCCATGTGATACGGTCTTTAAATAAGATAAATATTAAGAAAAAGCAACCTTAAACGAAACATTTGATAGGTATATGCTTTATTCATGCATATTTTTCAGTCTCTACAACTTCTAGAATTATTAAAGTAAAGAAGCTGAAAATTCAGATGTTTTTTATGTGTTTTAATATATCATTGCGGTTTATGGTATGATATATACAAGCCATAATCTCAATGCTGTTTATGCAAAAACTTTGCGAACTCGTCTATTATCTGTACGAAATTATATACGCAAAAGTTTTATCGCAGTAAATACTGTTTAAAATCAATTTACAACGGTACTCTACTCAATGCTAAGCTCTACGGGCTTATTCATCGATTTTATTATTGCAATACCGCCATTATTTTTGCAGCAGCCGAGCCATTCATTCTCTGTTGCGTTTCATTCAATAAGTCATGCAATTTGTTTTATATTGTTTTTGTGTGCATTACTCGTGTAGAAAGCTTATTTACATTGCAGTCTGCTGTCAATCCATTTTCTGGTTTGTGGTGAAACCGCATACCATGTCACCATTTATGGGGTGTAGGCTGTAACGGTAGCGTCGAATTGTGTTACAGGCTTTTTATATTTGTTATCTATGGTAATTAACTATCGGTTAGCTAGTTTGTGAGGCAGCATCTGCTTGTTATTTTAAAAAGTAGGTCACAGAATACCACAAAGTATCCATTGTAGGCCTTTGAAAATGTTCCTAAAAATGACGATACTCCTGTACTGGTTATTATTAATATATAAAGAGCTGCGAGCTTATGTATGAAACCTGAAATAACAAAGCCAAAGCCTCGCTGCAAAATACAGACATTATGTCGTGCCGCAAAGGATTTCGAACACAAAAACTTCAGGCTTCACTGTTTCAGATTTTGAGATATTAGCCAAACCAGCATTAAATGATATGTAATTCTGTCTGCTACTGTTTGTTGAAATTAATCCGAACGTTGGAGTGCGGCTTTGGTAAATCTCATGAAAGTACACTTGAGCACGTACGATCCTTTTGTACCAATACGCTTATTGCAAACTGCAAAGCGCTGTACAAATCTGTTGAATCCCTCATATCATAAATTAAAAACGAAATTGCATTGTTGCCCAAACCAGGACTTGAATTCACATTCGAGTCCTTGAAATGTAACAGCTGCGAATTGCTTGGTCGAAGTCATTAAGCGAGCAATTTATCAAATTTATTAATAGGCTAGTTGTTTCGTCTTGTTTACAACAAATCATCGCAGTGTCAATTTTTATCAAGATTTCTCAATGCACGCCGTGCGTTCACCTCGCATCTATTATTGATTCTGAGTCTTGCAGTAATGAATCCAGTTTCAAAGCAACATGTCTAGGCGTCTAGACGGTAAAAAAAGTCGAGTCGAGCAGGAACACACCTCGTTCGAGTACACCCACTTACGGAGGGAGCGCTTTGCTAATTCAATTGCTTTTCAGCTCCCTTTGATAACACATTTAATTTCGTACTGGAAATATTAGTTTGCTTTGTGTACGACATTCTCAGACCAGACGCATATTAAATTCTCGATTGAAGTTATTGTGTATGCCTTTGGTTCTTATCCGCTTTCAAAGGCAGGGCATTATAAGGGTAGCTTTGTTACGATCCTGTGGTCGTTATTAAAGTCGTTCTCTTTTACCAGAGGAAATTAAAACTGTCGGCTGATTTAAGTACCTAAGTAATTCATATTAATTTATTATTTGTTTATTGAGAGAATAAAGAATATTTCCACATCCATTGTATTTATGATGACCTTTGACTATTATTTGGTAACATATTTAGGTAATTAAAAAAGAATTGCGCTTGAAAGCCCCCATTTTAATTTGTACAGTACAAATTAATATCCCAGTGTAATTTATATGGTGAAAAAATGGGTTCTTCATTTTGATTACATCGAGGTAGAGGTTTATGGAGATAAACGAGGCCGTAATTCGTTACGGCATGTTTTTGCATATTTCGTCATGGCGGGTGATGCCTATATGCCGCTCGTGCCAACGATGTTTACAAATTCAAACTCGGAGGACTAATCCAATTATCAACGCTCTAGTTCCCTTGCATGGCGAGTACATAAAATGTGAAAGCATTTTTTTATTCGTTCCGCCGCATACAGGAAGTTCGGCTGTACACTTAACGGCAATGCTTACAAGAGTTTTCTTGGCAGAAGCTCCACGACTATTAGGTTAAGCGTCGAGCGATTTATGTTTCGACCGCTCTAATTACATGCAGTCTACGGTAAAAGTAGGTTTCGGGCGTAAAAATAGATTTTTGTGTGGTTATTTGATTCGGTGCATCGGTTTACGTGTTTCGTACGTAAAATTTACGATCACTTTGAATGTGCGTCCTATTTTCAGGTACCATTCATCATGTTTGTTTCGATTTTACAAGCTACATTCGAATTTCCCTTTATTCGCTTGAATTGTTTGTTAAAGCTTGTACGCTTCACAAATTCCATTATAAGATAAATTTTCTGATTTCCGCAAATATAAAAGCGGACACTGAGTGAATGAGGTGCGGCTTCGTTTCCTATTCGACGGGAAATTTAATCATTTGTTTTGTGATTGTATGCCAATGTTTATTACAAGCAAATGTAATCAAAAGTGAAATTTATTGTCTGCTATAATAACAATAACCTTTTCCTTGTCCACAGTTCAAATCAACTGACAGAATTACCGCGGGAGATATGTCAGATGCCACTGCAGGTGCTACTGCTTCCGGACAACATGCTCACCACATTACCGAAAGAGATAGGCAAGATGACGTCACTTGCTGAGTTGGACGCGTCCAACAACAGGCTGACGCAAGTGCCGATGACCCTCGGGGATTGTGCAGGTCTGCGGGCGCTCGACCTCAGCAATAACCAGCTGGGATTGCTGCCTTTGCGTAAGTGCTACCAAGATTTATTAATATGCACCGCGTATCCTGAATTGGTTGGTTTTATTGCGAAAGCTGAGCACTTGCATCGGTGCCGTTGATTTACGGATACCACTCTGCTCATATGTTAATTAAATTATATCTGTTGATTTGTATTTCAAGACACGAATGCTGGAAATAGACTGTACAGTTTAAGTGGAGTCATTTGAATTTGCTTTCTGCAATTTGAATGACTGTAATTTATGTTTATATTTGTGAAAGATGAAACGTAAATGACAGCTACCAATATAGGCTTTAACTACATTTACCTACTCAACAATGCGTTTTCTACATTTAAATTTCTATATTGCTGAATTTTTTGTTATAGAAATAACATACCTCCGCCTAGAACATCTGGATGTTAGTTGCAACTGCATATCGTCCCTGCCGCTGGAACTTCGCAACATGAACACACTGATCACGCTCAACCTGGACAACAACCCACTCGTCTCACCACCCACCACGGTATATCTTCTTTATTTACCCATTGATTAGTATCAAACCTCGGTTCTCCATTGAATAATCATAATCAATCATCCTGACGCGTTTGTTAGTCAGGTCTGACACAAAGATTTAATACCAAGCATCGAAACTCGGTGATTCTCTGGATACTTTAAGTTACAACTTCTTATTGTTTGCTATTATATGATTGATTATATCGGATTGTTCATGAACCAAGACTAAGCTATCGTCGTTTGAGCTTTAATTGCCTCTCAGTCGTAAAGGCTCGTAAACAGCAACAGAAAGTTTAGAAAGCTAACAAGAATCTGTGATGCAGCTTTAATTGCGAATTGTATCTTCTTCTATAATACAAATATTAAAACTAATTCAAATATGCATGTAAATCGTATGCTCCTTTTAAAAGGGGGATAACTCGAAAGCTAATTTGTCATCCTCTGGTTTTTCATTTCATTGTTGCGTTACCTAAAATTTAAAATTTCCTTAATGTTTTTCATACTCCTAGGTATACGTGTATTAAGTAAAATAAATAATATATATATTTTATATCATGATTATGCAATGTTATTTAAGTATTTGTGGATAGTTTCCGTTTAATTTCTAAACATTAATTTTTTTTATTTTTTTATATTCAAAATGTACTTAATGAATATCCAGTTAAATTCACCGACAAAAACCGACTATAATAAAGCGTCAAAGATAATACCCAATACCCAGATGAAAATATATTATATTTACCTACTGCTTTGGTTACGATGTGTTATTCCTACCAATGACATTCCTACGTGGGAAAAGCCACGTAGTGTATTTGTCACATAACTGTATAAGGAAAATATTTAGATGAACGTGGATGATGATATAATAATGAATGAATTGCATCAGTCGATATTTTTACTCGATTCATAAACTACTTACTGGTTTATTTAATACAAAACAAATCTAAAATTTACACCATAAAAAAGTCACTGCCAGATTTGTTGCTTACAAAATACAAATAATTCAGTAATGTGTCTAAACTATGTATTAATCGTCTCTTAGAATATTTACTAGAAGAGCTTGTCTAATGGATAGAGCGTTTAGATTACGAGATCTTATCTTTCAACAAAATCATTAATCTGCCTAAGTGTAGAAATAGAGTTCTTTAAAATATTTATAAAAACTTATCAAGCAAACAAGTAGTACGACGAAAAGCAATTACCAACCTCCAATGACGCTTAGCGTACTAATCCTTGACAGTAAAACACTAATAACCACTGTGATGTATTTAACTAGAAGGGATAGCACAAAGGAAAGTGCGATACATGTATGATGTACTGCTATTTGTGTTCCTGTCTCTTTTACTCTTACGCAGTTACTCTTATTTCCCTTTCACTATACTGGGGTCCAGCGAACTTAATTGGTACTATCGCAGTGCCAACAGATTTTGATAGAAATGTCCGCTCCAATATAATACTGTAGTTCGAATAACCTATGTGTAATGTTGTCATATCCAGGTGTGCATGCGCGGGCGCGTGCACATATTCAAATACCTCGAAAACATGGCGAACAAGGACACATTACCAGCAAACAGGAGGGTCGATGAGGCCAAGCGATCCGCAAAACACAATTCCTACATCAACAACTCGCCAAACCAAAGCACATCACATCAGATCACATCGGGCAATGCGACGATAGACTGCCTGAGGCATAAGCCGAGGCATGTAGTGGATAGCGGTTACTGCACCGACGGCGTCGAGAAAAGGTGGTCGAATGATGGTGAGTGTTAACAGATACAAAAGCGAAATATTTATTATCCTCCTTTCAACAATTAGAGAACAACTATGTCCTTGTATTTCATTTTAAAGTAATGATATGGACATTGCGGTTAACGATTATCAATCGATATCAATTCAGGAGATTGTTTGAATTAATTTTGATACGTTTCAATAAGTATCGATCTTGTATGTCATTACTGGTCAGGTCAGTATTCCCTATTAAAATTCTGTAATACTGGTCCATCCGACAGACAATTAAATAGTTTCCTCATTGTAAAGGGACCAATGTCAACTGTTGAATACAGTTGGCATGCCCAATAACCGAACGTGCCATAAAGTTTATTGAATGACGCGCTGAGTCTTTTACGACCGGAACTGGTACGAAATTTGGCGCCGTTGTGTGCCTATACGTTATTGAAGCGTTAATATTTTTATGGATCACCACCATAAAGCGTATGGCTGTTTAATTGCGTTCCATTTAAAAGTTTTTATTATTTAGACCAAAAGAACTGTAAGCTATTACTACTTAAAGCCATGTGACCATAATTTATGTACTTAGGTTTTGCGTCAGCAATAGGAGTGGCCAAGTATGGGCTCCCGTGACCCAGCAAAGCTATCGATTATATGCAATAGAATGGTGTCACTTGACTTGCAATTATTATTGCTTTTTACTCAGATGCATAGCACCAGGGAACCACCTCGCGTTGTCATTAATTCAACGGATTGTATACTTATTCGTCATTAAAACTAGGCTGACTTAATTGCCTATTAAAATGACAGCATCGAACGATGTATCACTTTTATAGTTATTACCCACACGCAACGCAATGCGTATAGAAATAATTATCGTTCAAATTAACTAGTTATAATCACGAACAATATTTCTTATTTTTTTATTGTTGTCTCTCAATTTCTGCTGGATCCTATCAGATTTAACAGCAATGCCTCATTATGGAAATGCATTCTCAGTCAATCGCAATTGCATCCACAGAATTACTAAATATTCAGATTTCTGATAACATAGAGACAAGAATTGTAGATACGAGACGCTGTGACGGATTTTTATGTCGGTTTAATGATCGCCGCTGAGGGGATTTACTGTGTACATATACGACATAAATAAGAAGATCGTTATTCTTAAATTGGCCTAACATAACACTCTTGCGGTCTTAAAATTAAACAGCTTAAATACTGCAAGCACAATATTTAAGTCTGAAGGGAACAATAAGTTTAACTGAATGTCTAAAATATGGCGTATTAACCTCAGGAGGCGGCGAGGCCGGTGGGGGTGGAGGGTCAGGTCGGTCGACGCCGAGTACGCCTTCGACCCTGTCTCCCGGCGCGGCGCTGTCCAGGACGCAGAGCCTGTCAAGCGAAACTCCTTTAGCGCCCATGACACCTCAGCTCTCCGGGTGAGTTCATACGTAACACCTCGCATTGTAGTCATCGTAGATTAGCTAATACGGGTATTGCATGGGGTGATCTTTAAATTATCTCTTTATAAGCTACCAAGGATCAAGGTGAAGAATAGATGAGTTGTGTTTTTTACTCAACAGATGTCCCCTTAACAAAAAATGAGATGGAGAGGTTACTGTTTTGTGATAGATTAAATTTTAGATACACTTAAAACTAATATTGATACAGTAGTGTTTGATGTGGTTTTCCATAGTATAACCATAGAAATGTGTATATAATTTTATTTATTTAATTCTGTTTTATTTATGTTGCATCGGCCGAAGCAGAGGTAAACAGCGATATCTAGCCCGTTACGTCACTATCATCATCATCCGTCCCTCTGTCGCATCGTCGCTACAATCTTTTATTATTATTTCTACCTCTTTTATTATTAACCCCGGTGTTGTCCCTTTCAGCGTCCGTATATCACCCGATGGGAACATGTCTAACAGTGAAGATAAGAGTAAATTAGCCCATCAACAAACGTACAGGTACATTGTCATTCATAAACACGACGCTCACTTACATTGTGGCACTGATTTTTATATTCTAGTATATGTAATGTACTGGCTATATTGTGCAGTTTATATTATGTTGTCCACTTTTGCGGTACTCGTCGTATAATAACTATCATTTTATTTTAATAAGTATAATCCACAATCTTTATAAATGTAAGGTTCCATAAAGGAAGGTAGTTAAACATATATACAGTTTTCTATTTCCGTCATTGCGACGTAAAATTGCTAATGCTTGCTCGAGTAGTTACTTTAATATACTTTCATTAAACATAATCTTACTTATAATATTTGTGTAGTTGAACAACATTCCCAGTAAATAGTCTGGCCTGAGTAGTCTCGTGGAGACCGCAGCATTAGCTCACATTATGACGACTGCACAATATACCCCTTATAAACCACAACCCCTACTAACGAGGGCAAATAACACGTAGATTTCACATACTAACAGAATACTGCTCATCCTGGCTTGGGAACGGGCACAGTCCGCTTTGTACTAACATTTCTATAAACCGACGACGCTAATGAACCCGCCGGCTCCCTGGGCGCTCGTTTTGCACAACCCACTCTGCCTCGCTGGTTACATTGTCAACGAATAGCGATGTAAAAAAATTAAGTTAAATATTTGACGAAATGTTAAATGTATATTTTTGGGATAGATTTATTTTTATATTTATAAATATTTTTTAAATTTTGGTACTTATCGTCAAGACCTTATATCCTTTTTATGAAGTTGTTGAAAAGTGATTTTACCCGCACAAATATTTTTCAGATAGGCGACAGGATTATCGGCCCATTGGCAAGTCAAGGATCAAACATTGAACTATTTATAAAGCTTTTCAAAATTAATTTGAGGAATAGCCATTACCCATTTTTTTGAATGTACACTTTGTAATATGGCTCCGATCATTAATTGAATTAACATTTCAAGTGTATATTAAGTATAAAAATGTATATCCGCTAGTCGTTTGCAACCTAACCACAGCCTTATATAAATCAACAGCTAAATCACACTGAGTGTTATTAGTATCGTTACGTTTTGTTAAATATGTCACTAACAATTAATAAAACCACACACTTTTCCGTTTACTATGATTTTGTCTAATTGTAATACTAAACTGTGTGAAATCTATGTGTTATTAAGTTCATAATCCGATATATTGTTCCGATGTGTAATTGTTCGCTTGATTTTCCAGACAATACAAAGAAGCCCTAAGACAACAACGCCAGCAAGACATATACCGACCCCGCACCGACCAACCATCCCCCGAGCTCGATTCCTCACCCCAGAACCAAAGTCCAGTCCACCAGAAGTCCAACCCTCACTCGCCGATCAACGGTTACAGTAACGTATCCCCTAGTCTTTACAAATCCACCTCTTCCAACTCTAGCGTGTCTACCTCATCACCCAACACGTCCCAATTGCCAAACTCCCCTTTATTACACTCGACGCCCCGAAGATTCCAAGGTCAGAACGGCAACCCCGAAAAACAGGAGGAGAACAAAAGGCCAGTGCAGAAAGTCGTTCCCTCGAGGAACGTGAACAAAATATACTCGGCTGTCAACGGGAACGTCGACTACAATAGGGTGAACGGTCAGGCAGACGCCTACATTAAGCCCACTTCACCCACAAAATCACCGACAAACACGTTAGGATACAACAGCTTAGGAAAGTCGAGTATACCGCGGCAAGTGAACGGGGACGGGTCGAAGTTGCTAACGACCACCGTGTCGTACTTGAAAGGTGCGGCGCCCAAGCCGCCCGGCAAGATGGCGTGGAACAAGGACGCGGCGCCAGACAAGCTCAGCTTCACCATGAAGAGGGAGTTCGACAAGCAGAAAGAGGAGTCCGACTTGTTGCAGCAGTTGAGGACGGTGAGTTCCGATCTTAATTTTTTTATCTAACAATTTAAAAAATATTAGATATGCATCGTAACATCGTGAAAGCTTGATTTTTGATGTTTCAGTATGTAAATTCTAAGATAACAATACGAGTTTCAACAAGGAAAAAGCACAGGTTGTGTTTATTAATGTTTTTTGCAGTTAGTTCTAGATATTCTCTAGAAAGAGACGGTCCCGAGATGTTCTTATTATTTCTTAAAATTCAGTTTAACAAATATTACCTAACTACGAATGTTGAAAAGATGAATGAATGGGAGATGGACGAGGAAGATTTACTTTGCAAAAATGGATGCCGTTGTCGGTCAAGCACATGATTAAACTATGTTCGGATACAGACGGAATTGGCAATATTTGAATATTAATGGACTTAATAATATTGTATAAGGAGTATGATGATAAGTTGGAGAAGCAAAAGAGTTATGTTTGTGGCATAGGATGTGGCGCTCAATGGCTGCCTACCATAAATATACACATGCATTATCATGTACGTATGCACAATGTATAATCTATGGGAAATACAAACTGCATGAGTGTGACGTGTGCAGATCCTGGAGACGCGGCTGAAGATGTCTCTGCCGGCGCAGCTGGCGCCCGTGCTGTGCGACGGCGTGGTGCTGTGCCACCTCGCCAACCACGTGCGCCCGCGCGCCGTCGCCTCCGTGCACGTGCCCTCGCCCGCGCAGGTACTCGCTACACACCACCACTCACCATAAACCACAAGCTCATCACGGTTCATATCAACAGTGCCCCTAGCCGGAACATTTTGCAGTATCGTAATAGAATAGTAATAGTAAAATTTTGCATGGGAATTTAAACAGCGCCATTGTGAGCGTATTTGGAACTAAAATTTTACAGCGGGAAACGTTTACTTTACTATACGAGAATTACTATACGATACTTCAAAATGTTCCGGCTAGGGGCACTGGTCAAAAATAAAACAATTGCGAAATGGAATAAATCAATGTGGAATAACAAAAATGATTGAAACCAGATTTTTCAATAGATAAGGGTCAAGTTATCGAAGGCTTCTGAAAATCTTCTTGTGCTTCTACGTTTCCCCCGGGGCCCACGGATAGCAAGCTCTCAGTACAATTATTATTAACCGTCGTATACCTTTTAATGTTCAACTCATTTTATGTGTCTTTATGTCTGTCTGTTATCTAATAGAATATTTTTATTGTGTTCGCAGCCCAAGCTTACAATGGCAAGGTGTAGGAGAAACGTGGACAATTTCTTAGAAGCGTGCCGGAAAATTGGTGTGGAAGAGGTATGTACAACAGCTATTCTTTTTATCATTTTGTTAAACAATATAATATCATATGTATTTATTATTATTCGGGGTGGTTTTATATTTGCTTACTTACCTTTGTGTTTTAAAATCATCGTTTTGTTACCACGGCGTTGCATGTACTTTATGTTACAAACGAACTGTATGCTTTGCGGTTTGACGTACATATTTTTGGAACCAGTGTCCGTTTCGAGTGTTACAGGGCGTTTGATATCCTTTCGCGAGAGCAATGTATAGAAATGTGAAACTAAGAGACGGGTGGCGTGTGTTGCAGGAGTTCATCTGCTCGCCTGAAGACATTCTGGCGAACGAACCCGAGGACGCGGGCCTCGTACACGTCGCGCGCACCGTCGCCGCACTCCTGCCACACGCCACGCCACACTCGCCACACTCGCCACACTCGCCACAAGCCTCGCCAAGGGATATGCAAACTCACCCCTACTTTGATATGAGCCACCTCACAGTCGACGTGGGTGACGACGTCGAGATGGAGGCCAACTACCAACGCCAACTGCGGAGGTACTCCGACGAACGATATGTCAGCAACTTCAACTACGAACACCCACACTACACCATCGACGAAACCGACGAATACCAAATCAATTGCGAAAACAATAACGCCGACACTCAAAACCACTACTCGCCCGTCTACGGAACCAACGAGCTGCGCAATAGAGGAGCGTATTACCAGAACAATAGGGTTCAATTTGTAACGCCGTTTTGCAAAGGAGATGGTGTGTTGAAAAGCGACAGTTTGGAAATATACGACACGGACGAAATAGATTTTCCTGTTGTGATGCAAGCGCAAGAGGTCGAGCGATACGACAGGGGGAAGATGAACCTCGACATACAAAACAATCTTAACAAGGAGTTGGACAATGAAACTGAATCTAAGAATAATGACGACCGAGTGTTCTATACTTGTCTGTGTCTTGGCACTTTCTTTGTGTCTGCTATTGTGCTGATCATGTATCCCCTGTAAAAAAGATACTCAGTCGTGTATGGACAAATAACTAATCTGAGTGTGAAAATACCAATTGTTTGATTGATTGTAATTTTGATTGAAGTGTGACGAATGACGAATTTTTTTGAATGGAATTTACATTACCAGTGAAAATGTCATCTTGAACCCCGGTGGAGTGTCAGTTGCAGTAATAAGTGTATTTTGGTCCCTTAAATTTATATCGAGATCTTTCTAGATCTACCCTACCACGCACACACAACGTAGTTGCCTAATTTTCGATTTAAACATTAAGGCCATCAAAATTCCTCTGCATTTCTACATTCCTGAGACTAAAGCAATATTGTATGGTAATGTCTTTATACTACCCAGAAAATGACTGCTGAAGTTTCTAAAATTACTGCGAGTTTTAATTCAAGGGATTTACAATTTCAATATTGAATTATTCCATTTTGTGAATTTCGTAATCCAATAATTTTATCAAGTAAACTAGTGTAATTTTATTTTTCGTAAAATACTCATATTTGCGTGCAAGGTTTAAAGAACCAAATAGACCATAACTGACACTAGGGTCAAGTTGATTTGCCTTTCTTCACAGTCTAACTGTGGTTGTGGTCTGAAATGTAATTTTGAGGCTACATTCATACCTTTTTATGGGTGTCTTTATATTTAAGGCTGATTATAGGGATTTGATGGTTGGAAATTGGAAAAAGATTTGTTAGTTGGATTTAGAATTGTGAGCTTTTAGATTGATTAGAGGTTGATTTTTTTTGTTATTAATTCGAATTAGTATTGTTAAATGACAGATCTTACATTAGAGTCAAAACTGGTATATGATCTGTGCATTTCTTAGATCTGAAATTCTTATATCAAAAGACACGATACATTAATAAAATTTATTTCACCACATATACAGGGTATATCAAGACCGCGACCGAAAACGAAGCCAGGTGGTAGTATTAGTGACTTCAGACACAATGCAATAAAAAACTTCGCAAAAAAATCGACAACTTTTTTTTTGTATTTTTTTTTTCTTATCGTCGTATTTGGGTGATAAATACATAGTTTTCCTAAAATAATGATGCAGATCTCTTTATTTTTCAACACTCAATGGTACTTAAGGGTTTAAATTATTATTTTCGCAAAAACTAGGTTTTTACCACCCAAAAAAGATGATTTTTAAAAAATTCTAAAAAAATAACTGTCGCTGTTTCAGTGAAATTTTTATTTGCATCGTGTCTGTAACCACTAAAACTACCGCCTGGCTTCGTTTACGGTCGCGATCTTGAGATACCCTGTATGTTGGTCCCGGTTTCTACCAAAATTAAACCGTTACTGTGCGAGATCCAAAGAATAGTGATCGCACAATGTTTTGTGTAAGATCTGTAATTTAATTATTTATCCTAAGTGTTTAAAAATTGGTCTGATTTATTAATTCCAGTGTTTATTAGTTCATTCCTGTTAGAGGCATTTAAAATTAGCGTTTAGACTATTTTTCTTAAATTTTTGCCAATTGGTTAATTTTGTGTGCATTTTTCATGTTGCGTTTGCAGTGTTTATTATTTTTGATTGAATTTGATTTTTTATGCTAACATTCACCAAAGTTAAATAATACAATTCACCAAAAGAAAACATTGAATGTAAACAAAAAATATTCATACATTATTTTATTGCTTTGGTGTATGTTAGTCTTTATTCCAGAGATCTCAGTGTTTTCGTTGTGTTGGATTATAATTTTCTGATTAGGTTAGATTTTAGTGTTTTGATTTGCGCTCTACTTGCGACTTCGTTCACGGGAACATTTAGTTACCTGCCTAGTGATTATTTCAGTGATATAATGGTTAAATTATGAGTTATTTGATGAACATTCTACAGTCTATTTTCTGAATAAATACTATTTTAAAGTTTATTTAACGGTATGAGAAAATAAATTGTGGTGACTGTTCCCAAAGCTTTTGTGAACGAGTTTCATATTATCAATTTAATTTACAAAAAAAAAACAGATATCCGGTGTACAGAAATTCCTTTACTTTTCATCTTGCGTTAATTTTATTATTTTTTTAGAAAGCTAAGCATAAAAGCATTTTGCACCAAATTACGATGAATTTTTTACACAAGTAGACAGATTAACTTTGAATGCAATACATAAATAACTAATTAATGCACATTAGTATATTATGGTAGCTGCATAACATTTTCTTATGATTCAACTTACGAAAGTAAAAAAATAATATAAAGTAACAATAATTAAAGTTTTTGAATATTAATTTAATAGAAAATAAATAATAGCAGTTTTATGACTATACTATATTATGACTTTCTTTAAATAAAAGTACAACTAAAATGTGGTGAAATGATGGTGCATGAAGTATTATTGATAAATGGCAAATGTAAAGGTTTTCGACTAACTTAGCTTAGCTGTCAGTTGACGTAACATATTTTCTTATAAAATAAGAATTATATGCCTTAACCGAAACATCATATCGTTATTGTATTATTAATACAAAAGTATATATTGGAACAAGCAGATTTTTCACAAGACACGATGATGCGGTTATGAAATGCCTTAATAGATTTTTTTATTCACAGTTTTTACTATAGTGATATGTATTAATATATGGAATTTAGGAACTTATTTATTATTACTTCAAGGATTTTAGTATCAGAATTATTTGTTTTTGCAACATATTAACAAATATGTTGCATATATTAACAAATGACAATGAATAGTTTGTAAAGTTAGGTAACAGCATCAACACAAACATGTATTAAAAATATAAACAGAATAGGTTAACATAAAATAAGATTTAAATACAGGATTTAGTTTTGACGTAAAATTCAAAATCTATATTTAAAATGTTCCGAATATTTGAGATTTTCCCATAACAGAATCGAGAATCACAAAATAAATCAACTGTGAAAAAATCCGCAATTATTGTGTCTTAAAAACTGCGTGACTGTAGCGTGTAGTGATAATTAGACTGTATTTCGAGGCTTTTTCGCATATAAATTAAAAATGTATTAAAAGACAGTTTTATAGAATTTTCGAATAATATTATAACAGAAATTCCTAAATAAGCCAACCGTTTAATATTATATCAATGCCAATAAGATCTCTGAAAATAAATATATTTGAAGAGATTACATAAAATAACAATTAACATTATTGATTACATAATTTACAGAAGTTTAGATTACATTTATGATATTTTCTAATCATTCCAAAGATGTGTTTTTTATCGTATATAAACTGTAGTCTCTCTAATAATTATACTAACAGATTTTCTTGAATTTATGATAATCTTTTCCCTTAATTATATTTGCTGTATGTTATATATCTTAAATGTTTTTATATGAAACAAATTAAATATGTACGGCAGCTAAAATGCAACTATTTTATGCGAATAGTACGTAAAATAAAACTGAAAAATATTTTTATTCCTACACTATACTGATGGAAAATTCTGACCTCATGCCAAAATTGCCAATACTTAATAGGTTCCATTGTTTTATTGGTTCAAACATATTTACTCATACATTATACTGTTCAATAATATATTTATTATACATATTTTCGATATAAGTTAATAAGTGATAACTTATAAACCAGTGTAATTTGGACAATGTTGGTTTTACAACCTCTGGTTAAATAGGTGTCGTTTCTGATCTCGACAAAATAGAACAATATACTCAGACATTGTGGGTCTCGATATTTGTTAATGTAAAGTTATAGAGATGTAAAATCAAAATTGTCCAGATAAATTTCCCAGTCTAAGTTGATTTTACACCGATACTGCCTTTAATTTATGTTGTTAATTTGATTGGAATTAACTATCTCCAAATGTGTAACGCCTTTCTTAGCGCCGAAATAAATAAAATCTTGGCGTTTTGTTTTGTAATCTGGTCATTAATATATGTATGTATATGTGCGTTTGTTGTTTTCTACACTTCTCAACTTTGTTTAAAAGCTTTAAATTCGCCAGTACAATGTTAATTATAAAGGTATAGAATGTAACTAATATATTATTTTTAATGCTTACGCGTATATTTATTGGCTTTTGGTGCTTGGGTACTTATTTATTTAGTTAGCGACGGCTGGTTTTGATTATTTATCATTGAATATTTCCACTGCCCATGTAAAGATATAACCTTGGTGCTTTTGACCAACATTTCATTGCCAAAAATATGTTTCAGCACAATTATAAAGCATCATGCATTTACTTTTGACTATAGATAATATCATTGACGATAGAAAATTGCATTTAATTTTACTCAACATTTAAAATAATTTCATCACATAGTTAGAATTTTATTATTTCCACCCACATTTTACCCACATTCCTCGAGTAAAACAACATACCTGAATTTTAGTGAATTTATAAGTCGGTTGTGCTTGATTATACTTTTTTAATATTACTTTTGTCAGTGCGTATGTTGTGTGTACGTCGATTAAAACTTATTTTATCTGTGATACTGTGAAATGAGCCCTGTGAGCAAAGTGTAAAATTGTATTATCTGGCTGATTGTGAACTTTCTTGCCAAAGCAATGATAAAATACTTCAAAACCATGTCTGTCTTCATATTCAATTATGATTAAGATTTATATAAAATATTTGTAGAATTTTGTTTTCTTGTAATAATTTTCAGTATTAATTTTTAAATGTAAAGTTAGTGTTTACAAAGCACGCAATGCTATAATGCACTTTTGATTAATTTAAAATAAGAAGCATCGTTAGAATTTTTTGCTATACTTTTTGGCTATCATAGTTTTTATTGTCTAATAACTTAACGAAAATGTACTTTTTTGTATGTACTTATAATGTTTTCTCTACGTAAAAATAAAATTTCTTATTGGCAACTTTTTTGTTTCATTCCGATAAACCTAAACGAAGGTAATTCAGTCCCAACACGTCCCGAGTTTCTGGACAGAATTTAAAATACGTAAAAACGACTATATTTTACAACTATTTACGAGTATAGACTTCGATGGTAAAACTACAGTCCTTCGTAAAGTCAATATGCAACATTTGATTTTTCAGAAGCTGATGTGTTGCGCGGCCGACGTGCTGGAGGGCAAGGGCACGGTGCAGGTCGCCATCACCGTCTCCGAGCTGGTGCGGCGCCGCGCCCCCGCCGCCCCCGCCCCCGCCGCCACACCCGCGCCCTCCCCCGCGCCGCACGCCACCGCCACCTAGCGACCAAAGCTCGCGCTCGCGCCCATGTCCGCACTCTCGTTATAGACGCTCATACCTTTGGTAAAAGGACTGAGACAATGTGCTGAACTCGTGTATCCTAAGGTCATGGTCAAGAGAATATAATGTCTAGGGGGAGCGCTATCATAATTCAAGTCTTTAAAAACAGCGGTTTTTGTTTGGAATGTTGATGGCATTGTCATATTAGTCAAAATTGAGTTATGTTATCAACAAGTTATTATATTATTATTTTTTTAATATAATTCGTGCATATTCTACGATGTCAAGTGTCAGCTAAAAAAAAAAGAAAAAACGCGCGAAGAAAGTTAGACCCCGGCACCACCATTTTTATCTCAGATTTTCGAAGTTCGAGCGCTCCCTCTAGATATTGTATACTCTAGATGTGGACTGTGAAATCCCACGGACAAGGACGGTAATAGTGTTGCCATACATAAAAACGTAGTAATACTGTCATAATAGTGTTGCCATTTAATATGAACTCTGAAAATTATTGCATTGTTTTAGACGTGCTTTAATAATTTCTAATTAATTGATCACCTGATACTATTTATCAGTATTCGAATATTCGAGAAGTTTCTGGAGACATGTTAATATTAATTGTGTAATTTGCGAGACTCTTTGCACTGATTTGGATTTAAACGCACGTGTGAATGCTTCGTTTGGTGTTATAAGCAAGATCTCTTTTTATGCACCTTAGAGTGATAATGACGTGATATGGAACACTTTCTCTTTCGGTAAATAATGTTGCTAAAATTTTAAATAGAACACGGATTTCGTATATAAGGTTTCCAAATATTAAAGTCCACATCATTTTTATGTGGGTTATATTTGAAAAAGGAGAATACCTAGTTTAATTTGGATAGTTCATTCTGTGTCTAATCGATTTAAATCAAAGATATAGTGAAAAGTGCATTTGATTCTTTTGAATACATCTTATTCATATGCAATTTATTAGAATTATTAAATAATGAAAGAAAAAAGTTATAAATTAATAATAAGGCATTGAAAGATACACTTAGTACTTTCGTATTCAATAGTAGAATTCGGTAGAAAAATCTTGTATATAGCAATTTTGAATTGAAATTCGAAAATATGTATTGTCTTTGCGCATTACAAGTAAAACACGCGTGTAGTAAAAATATAGTTTTCTCGAGCTATAAGACATAATTTTAAGTGAAATTCTGGTTTGAAGATTAAGAAATACTATATGTACTATATGCATGTAATAAAAGTAAGCTTTTCTAAATCAGCGCAGGATCCGCACGGATTAATAAGTACCTACGAAATCACAAAGTGCTTTAAACTTGTGCACAAACAACACGAATTTACTAGTGACTTTTCGACTAACTTTACACACGTTAATTAATCGGCATATAGTTGTTATGACGTCATTTAGTCAAGTGCCTCACGCATCACACACACTGCCGAGAGTAGTGGAAGCCATGATAGGTTAACTAATTGATTACAAATAATTGTAACAATAATCAAGTGCATTGTAGACAATCGATTCAAATATTCTATTCTATGAAATGTAGTCATCCTCTATTGAATATAATGTTTAATAAGACACGAGCCTTAATCGGTGTTTTTTTAGTTGTAGACATTGGGGTTGAATTTAGAGTTATTAGATGTGAAACTTTAAATATTTTTTAATGTTTACGATATCTGTACTAAGTGAGTTAGTGTACTTTTACTAACCTAGACCCATTGGAATGAATTGATTGATGGATTTTTCTAACTTTATCGATATTAATAAGCTGCATATATTTCACGGATTTTGATTACTTGAAATAAGGAAATGAAAAAGTGTTTTGAATAGAATAAAATCTTTTTGATAATGGTAAGGTAGGACAGGCAATATTTACTACGTTTGAAGTTATATATCGTGTATCTAGACACTAGTATGGTCTTTTGAATTTAACTAGGACGATCACGGTTGCTGAGTAACTAATAATTCATCAACTGCACATTGATAGATCCCATAAGTATATAGGAACAAATACACTGCGGTTAATAATGTTCATCATAAAACCGAAATAATACAAATGGAATGTGATTAAACATAATTTGGGCTGTGCGTGTGTCATTAGAAATTCCTACTATTATTTGAAGATAAGTAGTGATTACTCGACTCGTATAGCTCGTGTAGGAGTCTATTATATCGGATGTGAGATATAGGTACTTAATAAATTATTGAATTAAATCTTTTTTGCTTGATATGTACAAATAGTATGGATTTCTGACTAATGATTTTGCCTATGAATAATTAACATTCTACGATTTTTTATGATCGATGATACTTTGAAAGAGAATAACCGTTTTCGCAATGTATTAACAAATAGATACTTCTTTGTAAGTTTCTTACAAAAAACCGGAGCTCAAAGTAATGAGCAACCGTTCATCGCATCATTGCCATGGCTGTCAATAGTAGTCAAAAATTCATATTATCTTGAACAAAAGCAACCGAACAATATTTCCTTGGATTTGTAAATAAAACAATGTAATAAATTATTACATATCTACATTTTTTACCACCGAGTTCTGGACTTGATGGAATTCTCCAATACTCATTATAGTTAGTTAATATTTAGATTTAATGTACGTTCTCGTCACATTTATAAATTTAGTCAATTCTCGTTTAAGTGTACACTGGTGATGTAAAATATTCTTAATAATGTGTCATTGACTTATTTTTAATGTATTATTTATCGGATTATGAAAATAGAAAGCTTTATTATTTTTATTTACGTTTTAAGTTACTTTTGAATAGTTGGACTTTCTGTGGTTATTCGAATCAATTAGGATTATAAAATAAATTATGCAATAATCATTAAAAATAATAATATGCATTTAAATGTTCTTGTATATGACGAAATCTCTCTATTGTTAAAATTTTGCAAATGATTGCAAGAAAGTCCAACTAAATTATGGAATTATTTGCTTTATATTTTGTGTTGTTCCATACTGACTTTATTCTATGAGTTGTGAAGATTTATTCGGTTATTGTAATTTTGATTGTGCTCTATATATAACAATTATCTTTATTATTCGTGTAAACGTGTTACCACGCACTTCAATTTTATTATTAAACTATATATAAATGTTTGCATATGTAGTTGTTGCAAGCTACAATATGTATTTGATAATGAATCGAGCTTTATTCATGGTCGACTACGGTAACAATCAGGAAAGCTATTTACATTTTTTCACAAATAGGTAGTAAAATTTTCGGTAGTGTAAAATAATATTTTCCTTATAATAAATATTTTATTAGGGACGTAAAATAGCTAATTTTGAATGTATTTTATAGAGCCACTTCTCCAATAAAAATATGAAATTATGCAAAAATTTGCATTCTCGATTAAGCAAATAGAGTTTGTATGAAATCATACATTATAATATTTGAATTTTGGGAGAGAAAATCCGCCTACGTTTTAATGACCCATTTCCCTTATTTGCATATCAGCGAGTTAGTTTTTTGAGATTAAGTTTGATTTGATCCGCTGTTTCTTTAGTAGATAACTGACAACTAATCGATTACATATCGATATTAGTAAAAATAAAGAAGTTTACGTTACTTATATTTTTAAAGGTATGATCTTGAATTTCATATGTTGTCTGCCATTATATTAAAATATGGTTACCTTAGTCGACCATGTACAAATCCTTAGTCATTGGAATGTATAAAATAGATGTAAGGCATACAGAACTGAAAGTTAGCGTCGAGTCTTTGTCGTCAAAGATAATGTGCCAAAGACTAAAGGGTTGAGGGAATTATTTTGTAAATGAACACGTCTCGTGGAATGCACTGGTCTCTTAGCGTAAGCGTGTAGCAATATAGCATCATACACATGTGTTTATATGTAGATAAATATGAAAGTATATACCTTTTCCAAGTATACCATGATTTTTATTTCGCGACACTTGTACCCAATGACTGACCGTTTTGAACACTGGTAGAGCGGCCAACCATACGCAATGGGAGTCAACAATTTGTTTCCGCATATCCTGCATTGGCCTAATATTTTCAAAATAACATTTTTGTTTTAAAACAGGTCCCCTGCCTACGCAGGCTTACATAAGCATTTTTGGCAGCTTGAAACAGCCTGGCATTAAGTGTTCCGTATAGAATGTTAATGAAGTTGGCTCTCTTGGATACTGGCATGCCAATGAAAGTTGTGCTCATACTTGCTTGGTACCGCATAAAAAATGACTAGGGTTTTTATTCAGGGACAACAAATTGGGAGCCCTGCACATGATGGCTAGATTCATGGAAGGCAAACAGAATAAGCATCAGCAAGACGAAACGGCGCGATTAAAGAAAACTGATCCGTATATACCGCCGCCCGTGAACATCTAAAAGACTTGATCTAGACCACTAAATGGAAAGGCAGTCGCTTCACTTCGGTGTTTCGTAAGACAGTGTTACACATAGATCTTAGAGTATATTTTAAAGTATAGAGGGAGCACTGTCATATAATTGCGTCTTCAAAAACGTATATATTTTCTTGGTTGTAAGGATGGTGGCACTACTATAATTATGTTACCGATCAATGACTTTTCCATGAAAATATATGACTCGTATAAATAAGTGGAAATTAACACATTGTCCAACTACTCTGTTTTTAGCTACCATAATTCAATACATTAATAAATAAATGAAAAGTAAAACTCGCCCTTGCCTTATTTTAATTTAGTTCGATCCAAATTTCAATTTTATACTTGCATAAAAATTATTCCGGAACATTTTCGAAATTTAGAAATTTTATTTAGATGTAGTTTATGATACATCTATGGTGTTATCGCCCTGGTCTGGCCGGTTCGTTTTTATTTTAGTTCAAGGAGTAGGTACAATGTGTGATAAATATTGAGGTCTAAAATACCATAATGGTAACAAATGATTAAATCGTTAACTTACTTGGCAAATAATCTTCATAATTTATTTTCACTAGTTTGGCTGGACGATCGTAATATTCTTTAAAAAAAGCTTGAAATCTTCACATGAATGTTCATAAATATGCCTAATACAGTTTTATACAATACCTTTATGGCACCTGTACCTATAATGTGGCCTTACTATTAAAAGCTCACTAAAACTTAAATGTGTAGACAGGGACCTAGTGGATCAGTAGGCAGCTTCGCTAATTAATTTAATAACCTTTACCTAATATTGCATCGTATTTACCGCCAAAACCGTATTTTTAATTTTGAAGCAAGGGAAACACAAATTATACAGTCTTTCCATTTTTAAGATTTAAAAGTATTAAACGTGGGTAATAAGGCACCTAGCTAGAAGATACGATAAATAACTTCATTTGTTTTTTTTTTATTAACTCATAGTTGTATTACTTGTATAACATAAATACATTGATTAACGATTTACCTTATATTAAAATAACTTTAAATATAAACCGCAAAGGTAAATGAAACAAACAGCCAACTTAGCAGGAAACAAGTATGGCGCGTTAACAAATACTATTTATTAAAAAAGTTGCATGTAATTGGGTGTATTATGGCGTGGATGATTATACTGAATACTGTAGGGCGGGGTTCGTGTAATCGGTGCACGCTGACTAGCAACTTGTGGACACGCCCTGTCCGCTACTGGCGCCGATTGAATTTTTGTATAGTTAACACAGATTAAAAAAATATATTGGTAATTGAAATTCAGTTATATTGCGTTAGCTTAGAGGCGGGTTCCAAATATGCCGACTCATAATGATATGGAGTATGAACCTAAGTGAACTACTTGTCGGCACTATTTGTTATGGTGAAAGAAAAAAAAGTTATGATCACTGAGCATATAGGTACAGATTGGCAATAAAGAGTTGAAATTAAATAAAATGGAACTAAACCAAATTTCTATTCCTTGTAACACTAAACAAATGTCAAAACTGTCAGAATATTTCTCGTATGAAAATTATCGTTGTCATCATTTCGAAATCTGCAAATAATTCGCTGTTTTTAAGTAAACTACAATGTTAAGTGTAATCCAACGTGATTATAACTATACGCAGTGAAACAAGACAAGTGGTGTATAAGGTTTTCCTGCGTTGTTTAGCTGAATTTCAAGCGGGAAAGTTATTAACCGAAATTGCAGATGTTTATCAAAGAACTTCGGACATTACTGGTAAATTTTGATTTATATTGTCTCTTTATCATAAATGTTAACTTTTACACGTGAATAAAGTCATATCTTTTATTACTTCAGTTAGATTTATTGTTATTTTTGCAAATAGCGATCTTCATAGTTTCAGTATTTGTTTACAAATTATTATAGCTGGCTCTTACCATTTTGATACTTACGCAAATCTTTTTTTCAAGTAGTGTACGAAGAATAGTCGATGAATGTATGAGATAATAGATCAGCTTATAATAAATTTAAGGGACTCCGACAACACCAATTCTTCAACTGGCTCAGAGTACGAAGATATAGCAAGCTCTTCGGAAGTAATTAATGAAGTACAATATTCTGGTGTCGAATATTTGGAAGAAGAAATATTGGATTAATATAAAATGTAAATAATATTGTAATATCTTAAAATGAATCAATGTTTTTTGCTTAACCCTTTTATTATAGTCTTTCATTTTTTTCCGATTATTAAAATGAGTTATTAATTTACAATTGTTTTTTTTTATCACATCTAAAAAATGCAAAGGTCAAGACTTTTTGTGTCCTAGTATTTGTATTGCCATTTCAAACACAGTGGCGCCCTCAATTTTTTTCAACTCTTTATTGCCAAGCTGTACTTATACAAATTCATATCAGTAAATAAGTAATTTTATATAATTTGGATAGCAGTAGGTAGTAAGGTTCTTAGAATACCTATAAGTAATAACCTAGTTATCGGTTAGGTACCTACCTATAACTTATAGTGCAAAGGTACTAAATGAAAAACCATTTTTATTTTTCTGCTATAATTTAACAGAAGTTTTATTAAATACTATAAGATAAAAGTGACTGGACGTTAAAAATACTAAAATTATGAACAATTAATAACAAAAACCGTCATACCAAGTAATAATATTCTTGAACCTAAATACATACACAGCGATCTTGTGTTTGTGAACCCGTATCATTTCTTAGTTAAACAAACATCAATGTTTTAATAGAACTTATCGAGTTGCCGCTCCATTAACTCCATTGATCCAACAAAAACGAAGGAAACAACGCCTTTGGCTGTGAGCCTGACGCCGATTCATCAATTCATTCAATCGCAGACGCTTTCACGAAAAAAACGTATAAAATCAACTAGCATTGTTAATTTTACGCTGAATATATTTTTCTACTATTTATTTTTCTGAATATCATCGTTCTTGTTTACATCTTATTAATTAGAACCACACAAAAGCGGTCGGCGTATTAGAACAGCCGCTTTCTACTTTTTTTTAATTGTCTATGACCCGGCAATGACGCCGTGGTTTTGTATAATGGAGTTTGTACATTTTGTGCGTAAATCGAGCGGAAAATTGCTATATAAATGGATCCCCTTGTTACGACATTGGTGAAAAGGGGAAGCGGTTATAAGTAGTTACAAAAATTATCCAATTAAGGTGAATGTTATCTACAACTTTGACAAAACTTGAACATAATAAGCTCGGGCATAAATACATTTTATTTAAAACAAAAACACACTAAAAGCTAAAATATTATTGAACATTGTTACCTACGTGCATACAAGTCTTTTAAACAGGAACGACAATAATATGAACACCTACTTACAATACCCCTGATGGAATTTGTTAAGTGTATTAAATTATTAACATAGAATAGAGCATCCGTCGGCGAAAGATAAACATCTCTCTCTCTCTCGTCGAGTCAACTATGTCTGCCTACTCTTAATTGCATATACATACCTACAGTGACTGAATTCGAAACACGGTACACTTCGCAGTGT
Source organism: Deilephila porcellus (assembly GCA_905220455.2). NCBI lineage: Eukaryota > Metazoa > Arthropoda > Insecta > Lepidoptera > Sphingidae > Deilephila > Deilephila porcellus. Next base: position 12,585,172 of record LR999974.1, read on the forward strand.
CCTTGTGAACGATTCTAATTTGTTTTAATTAGTCGTAAAATAAAATACGGTAATTTTTTTGGCTTATCATGTTAGCGCGCGGCATAAAAGATAAAACCATTTATTAAAATTACTACACTCATAATTAAAAATATTAATCATGTTGTGTAGGTACCCTATTAATAATTATAGTACCCGTTAGGTTCATGTATACGTGTCTAAACTATGTAATATGTAATTATTAATATTATAAAAAGGAAATATTTGATTGTTTGTTTCCATAGAATAGACTCTGAAACTACTGGACCGATTTGAAAAATTCTTCCAGCATTAGAGTCCTTCATTATCCCCCATGAATACAGGCGATAGAATATTTTCAAAAAAGTATATCTGCACCTGGGCGGAGCCAGGTCGGTCCGCTAGTCTCTAATAAGATGAAGATCGACGATGAAGATGATTTTCATTAAAACAAGTTGGTGGTGCATATCATACAAATGTACACAGAAGCCATTCAAACAATGTACCTGCTAAATCGTAGGTAAACCTTAATAAGAGGACTACTTATAAGCCTGGACTAAAATTTTAATTACCGAACTAAAACAATATTTATTATATCGGAAATAATTAAATCCTTAGGCAATTGAAACAAATCTTACAAACGGAATTAATCGATCACTAAAACTAAAATAACAAACAAACTAAATTATTCTATTCATTCGATAGTTGCATTCCATGTTGCACATTAGAGACATCAAAACATTAAAATTCAATGAGCTTAAAACCCAAGTCGTGGCTAATATCAAAATATTTTACAATGGCATTAAATTTAAGGAATGATATCGTCGGCGAGGTATAAATTCATTGCGGACACAAATGTGCGTTTGTTGTGGGTATGTCGTTATGAGGACACGGGCACTCTTGTTGTCACATTACTGGCGTGGGTCCGAGGTAGGGGCACCATGCAGTATGAATACCTTTGGAAACTTTTATGGTAGCAACTTCGAAATATTTTGTGTAAAGGAAAACCTGCCAACCTGTATGAAATGTGATCTGGCTTGGTCTTTGATAATATTTTCTATTAAGTTCCTAAATGTATTTTATTTAACGTTTCTATAGTGTTATTGATTTTCACGAAATTAGAACTTGATTTTTTGTTTATTTATTCAAGCATATCCTATACTATTGTAATCTTTACTAAAAACTGTAGTGGACAAGTTATGACATGGTATAAAGAAGTCTTGTTTCATTTTCCCCCATATTAAAATAATGGCATAAATCCACTCTAAATCAATTATACAATAATTGGCACATCAAAATGTAACTACATAGTCATGTAGTGTCAAGATTAATATTTGGCTGCCAATAAAGAGCAAGACAATTATTTTCTGTACGGCTTTAGACCATTAAAAGTACTTATATAGGCTACATTTAAGCTAATAGACACGTCTATGGCTTTTGGTTTGAATTGAAACATCTATTCGGTAGAGTCTTAGTAGAGTTTTCTCGTACGGTAAATATTTAAAATAAGAATAGTTCCGTGACGCGAATTGTCATAAGCCGGCTATGAATTGAAGGGCTGTGGCTTTTGACGACTGTTTATGTTAGATCGATAAATTCCCGCAACTTCTGATACCCACGAGACAAGACTTAGTACTGTTGGGGTAGGACTATGTGACTCGTGTGATTATATCTAATTGTCCCTACAATGTTTATTAGAAGTGTATTAATCGAAGCTAACCTGGTCAATAGCTAATCCATAGGTGTCGGAGTGGGCAGCAGGCACGCGCGCGCAGCGTGTCGCCGCACGGGGGCTCCCGCGCCGCCATTACCATACGTGGGCGCTTTGTGACAATTGAATTAATATTATCATAATATCACTATTAGAACAAGACTGTTTTACACCGAACGTTGATCATGTCGCCTGCGATAGTACTGTGATTTTTGAGACTCGCGTTCAGTTTTTGTTGTAGGGTAGCTATCTAGGGCCAAAAAGTTTGTAACACTAAAATATCAGATTGCTTTCTTTAAAAGTGCTAGGTACCAAAGCCTATTCCTTCTTGTAGTAGAAGAGGCCCGAGCACACTGATCAGAGATGCCAGACTATGGAGCTGTATCCGATGCTATTTAAGAAGGTACACATATGTACCTATGTATTATGTATACTTTATTCATTATTCAGGTGCTCACAACTGTGAGAATTATTAAATTGAAGGTTTAAAATTGTATATCATCCGTTTCAATTATTATCTATTTATCATGTTATAAGCATACTGCCTCGATGGCGTAGTTGTACTACAGCACGATAACAAACCTGAGATCTCGGGTTCGAATCCCGGGTCGGGCAAAATTATATTGGATTTTTCTACTAATTATCAGCCCGGAGTCAGGAATTTGTGCCCGGTATGGTGATAGGCTCGCCTCCTATCACATCTTGGGACGGAACATTCAAGGCGAAATAATAAATATGGGTGTCCCGGTGGCGCCCCTGCTTACCCCTTTTGGCATAAGAGCGTTTATGTATGTATGTTACACGCACCATTTCAATAGTCGGTGTATAGAACTTAAAATAATTTCAGGTAGTCAACGTCTGTAATCAATTTTACTATTTATAAATTACCAGTATAAAAAAGCATGTTAAAGTCCGATTCAAAACCTTTCACAACACGTATCTGTACAAAATACACAAAAATCAAAAACAAAGCTGTTCGTCTCCAACCGCGCTCTAACTCCGGTAGGTGTCGCTACAAGCTCGAGTGGTACGCCGGCGAAGTCACGCTGCGCAACAAGACACTAGCGGGGCTGTACTCGCTGTACATTGCACAGTGCTGTGCAGTGAACCGCACTTGTATTAATCACATAAATTGTAATAATGGCAATGCTGTCACTGAGACATAGATGTTAATAAAGTTCAATAATTTGGTTAATTTCGGAATTAATCGTAGGTAACTAAAATTAATATTAGACAAAGTGGACGTACTACATAATTGGGGCATCCTTTTTTATTGCTCACATAGGCCCAAGTAATGAATTATTAGTAAATTTGATGCTAAGAAACCTGCATACCGTAGCGATTTAAAAAAAATCTATAATATGTTAGTCCACCAACCCGTACTAGGCCAGCGTGGTGGACTATATGGCCTAACCACTCTCAATCGATTCTCTCGGTTGTAGAGTAGGCTCGTGCCCAGCAATGGGACGTATATGGGCTGATACAACACAATACAAATTGATGGCAAGTGATTGTCACTGCCAATGAATATCTGCGACACTTTGACAATACAATATGTGTAATGTCGGTCTTCCAAAGCGAGAAGGAAAATAGATGTAAAACCACGGGACGGACAATTATGCTGGTTCACGATATTTTTCTATGAGACTGTGGTGCCACACTGATAGAGCCGGCTCGTTACTAGTATATAACTTAACCTAACTTCCAAGGTTACTAATATGGCTCTATCTCGCTCTATCACTTTACAAAGAACTCTACTTCTGTTAATTTAAAATATTTTCAAAACGAAAAAACGAAAGGTATGTTACACAATAGTTATTATACATATGTTAGTTATTAATTTAACTAACTTATTTACTAATTTGACTGCCTCGATGGCGTAGTTGTACTACGGTACTATAACGTTAAGATCTCGGGTTCGAATCCCGGGTCGGGCAAAGTGATATTGGACTATTCAGTCAGTTGGAGTCAGGAATTTGTGCCCGATATGGCGATAGGATCGCTCCCTATCATGGGACGAAACACATAAGGCGAAACGTGGGTGTTTTGATAGCACATCTGCCTATCTATTCTGGAAAAAGGCGTGAGTTTATGTATGTAATTTAACTACATTTTGCTTGATTAACAAAAAAACGCATCCTAACATAACCTAAAAAATCCCGCCAAAAGTCGAGCTCAATTAATCTAATCAGTGACAATCTTGTTTCTTTTTTAAATCTTGTTAATACAGATAACAAAGATGGCGTTAAACCGATCCAATCGCATCGGGTCTCAATTGCCGTGTTTGTTTACCGCTGGCCTGATGTATGGGGGACATAAATTACCTGGCCCGGGGCCATTCCAATTATGTACATGGCCCGGTGCGAGTTGCTTTGGATTTGTTAATGTGGATTTGTTTGTCTTGAAAGTTTACCGAAAGTTAGTTTTAGTAGGTAAAGTGGGCTCGTTAGGTCGTGTTTTTGGATTAAATTTGAATACGTTACAGTAACTAACAAGAAATATAGACGATAATAATTATGTTGCTAAAATTACGTAACGTACACCTTCACACTACAAGTTTTGGTATGAGATACATGATATGTATCTATGTAACAACAGTTCTATTTAGTTACGCATATAAAAGTAATAGGGCTCTAATTGTTTCTTAGATTTACGCCAATGTTACACATTGAAATAAAACTAATTTTTACGGATTTTATCGCGTATTTAGTTTAATTTTTACATTGTGTAACTTCCTGACGTTACGATTACTTTACAGCTTTCTACAGCAGTCTGCCCGTAAAAAATAGTTTTATTTCAACAATAAGACGCTACTTCTCATACCTTATTATGAATCCTAATACTTAATACCTATGTTTAGAAACGAATAAAGGTAACGAAAAATATATGCTTAAGAGTTTTTTGCTGTAAAAAGAAAACATTGTCAATATTAAAAGCTCTTTTTCTACGCAAAACAGAAAAAATATTTTATGTGTCCTATGTACCTATATCATACATTTCATTTATTTTTATTTATTTATGAATTGTTTGAAACAAAGACGTGGTCAAACAACATCATTGGTTTACTTATTACTAAGCCGAATGGAATTCGAAAGCAAGTTGTTTTTTTGCACACATTAAAAAATCAATAACAAAGCACAAATTGAAATTACTTATTAATAATTATTAAGTACTGTTCATACTGCCATTAATTTATTGTTCCGAGACGTCTAAACACGCAGCTGTCATTCGTGGACATGTGGACAGAGACGGATTTAGTTGCAATTGCATTTTTTTAAATTAAATGAAAGTCCACTGCTGGACATAGGCCTCCCCCATGGATCTCCACATAGATAAACAAATTTGATTTGTAACAATTCGCCAAAACATATTAAACTATGCATTTTTTTGTTTTTCGATGGTAAAAATACAGGGTATATCAAGACTGCCTCCGAAAACGAATCCAGGTGGTAGTATTAGTGACTTCAGACACAATGCAAGTAAAAATTTCCCAAAACAAATCGACATCATTTTTTTTTGTAATTTTTTACTTATCGTCGTATTTGGGTGATTAATACATACATAGTTTACCTAAAATAATGATGTAGGTCTCTTCATTTTTAAACACTCAATGATACGTAAGGGTTTAAATTATTATTTTCGCAAAAAGTAGGAATTCACCACCCAAACAAGATGATTTTTCAAAAATTCTATAAGAATATCTGTCTCTATTTTGGTGAATTTTTTATTTGCATCGTGTTTGTAACCACTAAAACTACCACCTGGCTTCGTTTTTGGTCGCAGTCTTGATATACCCAGTATAATACAGTATCAGTACTTAATCGCCCATTGCTGAGCACGACTCCTGTTTAGCATAGAGTTAGATTGTGAGGGCTTAGGCCGTAGGTTACAGAGAGTTAGCCTAGAGCGGGATGGCAGACTTCACTTAGCAAAGAAATTCTTGTAACGAATTGCTTTTTACTAGCGATTAGCAGGTATTTTTATAATTAAGATTCCAAAATTTTGTCCTAAATGACAGAAGAAATACTTAAAATTATATTTCTAATAATCAGAGGAAAAAATTATGTGGCCCATGAGGGGATCGAACCCGCGACCTTCGCGTTATTAGCACGACGCTCTAACCAACTGAGCTACTGGGCCAATGAGATGTTAACACGAAACTAAAGTTCACTATTATAACATACGTTTCGAAGTGACAAGTTTCTCGGATATAATGATTAAAGGATTTCTGTCGACCTTGAATTATTTATTTATTTATACTTTATTGCACCATAAAGAAAAACAATTACAATGAAATGATTTAAAAAGTACAAAAGGCGGCCTTATCGCACTGGGTAATTTCTTCCAGGCAACCTTGGGATGCATATAAACACAGAAGAATGAGAGGGCAGTTAAGGAGTAAATAATAATCTAGATTATGTGTTAATGGTAAATGTTAATCAATGTTCAATGGCTACTTCCACGAGGGAAGTAGCGCCTTTTTTGTTACCGATTAAAATCAGACAAACTGCTAGCTCATCTGGTAACATAAGCACTTCACAAACACAGTCTAGCGTCAAAACAAATCTATATGAAGTGAAATATTTGAACTGGCAGAGTTTTATTGTAATTAATTTAGTCTACAGAACGAATAGCTGGTTCATTCTTGCTATAGTCAACTTAACTAGGGCAGTACTATAGTCCCACAGAAAATCGACTACAAGAAGTTACATTATTGGGTAAGTCAGTGAGTGAGATTGCTAAAAACTCAATCTTGCTCTTCCTGTTCTCTTTACTACTTCCCATCAATTTTAAGAGACGATTCGATGACCTGAAACCAAATGTTCGTTCGGAGACTATTATCAAAGCATTTAACATGAAAAAAGAAAAAAAATGATTTTGGCAAAGCATAGTAATATAGGTGTTAATAAATTAATTACTTAATTAACGTAAAAAATATATGTTGGCCCATGAGGGGATCGAACCCGCGACCTTCGCGTTATTAGCACGACGCTCTAACCAATTGAGCTAATGGGCCGATGTGTTATTTGTACGAAACTACAGTACTAATATAATAACATGTGTAGACTGTTAAATAATGCAAACTATAAATTGAAGCTGGTCGTTTCTTAGAATGTTTTATTTATATATAGAATATTGTATTGACAGCTTTGGTGTTTACTTGTTTTCTATCTTGTTCTTGTTTGAGGTCTTTGACGTAATAAGTATTGAAGTGCATATGGTGTGATTTTATATTTTCTCTTAAAATACCACTGTGCTGTTTTCCGCTACATAGACGATATAACAAAACATAATCTACCGTCAGTATTTTATATGAAGTGGTAGAGCTCACTGTACGTCATTTATACTACAAAACGATTAGCTGGCCCATTCGCTCTGTAGTCAATTTAACGAGAGTATCTAGTAGCATTGTCTCGCACAAATTGACACTTAACATCTTATGTCTCTGGATGTGCGAGTGCAGTGGAATTCCAAGCATTGCTTTGTAAGTTATGGTGTTTAGTTTTCTACTGTTTATGAGCGGTCGTATCGCTTACCAGGCGAATGGCATGCTCGTCTCGCCGTTCATCGAGTTAAAAAAAAATGCACAAATTTTACTGTTCCTGCTTTCAGTGGGGTTGCTGGAGTCCTATCTCTTCCCTTTCAATTCCTTATATTCGAAGGTTAAAAACACTTACACGATCCTTTAAAATAATATAACCAGTTCAGCCAATATGATGAAATTGTAACAACTTCAAACATTGATTGTTATGGAATAAACAAATAACTAAATAATTTATCAATGTATTAAAAAAGTGGCCCATGAGGGGATCGAACCCGCGACCTTCGCGTTATTAGCACGACGCTCTAACCAACTGAGCTAATGGGCCGATGGGATGACTTCATGAAAATACCGTGCATAGAGATAGCGGTTGTACGTTTATAATCTTACTAGCTTCTGCCCGCAAACTTCGTCAGCGTGATTAACTTTATTTGGTATTTCTCATCCTATCCCGTACCGTCCCGTTATATCCCGCCAGTCCCGTCTCATTCTCACTCAAGGCATGTAATCCAGTCCCATCCCATCCCTTTGAGTATAAAAAGTAACAAATATATCGTAATTCCTTCCTCATCCCACGGGAACACTTAATTTTTCGGGATAAAAAGTAGCATATGTGTTAATCCAGGGTGTCAGCTACTTCCATACCAAATTTCATAGAAATCCGTTAAGCGGTTTATGAGTTCATCGCGCACAACCGCACAGACAAACAGAAAAACAGACAGACAAAAATTCCAAAAATCATTGTTTTTTTACGTTAATTAATACAGACCCCCATATTAGTTTCTCTCATAATATATCTTCCATAATACAACGAAACACCCTGTATGTAAATAAGACATATACCAGTTTTTAAGTTGGACTTGCATCTATATAACTGTAAAAAGACGCATCTCATTTCGTCTTGTAGTTTTTGCGTTATGCGCAAGCAAACAAAAAGAAACAACCTGTATGTAAATGAAACATGTACCACTTTTTAAGTTGAACCTGCACCAATATAAATGTGCTAAACGCATCGCATTTGGTGCAGTAGATTTTGCGTGATGCGGAAGTAAATAAAAAGAAACACCCTGTATGTAAATGAAATATATACCAGTTTTCAAATTGGACCTGCAGCACTACAACTGTGTAAACTGCATCTCATTTCGTGCGGTAGTTTTTGAGTAATGTGCAGGCAAACAAAAAGAAACACCCTGTATGTAAATGCAACATATACCAGTTTTTAAGTTGAAACTACAGCAATACAACTGTGAAAACCGCATCTCATTTGGTGCAGTAGTTTTTGCGTGATGCGCAAGCAAACATACAGACAGACAGACAGACAGACAGACAGACAGACAGACAGACAAAAATTCTAAAAAAAATTGTTTTGGCTTCTGTTGCTGTTATAAAGACCCCTCGCGTTAAAATTTCTCAAATATCTTCCATGTACAGACATCGACCATTTACATTTTTATTATATGTATAGATAATATTGTTTACCAAAAAGTATTACAGCGGTTTATCTTACTATCCAGAGACTTAATAATGCCATTTTCTTGATAATATTTATATTATATGGTAGGTTCAAAACTTGTAAAAATTGTAATTGTTAAATACGGCGGCACCATTACATTCATAGATGCATATTAGTATTATTATACATTCAAAGAGATTTATAATTAAAATCAATATGTGTGTTGGAGCGCTATAATCTCTGAAACTACCAGTTTGATTTCAAAAAATATTTTTGTACAATTCTTGAGGCTCTAAAAGAAATTTCTCATTTACACAATACTCTCAGACGAAAATGCCTCGCCTTGCAGTTCCAGTAAAGCATTTCGTGGTATGAAAAGGCCAAGTGAGTTAGGACTTGTGGTTAGGACGAACCGTATTAGTAACAAAAGCCTAAATATAATAATGTTAATTACATATTTTGCATTGCAATATTCCATTTGGATTACAGCGCGTGGTGTGTTGCATTCACTGATATGCCAGTATATAAAAATGTTTATAAAACTATTTAGCATACAATTTTACAAATAATCGCCGAAAGCAAACCCTTCTGAATAGGCGATTACTCCACCACGCGTGCATAAAGCAGTAAGTTTTACATACATTTGATAATTACAGAACAACATTAACGAAGCATAGGCTATTGACTGCCTCGGTGGCGTTGTTGTACTACGGTACGATTACAAAGCTGAGGTCACGGGTTCGAATTCCGGGTTAGGCAAAGTGATGTTGGATTTTTATATTCATTATCAGGTTGGAGTCAGGAGTAATTTATGCCCGATATGGCGATAGGTTCGCCCTCTATAACATTGTAGGACGGAACATATAAGGCGAAATGTGGGTGTCCTGGTAGAACCTCTGCGTTGTCTGGGAAAAAAGTGTCACCTTATTTATGTATGTATGTATGTATATATAAAGACATTAGCAGACAAACCAAAGTAAGAGCTGTAGTTTGAGTCCCATCGATAAGCAATCGCCAAGTCCGGCCCAACCGCACCAGGCGCTGTCAAAAACTCCTTGAATAATACATTGACTAATTGATTGGCTGACTTATGAGTTTAACGGATAAAAAACTAAATTAACGCACAAACACGCCCAAACTTATTAAACCCTTTTAGTATGCGGCTTGGTTTAGCCTAATTGAGTTGAGGCAAGAGGTTAATTTCTTGCGTCGGATAAATTATTGTTGTTTTATGCAAATGCATTGGAGGCCAGTTTTGGAAATAATTAAATTCGTTTTCGCCCTCGGGGCTGGATAGTTCGGACACTGTTTGTTAATACGCTATATGATTAGTTTGCTTGCGGTTTTTTTATTAGTGGAGTTATGGCTTTCGTTTACTAAAACCTAGTGCTGATTATGGAAAAGTCAAGGTTTGGATAGCCGGAAGGGTTTAAGTTTAGGTAATTATTTATTTAAAGTCTAAAATTTATGTACGCAGCCCACTTTTTAACAATAAATATGAATTAATGTTTTTCTACAGTTTTATTAGGACGGTTTATGGGTGAGTCATAGAAAAATAATTCCGGTGATTTACCATAATATGAAAATTAACAATAAAAGTTACCGAACACTTGCTTTTGAAAGATAGTGACGCCAATCCGAATGAGCCGGTGTCTAAATAATAGGCTCTACCTCTCAGGCAAGGCTCTAGCACTTCTAGTAAGTCGATGTCTTGTTGTTGTAAACTTACACAAGATTATGGACTGCTGTTGGAGTTAAAAAATATCACAGATTTAAACGTAGAATATAAGTCACCTGTCCTAATACATATTTGGAAGGGTCTTCAAGTCATGACTTGTTATTACTTAGAGATTATTACATAATGGCAGTATATTATTTCTTTTTCATCAATAATTTTAACAAGATCAGACATTCAATCCCGCCATATTTGCATTCCTAATTATATTTTCTAATAAATCATAATTAACACAAAAGCATTCGACTCCGAGCCGGCGGATGCCCGAATACAGGCTTTAATTAAAATCTTTCACAGTAATTTCGATATTATATAAAAAGCGACGAGCAACGTTTACAAACACGTTTACGTTAACAAAACGGAACAGATTAATATGAAAGAAAACGTTAACGTTTATGGGCTCGAAATGGCCATATAGACTCGTGAGACAGTAAATATCTTATGAAATTGGATCGTTAATGTTGCCGTGCGATATACGGGCTACACATATCATTGGGAATGGTCGGTATTTGTTTAATACAAGGCGCCACAATTTGTGAGTCGTAAATAATCGACTAATATTGTTCATTATTAAATTTCGAGATGATGGCCACGTATTGAAATGCGTTTGAAGATTTATGAGACGTAAAATAGTGGAGTTGAGGAGAAAATTGATCTTGTGTAGAAATATTTTTATTGACGCTTAATATTTCTTTTATTCTATAATGATGAGAAAGAATAAAATACAAATAGACTCTGTAGACGAATATGACCTCATATTACCATTAGGTAAGTAGATCTACCTATAACATACTATTTTAAAACAATATAAAAACATGTAAAATACTACAATCATTTCTTGTGTATACGAAAGAACAATTAATTAACCAAATAAATACAAATATAGAATTAGTAATCGCTGAAGAGCTTGAAGAATGCGTACTTGAACCAAACGAATTGAATTTGATTATAAAAACCCGCGCCAACTAATTTTCATTTACCACTTTTAAAGTAGACTCTGAAAGTCAGCCTCGTATTCCGTTCAATAGGTATAGGATTTATACTTTGTAACAATTATTTACTCGTAAATTCATAGAACCGCTGTCACTATTCTGTAACCAATTGTATTCACCCCCAGAACAAACTTATAAAGGCATTGTTTGTAATGTTTCAAATGAAAATTAACTGAATTATTGAACGAAAATGCCCGAGGCAAATCGACGTTTCAAAGAACCCAAAAGCGGATACATCTTTTACAATCAAAGAATATATATGATCGCGCAAGCGCCGATACAAATGAAATATGCGCACCGATATAACGAGCCACACCGTTTAACAATTAACTTAACAAACAAATGTAATATATTGTGGTTAAAATTCAATACTGACGCGCCGAGCGGCCCACAATAACTTACTTTCAAAACCTCGCCGTTTTTGTTTTATATTTCCTCAGCTCATTTGTTATAAGATTAATACGATGCATTATACTAATTTGAAAATAGGTCTATAGGTTAAAATTTCTAGAAGTAACTTGACTATGAACATAAGTCGATTATAGAATACATAGCATAGACTGCGCAACTTTCTTACGAAATGCTCTATGTCTATGGCCATAAGATGGCAATTGTCTATGACCAGTAGTGAAATAAAATAATAAACTTTCAAAAAAAGAACACAACCTAGTCCTAGATAATATATTTAAAACAGACACATTTATAGTGAAAACAAAACAGTATGATTATACATTAAATATGTGCTTTTCGGTGCCTTTCTCGGCACCGTTAAATGATTATTTCAATAGTTGATATTGCAATTGCTTCTCCCAGCAGGTCGTCGGCAATTAATAATTATTTAATAAGGCACTCATTACACGACGCTGCGCGCAATCAGCCGCGCCGAAATTATTACCGCGCCACCTACTCAAAGAGACGCTGAATTATGTAGCCGTTTATTTACTCGACCGGTTTAAGCGCTGAAATTGCTTTAGATGCTTGTAAGTTTGGGATTATGAAGTTTTGTAAATAATAGTTACATCTGAAAACAACTCATATCTATATACTTATGGCGGCGTCATAATATGTTTCCTGCTAGGAGCTTAAAACTGAAACTGACTAACTGCATAATATTGCACAATTATTTGCAGATGTTAATAAAAGGTGAATGTATCGTCTCATTAATATATTATGGACGGCTGAATTTTAACCTACTAATGTTGATCTCCTGGTCGGCGAAAAATTTACCTACAGAGCTAAAAGCATAATCGAACTGGAGAAAGACAACTGCTTCCTTGTTTAGGCACTGCATTAAGGGCTCCCCTTGTCATCTATTGTTTTGTTTTATTTTTTCCGTCACGAACATTGACTTCTACTAACAGTTGGATGCCACGATTCATTCTTCAATGACCACATTCAAATTAATACCACTATCAATAAAAATAGTTGGACCGTCACAAAGTCTACAAGATGAAGAAAAAGAACAAACTTCATAGCATTGTCATCACTGCTGAAGTAGGTCAGTATTTCAGTAAGTGTTTGTGGACGGCAGTGGGCGGTGTAGGCGGTGCACATGGGAACGGCCCCTTTTTAATTTAATTTTATCAACCACCATGGTTTGACATTAGGTAAATATTTATATCATAAATTAAAGAAATTTATTATAAAAAGCATGGAAAGATTATCATTGTTTTGAGTTAAAAATCCAGTTAATGCGCTGGGTGTAGTCTGCGTCACGGACATAACGGACCACTATATTTGCATGGTGGGATTAAATTTAGGGAAAAACATGGCCAACACTGCTATACGATCCCGCCTCAAGATAGACTATGATGGTCTGGCAAATACGCTCCAATCAGCTCCATGGTCTGCTGTCATTAATTCTACAGATGTTAACCAAGCCGTCACTATTTTTAATAACATCATCGATCGCGCAATGCAAAAGTACAGTAAAAAAGTAACGATTAGCCGTTCTAAACATATTTTAAAACCATGGATCACTCAAGGGCTAATCAGATGCCAGAAAAACCGAGACCGGCTTCATTTAACAGCTAAACTAGACCCCAATGATGAAACTAGCCAATTAATTTATAAAAGATACCGCAACTTTCTAAATAATCTCCTTCGAAAGCTAAAAAACAACTACGAAAGCCAACTGTTGATGACCAATAAAAATAACCCCAAAAATCTCTGGCAAAATATTAAAGACATATGCAGCATCAATAAGTCTCGCAGCAACTCGACCGAACTAAGTACATTAGACCGAGATCCGCGAACTTCTCTAAATAAATGTAACAAATATTTTGCAAACGTAGGAAAAAACTTAGCAAACAATACCCTTCTAAAACTCTCCACCACTCAGAATTCATTGGCGAACGCAGTAAAGTCTCAAGCAGGTTTAAGTCAATCTTTCTTTATGAGACCTACAGACGAAGTGGAAGTTAGCTCCCTTATAAGCGACTTAAAATTAGGTACTTCACCGGGGATTGACAATTATACATCTTTATTAATTAAACTTATTAAACCTACAATATTAAAACCAATAACGCATATTTTCAATCAGTCTTTCTACTGGTCTATTTCCAGAATCGTGGAAAACAGCAGTAATTATACCTATCCATAAAACCGGAGACAAAAATAATCCTTCCAACTACCGGCCCATTTCATTGTTGACTATATTTTCCAAACTGCTGGAAAAAATAGTCAACAAAAGAATAGTTAACTTTCTTGAAAAACACGAAATTATTTCAAATAAACAATTTGGCTTTTTACGAGGAAAATCGACAGAAGACGCAGTGATAAAGCTTGACAATATGATAGTTGACGCTCTTGACCAAAATAAACACAGTCTGGGCATTTTTCTAGACCTCACAAAAGCATTTGATACCGTCTCACACCCAATACTCTTACAGAAAATAAGCAGCATAGGAATAAGAGAAATTGCCTACAACTGGTTTAGCAGCTACCTTTTCAACCGAAAACAGTGTGTCAGAGTTGGTTCGGAAAGCAGTGATACAACCACAGTAGAATTTGGTGTGCCCCAAGGCAGTATTTTGGGTCCAACACTATTCTTAATTTACATAAACGATCTCCTAAACCTGACTACCAATAATGCAAATGTCATATGCTATGCCGACGACACTGTTACTTTTTCGAGATGATACCTGGGACAAAGTACATGATGTGGCAGAAAAAGGACTTATTAATTACTGATTGGATGAACAAAAATTTACTTACACTGAACATCTCAAAAACAAAATACATAACATTTTTCTGACAGCCTCCGTGGCGCAGTTGGTTAGACGCCGCCTGTGAAACGAGAGGCCGCGGGTTCGATCCCCGCACCGAAAACAAATGTTTGTGTGATCCTCAGATATTTGTTTCGGGTCTGGGTGGTTGTGAGACCGAAAAGTCTCTCGTAGTTTCTGATACCCACGACACAAGACTCGATCTTAGTGTGGGGTCAGGACTATGTATGTGACTGTTGGGTGTATTGGGTGTATATTATTGGGTGTATATTTTCAAAACCAGTCGATCGCAACCCCAATCCCAACGACTCATAAAATTACACACTTGCAATCCCACATACCAGAACAACCGGTCTTGTAACTGCAGTACAATCCAGCGAACTGACACAATCAAATACCTAGGCATTGAAATCGACGAGCACCTTTCCTATAAAATCCACATAGCCAAGTTATCAGCCCGGGTTAGAAAAATTATATACATCATGAAATGCTTGAGACATATAGCGCAAATAGATATACTGCTATTGGTATACAAGGCCCTCTGTCAGTCTCTGCTACTGTACTGCATACGAGTGTGGGGTGGCGCGGCAAAAACCGCCATGATCATTCTAGAAAGAGCTCAACGGGCAGTTCTTAAAGTTATGCTTTGCAAACCGTTTCGATATGACACTGACAATCTCTACAGCCAATCCAAGGTATTGCGCGCGCGCCAACTATTCATAGTCAGAGCAGCGACCATGATACACAGCGCTACCTTGAAATCTCCCGAATTCGAAACCCTTACGACGCAAAGAATTTTTAAAACACCAGTCCCTAGAGTACGCACTACATTCGCTAAACGCCATCCCAAATTCCTTCTGCCATTCATCTACAACAAGATCTGCCACAAACTAAAACTCAAAAACCTGTCTACTCACAAGGCAAAGTGCACAATCGAATCCTGGCTCCAAAACCTTAATTACCTCGAAACCGAAGATATAATGAACATTGTTGCATAAATCTCCACACTCCAACACACACGCTCACACACCACACACACACACACGTGCTCGCGCGCACACTCACACTCACACACACGCTTACACACACACACCCAACAAACTGACTCATGTCTCATATACACGCACACTACCACTCTCAACATACAGAATAATATTATATTATACAAGTAAACCAAAAGTGAATTAGTATTAGTTATTGTTCCTCCTTTATCATGTAATTAGATCTAAAAAAAAAAACTACTTTATTTTACTTTGCCGTCTGCCTATTACCAAGTGTGGTAAACATAAAAACTAGGATTTTGTTAATTGTTAGACACTGTCGCTGCAACACAAGCCTAGCTTAGCGCAGGACAGTTAACAACGAATATTGTTTATAGTTATAAATGGCCTCTAGTCTTAAGAAAAAATGTTTTGTTATTTTCTTATGACAGTTCAAGCTGTAGTTGTTACATATACAATTATTTAATAATTCAAACCCATACTTAATTGTCTGTTAAGTGTGGTGCCTATAAAAATAATTATCATTAACTGAATATTACATTCCGCTTCGAAAAAATATATTCGAATTAAACTGCTCATAATAAATGATTTAAAGTTATCGAATAAAAAAAGGTTGCCCATATTATTGTTGCTGTATTAAATGTAAACAAAAATGACCGTATACCAATCCCATTATGTATTATTAAATTGTTTCTTTTCTATACTGTTGTTGTGATGATCAGAAATTATTTTTTGGTAAAAGTCGTCCTTTTGTCTTTTAGGCTACTCCCGACCAAACTTTTTTCAGAATTATGCGGATTACGTTAGCATAGTTACAGCACCTCAAACTCTTTTGCCTGCATTCATCTTAGGTACCTATCATCGCGATAGCAATGACAAGACTTTATCATGAGTTATGACATATACTCTTGAACTCAGATTTATCAATATTCTAAAATCTGTTATCAATTTTAATAAAATATCGTCCAATCGTCCATAGATACGTCTTAAATATCAATGATTTATGCAACAACCGTAACAAATTCCATTCTAATTCATCAAACGAATTATAACAACATTAAAAATTGACATTCGTAACAGAGCATACGTCCAATTAGCCCTGCTAATTCTAAATACACTCACCAGATTATTTCACATCCCTATTCTCAAGGACATAAGGTTCAAAATCGCTCAAAATAGATGATGTAGGTAGCATTATATTTCGGTAAAAGTTAGTAGTGCGACAGGGCACAGAGCACTCATTAGAGAAAACAAATCGATATAATAAGGTAATAAAACTGGCTTTGTTCCTTTGTGAGGTAATTTGGTTGATTGGTGTTTACGAGCGCGTTTGATTGTTACAAATTTGTTTACGACCTCGGGTGTGTTTATTGGCGGGGCGGAATATTCGGAACTTTAGGGTTCTTAGTATCGTGTTTTGTTACTAAAATCTTTTCTGAGAGTTTCTGAGAGTTTTAAACCTAAAATATTGCTTCTACGTTAAATTAAAATTGTGTTATTTAGAGATGTTCAATTTGGTACTGTATGTTCGAATGCCATTAAAGCTTTTATATCTACGTAAAGATATATTCTGCGTTATATCTTCCATGAGTCTAGAAGTATAATTCTTTGCTTACGTTAATATGTTTCTAAAAAGTACTATAAAGGTACCGAGTAATCGCATTTTTTTTTTTTTTTTTTATAGAAAAAGGAGGCAAACGAGCAGACGGGCTACCTGATGGAGAGTAGTCACCGCCGCCCATAAACACCTACGACAACAGAGCTGTCGTCGGTACGTTGCCGGCCTTTGAGGAAAGTGTAGGCTCTTTTCTTGAAGGTCCCTAGGTCGTATCGGCCTGGAAACACCACGGAAGAGAGATCGTTCCACAATGAGGTTGTGCGGGGAAGAAAATTCCGCATAAATCTCACATTGGCACTGGTACGGCACACAAGGCATAGACCTAACCTAAACTAGCTTGAAGAGGACTTAAATTGGCTGAAATTGGTGATAATCGTCATCGCGATTAAGGTGCCTCGGTGGCGTAGTTGTATTACGGCACGGTTACAAAGCTGAGGTCTCGGGTTCGCATCCCGGGTCGGGCAAAGTGATATTGGATTTTTCTATTCATTATCAGCCCGGAGTCAGGAATTTGTGCCCGATATGGCGATAGGCTCGCCCCCTATCACATCATGGGACGGAACATGCAAGGCGAAATGTGAGTGAAGGCGTGAGTTTATGTATTTATGCGATTAAGGTGCCTATTATTAATTATTATGATTTGATTCCTGTTTTCAAACACCTAGGTTCTATCTCCCAGAGAGTTTTACAATGAACCCTTTTATTGACATGGCATAAAATTAAATATTGTTACAAAAAATTTGATGCACTAAGCACTCCATATGTCATCCGTCTGCCGACGTATCGACTACATAAATGATCCTTTCTATATAGGGTTCATAATCAACCAATTTGTACAACAGGCGTCACGAACTAATGATTAGTAGGAAATGAACTGTAAAACAGTTTTATTAAGCCGTTATGTTTTTATTAACGTTAATTAGGTTACTAGGAAAGGTTCGAAATTCGAATGTCGAAAGTAAAGATGAGGATATAATTCTTTTTCATAGATACATACTAGCTAGATATTTTAAGTAAGCTTCATTCTATTTTTAAATCGATTCAAGCATTACTTATGGCTTAAGTTAAATTATGATTCAAAACGGCCAACTCCTTCTAGCTGTCCCTAGGTTTTGTTGTTGCTGTGTATACTTCGATATACCACCAAAAATAAACGTCCAAATGTGAACCGCTGAAACAAAGTTCCTTCACCCCATAACAGTGTCAGAAAAACCAACAATCCCCTAACTTGGTTCACAACATAAAATGTGATTAATAACCATTTATTTTCGCCACGTCGACTGGCCAGATATCTCGTCAAGTTTATTGTCAATATTTTTTCCACTAATGTCACCTGATGAGCTTTAATTTCCCTTTCATCAACACCGCTCATCCGTTCGAGAAGTGGAGCCATTAAAATTTCGCAGCTTCGCGAATAGCTCAATCAATAAAGCGTGATCTGTTACAAAAAGTCGTCATTTTGTCGCTTGCTAGCGTACCTTGGTTTGCGGAGATCAGCGGCTATTATCATAACCTGCGAGATTTCTGGTGTGATATTTAATTTCATATGATCACGTATAATAATTGTTTAAACTGGTATATCGATACCAGAAGCTTGATGAGGCTTATACGTTTTATCATGGAACAGAGAATTTGCTCCGTATTTTAGGAGCGGCGGATTTTTGAAGGAGGTGGATAGATTCGATTTCTGACTTGGTACCCTTCAAGGACCGCAACCTGGATTCCAACAAAAATGTGAACCCAAAGCAGTCTCTTAATTTTTTTCTAATTTACACGAAATGTACCAGCCGACATCTAGGCTGTCCTAATCATCCAGACCAATCGCATAAATTAACATACCCCTTCCCACATAAATGCGGAATATTGGTAAATGATAAAAAATAATAGGAGTTCATATCGAGCGTTGCTAAGATACTACACTTAAAAAAATAAGCCTCGCGTAAGCTGCGCCCGCGCCCGCCACAGAATGTAATTAACAGAACACCAATAAAAATAATTGGGAACAAAAAGCGATCCGCTCTCGGCCGCCATTTATTATTTTGATTACCCTTGTTATTGTTATGGGGTATTGACGTTTCTCATCTACGCTTTCACGAAGGCACTGTGACGTCTAAATGTAGGGGATTGGGTGCACACGTGGACACTGTGTTGGCTGTGTGCGTGGTGCGAGAAGGGGATTTATTGTTCCCCTTTACGGCTTTGTGTGTTCCCGCCGACGACGCGTGACGCGCGGTGCAGGCCCACGTCTGGGGTAAAGCGTGGGTGAGCGAATGAGCGGGTGTGATAAATTGCAACATCAATTATTTTTCAATTTATTTGCAATTGTTTAAGATAGCGTTTTGTTGTTTGTTTTGCATCATTATTAATTAAGTATGATAATTATGAAACACAGCAAATATAAATATATAAAAATATACTACAACTTGCTCTAATTGCAATAACATTTTATTGCATATTTGATTAAATGCAGTTGCCTCGATAGTTAAAGTGTACCTATGTGCACGTTTTTATCTGCATTATCCTGCGCTCGAATTTGTTGGGTAAATAAATAAAAAATGATTATTCGTTAAGTTTACGGACTTAATTTCTTTCGCGATAATTAAGGTACAGCTTTTTTGTCACTATCATGAATAATTGCCATATTCTTGCAACACATTATAAAGTAGTTCATATTATAAATTAATTCTATGCTGCTCTTTGTTTTAAAGTCGAGTAAAAACGCTGCCTCTCCCGCTCACTCCGTCACCATAGCACCACCACGAAACTTTTCACAGTCGTAAAATTGTATAGTTTTGGTTTTAGCACAGCTATTAGTAATAATTTAATTTTATGTTGAATTTTTTGTTGTTAATCTTATACGGTGAGCGAATAAGGACGAAATGGTATCTTCACTAAGTAAGCAAAACAAATGTTGATGACATCTTTGTTTCAGTATTTATTATATTCAGTGTTTTATTTATACATAGGATTTACAATTTGGAGTGGCATTGTACATTGCGTGAAGAAATGATGGTCTTTGGGGCCAAATTTTTTAGATATAGGTCATATTGTGCCGGCAAGCGTTCACCCAAGTCCCAAGTCGTTAGACTCAAGTCGCATTTAACAGTAGTATATCGAAATCTGTGAACAAGTCCTTTATTCAGTAGTGGACTTACTAACTAAATATAACAATTATCTAAACCGGCCTTATTCATAGACAGTTTTAAAACTATTTTAGCTTTCGAATGTCTTGCCTTCTTCACTCAAATTGAATTCAAAAGTGGTTCGAAAGGGACAAAACATAACTAAAATAGGTTTTAAAACTGAAAAAAGAATACTTAATGTTTCTAAGTAGCGCAGGGTTATTTACTCAAAGGTTTGACAAGTTAAGTATAACAATAAGTTATATCACTGTGAAAATTTTATTTGCATCGTGTCTGTAACCACTAAAACTACCACCTGGCTTCGTTTTCGGTCGCAGTCTTGATATACCCTGTATGTACATAATATGTTGCTGCCATCACAGGTAAAGTTGGGATAAGTAAGCATGCAAAGAAGTAAACCAATATTTTAGACAGAAGTATGAAAAATAATGTACGGTACAATACCTCTTTCGTCTTTCCGTCCTTTTCCTTCCTACTCTCCTCCAACACACCCCTGATCCAGCGTTGTGGGTGACCATCCCATGAACATGGGCAGTGACCACTTACCATCAGGTGACCAATTTGCACGTTTGCCGAACCTATGCAAAAAAAAAGAACAATATGTCTAAGCCTGTCGAATAAATAAAGAGACGGTTAAATAAAACGTTGTTACTTGACAAGATTACAAATTATATCATCGAATATGATGTATATTATCGAATCAACATTTTCAATTTCATCCGAATCAGCACTAACATTACTTTACTATAAAGCTTATAAAAAAGCGAATAAAATAAATTAATACAATAACTACTTTTATTTTTGGAACCAAGTTGCCTTATTTATTTACTTTTCGGAAAGCTTAAAGACTAATAAAAATATAATATTCTATGTAATCTGTAATGTAATCCTATTGCTAATTACAAGCCTTCAGCTATACAGGGTATATCAAGACTGCGACCGAAAACGAAGCCAGGTGGTAGTTTTAATGGTTACAGACACGATGCAAATAAAAAAATCACCAAAACAGCGACAGATATTTTTTAAGAATTTTTTAAAAATCATCTTATTTGGGTGGTAAATACCTAGTTTTTGCGAAAATAATAATTTAAACCCTTGCGTGCCATTGAGTGTTTAAAAATTAAGAGGTCTACATTATTATTTTAGGAAAACTATGTATTTATCACCCAAATACGGCAATAAGTAAAAAATTACAAAAAAAAGTTCGCAATTTCTTTTGCGAAATTTTTACTTGCATTGTGTCTGAAGTCACTAATAATACCACCTGGCTTCGTTTTCGGTCGCAGTCTTGATATACCCTGTATATATACAAATACAAAAACCTCATCTACATCATACTAGAAAATATCATAATTATAAAACACTACAAACATTAATATAACAACATTTAAAAAAAGGTTTAGCCAAGAACAATGCAGATCAAAGGCACCGGCGAGATTCGAACTCGCGATCTCCTGTTTACTAGACAGGCGCTTTAACCAACTAAGCCACGGCGCCGGTGTCTGGGGTGTTGAAATTGAGCGTACCATGGCTAAGGGGAGGGTTTTGGCACGAATATATTGTTCAGATATTTTCCATCTTTGAAAGAATCAGACTAATTTAGTTAATACTAGCTTCTGCCCGCTAACTTCGTCTGCGTGGTTAACTTTGTTTAAAAAATATACATGTATAGATTATTTGGTATTTCTCATCCCGTCCCGTCCCGTCCCGTTATATCCCGCCCGTCCTATCTCATTCTCACTCAAGGTATGTAATCCACGCCCATCGCATCCCTTTGAGTATAAAAAGTAACAAATATATCTGATTTCCGTCCTCATCCCACGGGAACACTTAATTTATCTGGATAAAATGTAGCCTAAGTGTTAATACAGTGTTAATATGGGGAATATTAGTTTCTCTCATTTATCTTCCATAATACAAAGAAACACCCTGTATTTAAATAAGACATTTACCAGTTTTTAAGTTGGACTTGTACCTATATAACTGTGAAACCGCATCTCATTTCGTCTTGTAGTTTTTGCGTTATGCGCAAGTAAATAAAAAGAAACACCCTGTCTATAAATAAAATCTATACCAGTTTTCGAATTGGACGTGCACCAATATTACTGTGAAAACTGCATCTCATTTCGTATGGTAGTTTTTGAGTAATGTCCAAGCAAACAAAAAGAAACATCCTGTATGTAAATGAAATATGTACCAGTTTTTAAGTTGGACCTGCACCATTGTAATTGTGAAAACTGCATCTTATTTGGTGCGGTAGTTTATGAGTAATGTGCAAGCAAACACAAAGAAACATCCTGTATGCAAAAGCAACATATACCAGTTTTTAAGTTGAACTTGCAGCAATATACCTGTGAAAACTGCATCTCATTTGGTGCGGTAGTTTATGAGTAATGTGCAAGCAAACAAAAAGAAACACCCTGTATGCAAAAGCAACATATACCAGTTTTTAAGTTGAACTTGCAGCAATATACCTGTGAAAACTGCATCTCATTTGGTGCGGTAGTTTATGAGTAATGTGCAAGCAAACAAAAAGAAACACCCTGTATGCAAAAGCAACATATACCAGTTTTTAAGTTGAACTTGCAGCAATACAACTGTGAAAACCGCATCTCATTTGGTGCAGTAGTTTTTGCGTGATGCGCAAGCAAACATACAGACAGACAGACAGACAGACAGACAGACAGACAGACAGACAAAAATTCTAAAAAAAGTTGTTTTGGATTCTGTTACTGTTATAAGGACCCCCCGCGTTAAAATTTCTTAAATATCTTCCATGTACAGACATCGACCATTTACATTTTTATTATATGTATAGATAATATGTAGTAAAAGTATATGTAGTAAATATAAATTAGACTAAGTTCTGTAGCATGATTTTATATAGATTTCAAAAATAATTGTAGAAATTTATTAGGAGTCGTAATAATATAGCAATATTGTATGATATCAATATTGTATGTCAGTGCTAAATGCAGCCTAAATCAAACTCCGCAAGAAATCATTTTTGTCATAATATCAGCCACTGAATGTCCACTGCTAACGAAAGGCCTTTTAAAAAAAGAAGTGACGTATTGGAAAGCGGCCTGGATCTAGGTATATCTCATAATTATTCTTCTAATACATATAATTAAAAGCTGTTTATAATAGAGGTTTGTTTGTGGCTAGACGGCCACCGCTAAGCTTGCATTCTTCACATAAATAATTTACATAACGATTCTCGTGAAATGCTCTTAAATGCGCAAAAAGCATAAAAATTATAACTATCATAAAACTAACAAAAATTAACCATAAAATACAAACATGAAACCATCTGAAGGCATTAATTAAATCGAATCACGAGTATACATTGTACGCGATATTACGGCCTGTAATAATGAATATTACTGGTGTAATAATCAATATTACAGTGTAATTACTTGGAGCGCGGATTATTGCTTTATTAAGCTCGCCTTTAGCGGTGAATGTTTAGATGTTTATTGTTGTAATTTTGTAATGGCATAATCGAGGGCGGGAGTTATTGCTTGCGGACCATCTGCGACGCGTCTGAGTCTGCTCCATCGCTAATAGCATTTTATGGATCACTTTATGCTTTTATAGACTTAACGAAAACGATATCGAGTCTGCTAGCGGTTCTTTTGATTTTTAAATGCTGGTTTCAAACTGAATTAGTCAGCGGAAATTATGTAAATCACATAGAACAGTGTACGAATTTTATCGGATTCAAAAGTAGCCTATACAAATCTATATCTATATCAGCCCATATACGTCCCACTGCGGGACACGGGCCTACTCTACAATCGAGAGAATTGATTGAGAGTGGTTAGGCCATATAGTCCACCACGCTGGCCTAGTGCGGGTTGGCGGACTTACATACCGTAGAAATTCTTTAAAATCATTCTTACAAATAAATGTTCTTGGTAAATAAATATAGCTACATAAGTAAGTATATAGAATCAGAATATATAGAAATCTACCATTAAGTGTAGCACATAGATAATAGTTGATTAAATTGTAGACTCATTGATCGTCAGACAGTAAAAATCTTGGAGAACTAAGTTCTTATCAGATGAACTCCAAACGGGAAAGCTTTGGATTTTCACGACACATTGTATACACAGGTACCAATCCGAGTCGGGCGGATCAACACCATTTCAATGAGCACTGGCTATAATTTAAACTGTCGTAGGCTGGCTGGCGTACCCCAGTTAGTGTTTTGATGCCTTTTCCTTATTAAGCCCTCTATATAATTTATTGAATAAAAAAACGAAGTGGTAATGGAATTCGGCACACGAGGAAGCGGAATGTACTTATTTTCTCCTGTATCCTAACCCCGTATTGGCGATAGAATGACCAAGATATGCAATTTCGTCTTTGAAACTATCGCCTTTCATAGTTTTGTACGGTCAAACCGACATCGTAGAACCGCTGTGGCATCGCGATCACTGTCTGTGTTGTTCTTTACTGACATCGCTATAATTAAAACAATAAAAACAACTTTATAACAAATGTATGACGTCGATTATTATGTGGCTTTAAAAAGATAAAAGGAAATCATTAGGCCCTCCCGTAACACTTCGAAATGTAATTGCTCATTTGAGGCCATGCTAATTACAGCTCGCAATCGCCGACCCATTTGTAACTACTACAGCTTATTATTTACAATTAACTTAAAGTAAAACTATTTGTAACTCAGTGGGTAAACGTTCCGTTTTACGCTTTGTCAAGATAAAAATGTAACTTTTCTAATTACTAACAATTATCTGTGGGAATGAGTTAGGAAATGTTAACGCGTTTAAGTGTTCTTTTATCCGTGTTTTTCAAAGGACCTAGTTTTTCAAGGCTGAGTAATTTTGTTGTCTTTGCTATTTTTAACAAGACTTAAGTGAGCGAAAACGAAACTATACGCGAAATAGCTTGTTTTTTTTAACTTGTTTACGAGTTGTGTTTGTATTAAAAATATACATGAATTATTTTCTATGAAGTTTTAATGACCTACAGCGAAGCTCGCCCTCGTACTTAAAAAT
Source organism: Deilephila porcellus (assembly GCA_905220455.2). Lineage (NCBI taxonomy): Eukaryota > Metazoa > Arthropoda > Insecta > Lepidoptera > Sphingidae > Deilephila > Deilephila porcellus. The sequence continues at coordinate 12,610,618 of LR999974.1, forward strand.
CTGCAGGGTCCAAGGTCAATTAGATAAATATTCACTTAAGCATTTAAAAACTGTTACACTTTCAATAGCAGCGTATAAACCTATATAATATGTTTATTGACCCTGAATTCCATTATTTTTTTACAAAGTGCTAAGCGATTAAAACCACCCTTCATGGTAAAGTTTAATTATTTCCCTTAATAGGTTATTGTGTAAGCTTTCTTTAATGTAAATAATGGTTTATACGTCAGTGGAAGTAAGTGCAAAATTAAAACAATTTGTACAGTACAAAGCCCGCTGATTTTATCGCTCCAATTATTCGTGGAACGGAATGGCGCGGTTGATAAGCTTTGGCGGGGTTATTAATAGATTCATTCTAGTACTGCTATCTCTATTTTGTTATTTTTGGTTCTAGAGTTGAACGCTCATAGGCATTCAATAAAGATTTATTAAAATGCTCTTCTTTATTATTAGTTAGAGTTATTTTTACGCGCGGACTCGAACTATCCTATTTGGTACACTTCTTCTTTAATTAAAGTTGTCAGAGAAAAACTTAAGTATCATAAAAGGTGGAAGTGCTATAGGCGTCAAGCTGACTATCGAAGCTTCTCTATTCTCAGAGAAAGACAAAAAAATCTTGAAGTTGCTTGTTATAAAGCCTTCATTGAAAATACTGAAAATAATATATCAAAATGTAGCAAGCACTTCTGGAAGTTCGTAAAATCTAAGAAGAGAGAAGGAGATTTGCCTGAGCACTTATTTTTAAATGATATGTCTACCTCTGATGGAAATACAATTTGTGATCTGTTTAACGAACATTTTAAATCTTCATTCCAACTAAGTGATATAACTATAATCCGGCCGCTCAGAGAATGCGTTCCTGACACATGTCAGTTTATCATGAGTAGTGATGGGATATAATTATCATTTTGCTAAACTTTTGAATTATTCCCAGTGAAAGTAGCAAGTTAGAATAATTGGATACTTGACTATTTTCTATAAAGTGTTTTAAAATCTAGGTATAATCATTCTTTAAATCTTCCAACCGTTAATATATTTTTAAAGAGATCTTTATAACGAATAAACATGTTTTTCTTTATTACTAAAAATATTGTCACGAAAACGGTTGGTCACGTGACTTTTTAAAATTTACGTCACACTTTACAATTGGTGAATGATCTTAGTGGCAGAAATTAATAAAATTGTACATTGTGACGTCACACGCTGCACAAGGACAGCCGATCCTGTTTTGTTACATTTAATCAATAAATAAAAACTCACAAACTTCTTTCAGATCATTATAATATTTACAATTTATATAAATGTAAATAAAAATACCAAATATTATTGTCTTTTACTAACTTATCATAATAATGCAACACATTTTATATTTTATTGCCACAACCGTCAAATATCCAATTGTCTGCATTCTACATTTTCATGTCGTTAAAATAATAAACAAAACAACAAGGTGATAATTATATTTATTATAAAATATAGCAACATATTTACAAACAATTAATTAAAAATAATAAGAAAAGGAGGCGCCACTGAGCCGCTTAAATAGTATCACATTATAGATCGAATTTTAATTTTGATTCTTATTATTATTAAATCAATTATAAGTAAATAATATAAGTTAATATTAAATGTTCTTATTTAAAATATTTTAATAAAAACGTAAACTTCAATGCCAAATTTAAATAAAATTCACAAATGTGAAAGATATTATATTGCTGCCAGGAGAAATAAAGAGTTAGATCCGTTTAATTAATACGTTATACATTATTAAAAACACAAATGTTTATTTTATATTATAACGGAAAATAACGTTATAATAATCTGCTATTTTTTGGCCACATCACTCCAGAAATGAACAGTTGACATAACCTTGTAACGGCGTGGTATGAACTTATAAATATAATATTTTTATTTTTATTAACCGTCAAATTTAGTCCAAAGTAATAAAATTTAACCTAAATTTACATATTATTTAATTTTTTATGATGTTTTATTTCGTAAGTAGGGTAAATAAATAAAATTGTTCGATAATGTATTTACATTTGCTGTCGTTGCATTTGCAACGACACTTCAAAGTTACGTCGTCCGTTCGATTACAACCTTTCAGGAACGCATTCTCTGAGCGGCCGGATTATACAAATTTACCTTTGTCCGAAAGCAATATAAAAACGAATTCTTGTGCTGATATATCGTCTCTTTTTATTAGCAAGAATGTTGTGATGAACTATCTTAAATCTCTGGACGTTAGTATAGGCGCTGGACCGGACGGTATCCCGCCGCTCTTTCTGCGTCAATGTTATAAAAGTATCAGCCACCCACTTTTTCTACTTTTTAACTTATCATTAAGATCTGGAATAATGCCTAAGATATGGAAAAAGTCCTTTGTAGTACCTGTATTTAAAAGTGGTGATAAACACAATGTGGTGAATTATCGTCCTATATCTAAACTAAGCACGATTCCGAAAATGTTTGAACGTATCATTTTTGATAGAATTTTTCCTTTAGTTAGGCCATTTATAATTCAGGAGCAACACGGCTTCCTTAGTAAGAGGTCCACGGACACTAATCTTTTGGAGTTTGTTGATTATATCACTAATGCTATGGAGGAGGGGTACCAAGTAGATGTGGTTTATACCGATTATTCAAAAGCATTTGACAGGATCAACCATGATATTCTAATTAAGAAACTTTTAAATTTTGGCATTCACGGTGATCTACTTAGATGGCTCGAATCTTATCTTAGGGATCGTAGTCAGGCCATAACAGTCAAGGGATTTTGCTCTAGTTTTACTCCTATTCCATCAGGAGTACCACAAGGATCGCACCTAGGCCCGCTTCTTTTCAACATTTTTATCAATGATGTATCTTGTATTTTTAAGAATTCAAAATTTCTGTTATATGCAGATGATAAAAAAATATTTAAAGTTATCAAATCCTTGCATGACTGTATTGAACTTCAAGAAGATATCACAAGACTTTCAACCTATTGTCACAATAATGTACTCTCTCTCAATATAAAAAAATGTAATGTTATTACCTTTTCACGGAAAAAAACTAATATATTATTTAACTATACTATAAATAATCAAATTTTAGAAAGAGTCACATTAGTTAAAGATTTAGGTGTATATCTGGATTCAAAACTCAATTTTAATAGTCATATAGAGAGAACTGCCGCCAAAGCTTCCCGTATGTTGGGCTTTGTATTTAGGCTAGGTAAAGATTTTAAAAGAATATCGACTCTGCAGCTTTTATATAATTCTTTTGTACTTTCAACCCTAGAATATGGCTCAGCAGTATGGAATCCACAATACCAGATACATATAAATCAATTAGAGAAAATTCAAAATAGATTCCTAAGGCATTTGAAATTTGTTTTTTGTAATTCAGATTCGTCACAAACTTATAAATTAAAAACTCTTGCCGATCGAAGATCATTTAAAGACCAAGTATTATTGTATAAAATAATTAATTCATATGTAGACTCACCCTACCTTCTGAGCAAAATCTTTCTTAAGTGTCCTCGCATTTCCGCACGAAATAAACAGACCTTCCAACAGACTACAGCTCGTACTAATTATTCATCGAATAGATTCATTTATAGATCGTCACACAATTATAACACTTTTTTCTCCGACATTGATATTTTCTATGAATCACTTTCTCGTTTTAAGAAAGCAGTTATGGCTAAGGATTGCAATGTTAGTTAATTAATAGCTCAATGAAATTGTTTTTATTTTTATATAGTTTAATTTTTCCATAATTTAAAGTGATGTGTAAGTTAAATACTACTGTTACTTCTGTTTTCTGTTTTGTATTCATTGTCTAGTGTAATATTCCCGTTCACTTGTTTCTAATAATATGTATTAGCTTTTGGTGGAAACTTTGTTGGATTATGTTTCATATTTATATATTATCTATGATTAATTGTAATAGTTCTGTATGTTTCCCTAATATACATAAATAAATAAATAAATAAAATTAATTATTCAACACAATGAATAATATTTACCAAATATTATTCATTGTGTTGAATAATTAAATTAAATAAATGCAGATGGATAGTTATAATATTTACGAAATTGCCATATTTAACTCCAAAGACACGCCTGTAATACATTATGTATATATAAGAATATTTCATCATAATTATATAGTTTATATACATAAAGGACTTCATAAAGTTCTTCAAACCTAGGAGTTTAGGATATGTGTTTGTGTTTGTATAACACTTATCTTAAAATGTGGAATAAAGCTATAATCATTTGTATGGATTTTTTTATATTGTATAATTATTTGCAAATTCTTAGGGGGAACATTAACGTTAAGCAATAGACTGTGGCTAAGGATGAAAAATAGTAACTTTCTTACCTCCTATAATTTAAACCACGCCCGAACCTTACAAGACCACAAGTGTTTTCAAACAGACGCGCGCACATGCAAGCTGTAGCTGAAATAACTTCATGGGCGCTCTAATCGCCAAACAAATTTAATTTGCACGAACCTCGTTTACAAAGCGAATTAGAGCCTTCACGTTTAGCATTTTTAATTGCGTTCCACTAATCTGTTTAATTAATCTACGGTTTGAATTTAGATATGGGTGAAAATAAATGTGTATTATTTTTAGCTTACTAAAAAGGTGACGGGAAATTTAAGGAAATTCTAGTGCTAGATATTTTTCAGTGATGGTCGCCAACCCGCAATAAGCTACATACTATGGTTTAAGTACCTACCTATTAATGGTTTCTTAGATTTACGCGAATGTTACACATTGATATAAAACTAATATTTACTGATTTTATACATACATACATAAACTCACGCCTTTATCCCCGAAGGGGGAGGCAGAGGCGCCACTAGAACACCCACATTTTGCCTTGCATGTTCCATCCCACGATGTGATAGGGGACGAGCCTATCGCCATATCGGGCACAAATTTCTGACTCCGGGCTGATAATGAATAGAAAAATCCAATATCACTTTGCCCGACCCGGGACTCGAACCCGAGACCTCAGCTTTGTAACCGTACCGTAATTATACAACTACGCCACCGAGGCAGTTGGAACAATTTTATCGCGATTTGATTTAATTGGAATTAAACCAAATCGCGATAAAATCTGTAAATATTAGTTTTATTTCAATACCTACCTATTATTAAGACTAAGTATGGAGGTGTGAAAGATTAACCAAAAATAAATGTTTTTATCCTGTTTCGATGAGGGTTGCATAATTGTGGATAACATATCTGTATTTTATATTCATATTTGTGTTGTATCTGTATTGTATATACTTTTGTCGTACGAGTATAGAAAACTGCGATATCGCTTCCTTAAAATATAGTGGTGCGAGTTTAAGCTGCACTTTATTCGTACTACTTTTCCATACAACGTTTATTTTATCACACAACAGATTAAGTACAATCGAAGGATTATGTACTTAACTACGTAGTTGGTAATATTTTAAAAACTAACTTGTTTGAAGCAAGGTGCAGCCTAATTAATGACAGCCCCGTGGCGCAATTGGTTAGACGTCGGCTGTGAAACGAGAGGCCGAGGGTTCGATTCTCGCATAGAGACTAAGGCGTTTTTGATCCATAAATATTTGGGTGTTTATGAGACGGAAAAACCTCTCGTTGTTGCCGATACCCACGAAAAAACTTGCAACTTTGTGGGGTAAGACTTGTATAATATATATTACTCCTATTAACAATTCCAATATTTTTCTCCAATTAACAATTCCAATAAACATCAACGCGTGCTTGCTCGAAATAATTAATATACAAAAAGTTAAAGTCAGTTATATGACGTAATATAGTAGTTATGAACAGACTAGGTACCCTTAGATCGCGTGTGCCCAATTAAACAAGTTAACTAATAGCCAGCTAACCGCAGTTACACGAAATACAATTAACAACACAGTTTTACAGTTTACAGCCTACGTAAAATTAACTGTTGACGGCTGCGAGCCTGATTATCGCCGAAAAATTTGATATTAGTTTAGGCTTGTATACCCGAAGGGGTAGGCAGAGTAGTTCTTAAACTCTGCGATCAACGATGATCGCCTAATTATGTTCATCCCTAATTGTATTGATTCAATTTGTATTATTGTCTTGTCTTCATAACTTAATCTAAATTTATAAAAAAAATATTTGAAAATGGGAGAGTTTTCCGCCCGAATACTCAAACGCCAGTTAAATATTATGTTGCAGGTCACTGCGCAAGTCCCGCTTAAAAGTACCGATTAAGTGGGATGTGGGTAGTTAAGTGCAAATTAATATTTAAATGGTGTTTGAGGATTCGGGCGTTATTTAATTCAAAGTAGCCTAATTTGTTTCAAAACAGTTGATAAGGTACTTTTGTACACACTTCGCGAATTGACGTGAACACAAGGAGGAAAAATAAAGTAACAAATTTATTAATCGAGAAATAAAAATACTATAACATAACAAAAATTACAACTAATACCTTGTAAATAGAAAATAAGTACTATGTGTATTGACTTGTCGTTATGAGCTATTTAATTGGCTACGTGACAAATAAACTAATTTCATTTCATTTTATTTCATTTCATATAGTAGGTAAGTCAAAAACACTCACCAGACTTCTGCTCCCGAAGTTGGATGGTCATCATGAAGAAAAACCTAATATGTTTTAAACATTTGGCAAAGTATAGCCTACACACTGCGAATGAATGTACACACAAATATGGAAATAAGTAAACAATATCGAGAAACAATATAAATCGAGAAATAATAATAGTATAAGTATAAATGACTCACCGTGATTCAGCTCCCGAAGCTCGATGGTCGACACGAAGAAAATGATCAATTGTAGTACTACACACCACTTGCTCTATATTGTACACGAAACAATTTAAACAACATACACATAAAATAGGGAAATAAAAAAACAAATATATCCGACGAGAAATAATAACAAAATAAGGCTAAACGGCCCTGTAAATGATCAAATTGGCAAATTTGTTGATTCACGTTTTCATCAAACAATAGCTTAGATGATCAAACGTTCTGTTCGTAGATTTGGTCAAAGATAACTATATAGTAAGCGAAAATTTAGACTATTTGACAAACGCGTTAAACGAAGCTGTATACTATCTAATAATTTGATCGTTTGACCAAATTTCTGTTAGCCAAAGCTCGATGGATGACACGAAGACAAACCTAATATGATTTATACAATTGGCAAGGTCCTACACACTGCGAATGGATGTACACACAGAGGAAAATACAATATCCGACGACAAATTTAATAAAGCAAGTGTAAATCACTTACCGAATTTCTGCTCCCGAAGCTCGATGGTCGACACGAAGACAAACCTAATATATTTTAAACAATTCGTAAAGTCCTACATTGTAAATGGCACACACAGAGGAAAATAAAGTCACAATATCCGACGACAAATATAATAAAGCAAGTATAAATCACTCACCGTAATTCAGCACCCGTAGCTCGATAGTAGTAGAAGAAAATGATCTATTGTAGCACTTCACAACACTTGTCACTTTCACCATAATATATTATTCACAAATTAATTTAATTTAAACTACTCAAGAAATCTTGCGCAGCTGCGGAGCATGCGTCCTGCTTTTGCAAGCGTTCACGAGAAACTGAACTAGTAGTCCAGCAAGATGGCACAAGAAAACTAACTACCCTCCTCTAAACATTTATCAAAAAAATACATGAACGAAAATATACCTTATTGACACTGTTGCTTTTACTACAAGAAAAATAGTTACCCTAAAGTACATTAATAATTTTAAATGTTATTCAGGAATCATTGGAAAGTTAAAAGTAACCAACATTCTGGTTAGTAAATATGCATGGATGTTTTTACACACTTACGATTAAATCTTATTTTATTATTTTTCATATAACGTTGTTCTAAATTTCGGTATTGCTCCTGTATATCGCGGGTTTTATTTTAGAAATACAATTTCCGAGTTAAAAACCTTCCGGCGTAGAAATACTTACTTATTATGTAACAACAATGATATTATGATACTAAAATACTGTAATTTCACTGCACTATTAATATGTGATTTTTTATTTTATGCTTTTTAGCTGTAATGGATATAATGTAGTTGGTCCACCTTTAACTAGGTGAATAATATGAGTTGATATGTAAATAATTTTATAGGTACTTATATGTTAATATTGCACCATCTGTTGATGGATCATATAAAATGTTCACTGTTGACTGCCTCGGTGGCGTAGTTGTACTACGGTACGATTACAAAGTTGAGGTCTTAGGTTTGAATCCCGTGTCGGGCAAAGTGAAATTGGATTTTTTTATTCATAATTATCAGCCCGGGTTCAGGAATTTGTGCCCGATATGGCGATAGGCTCGCCCTCTATCAGATCGTGGGACGGAACATACAAAGCGAAATTTGGGTGTCCTGGTAGCACCTCTGCCTACACTTTCTGGGAAAAAGTCGTCAGTTTATGTATGTATGTAAAAAACAAAGATGTGAATAAGCCTCTCAACTTTTGGCCTCCCTTTAAGGATGTTAAATAGTTTTTACCCTAATCACTATTTACATCTATTTTCACACAGTTCTTAACTTTAAGCAATCAGGAACAATACTTAAAACGAAATAAAAACCGTTCGAAACTATTAAACAGGCTGGAAAACAAATGAAAAGAAATAAAACAGGGGTTTATCAGCCACGTAACGTTATGTGATTGCCACCGTTGTAAATGAGACATCAATGGGGAACAATCTGCAGTAAAGGGAACTTAATGTTCGCGATCACGCGACGAGCGTAACGACGAGCTCCCGCGAATACACAGTAAGCATGAGCCTAATAATATTACGTGGAAAATAATACTTCATGTTAGTAGAATTATAATAAAACCTGAAGATTTATTTATTGCTGAGGTAGAAGAATGAAATAACAACTGAGGAATCATATTGGAATCATTAAGCCCCTTTTACTCGGGGAGAGTTTCTCGTCTCGAAGATACGATTATCGTAAGGATATAAAAAAGTTGCGACGTGTAAACATTTGTCATAACACGATAATCTATGGCGTGTATGTCAAGCGATAATCGCATACGATTCTCGCCGCGAGAAACTATCCCCATGTGAATGGCGCGTTAGGAGCTTTGTTCTAAGGCTTAACAATAGGTAGTCAAGCTAAGTTAAAACCAGTAGAATTTCTTCTATACAATAATTTGAAAATATAGTATTAAAATCCATCAATACATGTAATTACATAGGCTCCTAGAGTAGTCTAAACCTGAATTACAATAGTTGTATAAAAATTTGAAATATCTAATATGCCCGCATTTCCATGAGCCTATTTTTAAGATGATTTTGATGAAGCCGTTCTTGGACCTTGTGTAGACAAAACTGTCTAATTTTTATTCACTAACTAAACATTTTGTGAATGAAAATTAGTTCTACTCAAACTACGTTGAGCCATGCCATCTTACTTTTTTTTGCGATGATTGGCGAGATGAGAATACCATTCGCCTGAAGGCGACACGACCGCTCATGGACAGTAGCAAACCAAGCAACACCATGAATTACAAAGCAATGTTTGGCATTCTACTGTGCACGCAATCCTGAGACATGAGATGTTAATTCTCAATATGTCCAGTAGTTAGTCTGGCTACAATGTAAATCTAGAAGTAGTATTATGGATGATTAATGTGTTTGTATAAATATAATTATGTAGATTGTAAATATACCGTGTTTAATGGCAATAAATTATGCTCTAGAAGTTTTATATAATTCGCATAATTTATTCTATGGTCATCGTAATTAGTGGAAGATTAATTATACGATAGCATAAATCATTATTGAGGGTTGTTTTATCTTCATCATCCTTACTTGTGAGTGAGGGGTCATCTAGCTGGGAATAGAATAAATTGCTAAGATATATATGTAGTAGTCAATCCTAGAGGCGGGAATGCTAGGAATCCATTTATGTTTAAATATAAATGTGTGATTATTGTTGATTTTCGCGTCACTTAAAATACATACATAAACCCACGCCTTTTCCCAGAAGGGGTAAGCAGAGGTGGTACCAGTACACCCGAATTTCGCCTTGTATATTCCGTCTCACAATGCGATAGGAGGCGAGCTTATCGCCATATCGGGCACAAATTCCTGACTCCGCGCTGATAATGATTGGAAAAATCCCATATCACTTTTTTCCGACCCGTGATTCGTATCCGAGATTTAGCTTTGTAATCGTACCGTAGAATAACTACGCCCGAGGCAGTCTTCGAGTGCGTCAGTATTCAGTTAGAGTCAGTCACGCCTGAGACATAACCTTAAATAAATGTAACTACACCGAATCTGACTACAAATTATTGTTGAATTAGGCCGAAACCCTTTCAATGATAGTGAGGACCCGTATCCAGCAATACATATAAACTGACATTAATATATATAGATTTACAAATAATTTCTACGTATCTGAAGATAATAATAAAACTGGACAAATGATTTAATTTAAACAGAAAAATTACCCGTTTATAAAAGCAAACAAAAAGCTCGCATTTCATTAATTGTACCCTTTATAATTTTAGTTTAAATATTATTAATATTATGTACCATTAAACCCCTCAAGCGTTCACAATATCCGTTTTGTATTCCAATAATTCTTTTAATCATAAACTACGATGAAACATCTCAAGGGTTATGTCTAATACTAGCATTCCAGCCTGGCTTTGCCCGCCTAATAATTATTTCATAATCTACTTCGTGTCCAACATTCCTTTACTAACATAATTGTATGTTGTATCAACGCATATACGCCCCACTGTAGGGCACGGGCCTCCTCTACAATCGAGAGTACGATTGAGAGGGGTTAGGCCATATAGTCCACCTCGCTAGCCTAGTGCGGGTTAGTGGACTTTACATACCATAGAAATATATACTTACATACTTAAAAAACGCTACGGTATGCAGGTTTCCTCACGATGTTTTCCTTCGCCATTATAGTGACATAAAATCGTTACGTCTTCTTCGGACATAAAATATTTTAAGTGGTCACAAAGTTACTTATTGTAACTAAACGTAGAATCCTTACCAAATAACGTATTTCAGCACTAATAAAGTATAATGGTAATCGTACTTGTAGTTATCAAGTTATAAATGAACAAACAGACACAGAAAAATTCAACAATATGTAATAAGTGAACAATTAAAACGGTTTGATTGACTCGATGGCTTTGTTTAACCGACTCCGCAACAAAGGTGTATTATTATGTGTACAATTTGAGTGTGACAGTTGGCATTTCACGAACGCCCGTGTATACTGGTTCGGCAACATTTTTACCCCTTTTTTCGAAAAGGTCGCCATAACCACTTACGCAGGATGGGAAACAAACTTACACAAACTATTGCGGAACTTCGCACAGCAAATTAACGGTACTAACCTCATTAATATAAAAAATAAGGAGGGGATTGCAAACTGCAAATGTAACTTTGCCGCCGTATACGTTACTTATAGCAAAAGTGATGTCATAATTGCATTAACTTAATTAACACTCGCCATTCGTTTGTCCATATCAACAACGGATAATTGTTTGCTTATAGAAAAAAATTACCCGATAAAAAGTTGTTGTTCGTAATTAAGAAGTTTTATATGGGAGTTAATCGGGCATGACAATGTCTGTTCAATGGCTCAGTGTATATCTTATGATTATCATATCAGATTATGATTGATCCGCAGATGTTTCCTTTTTACACGACACGATGTTTTTGTTCATTAACTGGGGTTCAAGAGTCTTAAAGCGGACTTGTATTACTGTAAATGTCTTGGACGAATAACTGTTTATGATAATGAGTAAAGTTCACAGCTTTTGCGTGGTGCGAACGGCAAGCCGGCTGTGTAACGAAAGGCTGATGTTTCCATCCCCGCAACGGGACTAATTTTGGACTTATTAATATATTGTCTTGCGTCTGAGTGATGTGCGATGGTCAAGTTCTTGGTAGTATCTACTCGTTAACCTTTACGGACATACAATTCTGTAATTTACCTTCATTATTTACGTTCCATTATAAAATCAGTAGAGCTTAATTGTATTAATTATCATTTATACTAAACTTGTTTTACGAAATATAAATAGTTTTACATACCTATATTATCTTTTTAAGCCAAACGAAATCCACAGCTTCCCCCAATGAACAGTGAACTTTTAGAAGCGGCCTGCATCCAACGACTTCTTACGACCACTAATTTTATGTCTCTAGTACACGTAGGAGACCTACATCTAATATAATTAAAATATTAATTTAGAAATAAGACCTCTGTAATATACCCTGAATAATACTGTAAAGATCATATACTGAATAATAAAAATAAAAATTAAATTTTTCAGTACCTGTATAACAAATTAAAATTATAAGAACTTAGACAGTAGGTACCTCTACTTATTTGTACTAATGTCAGTATGCATTATTTATGGCTAAAAGGATAAAGAGGAAATACTTGAAACTTTGAATAATTTGCATGGAATTAATGTGCCATGCAAAAAAATATTATTTATCATTAAGGCCTGCTTATAAAACTTACGCCAGCTTATAATTACACCGTCATGTTATAACGTAGTACTTTATTTCGCTACGATAATATCTTAATCATTATCTATTATACCTTTACAAATATTTCCATAAATTATATTTTCGAATGTTTACGACCACCTGAACATTGTGGAGTATTTGTAGAAGTATTTACCTTGTGGGCTTGGCATGGGCAACTAATAACGTCGAGGGTTAGACATCATTAGTTCATATACTAACGTTAAGAATCCGACAGCCTTCGTGGCGCATTTGGTTAGACGCCGACTGTGTAACGAGACGCCGTGGGATCGATCCCCGCACCGACACAAAATATCGAAATCTGCCAGTCGGCAAATTATGTTTGTGTGGCCCACAAATATTTGTCTCCGGTTTGGGTGTTTGTGAGACCGAAAACTTTTTAGTATTTTCTGATACCCAAGCCACAAGACTTAATTGGTCCTAATGTAGGGTCAGATCTATGTATGTATGTAATAAAAATATATCTTCATACAAGTTCTATATGTCCTGTTTAATTGCGTAAGTTTGCTTGTTATTCTAAAAACCTTTGCAATCATAGTAGTGCCTAGATAGCTACTTTTGGCAGTATAAACATTACCGTTTCAATTGTTTCTCAATTGTTGTCCTTTCTTAATATAGAAATGGTATGATTGCAATTCAATGTGCTAGTTGAAACGTCAATCACCGATGATTTTTTTTGCTATAGTTTTGTGTACTAGCCCTAACAAAATATTCCTACTCCCAACCCAATCTAAATCACATCAGCGCAAGCAGGTCACTTTTATATAAAAAAATCAATTTGTTATGTGCAGGCAATTCGGCGGCAAGCGAGCGTGGTTCCTGCACGGGTTGGGTTCACACCTCGGTGGCACCTCGCTTCATTGTGTGCGCAAACTGCGTGACGACAGGGCTGTGGGGAACGTAAGATCATAATGAGGTTTTAAGCAGGTAGGAGTTTAGCAGAGTGGCTATAGGGATGAGAAACGCCAAGGTTATGCGTTGTGGCTGAGTAAAGTTGCTTAGCTAGTTGGGAATATCTCGGAGGAAGGCTAAAACGGGTGCGATGTCGGCGGCCTTCCATCCTGATGCGTTATAGGCGGTTCATAAATAATTCCTAATTCCTACGCCAGCTAACAACTAAAAATCCTCACCGACTTTTTTATTTTATTGACATAGGTACAGCCGCATCATATGCATTAAAATACTACAAAAAACCTTAATCTAATACAATAATACAGATATATATGAATTATAGGCGAACACAGTATTCCCCATAAAATAAGAAAAAGAAAACGGAAAACTGTCACGCAGATTAGGTACGTCTAAGAAGCGCTCTGATTTTTACCCATATGACAGGTCCGCGCAATATTACCTACTCTATTGAAGAAATGGGGAAAGTACAGATGCAAGACGATTTAATTTGTGATTTTTTTTTCATATCGGTTACTCCAAAAAAACAAACAACGAGTCATAGAATAAGAAAAATATTCCAGCTAAATACTTAACTAAGATTTGAACAGCTTAAGACCAATTTATAAATACTTGGTATTTAAAATATTTTAACCCGATATCATACGTGAAGAATTCCAGACAAAGGTAATTTTATTAAAACCTGTCCGTTTATGTTGTAACAAGAGACGCGGCTATTTCGATAAATATCAGAATATCTTCGACGTGTTAATTTCATGTCTATATACAACTTATATTGATACGTGAGTAATTCATAAACGTTTGGACTCGTGTTTCTGATAATGAAAGTAATTAAATCTTCGCACTTTTAGAAATGCTTTAACACAATTAGGAATGTATTGGATCTAGGTCCAAGAAGTTTTGCAAATATCGAGACGTTTAAATTCTGAATAAAATGAGTTTATTATGACATTAGGAAATTATACGTGAACTATTTTATCTTTTTCTGTATGTTATTTTTCTGTGTACAATAAAGATTTAAATAAAAATAAGAACACTCTGATTATGGCAATGACACATTAACATTAAATTGTGTGACCGTGTGTGACTGAGAAGGAATTTATTAATTACAATTTTATCAATAGAAACTTAACAACCACCATTCGAAAGCCCTTCATGGCACCTCACTAATCTAGTGGTAGCTTATCTTAGAGTGTATGAGGTTCTTAATAGTTGAATCATTCGAAATTCGAAAATTTCAATCGTGCAAAACTATATCTCCGAATCATGTGATGCAATTTTAATCTCTACATTAAAATTGTTATACTTTTACGGAACTTTTTACAAAATCACATATTTTCAAAGCATGAACCCTAACATGTTGTTTTAAGTAATCACCACAATGGTCCCGAATAATCAGTCGCCCTCGTTATGTCTGTCATACAAATGTTTCATATAAATGTTATAATCATATTATGCTTTTGTATCAACGTGTTTACGACCAATTAACTTTTATCAGAAATTGGATTTTGTGGTACAGATAGAAGTGCATGGTGGCCTATTGGTAACAGACCAGACGCGACCAATATATCACAAAGAGCATATATGCCTTTATAATTCTACTTAAATAGGTATTCATTATTGTTTTTTATTAGGATGAAAGACGACCATGTTTGCCGGGTGATAAGCGTCACGTCTGCCTATAAACATTAGTAACAAATTTTTATGTTTTATTTTTTACATTTTTATATACCTATACATATTAAAAAAATACAATATACATATTATCAAGATATAAAAATGATTGACACTTCGGTAGCGAGGCTCAACACCCAAGCCAACGGTACACATTTTGAAACTTATTATTACTAATCATTAATGTGGAACTTCATTACACTATTTCGGTCGAAATATATATTAGATGTTATTTCCATTAATGGCAACTTTTTTCACTGTATTCACTTCAAACCCTTGTCTAAAAACACATTTTACTTTGTTTAGTTATTTTTATACGTCACCGCTAGATGGCAGCAGGAGTATCTAACGCTTTGGTGCGTTGTGTCTTGCAAAGATTTTATTTTACACAAATGACTACAATATTTTTCTTTGCTTAAAATTAATCACGCCATAATTATATCACCCAATATCTATTCATTTAAACACGTATTAATCGCAGATGAGTTGTCAGCCTTGTGAAATTGTAAAATAAAGAAAGGGGAAGAGAAGTTGGCTTATGGACTTTTGGGGTCAGTTAATGAAAATTTACTGTTAAACTGTTTTCTGTGAGACATCTATACCACCCGGATGGAATAATTCGCACTATATCCCTGTTTTATTTTATTTCCCACTTCGCAAAATTAATATTTCTTTCAACCCAATGACCCTAATTTTACATCCTTGATACTCAAATGAGGCTGAATATTAGGCGTATTAACCCTAATAAAATTCCCGAAGTAACCACAAGGATGAAACGTCTCGGCCGGGGAACGGAAGTCACGTCCTTCTCGGTTATTAGGATATGTTATTACACCCTAATGGCACTTTAAATGGTCGTTTACTATGTACTAATAATGTAAAATGACGCGACGCAACGTTTTTGTCCGTTTCAATTTCATTTCTTGAATATAGGGAAATAAAGTTGTGATACAGAAATTATTGGATTTCTTTTTGTGATATGACGTCAGGTGGTCTTAAAATTGTGAGGATTATTACCCTATTATAGCTATGGTATTATGCATCAAGGGTATGCTAACTACTATACACGATTTTGGGATAAGAGCGAGTAGAATCAGAATAAAATATAAATAAATATAATATTTATAACGCTAAAAATATTGGGAATAACGTGAATTCACGGCCGTTTTCGCAACATTCCTATGACCTACTGTGCTATGGAGGTTGATATGAAATATAATTGATTGATACTACTAAAATGTATTAGTAAATACATTCATAGGTAAATATCTAATGAAATAAGCATAATATGTACCCTTACTTCTGTCATCTCAGCACCATCTCAAGATAGACTGGAAGAGAATGTCTCTGGCATTAAGTCCGCCTATATACAATATGTTTTTATATGAAGTTAAATATAATAAAAAAAAATAAAATTATATGCATTTAGAGCACAGAAATATTTAGAACTATTCTCGAAAGCATACCTACCCGCCGTATTACACATAGGTACATAATTATTCCATCATAAGGAATTATATTTGAAATCATTCTAAGAAGTAACTTAAAATCACAGACAACAATGCGGATTATTTTTTATTCCACGGAATATTATTTGAATAAATCTTAATCTCCTTCTAATAGCTTACTTAGAACAATTTCCGTTTCCCGGCCGTTCTTGTCCGTCTTAAATGTGTTTATAATTGAAGAACGTATGTCGTTTTATGTATCGCAAATGAAATTCATGTATTTCAAAGGTAGTCGTGTATTCAGCCTTGAGAAAAGCTTGAATGGATCCACTAGATACAGTGGCACGAATGTCTTAGGAAATACCATTGAGTAATAGTTTGGCTGACATTTTTGGAGAGCAGGTAATTATCCTTATTCTATGCCTGTTATTTTCCTATCGCCTTATTTTAAGATCGCCTTATTTTATGGATGGCACGGATTTTTGCAAATGAAAATATTTAACAGCTTGAGAAACTCTGTGTGACTTACAATATAAGAAAAAAAAGTAATTAATTATGTACCATCAAACTGTGTAATTTTCGTTGCATAAAACCTGAATTGCTTTTATACAGCAGATATTTATAATATACCAAAATTATTTATATCGTTAATTTTAAGACATCAAATAAATTTGTCTTAGGATCAAAGTTCTTCACATACAAAAAAATGTTACGTGCAATGTTGATTCGAAATCGAAAATTGCGTACACACGTAATAAGAGACGAGCGAGCCGTCTACGTGACGCTATTTAGCGCCCAAACGGCGCAAGCGCGAATTGGAAATCAAAACAAGCATTGATCCACAGTCAAAACGAATCGAAACCTTATAGTCGTGATCGATAGCGCGCCGCCCGATTATAGAAATCACGATCGTTTGTGCATATCGGATATTCGAATACCAAAAACCTTACACCCCACTCTATAAAGTCGAAGTTGTAGTTATTCCAAATCCAAATTTGAAATTCGAACCTTAGCATCATCATTTTAAACATAAAACGCAGATTCTGTTCGGCCAGTTCCAAAATCGCGACCGAATCGATAGTGCGATATAACTCAAAATCGATTGTGAAATATCGTTCGGAAACGCTGCGAATACAACTATTTCTTTGGATTATATTAAATTATAGCTAGCCGTGAAGATCGTCCGGTAATGTGTTGGCGAGATTACCGATCCGTGGGACTGCGAGAACGTATCATTTGGTTTCGATCTGGTCGATGCCTAAGTGCGGCTAATGGGGCGCAATCTTTGAATTAGCCGTTACATATTATTGATTTTTGTTTTATTTTTACAAATGAATTATGTTGGCGTATGGTGTTTTGTGTGTGTTATTCTTTCGATCGATACAGCACATAAAATCTATTATTGGCTTCGTCTACACCTATCTCAGTACTTAAGATCAATTGATTAATATTGATGTAATAATCGTAATTCACAACATTACGTTGTATATTATTAGTTGTATACCGCTTCATTTAGTAATTAAAAAGAGTGTAAGTGTGTGAATATGTGTAACCTTATTCCAATAAGTATAATATTAAACAAATATTTTTCTAACCTACAATCATACTCCAAAAAAATCACGCTAATGCACGTGTAATGTATCCCGGTAAACTTTAATCTTAAGAAATGATTTCCATGCGACAAGAAAAGAATAGCATTAAGATCTGTTAAAACAACATTACGGCGGGGGGCGCGGGCAGGTGTTGAAGGGGGGAAGGGGGTCGACACGCTCGGTTCACGTTCGGAAACGCTAATATTACGGAGTTGACGTAATTTGTACTCGATGTGTATTATTTAGATGGGTTCTATACACCGCGATGATTCGTGTTGAAAAGTGTTGCCATTTGTTTTGACGGATTTTAATAATTTATTAAGGTGGTTGAGGACTAACATTTTTATGGTGTGAAAATATGGTTTGGGTTCTGAACGCTAATACCCGAAAAAACATGTATTTCAAATAAATTTGATCAGCCACAGATTAAACACTGCTGAACGTACGCTTCAAAATTGGCTGGTCAATTTGTAGGCGTTTGAATCGATTTTGAATTTTCAGACCGAAAATAATAAAGCGAGCCATGTTTTTTTACCACTCACATGATATTTTGTCATTTTAATTGAGAAACAATAATTACAAGTTTTTATAGAGATCACTTGGTAGAGCGTTTTTATACTTCTGCCTATACTTTTAAACGAGTCTATATCCATTCTGAAATTGAGTGATATGGGGACGTGATATTGTTTTTTAAATATCTTACATAAATTAATGTATTGCTCATCAAGGGAGGTAGACGGAGGAGCTACCAACTTACGGCCGAAACGTGCTGGCACAGTGCCACTGAACCAATATTGCAATAAATTGTGTTAGGATATAAATATAAACACGATATGTTTTTGTAATTTTTTTACTTGTCACCGTGTTTGGGTAAATACAAAGTTTTTGAAAGACTAATAATGTAAGCCCTTCCATATCATTGCGTCTTTAAAAATAAAAGGGTGTATGTTATTATTTTAGGAAAAACTACGTAGGTATTTTCCACCCAAACACGACGATAGGTAAAAAAATACAAAAAAAATCGTCATTTTATTTTGCAATTTTTTTAGTCGCATTGTCTGAAGTCACTAAAACTACCACCTGGCTTCATTTTCGGTCGCTGCCTGAATATACCCGGTATATACATACTATGTATATTTACACTTACATCCTGCGGTACCCTAAAAATGGAATATGGAAAAACGTTAGTTGGCACAACTAATGTCGGCCGGTGTAATGAGCCTCTTATCTGACTAATTAAAAGTCGATTTGCGCGGGCTTTCTAATGCTGCTCCTGCGCCCGCTTCCCCCGCCTCCCCTTCCTTCACCTCCCCTCGTCTTTCCCCGCACTAGTGACACGCCGGGATCCTTTTTACAGTATGATTGATGTCGGGACAGTTACAAGTAATTAACTAGCAGTTGGGGTAACAGCTCTGTTTATTTTTAAATTTCGAATCATTAATTATCGCGTTGTTACGACGATGCAATTGTGAAGGGTGTTGTCTTTTGTCCCCTTTGGGTAATTTAGCAACGGTAGCTTTTGTAAAGTCGTTTCAGAAATATAGATGCCTCCGATATTAGACGATTCTACTCTTTATTAGGTTGGTGGAATAAACTAAGCTGTCTTACTAACATTCACCAATATAAAATGTCTTGTAAGAATCTTCGTATGTACATAATATAGTCTCGATCATACTGAATTACGTGTTTTATGCCGTTGACATCAGAAAATCTGTCAGATTTTTTCATAGCTGACCCTTCGCATGGCCATAGCTTCTATTGTGAAGACTGTTCTGCTACCTTCTTTAAGTGCCAGAAATACTTAAAAGAAGTTTCTTTCTGAAAGGTATTTTCAAGTCAAGAAGTTGTTTTCCTAAGCTGAAGCTAGCGCGTTTGATGTCTTATTTATGTATGTCCGAATACTTGTTCTTATGTATAAATTTATAAAACGCTTCTATAATTCGAAAAATCTTCTCGTAAGTTGTACAGCAATTATGCGAAAAAGAAACATCATTTTAATTCTAATTCGCGATTACATTTTACTACAAAATTTTCAGTGTGGTGCAAAACGAAATCTGTGCATACGAAATGGGCAAAGATGTCGCACATTGCTATTAACGATAAAACTGGAAAATGAACATTAAGCGCAATTTAATATCCCGGTTTATTGCGCAGTAAACTTGTAACATTGTGCATTTGATGTGTGGGAGAATTGTGTGGCGTACATATTAATATTTTTTGTTATTGACCTAATTTGTAAATTTAGCAATGCTCTTAAACACAGCGCGGTGGACAGAGTCTTAATCTTCTTAATGAGATAGGATATAACGGGTTGATATAGTACTATATAAAAGTATATAGATTTACTATAGCGATAATTTGCTGCAAGAAAACCAAATTCGAATTTTCGGGTCGAAAATTGTGAGTTCGATTCCAGGGTACAAAATTATCATTATTTATAATAAAAAATATTATGAGTTCCTCACTATACATAACTAGAAAGTTATTACAAGTTACCTTTGATTTAATTGACGAACGGTAAGATTAATTTTGAAGTAGGTATTAACATTTTTTATTAAAAGTGTATCGTGTTAAAAGATGGTGAATATCAATGTGGCATCGTTTTCACGCCGCACCGAATCTATTTGAATCCAATTTTATCCCAATACAAAAATACTTTTTGTCCATGAAATAAACGGATAAACAATGTAACATGATCCATACATTCTAACACAATTTTCCCACAGCAAGCCCGTGTAATCCGGCCACAAGTTGTCTCTTTAAAAAAGCAAACATTTTCCTTTTTCACTACAAACACCGGTGCGGTGAGACGAATCGATTCGGTCGACACAGGTCAGTTTGTTTAGTCCACAGCTCGACCGAAACTGGCCAAAAAGACGACTCGTGAATTCAATCCCTGGACTAGTCACTTTTGTGCACGATATTACTTCGATTTATTATGCATTGCGCGCTTTGTATTGGAAAATTCAGTTGAGTGGAAAACAAAACCAGCAATGGATATGTAAATCGGAAAATCGTCGGATTTAATTGTGAATTGTCTCGTGGTGGGGGCAGGACTGAAAAACCCATCATCACGATCGCATCCCAGCCGAAAATGGCCGTGATAATGATATTTGTTCGTTGATTTTGTCTGTTTTGGATGGTAACTCGATTTGCTTTTTATCCTCTGGGTACAAAAGCCAGTAAATTTCGTTAGCAGCGAGTCGTGGTGGTGCGTCGTGAGTTCGTTTTTGGAGGGTACACGACTGACTCAGCTGACGTCATTAAATAAATATTGGACTGTGCTTTCGTCTCGGTGTATGAGGTGATTTATAATGAATTCCATTTAGAGGCCTTTGAACTTTGATGTTGTATTGATGCTAGAGTTAGGAAACCAATGACAATGACGTCTTTGGAGCGTTTTACGGTTCTACCACTGAAAAACATGATTTGTGGATTCCATACTCGAATGTTAACTTCAGATCTAAGTATTGAGGTGATAATAGTTAGATATTATTATATGAGACAAGTAGCACCAATATTTTTAGACGGGATATTTATAGGATTAAATTTTAAGTAGCATGGCTCTACCATTGTGACATAAACAATTCGAGTAATGAATTAGGTTTTGTTTTTTAGAGTCACGCGCACAATGAAATTACCCAGACGCTAGCCAATACCTAACCAATTAATAACACAATGAAACAGTAACAAAATAAGGAAAACGGCAATCACTAAATCAAATTGTAAAGCAATTGTCACAATATTTAGCACCGTGACAAATTTCGCTTCCTTTGACCAAAATCACGGGTATTGTGACAAAACAAAGAGCTACAGATTCAATTGTGATTGATTAAACAGATCACGAAGTACGGTGAATGTACCCTGTAATTTGAAAAAAGAACGACGGAATAGTCCGTCACATCCGGAGAGTAGGTGACGGTAAAAAACGCTGATTGATTCACTTGACCGCAGGATCGGTGATTTTTGACGGAATTGGGCGTGATTTTAGACCGGTGACTTTTTGCGTTTTTTTCGTGCTGTTTCCTTTGGTGTCAATATCATTTCCTTTCTTTTGTCAATATTATGACTGTATTTTACATTTCTTTTTATTCATAGGTAAGCGCACGTCTGTTCCCTTTTGGGGGCTGGTAGTGGTGATACTAGCGTTTTAGTTCATTGAGTTCATTTCTGCCCTAAGATGTAAAAAGAGATGAAGCCTATCGTGCCATGCGCTATTCTGTACCGTATCAGCCCATAGATGTTTACTGTTCTGCATGAGACTCTTCTACAGTCGATAATTCAATTGAAAGGACTTAGACAAAATTAAGATGATATCCTTCACTTTCCAATTTAATTTAATATAAATAATATAATCCTATAGATGGTTTGTAAATAGATATTAAGTACTCTGTGTATTGACTTGTCATAAGAGGTATTTAATTGCCTACATAACCAATAAACGAATTTTACTTCATATTGTTAAAATATTGCGACCCCAAAAAATCTTTTGTAATAAAATGTAATAAGCTGTAAATATAAAACATGTAATCAGATTTACAGCCAACTAAATAAACAGGCTGTGTCAGGAAACGGCAAATCACAACTACAATAATTCCCATAACAATTTCTAGAAAAACCGTCGACATTAACTAAACACGCGCGCATTAAACAAAATTGCAACACCATTGTTGTATTAAATGCTTTTTAAAATCATCGTAATAGAACGTTTTTGTGACATTCATACAGGGTTACCGTTACTGCGAAAGTTGATTGGCGGATGTGCGTAATTTTTTCTAACGCGTCCGTTTCCGGCGGCCACAAAGACCTGTATATTAAATTTGAAAAAAAAATCGACTGCCCCTAACTGAATTTACACGATCCAGGGAACTAACGACGGCAAAATAACAATTACCGGGCGACACAGATCTTATCTGAGTAATTTGGTGCGGCCACGTCGCGGCACGTAATAGCAGCGGCAGTTTTATTGTGTTATTTACACAAATAAAAACGTTTATTTTTACATTTTCCCAAAATTAAATATGGACCAATTTGCTCGGACGTCGGTTATTACGCTGTTTGTTAATTACGTTTTGTTTTGCTGCTAAGAAATGTTTCACGCGCTCTGTAATGTGACGGGCAATTTACATAGAAAATGGCATTCTATGATTAATAACACAATCTCAGTTACTTTGTTCCGCATAAACATGAATGAAATTATAGATTTCAAGCAAGTATATAATAGGTTAACAGAAGATTTCAGGAAAATATGCCGCCAAGAGTGTGCCATAGATATTAAAATGAATCCAATTGATATTTTAGAATGACAGCTATGGAAAGAAAGAAAGAAGAAAGAAAGAAAGAAACCTTTATTTGTTACAAGCAATGGTTTGCAGATTTAAGTAATTACTACATACATATACTCGTATAACAGTGCTTGTCAACAAAACGGCTCAAGCTCAGCATGTGCTGGTGTAAACCAACGCTGGTCTTCCGCAAGGCCGGTAGGTGACGTCACAATATTCATTTGAGAGTTTTGAGTGGATGATGTGTTTGAATAGGGAGATTTGGTGTGGTGCAAGGAAACTAGATGAGGACTCAAAAGACGTTGGTTCTTGGATATTATACATTTTACTTGTTTTTATGCAAGGGCTCGGGAAAGTGACTGCGTTTTCTCAGCAAGCTTTTCAGATTAAAGCTTAACCGGCTAAACACATTCAAACCGAAACCAATATTATACTTAATTTTGTTACTAATGTACATAATGTATGCAGTTCAAAAAAAATATTGGTAGATCTTTCTCTACTAATTGTTTTCAAAGGAAATAAAAGGTTCAACTGGCTTCACTGATGGAAATACTTGAGAAAATCTTTATTCGCTCACGTCTAGTAATTAAAACTGTTTAATATGCCTTTTATGGCAGGTTTTTAAAAGAAACAATTACGGAGGAATTGTTTTTGAAGCCCGCACTTGCTTAAGCAATAGTATTTATTTATTTGACTCTCTATCTAACCATTATTATTAGTTAATTCAATCTTTATGATAACTTAAAAGTGTATGAGCCTTTCGTATGCAACATTTACTGATGGTAGTTCTCTCATAATAATATGTGAAAGCAGTGGCGTGCCTAGGGTTTTGGAGTAGGGCAAGCCCAATACTATTTTAGGTTTAATACATATTTATTTAGAAGAAAAAAAAGACTAAGAACGACGAAATCGAATTTACGGCGCGGCGACAGACCTATCACACAATCTATACAATATTAAAATTAGGTAATACAAATAGGTATAGATAGCTTGTGGTCATGCAACCGTAACTTTTTACTGCACTAACTACTGAGCACTTTTAATACCCGGTATTACACTAGCACAACGATAGCTACTATGGTCCCGTGTTTTTCTACGCAGTTAACCAAAATTGCGGACAGAAATTGTTATAAATACATTAAGGTTAAGTTTTTACAAGTAATTTTAATTACAAGTAATAGCATGCCTTTTGAAAGGACCAGAATATCATTGAAATCATTACAATTAATCAAAACATTCTAATACACAATTAGTGTCCCTTCAAAAACATATGAAACACGACTGTTTAATAACCTATATGAAGGGGAGCATGTAGAAATCGAATTACGTAGTTTAGTAAACTGAACCGATAAAATGCCTCTTGTGATTTATCACGAATTTAAGAAATGCACAAACTCGGCGTAGTTTTCGCGCTAGTTTCAATATAATTGAATTAAATTACCTTTATAACTGCAATGAACACTTTCACCATCACACTTTCACCATCACAGGAAACAATACAAATCATTTTCGGATCAGAAAGCTTAAATAACATTAAAAAAACGAATAATTAACCTAAAACCGAACTATTTACAATTGCACAATATCAAAATACTTATGAAGTTAGTAGTAATTCGTACAGTATTGCTAGTAAACGAAAAAATAAACATTACAACATGCAATTATAATTTATGAAATAAATATAAAAACCTCATTATTTGTATTATAAAAATGATTAAATAATTTAAAAAAGAACCAACATAATTTAATAACAATAAATATAATTTAGTTAAGAAATAATGTTACACATGACGACCTTCAAACGTACGATGTTCAGTCAAAACATAATATCTGTGGTCAAAAGCTGGGCTTTTGGTTTAGTACATTATTGCTATATATAAATATCTATAGCTATACATTCGTAGTGCCAGAGTATAGCATTTCACCCGTAAATGTGAAAGAGATAGCATGCGTTGCCAAAAGCCTCGTAAAAGCACACGAGAGAG
Source organism: Deilephila porcellus (assembly GCA_905220455.2). Lineage (NCBI taxonomy): Eukaryota > Metazoa > Arthropoda > Insecta > Lepidoptera > Sphingidae > Deilephila > Deilephila porcellus. Next base: position 12,636,087 of record LR999974.1, read on the forward strand.
AAAAAGGCAGATATATGTTTTGCGCGTACCGTCTTTTAATAAATGCGTGGAGCTACGTTCTACGTGAGAGGTAAAATTATTGAATGAATTTATTACAAGCGTTGCGCAGAGCGGGCGGCGCGGCGCTTCGAGTCGCCGTCTCAGGCGCTTCATTGAAGAGCGCCATGCCGTGACGGAACGCGGTAAATTCAAAAATGGTAGATGTTTCGTAATTACTGTTTTGTAATGAATGTAATGGTTTCGTTCAGAATTTAGTATATACATACGTATTAAGTAGGGCAAGCCGGGCTTTTGGGCTTGTATGGAAGTACCGCCACTATGTGAAAGGCCTCCTGGGTAGCTACCCTTGCAATGTCTATTTCTCCCGCCAAAGAGCAGTGTAAATGCACGGTTGTGTTCCGGTTTGAAGGACATTATAGTCAGAGTAACTACTGGACATATTGAGGCTTAACATCTTACGTCTCAGAATGTCAAGCTAAGCTTTGTAATTCATGGTGTTGTTTGGTTTTGTACTGTCCATGAGCGGTCGTATCCTTTACCATCAGGCGAATGGCATGCTCGTCTCGCCATTCATCGCAATAAAAAAGCTTGAGCAGTATTTTTATTCGTTACCATGTGATTGACCTCCAGATTGGGTGTCCAATTTCGTGTCGCAGCATTTTTGTGTCAATAAACCTACTGTATGTGCCAGAAAATTTGATTGTAAAATTGTCATTTTTTAATCTTTTCACCTTCAGGAAAATATTTCTCATTGCCTCAACTGCCTGACAGTTGTAATTTCAAGCAGGTGCGGCCAAAGTGTGCACCCAACACCTAAATCTAAATAAAGTCAAGTTATATTCATATATTGCAGCCATTACGCTGATGGCATTATGTCGTTTGTATAATTACATGTGGGAGGAAATCTGTGTTGTTTTGCAATCACTTGTTGTACGCAATCAGCGGCGTTCATTTAAAGTTATTACCATGATTGTGTTTCATTATAAAACATTTACATCCATGTGTTGCAAAAAAATTAATGTACGTACGTAAATGTAATAAAATGATCCTGAACAAAGGTTGTGTGGGTTATGCGGTAATTGGTTTAAAATCATTTGTTTTTATTTGTTTGTTTTGTTTTAATACTTATTAAGAATTTGTCGTTTCGCCGGATTAAAGAAGCAACTGTCGTCAACTATTTTGTTTGTGGTAGATTAAAAGCTAGGATAGGGCAAGACTACTTTTAGAAATGAAAACACTGCGGGTTAAAATTTACTGTTTTAAGTTATTTAGTGATTTAATTACACTAAGCATAATAATAATAAAATGAAGAATAAAGAGAAATTAAAATTAATGAACGCGGTCAAAGCTGGGATCTATTTAATTTCTTTAGAAATTTGTAGCGTTTACCACAGCAGTTACAAGTTAATGTAGAGTTGAGGCATTCAACGATAAGTTTAAAAAAAATATAGAATTGAAATAAAGAATTGAAAATGGCAAGAAGAATAGGTATTACAAATATTTTATTGATTATAATCACTTCTTATAAAAATCTACATGGACTTTAAAATATATAATTAAATATAACAAAATGAAATACCAATTATAAAATCTATTATTTCTCAAAGGTGTTATTTTTACAATTAGACAGTCTTGTTCAAACTGTAGGTCTCTTAAAATGTGTTTGTTATACCATTTTTAAGATTTTCTATATTAAAATTAATTGATGAAAATACGTAAATATGTAAATTAATGTTTTCGTTGAAAAGTTTGTTAATTATGGTACGTGTATTTTATAGTGCTTGCTTATGTAGTATTAATAAACAATTCGTTGCTAGGTTACAGGGTTGTGATAAACCTTAATTGCAATTGAGGATCATTGCGATTAGGTAACTAGTAAAAGTTTAGACTGGATTAAAATTTGTGCCATTTGGAAATTTCAAAACAATTCTTTTTTATTTCATTTCCTAATCTACTATAATTGTACGTATCTAGTCAATTACATCTATATCTGTCAACAGCGATTGGTACTTGAGTAGCTTCTTTAACATTTTCAGCAATTTTTGTATGGTCTGTTTTCTTAATTTTTGTTTATCTATCTATATATATCAGCCCATATACGTCCCACTGCAGGGCACGGGCCTACTCTACAATCGAGAGAATCGATTGAGAGTGGTTAGGCCATATAGTCCACAACGCTGGTCTAGTGCGGGTTGGCGGACTTACATTACATTTTTGTTTCACAAAACTGTATTCTGTATAAAGACTTTATCAATTTCACTAAAACTCAGAAGCAGCACTAATGGCGTCTCATATAACAGTGGAAAATTCACTCAAACCCACATTAGTGCATTTCGAAACCGCCATACTTTCTACGCAATTTCCTTTCGGAAAGTATTTTGAAATTGTTTCAAAATATTATTGTGTTTAGAATAACAATCCGTAAAGCGATTTCATATCATTATTCTTGTTACTCGTCGGCCTGAGTGCGCCAAATGTCATTTTAATAGTTTTAATTACATCACGGTGGCAGGGAGCTAATTGCATGCATTATGGTTGGTTGTTGTGCGTCGTGCACCTCTTTGTTCTTATTGTCTGACGGATATAGCTGTAAGTTTAATTTCAACGGGATTATTTCTTTCAGTTTATTAAGTTTGATACCTTATAAGGCAACGCAATATATACCGCTTTTCCCTTGAAGTTTTCCGAAGCGAGCTTTTGCCAGTTTCGTTTAACGGCGTCAAGTTACGTCCCGATTAAAGTTTCTTCTCTAAAATAAGGTAAAGTTTCTTCCTTTATCTCGAACTTACCCTATCTGAAAAACTTAATTTCACTGACTGACTAACTGACCCTTATATTGTGAGTACAGTAATCAATCTATATCTATATCAGCCCATATACGTCCCACTGCAGGGCACGGGCCTACTCTACAATCGAGAGAATCGATTGAGAGTGGTTAGGCCATATAGTCCACCACGCTGGCCTAGTGCGGGTTGGCGGACTTACATATTGTAGAAATTCTTTTAATCAATAGTTTGAATAAATGCACAAAATTTCGTGCCTATACAAGGACAGATATCTTGAATCGTGAGCTATATAACCTAATAGGGAAACCTAAGTATAATAGGGAAGTATCGGTCTTCGATCTCCACTTTCCATACAATTGTAGTTCGCCTAGAAACTTATTTCTATATCGTAATATAATTTTTCTCATGTTTTTTTTTTCGAAATATGACGACGCCACAAAAATTAAAAATGTTGTTACTCTTCAGCTACAATTTCTAAGTAAAACCTATCAAAATTAACACAGCGCTCATCTAAGACTAAGTTGCGGGTAGTTCCAGCATCTAGATCGGTTTATAACCTAGGCATTAGTGTAAAGACGCCGACGATCACAAACGCAAATAGCGAGCCGACGCAATCATCTCATGGCTCTTAATTGGATATCTAATGCTTTGCATGCGAATACATGCGTGTTGTGTATTTGAAATATGTAGATATGATTTTATTCAGTATGTTAATAACGTTTTTTTTATTGCGATAAATGGCGAGATGAGCATGCCATTCGCCTGTTGGTAAGCGATACGACGGCTCATGGATAGTAGAAAACCAAACAACACCATGCATTACAAAGCTTTGCATCTAATACGGCATATAAAGTCAGATTATAAGGTAAGAAATACATCGTCACAAAACCTATGTGTGTCTAAGTTTATCATATAATTTCCAATGCTTCTATATATTTAGTTTTTAGTGCATTTAGCTAAGTATTTCTGCATTATCGATAATCAAATTCATATTATGATTACTATTTTTCTTCTTATCTTTAATATATTTCTAAGATTGTAATATAAGTAGTAATAAGATTATTTATCAATGTATTTGTATTGGGGTTTTACCTGTAAAGTAGTGTTATGTGGCAAATAAATAAACAAATACTTGTAATAGTTTCTTAGATTTACGTGAATATCACACATTGAAATAAAACTAATTTTTACGGATTTTATCGCGATTTGGTTTAATTTTTACATTCTGGCGTGCTTTCGTAGCCGGGCAGTCTACCCCGTGACCACGAAAGCTGTAAAGCAATCCAAATGTCGGCAAGTTTAAAAATGTAAAAATTAAACTAAATCGCGAGAAAATTCGTAAAAATTAGTTTTATTTCAATAAATACTTGTGTCAAGACCAAGTGCCGGTAGAAGGAAAGACACCTCTTCATCACTATAAATATATCAGCTTAGTGCATAAATAAACAGTATTTTTATTTAACTAAAATAGTTAAACATTCGTTAACAAAGTATAATTACATGAAGCTACTGACCCCAAGGCCAAGCTTCCTACCACGACACCTTTGTGGTCTACCATAAACGATGATTCCTGTGATGACGATAACCCATTGAGAATTCATAATAAACAGGAAAATGTAACAATAATATATTTTTATAGACAATAGTATTAGTAATTTGGCTATTGACGACATTACTCGAATGAGGAATATACGTTGTATTGCTCATTCATTAAAATCATGGGATTTGCTAATTTGGTATTCCCGCTGCAGATGGGATCCGGTCAGCTGGTACTGATATCATAAGCAATGAAATTAAATAAATACATACAACCAACAGTCACATACATATTCCTGACTCCACATTAAGATCGAGTCTTGTGGGTATCAGGAACTACGAGAGACGTTTCGGTCTCACAAACACCCAGACCTGAAACAAATACCTGTGGATTGCACAAACATTTGTCTCGGTGCGGAGATCGAACCCGCGGCCTCTTGTGTCAGTGTCGGCGTCTAACCAACTGCGCCACTGAGGCTATTTGTCTTTTAATTGTTTCTTAATAATATGGCTGAATTAAGGGTTTCTACAGAGAACCATATAATTGAAGGTGGCCTGCACTCAACAAGTTCCTGCGACTTTTTTCGTCTCGCTCAATATTGTTTGGCGTTACGTTACTCGTAGGTATATATTTTTCAAATATAGTATTTTTTATGCATAGTTTGATCACACAACAACACGAGTTTTATATAGCGATAGATCATAAACTGGTAAAAATCACAATCACCGAAAATACCTGAATTCTTAAACGTAGATGTTATGACATTGAGGATATTTCATAAATAAGGGCGCAAAGTCATAGATAAAAACTATTTATTCATAATGTACAATAGGAATAGTATGTTGGTGGAGTCTTAAGGCGAAAAGTGGCTGTAATTATGAAGTTTAAATTGGCAATGTTAAGATGATTTGGGTACAAAGAAAGTATAAAAGTAGACACAAATTGTATTAAATCTTGCAAGACAACTCAGCGACTTAGTAAGGGAAGTGACAATTCAGTAGTTCCCTGACTCAAAAGGCGTGCAAATAAAGTTTTACAGAAGGACATGAAACAAAAGTTATATTCATTTTTTACAATTTCTTCCAAAAGTTACAAGACAACTTAATAAATTAGTCTGAATTAGGGAATTAGGACTTTATTTTGGAAAATTAAATGCTACTCTAGTAAATTGACATTCATAAAGTGAGTTTGAAATGGCTTGAATAAATATATGTAACAATAATTTACACTTTTTTAAACGTAGTAGGCAACATTTACTTTTAGTGTAAACATTTTAAATCAATTCTTAATCAAAGGTAGAATAAATGATTTTTGGTTCATTTGTTTTATTTCATATGAAAAATATGTTATGTAAAAATGTCGTTAACCAATTATATATTTTTTACACCGATTCTTCATTTTATTTTAACTTCCTATGGTAAGGTACCAGTTATATTTCTCTACATCAATAATTGTCAATGACCACACGAGTCCTAGAGCAAGATTGAGACACCAAAACAAGCATGAAATAAATGCAAACACGCTACTGCAACAAGCATTACCCGCGGGGCTATCTATACAATGCCGAATGCGCTTTTAACATTCTAACAATAATCTGGGCAGCTCAAATCGCCCATTAACTCTCGACGTACTTAATTACAAATCGTGGAGCCGAGTTAGTCTTTTGACACGGCGGACAAACGCATATATCGTGATACCGACCAGTAAAGTTGGTTTGTTGATAAAGTCAATTAGTATCGGAGCGGGGACATAAGGCCCACCCAGTGGTGGTGGGAATGGTGTCGCCTGATTGGTGGGATTGCGAGGGGAGTGGTCGGTGTCGGATGTGTTTTTTTTTTCACCGCTGCGTAGGCGAGCTCGGTTTATTCTCTGCCAGTCGTTTGTTCGCGTTGGACTGCTGTAGTTTATTGCTTGTGACATACGTGTTGTGTTGTTGACGGAGTTTTGAAGTGCGAGGTGAGTTTTTTTTAATTTTCGTTGGTGTTAAGGTTGATTAAATGATAACTACTTTTTTTTAATGCACTGTGATGTTAAGTCCGTGCGATACAACAATATTGTTAACGTGTAAATATTTTATTTGTTTTTGTATTATTTCATATTAATTTTGAATTGCATGACATTTTTTATAATTTGAATAACTTTTGTGAATCTATTTTTAAAATTAATAAATAGTTATTTCAGTCTCATTTACATACTAAATTTAATTGTTGTAAATGGATTTTTTTTTTATCTGCTTTGGTATGATAATATTTGTCTATATTTTTTAATGGCGCATTTAAAAAAGATATATTACAAAATATTTTAAGTAAATGATTAATAGTATATTAGCAGTACTTCGCATACCATTTAATCATGTTTCTCCAGTTATTATTTTTTAAAATGAATTCGTAATTATTTTGTAACGGCAGTACCTAACTTGTAATCGCTCATTAGAACAAACGAAAATAAAATTTGCTAATTAGTATATTGCAAAAATTAGACTTATCATTTCATATGTATGTTGAATTGCTGAATATAGATTTATTTTAAATGACCATTAAAAAAAATATGAGATGGAAAGCAATATTAACCGCGGATAATGATTCAATACGTCACTATATAAGAGAAAAGTCCTGTAATTTTCATATGTAAATGTAATTAATTACTGTCTAGTTATGAGTTTAATAATTTTGCGTCGCGTTGATACTTTTATTATTGTTTTGTACGAAGTGAGACTTTCTAAGAAAAGTTAATTTTAGGTAGGTAAAAGGTAATTTTAACCATTCCTCTTCATTTAAATTTATTTGCAGGTACTGATAATAATATTAGCAACATGACAGAATGTAGCATTTATACTAAAATTTAATGAAATATTTTTTAATCGAGACTCATAATGACGTAAAAATATTAAAACTACTAGTACTACCTAAATTTTATATTGACTCTACCTTAATCATAGGGATGAAAATAAGCCCCAGGATTGAAATAAATTTAGGAAACCAAAGCCTGCCACACACGTTCAAGTGCGTTTGTGCAAACTCGAGTTTGCACCAGTTTCGAATCTCAAATTGAATGAAGTTTGCGCAGTTATTTGCCCACACGCGTTCTAGTATACTGATGCAAACTGAGCCTTGCACAGTTATATCGTTACATGTGTGGCGGCCATCAGGGTGGAACTAGTGACATCTTTTCTTATCTTTAGGGGAAACGCAGGCATGAGCTTATGTATGTATATAGTGCCTATAGTAAAAACTTAAAATCCCCATATTATTGCTGTGTATATTTTTTTTAAATAGCTTATGAATAATTAATCAATCATTCTTAAAAAAACAATTGCTAACACATCAATCCTTCTTACCTTATGATAGTAACCCGAGTTGGAACATACTGTGGGAGTCACAAAACGCATAATACACAATATTCCAAGGGCATTTGCATAATTAGGTGAATTTTATAGCTTTATTGAATTAGGGCCGATGTCACACCCAAAATTGAACCCAGTGGGGCGCCTCTGTTGTTAATTTTCTTTATTACATGTATTATGGTCAGTTCTGAACGCTATAAGCCATATTTCAATTCAAAACTCACAACGACAACAATAGCCTATTCATTGATCTCGTTTTTATTAGCTTTTTTAAGGAACGCGTAGGTTGTAACACGTATTTTATGAGTTATAAATAAAACGCGGGACTAATTTGCATGTGGGTTAATTAAAAAACTATAAAATAACGTTTTCCTACAAATTAGATCTTGTTAAGCGAGGAATGCCGACGGCGGCGTCAAAGCCGAATTGACTTTGCGTAAAATTTTATTTGTGTCAATCATTTTTAATGTTAATTTGCATAGCTGTTTTCGGAGGTCCGTTAATTTCGGCCTAGTCTTTAATCACAATCGATTAAACTTGTTTTCTAATGAGGTTCGTGTATCTAGACTTATTATGTAGAGATTTGTGTGAAGTTTAATTGTAATTTGAAGAATCGATTTAATACAATATCGAGCAAAAGATAAATGAATGTTTTTGAATTAAGATGATTAACTACCAATGAGCATAATATGAACTGAAAATTTTCAATCTTCAATCAGTAAAATGTATATATTAACTTTAAAAATTGCCGTGTAATGTAAAAAAATCGAATGATAGACCGTATTAATTAATTAACATTGATAGAAGTGCTTTTAATACTTTTTATTTGCAAGAATTTTGTGTCTGTTTGAATAGTAAATATTTAATTCAATTTTTCATTTGAGGTTACCAAGTATACCTAATAGATTGGTACATAGCCAGTGTATTTCTATCACTTCATGGTTGCCAATACATGTTATTCTAAATAATATTTTATCGGACAATGTTTCCATTGTAATTAATAAAATTTCTTGATATTAAATTATTTATCGTCTCTAAATTTTGTCAAAGTATGAAAGTTGGCAAATCTATCAAAACAGGACAAAGGTTTTTCATTGTTATTTATATCCAATGATGACATAGATCTTAAACATAATGGCGTGAATTTAATTCCGGACATTTTTTCTGGAATAACTTAAAAACGCGTCTAAAATTCATTGTCTTAATTAATAATCTTAAATCTTGATTAAAATTCGCAAAATATTCGTATTTTACCACTGCAGAATATCCGTGTTCACCCGGATAGCAAGCACCTTGCATGGTGGCAAAACCCATCATATTAAACCACACAACTTTGTCTCAATGTGGGTATAGCCTGTGCATATCTTGTTCTAAGCAGGCGAGCATAATTGTGTTCATCGTCGAGAAGTAATTCACCATCTCTCGTCAGTTGAAATCTTACTTGGATGACGTTCAAACACCATGGCGTGCATAATAGTATTTTTTCGCTTCATTATAAAAAAAATCATTTACATAATATGTCGAGGATTCAGTACCCCATGATTAAAATATTTATCACAAAAAATCTTTATAACAGTTACAAAAACACTTAAACAAGTTGTAATTGATTGCATTGCAATGTCCTTTACAAAAAAACATTTAATTTGCTTAGAATATGCGCTGCTATCAGCTGAAATCTGGCCCGTAATTACACAGGACAAACAACTCTGATGTCTTCATTACCCTTGCAAGTGGACTCACGTCTGCCGCTACAATGTACTCTAAATTGAGTTCTCACATCACAATGGCCGTTGGAATGAGTGATTTTAACCGATTTTTTACTAAAGGGTTGGCCGATCTCAATTCGATTAATGTTACCAACCTGTGAGAGCCGCCGTGTTTCGATTTCGGCGCGACGGAGCGCATTAGATGTTCCGAAGGTCACAGCTCTTTGTAAAATGGATGCTCGAAGCCCTCGCAATGACTTGCGGATGCCTCCGAAACGCGAGCAGCATTGTTGATTGTATTAGACTTAATTAGATCTTAATTAACATTCTGGTTTCTCATTACACGCTACTCGGAGCTACCAGTAATAGGAAAGTCGATTCAAATCCACACGGCTCCTATCTTGATTATATTTTTTAATGTTCGCTTATTGTAATCAAAGTGTTTTTTAGTTCATTACATGTCGATGGAAACATGTTTCATATAGATTAAAGTGATAGTAAATATTATAGAAAGTAATATACATATTGAATGTTATGTAGATGAAGTGAAGTTACAATGCATGTTTGTAATATACGACAGCATTGGACCGTGAGCTTTATGCCAAAAAAGCCTAAGTCCTTCTTAAGATTTTCATGTAGTCTGCGGTACAGGTTGCTATTGGCAACGGTAGCAGGTCTGAAAATAAAAAGCACGTTTGTATTAAACATATTGCGCGGATTGGATTTTAGGCTTGGTGTCACATAGCTCTACATTTTTAGAAAGGGTGTAATCCGAAAACTACCACCGAAATATTTGGCTGTTATTTTAAACTTATCAAACAGGCTAAACATATTCATGGGTACTATACGTATTCAACTTATTGTGTCTTTAGTCACTTAGAAACACAACAAAGGTTTGTTACTCAAAGTGTTGAATGTTAATACAGTGCAACAAAAGAATAATTAGTCAAAGAAGCAAACTTATCAACACCTAAGAACGAGAAAAACTAAACATTTTAAATCTTATTTCCCCGAATTAAGGTTCACCTACTCAATTTTCAAACAACAAACAGAAGTTTGTTGAATTCAACGAAAATTTTGGAACGGTGATTTTGGAACCTAATGCGATAGATTTAGAGGATGGTTCTTATCAAGTGGGAGACAGACATCAGTCAAGAGGCGGATGAGTCAGCCAACGCGTTGTTATCTAAAGCCCGGGCGATATAATCCGAGACGCCATTAACACTCTATACGCACTAATGGACAAAAACGTTTAATCCTTTCTTAGAGATGTTGATAAAGTGCAAAATGGGGAATCCTGTGTTTTAGTAAATCGCTCGACGTGTTTGGAGATAATAACATCCTTGACAGAAGAATTATTCGCAATATTTTCCTGGCTGGTCCTGTTCTTGTTGATTGAAGAGTGTTTGTTCAAAGTATTGTTCAAATGGATTAGATTGTGGTTTCTATGTTTTCATGTTTATGTTATAAATTACTAGCAGCCCGACCAGGCTCCGCCCGGGTGCGGATACTTTTAAATTTAGATTTCATTTCAACCACCAATATAGAGCGATATCCTAAGGGAAAAAAAATACCATAAAATACTAATAAGTAATATAATACTTAATATAATAAAATTAATATAAAAATTACAACGAATATCTTGTAAATAGAAAATAAGTACTATGTGTATTGACTTGTCATAAGAGCTATTTAATTGCCTACGTGACCAATAAACGAATTTCATTTCATTTCGTTTCATCTTTTTATGATAATTTATCTGATGCTATTCCGAACTATGTCAGGATCTGACACTTTATCAGATACGTCATCGCTTCATCATTTAAGTACTCCTTTAATTGTTAGATTATAATTGGCAGTCTTCAATCGTATCAATTTTGTATACACAAAAACTCTTGTTTTTTCAACTATATCACTTTGGAATGTCTTTCCGTTCCGTGAAATTAATCACAATATTTCATACCAACAATCAACTCAAAAATTAATTACCGACGAAACACATATTGACAATTCAAAGAGCAAGCAGCGATAACGATAAGAAACTTGTTGGTAACATAATACCAAGACAAAACTAATCCCGGAGGCGCCTGACCTATCGCTCTATAATCCTATTATTATAATACTTTGACTAAACACGCATTAGTACTTCGAATTTGTCTTATCGCTGACAAGGTGAGCCTTAAGTGTTGCTATTTCGGGTTTCTCGGTATTGAATTTAAATGTATTGTTGAAGATGTATGCTGTAAAGATGTCTTGTTGATACATTAGTCGGCTACTTGGCGAAAATGTTGCGATTTGAACTCAGTTGAAAAGCAAAAAAGGCTAATTAATCAAAATAGGCCATTAGTAAGTTAGACACAAGGCATATATGGCCTAACCCCTCTAAATTGTTCTCTCGATTTTAGGGGAGGCCCGTGCCCTGTAGGACGTATATGGGCTGATACAATTCAGTGCAGTACAATTGGCACTTTTTACACCTTTAGGATTAAGACTAGAGAAATAAAGACAAAAGCAGCTTATGATGATGCCAGCGTACAATCAGAAGGAGAGAAAAAAAATCTTTGAAGTCGTTTAATTATTACAGAATGTTTTGCTCAGTATAGCAAATGCCTTGTACCCATTATAGTTTAACACGATTATGACTAAGAGCTTTTAACATGGTGCCGATATTTATGGCTTCAGCAAATTTACTATCGAGCTCTATAAAGTTATAAACACATTAAGTATTGGACTGTAATGTTGCTGCGAAAAATAATATTATGATGGTAGAACAAATATGTTTGGTGGAAACATAAGGATTTCAATCGTGAAGTGCTACATTTTTTTGTCTGAGAACCATTTGTGTACATTCAAGTAAATTTCAAATAATACCCGTAGTTGTCTCTGTTGGCCCTTTTTCTATCTCTTTAATCATATTAGCTTAAGTATATGTACATATTATGTAACAGAAAAACAAATACAAGAATTCTCCCTAAATTTTACACAACAATGCTCATCCGAGTAATTCCAATGAAATAATTAAAATTGTTATCGAAGCATACAGTTCGTTCTGAACAAGATTTATGGTCGGCGCCAACGCGAACGCAATCAAAGGGCAGTAGAACATAAAATTATTCCGTTTATTGATTATTAACATTTTCGCATCATACTTTTTATGCGGACGCTATAATTTCACACAAAGAAACACACAATTGTACTGACTTGTATGAATAGCTTTCAATTCGTCCTCAAAAAATATGCAGGCTAAAATTATAAACGTGTACGTGAGTCGATTAAAGAAATGCCATTTAAGGAGAGTGTGGTGAATAACCCTTGTTGCGTAGGCTTAGAGTGCATATTTGCGTGGCACAGCGATGCGATCAACGCGCCTCGTACAGAACGCTCGTAAAACAACATTAGATATTCCGAAAGCATGTTCATTTAAGGCAGTAAAGTCGGGCATTACAACTTTTTACACACTTTACAACAGGCCGTGTTATTCAATAGCGTATTAAATTATTACGATCTTTGCCAATATTTATTGCCCCTGTATTAATTGAAACACTAGAATGTACGTACGCAACCGTTCCAACCGCTGCGACTAGCGCTGCTGCCCTAGTAATTGAATTATTAATTAATTCACAGATAGTATTTGTATTCCTTACTAGATGCATATTACTACAACCCATCCAGAAAATGTTTGGATTATCCTTTATTTTACTGGGATGAGAATTGAGAGCTACTCTACCTCTTTTCAAGTTTAAATTTATGAAGATGAAAACACGAAGCAATAGAGGATCTATGTATATTTTTTTTGGGGCCTATATTTCGTCCAACTGCTGGGCAAAGGCCTCCCCTTTATTCCTCCACTTGACCCTGTCCTTGGCGAGCTATTGTTATTTTAGCTCGAATGCATCCAACTCATCTTTCCACTGCATCTTTGGTCTTCCGCGTTTTCTCCGGCCAATCGCGGAAATCCAGCTAGTAGTCAGTATGTGTCATTGTAATTGTCAAATTGAGTAGCCACATTCTTATTACACTATCTGCTCGATAATTCAAAAGCTACTGACCAATTATATTATTTGTTACTATCAGTACACTTTTATTCGTTGTAAATTATCGAAATGTCTCTGGCATTTACCTTAATTATGCCTCATGATATTGAGACGGCATATTTTATTTTTAAAACTAATGCATTATACTTAGTTCTGTTCACATCTCTAGATCCTCACACGTCACAGTCTAAATAATAGAGAAACAACTGAAAAATATCAATCAGTTGTTTATTGACGCAAATATTTCTAATTATTTGTGAAGACTCGTGTCAATTGAAAAAATCTATCCGTTGGTTCAGCAGTAACAATGTTAAACCATGTGTACAGACTATTAAATTTACCATTCACACATTAGTAATGATTTTCAATTTCTTGCGGTTGTTTGCGATGTTTCAGATGATTGGTTTTAAATACGTTTGTTTTTATAGCTTAAATTACTTCATGGAACCTGTTACGGACCACTATTAAAAGGAGAATCGATTAGAGCTGTCAGATCGAAAGCTGGTTATGTGAATCAATATTGGGGAATATTTATCCCAATCACTTCTTTGCTACTGTTTACAATTACATATGCAGTTCAGTTACATTCCTTAACTGGATATCATCTACCGTCTCTCCTCTTGAGATTGTGTGCACTATTTTAAACGTTGGGCATATATTACAAGTGCTGTGATATTATTAGATTGTTGTTTTCTAAACCTAATCGATTAAAGCAAATAACTTTTTGCTTCTGTAATCAGTGCTAATTTAACTTTCGCGGTCTTATTACCTGAACGACGGTAAGTGATTAGCATCACAGTCCACTTGATTTACAAATAGAAATAAAGAAGCACGAAATTTTACCTAAAACTGGAAAGCTAATGGAGCAAAAAGCAAAGGTATATTTAGAGGCAAACGAACTCAGCACCGCTACGTTGAAACATAAAAAAGAATGCCTAACAATGTGTCGATTATTCGGTCGAGGGAGTCAATCAGCGGATAATATTGTCGATATTCACAGAGAACGCGGCGGACCGGCAAAATCTACTTCTTGATTGCTTTATTTAATTTACACAATTTTTTTATAATTCGCGAAGAGGCGATCAGTAACCGTGACGATGTCTAATTTGGTTTTTACGTTTGTCAATTGCTCACTGTCGAATTTCTCCGTGTTTTAATGTTCGCGTTAGAATATTTGCGTAATTGCTGCACTTGTTTGTTTTGAAACTGTTCGAGATTTTTTACTATACGCTTTTATTACTGGACTTGTAGTTCCGTTGATAATTACAAGAAAACTGATACTTGGATGGCATTTTTAAAAATACGATCTAGCCTCCCGCAGCCTCCAAAACGAAAAGACAGCCTCAGTGGCGCAGTTGGTTGGACGCCGGCTGGGAAACGAGAGGCCGCTGGTTCGATCTCCGCACGAAACAAATGTTTGTGTGAACCACAGGTATTAGATTCGAGTCTGGGTGTTTGTGAGACCAAAAAGTTTCTCGTAGTCCTGATACTCACGACACAAGACTCGATCTTAGTGTGGGGTCAGGACTATGTATGTGACTGTTGGCTGTATTTATTGGGTGTATATAATACCTTTAATAGCAATACTGGTTTCGTCAATCTACAAACATAAACCTGAAACGTAGGTTTGAATATGTCTCCAGCTGATTTTTTTTGTCAGAGAACAGTAAATACATTTCTTTTTCTAATTCATGTATAGTTATTTTTGCTATTTGGCTTTATTTTTACGGTATTATTTGCAACATAAAATTCATAACCTAATCGTCATCATCAACTGCAGTATACCCAATACTTATTACAGGGCTCTTCTAAAGGTTCGATATGAATATGAATAATATGATTATTACCAATGATATTGTTTACCCTCGCAAAATGAACAACACCGGCAAAAAGTAAAGTAACGAAGCACCGCGATTACCGACGCGTGCGACAGATGCAACAGCAGGTGCCACTTCACGCTCCATAGATACAACCACAGCCATTAGCAGATCCGAATCTAGCCGCTCGTGAACTATAACTAATTCAGTGCAGCTTTGTTTTACGATAAAGCAATTTTTGAAGGTAATTTCGGTAGTTTGATACTTGGTACTTGTACTAAAATCCCCGCGCGACGGCTACCGAGGAGTTTTAGTTGGTATGCTGGCGTAGGATTTAATGGGGACCCGGCTCGGCTGCATTAATAATATTTTTAATAATAATATTATTTAGCATAAGATCCGCAGCTTTCCTCTTGACAAAAAAGAAAAGGTTGGTACTTGGTGGAAATTTATTGAAATTTAAAGTTAAGGATGTTGAGGTGAAGTATGTCAATGATTTTAGTTATGTGTGTTTGATATTCGATACAAACGCTGTTTAAAGAAAAGGATTTTTTTGCTCTGTAATTTTTAGGGACTTTTGCTATGATTAGGCATGCCAGCCCCATTTAAGAAAAGGATAAGCGCTAAGTCATTAAGAAAATAGTTTAAGCTTTTCACTTTAGTTAGTGAAGTAACTGGAGGTGCAGCGAATTCAATTTAAAGCACCATAATATATTTGTGAAATAATGAATTTTTCAAATGTACATTATGTTTTTGATGCGTTTTAAAATTATATTAATAATACAAGGGGACAATTTCCATAATCTTGCATAATAAAATTGACAACATTTAATAATTAAATTCAAACTGAAAACAACAGAATCATCCTACCATGACTTCAATACGCAAAAAAATATTTTAATTAAAAGGTTTATTTCAAAAACGACCAACCGCGGCCCACCACACAAACTGTGTGCCGATTAATTAGCGAAACATAATTAGATATTTAATTGGATCTAGTAGTTAATTAACTGTTCTAATTGTTTATCGCTTAAACTAATTGCTTTTGTTAGCAAAAAGAGTACAATCAAACTAATTCCTAACCATTGCGTAACATCCTGTTTCTTGTTCCGTGGTTAGTCATTGCTCTTGCATGTGCAGTGTGCCCAATATATTGATGCTGTGTCCGGAATTAAAATGATAGTGTATTTTTGATATTCATAAAATGTTTAATTTGATAAAAAACTCTATTTTGTGTGGTTATAACTGCCAAAACAAAGTATGCAGGTCAGTTTAAATTAATGAACAAGTTACCTTATGGGAAGTGATCACCGACACCCACGAACCCAGAGAAGTCCTGAGAAATTTGATGACCTGAAAGAAAAACATTTTTTTTTCTAAGTAATGTGTGCATGTGGGCTATGCAAAGTGTTATGGTAATCAAAAGTGAATTTGAAATGTATGCAATTTTACTTAAAATACTATTTTCAGTGGCAACTCATCCTTTTAGCATTAAAATCCACTTTCATTACAATATAATTTAATGCTTGTCTCTGATTAATACTCAATGTTTATCGTTACTTATCAAAGTTATATCAAGTTAGAGTTAACTTTTATTCTTGTGTATGAAGTGTAAAAAGTACTGAACTTATTGCGATTAACTTCTGAGTATTTTTTATCACGCGATCAGTAATTTCAACGTATTTTAAATATGAATTTAAAATTATGTATTAGGATTTTGCAGAATATGTCCAATTGCATTCAAGTGGTTGTGATTGTTGGGTCGGCCGTTCAAAGATATGATATTTTCGATTTTAAGTATTATTAACAACAAGGATTGAATAAAATCCTAAAATCAATATTAGAAAACGTGGATAATTATTTCATAATAACGCCGTCTGTATTATGTGAGGGTCAAGAGCGGCAAAATAAGAATTCATTACATAGCTAAAAATAAATTAAAAGTTGAATGTTTTTTATATATTTAGTGAATAAAACTCGGAAAAGCTATTTAAAATAAATCCGGAAAAATGACTACACAAAATCCAAAAATCTGTGACAATCATTACCTTAAAATTTAGCTTTAATTTGGTAGAGACATTTATAAGTTCAATACGCTTGTCTATTTAGCATTTCCCTGTTATATTTATAATCTGTAAATGGCAAAAAAAATCGAAGAAAGCGGATGTTTGCGCGCACCAATCTAGATGGGAACGCGATACCGCAGTTAATTGTGCCTGACGCCCAAGGGCTTGTTCTATAGGGCTGGCAACTAACTTGGAGCATATTTCCCGAGCTTTATATAGAGTTTATCGAGACTAAAAAACAATATTGATTTTAGTATCTTATACTAAAATCAATGCATAAACTCCCGCCTTTTTCACAGAAGGCGAGGCAGAGGTGCTACTAGGACACCCACATTTCGCCTTTTATGTTTCGTCCCACGATGTGATAGGGGGATGATGGAAAACGTGTAGTAGAAGATATTGCAATTATAGTTTATATTTTAATCAAGACCGCGGTAGGGGAATTATATCATAAAAAAAATTACTGCGTTAACTTAAATATATGATACCAACTGTAAACATTAAAAGTGTAGAGATAAAGTTGTTTGTATATCTCAAAACAAAAATATTTTTCTAACGCAAGTTTCTATTCGCTAACCCTAACTGATCATAATTATTATGTTAACAAAGAATAATATCATAAACGCGTTACTTTACGATTCTTTAAGGTAATATAGATGCTAATCTAATGTGGATTTGTGTAATGGAATTATTTTATCAGACTATTAGTGGTAATCAAATTTGATTAACCGTTGCGGTAAACTTCAGCTTGATTGTATTATGAATTATTCTATGGAAAGTGTAATTTGAGGCAGTTTATGTTGGTACTGACAGTACAGTTTACGGCAAATTGTTTTGTGTTGGGTCTACAGGTGACGCAGTATATTTTGTGGTTGAGTCCAACGCTTGGTATATTTGACAAAATATCTGGACATTAATGCAGGATTTCTAGCACTTACTTTATCACTTGGATTTCATATGCGCCTTAAAAGGCTACAAATATATAAACACAATCATATATTGCCTCCAATTGGTCTGTTTCCCCAGGTGGTATTATTCCTACAACAAAGCTACATACAATCTTTTGAAAAATTCTACAGTTTCTTAAGATTTTAAGCCTAATGTCCTTACATTAACCTCGTTATAAACTAATCAACATCAAAAACTTTTCTTCTAATTTACCCCTTTGTTCCAGTACAAAGACATGGGAGTATCAGAGCCTGGTTCCTCCGCTACTCCTGACCTTCCTCCGATGGACTCCGAGCGGCCAGGGTCTGGCAGCGGGCTGGACGATGAGGACATCCCTAGAAGGAAGCAGAGGCGGTATAGAACCACCTTCACCAGCTACCAGCTCGATGAACTGGAGAAGGCTTTTGGAAGGACGCATTATCCCGACGTATTTACTAGGTAAGGGAATAGCTGAATTTATTGTGGAGTAAACATACTAAAAATAGATGTTGATTATACATTAGAGGCATCTTAGCATATATAAGTACTTGTTAATTTTATAAGTCCACACATTTAAAAATCAGGTACAAAACCACTATCTGAAAAGTCTATAGTGCCACCTTTTTTGTCGTTATTTATTTATTTTGTTATAATTATTAGTATTATTTTTAAATATGTATTGGTTTATTTGATTTTGGTATTTAAGTATTAGTATGCTATTAGATAGTTTACCTTTTTGTTTTCTTTCTTTATTGTTTACCGCCATTACAACTATTTCCAATATTCTCCATCCCACGGTTGTCTGGTAGAAATCGCTTTAAGCGATAAGACCGCCCATTGTATTACCAAACATAACATATGTTTAAACTCAATACTGTAATTTGGTGTGCAATAAAGAATTATTGTATTGTATTGTATTGTATTGTAAGTCCGAAAATTATTGGTCCTTTTCTATTGATATTGTAGTAGTTAGGTATTGCTAATGAGGCAGAGAAAAGCATGTTTGTATCCTCAAAAAAATTACTGATTCCTGTAGTATGTACAATTAAAATTATTTGAAATGTAAATAGACAATATTTAATGCACTGTCGTGTTCCGGTTCGAAGGACGATGTAGCCAGAGTAACTACTGGGCATAATGAGGCTTAACATCTTATGTCTCAAGATGGCGAGCGCAGTGGAATGCCAAGCATTGCTTTGTAATTCATGGTGTTGTTTGGTTTTGCTACTGTCCATGAGTGGTCGTATCGCTTATCATTAGGCGAATGGCATGCTAGCCTCGCTATGCATCGCAATAAAAAAAAAAATTATGTAAATATAATATCATGAGAAATACTTGTGATTTCTTCAAACATTGTTTTGAATACATTCTCTAATAACAAATCTACCTTCTAAAGAATTATTTGAAATTACAAATAGATAAGAAAGTCATTAGCAGGAGATTTCTATCAAGATATGCTTTCATTATACAAAGAAATGTTACGCCATACCAACAATGGCTTAAGTCACCGTCTCGTGGAATGCGATATTTTCTCTTTATTCTTATAATTAGTTTTGCATTAAGCCCTGTTTTGCTAACCTGAGAACACCCATTACGCACTTTTAAAATGGCTTATGTGCTTATGGTTTTGAATGAAAGATTAAGAAGATTTTCTTTTGTTGCAGAGAGGAGTTGGCACTTAAGATTGGGCTCACGGAAGCTAGGATTCAGGTAGGAATTAATTGGAAATGTTTTAGTAGGTTTAGAAAAAACATAAGTTTCACATTGTGGTTGATAAACTTGAATAACTTAAATTATTAGTATCGATTTTGTATACAGACTATACGACTGCTTCGGTGGCGTAGTTGTACTACGGTACGATTACAAAGCTGATGTCTCGGGTTCGAATCCCGGGTCGGGCAAAGTGATATTGGATTTTTCTATTCATTATCAACAGTCAGAAATTTGTGCCTGATATGGCGATAGGCTCACCCCCCGTCACAACGTGGGATGGAAAATACAAGGCGAAATTTGGATGTATTGGTGGCACCTCTGCCTACCCCTTCTGGGAAAAAGCGTGTGTTTATGTATGTTAAAATGATAATCAGAGAGCATTTTGATGCAATTGCCTCACATTTTAACAACTTACCTAACTAAACTTTACTATTTTCTCCTTTTATGTAAAAAATATCACTCACACATTCTGTTATATAAAAGATTTCACTCCTTTAATATTGAGCATGTCGACATTAAAAAATACATCGGTAGGTATATAAATAACATAATCATGTATTTATAATCTTAAAAATATAACGCTTTTTAAGAAGAAAGTTTTAGTTTCAGAATTTAAATCAAAACAAAATAATACCTCATGCTAAGTACTGTATTTCACGACGTTTTTTTACGTGGGCGCCATAGCAGGAGACTATTTAAAAGCGCATTAATTCTAACTCGAGACAATAAAATGAAATTAAGAAATATATTTTCAAACGATGCGTTTTTACTTACAACGTTCGAAATGGTAATAAAAATAAATGGTGGATGCGGCGGGCGCGACAAAAAGTCGCACGTTAGGCCCCCCGCTGGCGGGCGACCGGCCCTAGTCACACCGCGCGCGGCTGGATGCAAGCATTTACACATTCCATAGCCTATTAATATCTCATATTACATTAATTTGATGTTTATATATTGTGACCTTTTGTGGTTGAATTATAAAAGCTATAATTTAATTTTTATATTCCGTTTTGCGCGGCAACTTTTTTAATTGAACTCGTATTACAATGATATACGACTTCAACTATTTGTCTTAATTAAGACGAGTTCTTTATTAATTAGTAAACATAAAATTAAAATAAATATTTTTTAATATCCATGAACTTTATTATGTGGCTGATGATGAATATAGACTTATTAGATCACTGACACCAAAAATAAGTATGTTTTTGTTTTGGTATAAGTTTAATGCGATAATCAGACATTGATTCTATATTTAGAGTGGCAAATAAAATAAACTTGCAAATTTTTATAATTAACATTTCCTCACCACACTACAATCCTAAGGTTCGTGTGAAAACACATAAAATGATGTCACAACATGCCTTTTTAATTAGCAGACAAAGGACGCAAACACATTAAAAGCAACATAAATCCTTTTTATCTAAATAAATCTAATTCACACGCGGCAAATAACTGAAATATTCTCTCACGCGCTGATAAAGCCATCAGCACCGTTTATTAATCACAAACTAAGCCAGCTATGTGACATTCTACATAAGGCATATTATATACATAATTTATACAATGAAACATTTATAGAAAACGGAAAAAACGCATTCATTAAACGCACGTTTATGAAAACTATTTATTGTTAATTTGTTAAAATTTTTCTCACGTACGAAAAGGCGGTCGAGCGTAGGGCGACCAAGCGTGTCCGAATCAGGATTTGGGACTTTTCATACTTAATTTTATAGTCGAATGACTTAGTTTTCAAGCTACACGTACTTTTATGCCGAGTGGTCAAGCTGCTAAGATAGATCTCAGCGGTAGTGGCACGAGGATTTTTTATTCATATGATAACATTCACGGTGGTCGCGGGTTCAAATCTCAGGGCACACCTCTGACTTTTCGGAATTATGTGTGTATTGATAGTAAATCCCAGACATCTCAGTATTAAGATCCACTAATGAGGTATTTAATATTATACTATCCTGTAACACATTTGTAAGAACGCTATATAAATTCTTGCTCGCACATCACACGCAACCAAAAGCAATACATCACCCAAACAAATTGAAAGTCCCAGTGGCACATTTAACAGTTATTTATAAATAAAGTAATTAACATGCTGTATAAGCCACAGGGTGGTTATTAACGGAGATTAAAACGATTAATATCTGCCATTAAGTTGTCGCATTATGGTCACAATAAGGCATCAAGATTCCATACAAGACTTGTAGGGAAACGCGAGTCCGACAGACTCTATATAAGGGTAAAAACCGATGACTGCGCGCAGCCAATGTTCCCCAACATAACGATTTGTATAATTAAGAATCGAATTCGTGATGTGCGGCGAAATTTGTAGTACACTGACGAGTTTTAAAGAAGGGAAAGTGGAAATTTTCAATTTAATTACTTTTTTTTATTGCTACAAATGGTGATCCGAGCATGCCATTAGCCTGATGGTAACCGATACGACCGCTCATGGACAGTAGCAAAACCAAACAACACTATGAAATACAAAGCAATGCTTGGCATTCCACTGCGCTCGCCATCCTTAGACATAAGAAGTTAAGTTTAAGACTTAAGTAACTTGTGGTATATTGATGGGTTTTGCATATTATAATATGATAAGCAGGATTCGAAGGGGAAGGCAATAATTGTCCGAGTTCCAACCACCATAAAATTATTCAAAATATTTATGTATGTAATAAATATTATGAATAGTCATGCACATAATCCTAGATACTATAAGTGATGTGTTTGCCAAGCCTATTGTTACACAATATGGATCTTACTTGTAATGTAATGTACTCGCATATCAGAAAGTATAAGAGATTTCTCGGCTATATAACACTTTCGGTGGCCATGCAGCATTTTTTTTTTTCACCGATTATTACATCTTATTCAAATTTTACAGGCAGACGATCTGAAATCATAATAGATATATGATACTAATTCTGCCAAACACTAAGCATGTATTAACGATGCCAAATAGGTAACACGCACATAAAGGCAGTTAGAATATTGTAAGAACATAAGCAGCAAAGTAAAAAATAATGATCAATTTATAAAACTTCGAATGTAGATATATTCATTAAAGGTTCGCAGTTGCTTTACTATTCTTAGGAATTGCCAATTAAACGTTTAAAAGGAATAATGATTGAGTGCTTTAGACGCCACGTCCATTTTTTAGAGAATAAAATTGAGCCGATATTTATTCCTTTCAAAACACCGCTTGTTAGGGATTCTGGAGACGTATTTATGAGTTCTTGTAATTAGTTAAGCGGAAATGGGCTTGAGTGTTTCGATATTCTAACCAATTTTATTAATAAGCGATGTTAAATAATTAAGTATTATAGAGAACTGCATGAGTAGAGTGTAGTTTTTAATTAGGTATTAAATGGTTTTGCATCTAACTCATCTTTCGCAATACGTACGCGATGTTGTCTTAAATATAGCAATACGCTATATATTAAATAAAATAATTGCCCTATAATTATTCTCTAAAGCCTGCAAATTATTTTCTAAAGCGAGGAAAATACCGTAAATGTAAAAGTCAGTCAATTTGTACATTGTACATTAATAGGAGTCACGTCATTATTTTTAAGTTTTATAGTATTTAAGAGTAAAATTTGTCCATGACTGGAGAACTGCTTAGAAATTGCACCAAAGTTGTAAACAGAAAATGAAAATGAAAAATGAAACTCCTTCCGCCTAGCATTTGTCATGGGGGTCTATCATTAAAACAACAAATGATTATATTTCTAATGTAGTTAATTGAATCCGTTCTCACTGCATGTAAATGTGTTCGCTAGGAATTCCTTGACCAAACCAGGCCTAAGCGCGTAACACACGTCTGTGATTTTAATTAAAAAATGTTATTCGTCTTGTTTTTATTACGCTACTTTTACGGATACTACTATGAATTATTTATACGGGTTTATTTACTTTATTTTTCTTAATGGATTTGAGCGATTTGGTTAATATGGATGATGCTAGATGGCGCTATACCAAAGCATACACTGTCAAATACAGAAAAAATAATAGGGCATAGTTAGCTTCTACGCTTTGTTTATTATAAATCAACGCTACTCAAAAGTATCTTCTATATTTAATAATTTATTACTTTAGGCGTTTATAACTTTCATGTTACCATCAGCTAGTTGGGTTGTTAAGCCGATGAATAGGTATTGTAAATAAGACATTTATGCTGCGATTTGCAAAATCGGAACCTAGATAGACTAAGGCCCAAAGTCACTCTATTAACTTCCCAGAAAGAAAAACATGCTTATAGGCTTATATAGATACGAATTATTACACATCTATAGTTTATAATTGTGATACTTTATAGACAAAGTAATTTATTACCTTTTACTCAGCAAAACACTGCAACATACTTTTTAATCTCAAACATTTTATCTTAAGTGAAACCATGTACCCGCAATATAACTCTATCAGCTCCACTAACGATAAAACTACATGAAAGTAATTATTTACAGACACCGAGCAAATTATAGCAAAGGATAGTAATTACGCAGATACTTTGTCGGCGGCCTGGTGTCGTGAAGGCCATAAAAACCTGGGCAGTTTTACACATGATGTCATTTCCAACAACAGTTCATTACACCTTAAGATTATTAAGTTTTTAGTATAGTTTATTGGTGTGGATCATAAATATCGTATCTAATAAAGATAATTTATCCATTGGTAAAGGTGTGGTTCCAAAACCGGCGGGCTAAGTGGAGGAAGCAGGAGAAGGTGGGGCCACAAGCGCACCCGTATAGCGGGTACTTGAGCGGGGTGCAGCCGTTGCCGACGTCCGCTCCGCTCCCCGCCCCGCCGCATCCTCTGACGCAACTCGGCTTTGGTCTAAGGAAACCGTTCGACACAGCCCTAGCTTCATTCAGGTGCGTTTTTTTCGTGCTAATTACTTCGCGACATTGAATACTAAATTTCAGATTAATAAGTCGTTAATGCGAGTGCTTTAATTTTGTATTAACACCTTGTTATCTCTTTTTTATACAATATTATGTACTCCTACCACGTTTAATTGTACCAAAGATGTTTGTTTGGTAATAAAAACATATTTTTTGTCTGTGAGTATGGAGATAATAAACTCACTATTAATTATTAACAAAAGAGATTGCGTTTTTTCTAATTATAACCATAATTAACTTTTTTGTACAGGTACGCAAACGCTCCTTTATTCGGGGCTCAGTACTTGCCGCCGCTGTCTCGCCCGCCGCTGTTTGGGGCCCCACTGTACGCGACTTCGCCGGCTCACTTTCACTCTATCTTCGCAAACCTTACCGCACCCGAACTGCCGCGACTACATGCCGAAGATACCCGAATGTCTCCGGAAAATCCCCGCTTACCATCTGAGAGTTCGAGGCACTCGCCCGGAGTTACGCGTTCGCCATCCATTTCCCCTCCAATATCGCCGGGCAGTGAGTCATTGCCTATGCAGCCGAGAATGGACGATGTACGGACTTCAAGCATCGCGGCTCTGAGACTGGCAGCTAGGGAACACGAACTTAGATTAGAACTGTTGAGGCAAAGGGCTGATCTGATTTGCTGATAAGAATTGTATTTAAGCTAATAAATTAATTATTTTCTACTTAGTTTTAATATCTTGTACAATTTTTGTTTGTATATAAAATATAAAATGTGTCACTAATATTATTATTAATTGTATATGTTCCTTTGTGATTCAACTTCGTAATATAATGCACAAATAAAATATTTTCTTTAATATCTGAGTTTTAAAACAATGCCCTATTAAATATATTATGCACAAAAAAAAATAAGATGTAATAATTTAAATGCAAAACAGAAACCTTATAAGACAAAAAAATTATATTTCCTTGAATTAATAAATCAATGACGAAGTATTATTAGAGATATACGAAATATATGGCTTCTTAGAATCACGTACAGTCGTCCAATTTGATGAATTTGATTAGCGGTGTGTGACTGAGAGGATGCGGTCCCACTGCGAGCGGGAAGTCTAAAATATTATGTTAAAAGGTAATCTTACGCATACAATTTTACGCACAAAATATAGTTTGTCAGTTTATTACATTTCCAAGATGTAACTCTAGAACCAATTACAGTGGAATTTCGCCAGGAATAGGAATTTAACCTTGGGTGAGACATCGCATATTTTGATTAAATATAGGTACCGCTGAATGAAAAAAGCGATATATGGGAAAACATATTCTTTTTGGTCAGTTTAATTTCAAACTCAACCTTGATTAATAGCAGTTTTTCAACTTAAGTATAAATTTATAAAACGTGTTTTAAAAATCTCGGAAATTCAAACTTTTAATTAGAGAAGGATGTCGAAAAAATCAATGTGAAGGAAATCATTATATTTTGCTCCTACTTCCTAGTCAGACTTATTTGCAACTAAGTACTAATTTGTGAAGCAAAAAAAAAATGATTGCGTCAGGGCAAAGCGTCCGTTACTTATTTACAAGGCAATGACACAATTAAACCCAGTTATTATCGGCTAAATTTGTTAGTACATAAAAAATCAATAACATGCCGCAAATAAGTATTATTAACCGGTTTTGGCGAAATTAAGATTCTTTACCAATTATTGAATTCCGGAAGCTAGAGGCTATAATTTCGGCGCCAGAGGCTGTATATTTTTTCTTAGAATATGTGGTAAAATACATTAATAATTTTAAAGGATTTTTTTATTTAAAATTCTGATTTCACAAAATACTGTGCACTTGATGGTAAAGACAGAGCTCGTTTTCTCTAGCTAGTCAATTTTGATACATCCGTTTTTTTTTGTTGACTGCAAGTCATCGGAAGTTGATCACACAATTAGTACGTGGGTATTACAAGAGTTTGAGCAATAACTTTGATCTAGTGTGAAGGTTTTTGATTGAAGGATCAATTGCTATTGCCATCTTTTTTCTACAGCAACGTATTATTGTTTTATAAGAACAAGACTTTGGTAAGTATTAATAAAGACACGTTTGTCGTAAAAAACATGTTTGCTAATTTTCGACACAACTAACCTGGTGTTGATACTGTTTTATCGGTGCATATATCTTTTAAGCTTCTATACCTACAACAAAGCATTAGTTTTACTATGTAAAGACCGAATATGTGAAAATCTACAAATATACATATTAAAAATGTTCTCGCCCCGCTAACACTCCAACCGCGCCCTCCATCCACCATCGCTCATATATCAACGATCACACACAATCATCACCAATTTGGCATGAGTCACTGTCCCAAGGCTTGTGAAGGGATGTGCAATTACTGACACCGAAGCTGTGGTCGACTGAGGCCAGATTGTGGTGGAACAGGAATTTCTTAATTGCACCTATTTGTGAGATGAAATACTAATTCCTAGGTGAATCACCTGAGCTGACATAATTTCGAGTAACTTTGTAATAGACAAATTAAATAATAATAGTAATGCTTTGAAGCTTAGTGAGCGGCCATTTTTTACGAGAGCAAAACACGAAGTAACCTCCTAGTGGAGGTAAAATAAAGACCGTCGCGCTATCATCGGGATTAGAGCTTCAAATAAGATATGAGAGCTTCGAGCTTTAAATAAGATATGAGAGTTTGAGATACCAAAAAATATGGGGCCTTATGGACCTCAACTTACCAAAGAGACGTGACTAAAAAACATGTATGGAAATTGACCAAAATTAATGAAGCCAAAGTGGTACCTCAAGAGTCAGGACCGATAAAAGTGGAGATCCATAGAGTCAGTCTACAGTTTACAGTTTCCCAGGGTTTTGTAAGAGAGCTGTGGTCTAGCCCTCTCATTCATGTTACTGTTAAAATTAATAGCCTAGTTGTTCCAATTAGGAAACTACGTCGAGCAGATATAAAATAAATCTTTTCTACGAATGAAAATTGTCCTGGCTATGTTCCGGTTTATGATTTGCATGATGTCCAATAAAAATACTTCTTGCATACATACATTGTATGTATGTCATACATACATACATACTCGTCACGCCTGTATCCCCTAGGGGTAGGCAGAGACTATGGATCAATGATAAATAGAATGATGAATAGAATATTTCTTACCAGTTCGTATGTCAATATATCTGGTAATAGAGCAGTAGTTAATAGTCCCAAACGTATACGAACTTCTATGTTCTTGGAGCATCATGGTTATTATAACAATGCATTTTCAGCCGCCGTGGTGCAGTTGGTCCAACGCCGGCTGTGAGACGAGAGGCCGGGGGTTCGATTCCCGCACCAAGACAAATGTTTGTGTGAACACAGGCATTTGTTTCGGGTCTTGTGTTTGTAAGACCGTAAAGTCGCAATAAAATCAAATACTAATTATACGCTTGCTTGAGGTAAACATTTTATTTAGACTAACCATAACTTATCAACAATTTAATAACGATACCGGGATATAATTAAAGGGCTTAGGGCCTGTAAGGGGTGCGGGCCCGTGTGGACTTTCGTGCATATGAAACTGTTCGTAAACGCATCAACGATAAAGGGACAATACTTTACGGTAACGAAAAATAATAAACCTGTATTTGCTAATCCCTATCAAAAAACAATCTCAATACCTAAAAGATTTATTCATCGAGTACTAAAGAAAAGGACTACACAATTTATTACACTAGCATATAATACAGCCCCAATGAATTATAGCCCGGGACGCAATCACTAAACACTATTTTCTTTACGACAATCAAGAACGCATAAAAGGGTCCTTTTCAAAATTATATTTAATAAACATCAAAATTTTATTAGTATTTATTTGACAAACAATTACACGCATCCTTTGTGATGATAATGGCGGTTATCGTAACATTTTACGAGTTTCGGACGACTGGCCGTATGCTGTGGCGGTCTCGCATCGATAAACTTATCGATGCCGCCAAGTATCGATTTTACCCGATTATTTAAAATAATTGATTTTGTAATCGGTAACAAGAATGTTAAATTGACAATTTAATATTATAAAAGACACGATGTCATTGAATATACATAAAATACAAATTATGTAATTATGTGCTTACAAATTTATATTGTTGAATCGGATTTATCGGAGTAAGAGGATTAATTAATCAAATTTTCAAAATATATTTTTCGCTAAGATAGATATACAATTTAAAGGTTGTTTCACTTATATAATTGTGAAACCTTTAATACAGTAATGGATTAACATTTATGTGTTTGACAGATTAATGTGACATGACTATGTACATACATACATACATAATTTCAAGTAATATATTAAATTCAGCCTGCGACTGTCCACCTGGTTAAACGTTTATCGATATCCCATACAGGCCATCTCGAAATGGTTGAGTTTTTTAGTGCACCGTGGCAGGCGAAGGCGCAGGCGCTTGGCTAACTTTTATTCACCGATCTTTAGGTACGAGAGTTTATAGTATCGTAAATTACGCCAACGAATAAAGACGTTTTGTATACCCTGCGCGACGGCCAGACGTTTCCATTTGTATTATTTTAAATACACACCATTTTAATACGGCAATCGAGTGAATGGTGCGCTACACTCCTTTATGGGAAGTCGGAAGGTCTCTAAAAAGGCTCGACTGGCTGTCCATGGGGGAGTGTTAGTGCCTACGCTCATGTATGGTAGTGAAAGCTGGGTATGGCAGAAGAAGCATGAAAGTAAAATTAGAGCAGTGGAGATGAGATCGTTAAGGGGAATGTGTGGTGTGAGTTTGCGTGACAGAGTGCGGAATAGCGTGGTGATGAAAACTTGTGGAGTGAAAGAGGATGTAGTGACAAGAATTGACAAAGGCATGTTACGATGGTTTGGTCATGTAGAGAGGATGGATGAAAGGAGAATAACTAAGCAAATATACAAGGCGAGTGTGGATGGAAGAGTCGGTAGGGGTCGACCTCATCGAACCTACACCATTCAAATCGGTGATATCCTCAAGAAGGGTCAGGTCAAAAGTACCCTGAACCGACGAGAATGCATGAAGAGAATGATGAAAGTGGATGAAGCGAAAGTTGTATGTCAGGATCGAGCAAAGTGGCGATCCATAGTCTCTGCCTACCCCTATGGGATACAGGCGTGATGATTATGTATGTATGTATGTAGTATTATAATAAGCTTTGTGTTGAATCAATTTCGCTTTAATATTTGCAATCGTTGCGTGTCACGTTCTTAGTTTATGTGTATGCACCGTTGTTCCAATGTTTTATCGATAAATGTCCATTTTGAAGATTTACAACACTCGTTTTTACGTATGTTTTATGCATTCGGGTGTAAATTAATCAGTTTTAAAAGCTTGATTGGTACAATGTTTACGTTTTATAGTGGATTATGTTTTTATGGCGGATCGGTTGAGATAGTAAAGTTGTTTTGATTAGTCTAAATGTCGCGTTCAATTTCATGAATTTTAGAGAAAAAAAAAGTTAATTAATTTTCCTAGATATTTTTAAGTTGTGATTTTTTTTATACATAAGATAAATCAGCAAATATATATCTGGTACATAGATCCGAATTTTAATGAATAAGTACGTTCTGTAAAATATTCAAAGGGTCGCCTATACAGTAGTCAGGAGAGTGTATAGAATTTACACCACCATCCTAAGCTAATGCGGGTTGAGCAGACTTGTTTGCAATTATTGTGTAGAATTCTCGAGTAGTTTTTGATGATTATGAGACTTTTTTTTTATCATTCAAAAGAAGACTTTAAGAGTCTGAAAGTCACGAATATTGGTGATCACTTATCGGTTTTGGTGACCGGATGCTATACGCAGATTCGCTAGAATAACTAAGGACAAATAAGTCACGCAAATACACGATTCGAGCTCAGGGGGATGATTTTCTATGATCCGAAACGAAGTTCGAATGTTCGGACGTTCGACGTTCGAAGTAACTATGTTTCCACTTTTAAAAATCAACACTATAATACTTATAATAAACTCCAAACTAAGTCTATGTTTACAACGTAGAATAGAGGGTTCGAACATTTTGTGAAGTTCCTAGGCACATTCGTACAGTTTTACGTGCGATGTTCGAACATTCGAACTTCGTTTCAGATCATAGAGTAGCCCCCCCCTGTTTGTGTATACTTTAAATATGACGAGAAAGAGCCACATTTGTTACCGAAGATACTTTATTTGCATCGAAATGCAGTTACCATGAGGTGTATTTTAATTTCTGTATCTGTATCAGCCCGTATACTTCCCACTGCAGAGCAAGGGCCTCCTCCACAATTGAGAGTACAATTGAGAAGAGTAAGACCACTGGCCATATAGTACATTCTGTATCTATATCTGTATCAGCCCATATACGTTCCACTGGAGAGCAAGAGCCTCCTCTACAATGGAGAGTACAATTAAGAAAGCTTAGGCTATATACTACATTCTGTATCTGTATTTGTATTCTGTACGCACTTTTATTTGTTCTTAAACTACTTTAATAGTACTTTAATTGCAGGAAGTCGTTGGATGCAGGCCGCTTTCAACAGGTCTATGTGAAGATCCATGGGGGAGGCCTATGTTCAGCCGTGGACTTTTTGTGGCTGAAGAGAGAGAGAGAGGGTACTTTAATTTGTAGTAACTTTGTCGTGTATTCAAAAATTATTACGTGACCCGTTTACTATACAGGCCCGTCATTGAAAGTCATCGCTAGCCGATCACAAATCAACAGCCGCCCACAATTCCGGATCCGAGTGTCATAATGCGACAAAATTGACAACCACTTACATATAAGGACGTCGGAATTAAGTGCCTGTCTGATTAATTAATCATTCTTTTAATTTTCATAATAGACTCATAAATTCTTTGGTCTAGGTATAATATATAACGTTTTTAATGACGTTTCTGTATTAGCACAAAGCATATAATAGCCTATATGGCCTAACCCCTCTAAATCGTATCCTCGATTGTAGAGGAGGTTCGTGCCCTGCAGTGGGACGTATATGGGCTGTTAAAGTAAAGTACAGTATATATTAGCACAATTATATCTTGCTTGTATATCGGACTTTAATCTCCTAAAATATTTTGAACTGAGGAATGCATAGAGAAAAATATAAAGTACGGAGGCTTTGAACTACGAAGTCGCCTTCCCCGTACGGTTTAGTACATGAAATCTTTGTTATCAAGGAAAGAGGAAATATAAAATTCTTTCTCAAAAAAGGTAAATTAGAAGATTTATAATAGATTTTTATGATGGTTTTATTTAATTCGGCTGTGTATATTACACCTATATTTGACAAATATTTGTAAATATTATGTAGAACTCCGTTCCATCCCTTTGTGTTTTCAGAGTAACAATTATACAGAACTAATATTATCGCTTAGAAAAATATAATGATCATATGAAAATATACATATTACCTACATCTTATATCATATATTATTGTCGTCGTAAATTACGGCTGCCAGAATAACAGACTCACATAAATAACACTATGATTGTGTTAATTAAATGTTATTTTATTGATCTTATAATGCAGATTTAGAAATGGGATCTATGTTTTTTTACTACACTGCTCAGTTAACTGTATATTTTTTCCTGTATGTATTTAGATCCTCATTTAAGATTAGTAAAATATGATTTTATGAGTTCCTGAAATTCAAAACGAATTCACGAATGTAAAAATCGAAGAAATTCTTGGAAGCAGTATGCACCCAATTTATGGTCTATCTAAACTAAGAAGTTCCATTTGACATTGGGAAATAGGGATGCTGTCAAATAAATCGGTTCTTACAATATCCGATTATTTAGAGATATCGATAATATTTGTTTGTATTTCTTAATCGATTACAGTTTATATTTTCAGTTTACATCATTTCGTTTATTTTTTCATGAACATTTTTATTCTAATGAGACATCAACAATTGCATGTCACTTTACTATTTAGGAACAAAAGGAGTGATTTATCTATTACTAGCGGCCCGTCCCGGCTTCACCCGGGTGCAGACACTTTTTCGAGTCCAGTCCACATCACGAACATGCTTATGAACACATTATACATACATACAATACAATACATATACTCCAAAGTGAGGAACCTCCTCACTATGTGTGGCGTATCATACAATACTGCCTTCATTTCCATTGTAATATCCAAATCTATTAATTAATGATAAATTAATTCATATTAATATTATTATTTCACTATTTATTGATGTATGTTCGTTGACAGCATACCTATTATTAGCTGAAAGTTCAGTATTTTTAAAAATTAAAAAACAACTGTTTTATATCTGCTCGATTATTTAAATATTTTTACCGATTATGCGTATACAAATGCATTTGAATAGTCTCGACTCTACCGGTAAAAGACCTAACGAGGTGACTTTGTAATGACGTCTAGAAAAAAAATATGTTGTTTAAAATGGTTATTTTGCTTTAATTAAAGAATTCTAGTTTAAATTTAGTGATTATGGTTTGTATATCTAGTGATAAAATAAGAATAGCTTCATAATTCCATGGATTTACGGAAAGTGTTGTTGAAATTGTGTGGGTTACGTCTGCACAAAGTTATTTACGTTAAAAGTATGAAACGTCAAATGGAACCTGTTAGTTTAGATAGACTATAATTGTATGTGGAAATTTCCTTCGCTCTTCTATAGACAGAAGTTTGTATTAAGTACCATTACTTACATTTATCATATTATTTTCCATATAGGTCATAGTAAATTATACATATCTTTGCATAAAAAATTTGAGTCTTCGGTAAATTTAATAGCGCTGCTGCTAAAACTACTATTTGCAAAAATTAAGTTCCCGGTAATTAAGTATCATTATAGAGATGTAGAAAAAAATGTATTTAAGTGTTGAATATTATACCTATGGTTTCTGATTAAGTAATATCCACAAATAAAGCCATATTAGACTGTATTTAATTGTCTCAATAACTACATCAGACCAAATTTGTGAAAAAATAAACATACACTCAAAATCAATTTGAAGACATTTAAAAAGATATTAAGTATTTAGCTAGAAAATTACTCAATATAAGATTGGCGTGTATGTATAGCAACTTATGTATGTATGTTCGAACAACGATTAAGTCATAACAAAATTTTATAAACAGTAATAATAACCAATTAACTTCAAAACTAATAGCTTAAATGCATTAGCCACAATATACCTTGGTCCCAATTAATCGTAAGATTATTTACAACATGAACTGACATAAATTTTTACAGCACTATACATTGATTAGTATAACGAGCCAGTCGACTGTTTGATGACCGAATTAACATTTTATAGAAATTAATCGATTCTGTAGTATAATCGGTATAAATATATCGATTATACTATCGAGTTATAAACGTCTCGTTATTACTAATGGTAACGTATGGCCATTGTATGGGAATCGGGAACGGGCTGGTTTCCTGTTTATTTTTAATCAGTTTCTTTGAGGTAATGAAATAATATTGCCTTTCTCATTATGAACGGATCACGAGTGTCGACATTTTGTGTGATCTATCGATATGAGATTTTTTATGCGTGTGTTAATTGTGTGATTGAAGCTGATTGCGATTGTCGTTATGGGAAATTTTGGCAGCGTGGGCGTCTCGGAAACGTTTTATATGTCAAAGATTAATTAATTTGTTTTAAAGTGCATAATACCTATATATGTAAGTCAGCTAATATTTATTCCGTAGATGCCCCTCCCTCTTGTCTTATGTAAGACAACTTAGTCTATCTAACTGCATTCATTGCTGGGAGGATAAATTTTAAGTGGACCATATTATAGGCATGACCTTTTTAAATTTGTATGACCACTTCACCAAAGAGAAAAAAGTCTTACTTATTTATGGACCTTTCAGGCGAATGGAATGATCGTCTCGCCATTCATTCAATAATAAAAATGTTGTTAATGATATGAAAAATGAAGGAAATGAACCTTTAACCTTGAAGTAGGACTGTGTACGTCAATAAAACATAATTTAATTTTGCCTTCTCTACGGCGTGTGAAAGGGATAAAATATATTCCCGTCTCTCTCCCCCTAATATCAGTAGAGTGTTTAATTGTCTCACAACGAAGGTAAATTGCGGTCACTAATTAATACATGAGCGCAAATTGCTCAGTACTTTGTTATGATATTATCTCAATTATCTATGCCATTGAAAATAATTATGGATGTCTGTTCATGAATTATTAAATTGGAAATATACTGATGGAGACATTCCGAGAAGGCCGAGTAGGGAGTTATTTATTTTGACTATCTATCCAAACTAGGTAGGTATAAGGAGTTTAATTCGTTTATATCTAATGCTGGAGATCTACATACCTAGATGGGCTCGCCCCCTGTCACTTCATGAAACGGAACATACAAGGTGAAATGTGGGTGTCCTGGTGGCGCCTCTGCCTACCCCTTCCGAGACAAAGGAGTGAGTTTATGTATGTATTTATTACCCAAACACAATGATACTTTAAATATTGTAAAAAATAGTATTTTTTGGAAAAATTTTGTTTTATTAGGTCTGCAGTCACTAAAACTTCTACCTGGCTTCGTTTTCGGTCGCAGTTTAGATTATACCCTGTAGAAACAAAAAATATATAGAGCAACGTCACGGTAAGAATGTAGTGGATAAGAACTTTGTATAAACGATGATGTGTAATTACCCATTATTAATTTGCATCTGATGACTTGGAAAATTATTGCCTACAATGTTCTCTTGTCTAATTGAATGTTATGACGTACATCTTGGCTAATTCTATTTTATCACGGTATGTTACATTGTATCGATGCAATTAAATAAATAAATAAATAATTACTCCCAACAGTCACATACATAGTCCTAACCCCACACTAAGATCGAGTCGTGGGTATTAGGAACTACGAGAGATGTTTCGGTGTCACAAACACCCAGACCCGAAACAAATACCTGTGGATCACACAAAATATTTTTTTTATTTTTTAACTTACTAGGCCAGTATGGACTGTGGCTTATCGGTTGTAGAGGAGGCTTGTACCCTGCAGTAGGATATATACCGGGTATATCAAGACCGCGACCGAAAACGAAGCCAGGTGGTAGTTTTAGTGGTTACACACACAGTGCAACTAAAAATTTCGCAAAATAAGCGACAGATTATTTTTGCAATTTTTCGATTATCATCGTGTTTGGGTGCTAAGTCCCTAGTTTTTGCGAAAAAATGAATTTAAACCCTTACGTACCATTGCGTCTATAAAAATAAAAAGTCGTACATCATTATTTTAGCGAAACTATGTATTAATCACCCAAAGACGGCAATAAGTAAAAAAAAAAAAAAAAAAAAATTATCAATTTTTTTTTCTAAATTTTAGTTGCCTTGTATCTGAAGTCACTAATACTACCACCTGGCTTTGTTTTCGGTCGCAGTCTTGATATACCCTGTGTATGCTTAATTATTTTAAAAGTACGTATACATCCACCAGCTTGTGTCTGTCTATTGCAGGATATAGATCTTGTCGTCCTTAATGATATTTAGACGATAAAATGAGTTAGATACAAAAGCATCACGCTTTTTTCCTAGAAAGGGTAGGCAGAGGTGCAACCCGGACACCCACGTTTCGCCTTATAAGTTCCATCCCATGATGTGATGGGGGGTGAGCCTATCGCCATATCGGGCATAAATTCCCGACTTCGGGCTTATAAGGAATAGAAAATCCAATATGACTTTGCCCGAACAGTGATTCGAACCCGAGAACTTAGCATTGTAATCGTACAGTACGCCGCCGAGTCAGTCTAAATATAAATAATATAAAATTAGTTAAGACCTACATTTTCATTTACAACATTGTCAACTATAAGAAGCTCATTGCTGAATACAGGTGCAGAATTGGTAAAATCGGATACATGTTTGCAACAAAGGTAAATTGATACTCTACAGATCATGCACTAGTAACAGTTTTCATAAGCTTATTTTTTATAAAAAGCAAAAAGTAATTACATACGCTACACAATTTTCCTACCGCCTAAATATAACCGAATACAATATAAATAAACAAAAAAATGATTACTCACACAACTCTGGGAGAAAAAAACAAGATATCGGTTTCGTTAGGGTCAACAGATCCGTGCCTCGAAACGTCATCGGCCAAATTAAAACTAATTTATGTTGATTGAATTCATAATAGAAAAACATCAACACTACACTCGAGCGGTACTTAAATTGCGTTCCCAAACAATAATTTATTAATAGGTATATTTTTTGTATTTTATTTTCTAAAAAAATCTAGCAAGTTATTAAGAATTTTGATACACGCGTAATCGTATAATTTGACTTGTTTGACCGCAATTGTTGAATGACAATATGTTTTTTTTAAGTTACTTGATGGCAATTAATAATATGTTTCATATCGCCAATAGAAATAGTTCGTACACAAGCGCAAAGAATCATACCTAAAATACACAACGATGTCGACATTTTGAAATATTACTAACTCTACCAATTTGTTTATTGCGAGCGCCACTGTTTAAATTAAGCAATTT
This sequence comes from Deilephila porcellus, assembly GCA_905220455.2. Lineage (NCBI taxonomy): Eukaryota > Metazoa > Arthropoda > Insecta > Lepidoptera > Sphingidae > Deilephila > Deilephila porcellus. The sequence goes on from LR999974.1 coordinate 12,673,429, forward strand.
ACTAAAGATCCATAAAAATATTTAATGTTTTGCCGTAAAATTCAAATTCAAACGAAACACAATTTATTTATTTTTCATACACAACACCGACAATACGTTTGTGATTAATCGCGAAACACTATAAAATCGTTCACAACACGCAAATAATGTTTTAATTCAAAACACTTTTTCGAAATTCGATAAAACATCGATAAAAGAAACATCGAAACTCGAGCCAAATAACACTGACTGATAACATTAGCACGAATGCTGGCTGATTTTTTGAATTGTTGAAAAAGTTTGCATACGAAAAAGAACTTTAAAGAGATGCGATTTAAAATTCGAATTCGAAATTGGTAGCAGTTCGTGACAGTTTAGAATTTTTTTTAAAAACGTAGCATTGTATAAGGCTTTCCATTAGCGGGCACGCGCCGGGGCCCCCAGACAAATGACATTTACAAACTCGATTTGGTATTTGAAATTGGAACGTCTCGGTCGAAGTAAATGCTGTCTAGACTTTCCATCGCCTGAAGATGTGAAAACAAATCGAACTGAGGATAAAAGGTATTGCGTGACACATAGTCGTATAAAAGCTCAGTATACCGTAAATATTGCTATATTTTTCATTTGGTAATATGTGGTATACCAACTTTGAATAGACAAGAAGAAGCTAGGGACAAAAGACTTGTTACAAGTCACTGTTTAGTGTCCATAAACTTAATGTAGGTATTAAAATGACTCATTTAGCCAACAATTTGTTTCTAATATTCAAAATAAACTATTAAACCGTGTTCATTTATTAGAATTTTGTAACATCCTAACCAATTGATTTCCTTTGAAAATCAAAACGTTTTACAAAAAAACGAAGCATTCCCCGCCTTGAACGCCAACAATACGAATCCAATACCTCAAATGAAACAAAAAAGGTGAGTAAAACAAACAAAGCATGGAGAGTACCACAAGACAATCATCGCTATGATACAAAGCAAATATCTAGAACGATTTGCGTCGGAATGATTGCGCGCGCGGAAGTCGCGTGCTCTCGCCACCGACGCCATCGGCCGCGTAATGCTAACGACTTCATACATCGAGGTAGGAATAGTTTAGAGTGCCTAAAGATTTACAAAACTATGTGTATTTTTGTCTGCTGTGTATTTAATAACGTAATTTAAAAAAATGAATTTGGAAATACAATTAAACTAAGTACGTTTTATAAATACGTAGTTTCGGTAGCAAACACATTACTTAAATGTACTCTTTGCGTTGTCAGTCGATATCGACTGTTTAGGCAGTGACTTTGTTGTGCGGGACCCCTGGCACTGCGAGAGTCTATGGGCAACGGAAGCCGCTTTCCGTCAGGCGGGCTGCTAGCTCGTCTGCCTATACGACAATAAAAAAAATCAAAATATTGAGTGATGTTAGGTGTTACTCCCTCGCTAATTTCTTAACTATTTTAATAAATGACAAATGACTAAAAGGTATTATGAAACCAAAATAATCTCGGTAAAATTCTTAATACAATTAGGTAAACTTCTAATAACATTTGGCTTTTGCAATCAAATATACACGCCAAGGAGTTAACATAAAACACCGAATACATTTTACCATCCACAATTAACAACAAGTTGCTAATTACAACGATAAAATCTACAACAAAACGCAGAATAACTTTACCGATCATCAACAATAAAAGCCTCCTCTATCTAAATTTCTTTCCCACCTCGCGAGCAATATAAAACCGCAATCGGATATTTTGTTTGTGTATCCATCCGAGACAATTACAGTAATCTGTTCTACAGCCATTAGAAATGTTTAAATATGAAATTATTGCGATAGAAAATCATTATGCAAACAAATATTAACCGAATTGCATTGGGATTTTGCATTTATCGCGTTGCGTAATGGCGTCGAATTGTTATGTTTAAACGATTTTTTTCTAATCTTCACTTTGTAAGAATGTTTTATGATGATGGCGTTCGTAATCGCGTCGTTAGATAGTAGATTATTTGTTAAATATGAAAAATGTTGGTTCCCGTAATGCCATTAAAATATTTCTTTCTCTCGTTACAGTTTAGTAGCCTTAAACATATTTTTAATACACCAAGGGCACAAAATTTTGCGATAGTACTTATCTATTGATTTCCGAAATTCACAAACATTTTTGTGATTGAAGCTCATTTCACTTTAAATATTTATATATGAACTATTTCTTAGTCTTCTGCTACCATTCATTTAAAAACGGTAGAACTCTCGTATTCGGCTTCTCTCGGCTTCAGTACGAATTGCTCCACCAGGACGACACTACGGTCACACAGAATGACGTGAAATAACAATTTTGATTCGGCATTTCGTTTGGTGAATGAAACTGCCGGAGTCGCTATAGCTAGGGGTCCTAACCACACACAAATACACTTATCCGTCCATAGCATCCACCGTATACGTTGACAAAAATGCTATGTTGTGACTCATGCAAATGTAACGCTTTTTTGGTCCGACCTGTGTATACCCGGTCCCGAGTAGGGCGGCTTAATTGTATCAAGAAATATCAATAAGAGAGGATCCCAACTCGCCCTTAAGCACTCTGTCTAATAGTAGGTGCAGTCCACACATCGTTCCATACATTGTGGTCAGTTTTTGGTACTAAAAAAAATCACAATCACATTTACTATTTATTTTGGCTTCAAAGTACAAAAAAACATCATAAAAATTTACATCAATACAAGTAATTATTACCAAAACATATGTACGATATTGTAGCCGCAATCAGGCCCCAGCTCAGCAATATGAAATACTCCAAGAAGCAATGATTATGAAATAACAAATAATAATAATATAATTCATTCGGTGTAATAAGAATTACAAACACATTTTGAATATAAAGACTTTCAGGCATGGAGTTATCCGATCTTACGATCCAGAAATTAGCCAAAGATCTCACAATTCACAGCCCAATTTGATACTACATCTGTATAACAACTATTATTGAAAAACTATTAAGACATAACAATTTAAAACTTCAAAATGAATGCCTAATTGCCACATACTGCGATAGTGTGGGAACCGCTCATTATATATTCATTTTTGATTCGTACATACTTTATCATTCATTATGTTTGTCACATTAATAGACATGTTGTTATAAAAATCTAAATATATGCAAGCCTATTATAATAATTTAATCGTATATTTCTTCATCAGTTGACATTGGTAGGATGCAATTCGTGATATTTATAATATTGGGACGGCAAATTCACTCAACTGGTTCAATGAAAATTGAGCCACATTTGCCAATGGATACCTAACATCGAACGAATGAAAAGTTCATAGTTATTCTCGGAGAGATAGCAATGTGTGAAAGAAGAGAAAAAAAAATATTAAAGTAACTACACCCAACAGACACTAACAATCCTGACACCACATTAAGATGCCTTTTGTATTGACTATCAAACACTACGAGGAATTTTTCATGCACACAATATTCATATTTCTCAAAGGAACTTTTGTTTCGGTGCCGGAGTCTAACATATAACAACCGCTGTATAAACAACTATACCATAAATGCTGTCAATAAGGGCCTCGTTCACCATCTTCAAGTAAACCGTTGATTACTTACTTTTTGATTAACGTTATTTGACAAGCATATATGCAGAGTATCTTCCTTCGATTTCACAAGTGAAAATAAAGTAAAGTGCTGGTTAAGTGAATGACATAAGAAATTGAACGAATCATTCGTTCAATATTGCGTCAAATGTTCCTCGCCCTGCCTCCCGCTAAAGTGTCAACGTGTTTTTTTTCTTGAAAAATAAAAAAAGAGGTTGAGATTTTAACCTTATTATAACCATTAAGTAAATACGCTAATCGGCAGACGATGCAGCCAGTAAGTGTAATCATAGGATTAGTATTACTGAAGCATGGTGAAATCGACACATGATGTTACGGATGACTTTTACTGATGATTAGCCTAATCAACGATTTACTTGAAGATGGTGAACGAGGCCCTAAATGAAATTATGGATATCAAATCAACAAGTTTAGTAAGTTTCTACACTACATTTGGAGTCTAATTTGTGTTTAATTTATATACGAAACTGTGATTTCCCTTATCATGGGAATCCCAAGATACAGGCTTTGCCTAATTTGGGTACCTCTGGTAACACTTAAAATAATAATATTGTGTTTCTTTATTTTACCATTCTGTTATGTTTTTTTTTTCTTTTTTTTCTCTTTGTGTTTAATAAATAAATTTATTATTTGAAAGCCTCCGAGGTGCAGTTGTTTAGACGCCGGCTGTGAAACGAGAGGCGGCGGGTTCGATCCCCGCACCGAAATAAATCTTTGTGTGATCCACAGATATTTATATCAGGTTTGGGTGTTTGTGAGACTCTAAAAGTCTCTCGTAGTTCCTGATACCCACGACACAAGACTCGATCTTAGTGTGGGGTCAGGACTATGTAGTATGTGACTGTTGGGTGTATTTATAATTATTATTATTTATTATTTAGTAAACGTTTCTTTGTATACTAAGTACTGAGTTAACCGGGTGATTGTCGTTCTGCGGTCGCGAGTTCGGTCAAAATATTGTATTCTGGTAGTTATCGTTGCGATTAGCGTGATTACACGAAGCGCTGCTAATGACTGATATTAGCCTTCGTGGCCTGGTTCCGGCGTTACGTTTTGGACCGAAATTACTACAACTATTTACAAAATTGTCGAGTAGTGCTTTGACATAATGTGGCGAATCTGCTTGGCGAGCTCTTAATTTCCTCAAAGATTCAAAAGCCTATCACATTTTATAAGGAATGAATATAATGTAAGGTTGATAAAATAATGTGTGACACGACATTAACTTTTGGTGTACATATGAATGTAACAATATGTTGATTTGTCCTTTTGCAGGAAGGGTGTAACGGATCGACGTAATTATTTGCATACTGATGTATTTTGTAAATGCAATCCTTTGCTCTATAGGCTAATTTTACGCCATTCAAAAAACAAGGGTTAAAACTAGTTAAGTTAATAAAAATTTGATGTAAACAATCTTTAGTCACTACTCAAGTAGCATAATATTATAAAACTCCAAATAATCCGTTTTCTCTGGAACAATCACTGCGTAATCCCGACTCCGCCATCCTTCACATCCGCCATTAACAACTCCGTTCTATAATATTAAAATCCCTATACTATTCTTCTAAATGTAACTTATTTAAAATTAAAACTCATCGCTTATAAAAATCACCGGTTACAATATAGACATTCAAATACCATTCCGCGTGCGTGTTGCTAAGTATTCTAGGGTCAATGCAAAGCTAAGTATTAATAAAAGGGTCGATGGAGCGCAACTAAGTGTCCTAGATTGCCTAGTCCGAGCCAAAGATTCCGCAGGCTGTTATTAAAAATTACTATTACAGGTCTTACACGACTTTGCAAGTATTACATGACCACTTATCTAATGCTATGTTTTAATAAGATAGTATGGTCAAATGGCGCGGGGTTTGTTACTATGTTGTGTTGGCAGTGAATTGTTTATTTATATTTTAATTGATAAGAATACAAGAGACGGCTTGTGTTGTGAAAATAGGTCAAAGAAACTTGAGATTTTTATATAAAACAGGATCGTCAAATGAGAGAATAGTCAATTTTATTCAGGAAGGGGTGGAGCCTCGGTCTACTCAGTTCATGTTCTGTTATAGTAATTTTAATACAGAATGTTTTATATTCTAGAATGAACGACACTTCAAGAAAAGCTCATCTCCCAAAAATGAGAACGCGATTCAATTCCCAACTTCTGAGCTTTTGAGAGCTTCAGTAGTTATTAAGCAGCAGGAAAATCGCTTGCTTGATCACCGGTGCTAATAAAAATAATACTTTCTTTATAGCTAACATTCTATGACGTCAAAGCAGTTAGCAGACGTATGTGCTGTCGATTCACACAATCGGCAGGGGCAAAGGGACAACGTAGGGCCCAAGTAGACGAATGTTCGAAGGGGCGAAGGGGCGGCGGTGCGCGGCGCCGGCAGAGTTGAAGTAATTACTAAATTTAATATTACTACTCAGCCTCCTTGTTTCGCAAATCATCGCCGCTCATTAATTCAAACAACGTACAGGCGCGCTCGGAAATTGATGGTAAATACTTTCACATGAGTAGCGAAGGGCTCAAATGAAAATAAGTGCCGTTGAAAACAAAAAATATTCTCAGCAGTGAGATAAATTGGTTTCTTAATACCTGAATTGTAGAGCTACCTCGTATCTCGTTTGCCTACATGAGCGACTTGACTCAAACGACATAACGACACCTACAAAAAGTTCCGTTGTTATTTCGTTTAGTGACAGATTACCGGAGGCCCTAGAACTCAGTTAAGGTTAGGTTCTTCCGGACATCACATCATTGAAACGCTTTATTAAACAGTTTTTCTTTCTTTCTTTCTTTCTTTTATTGCCTTCTATGCCTATGTGGATGTATAGGAGTACCACGGGTCGTTTCAACGTAACTTTCACCAACTTAAAGTCGCATGACTGATATTAAAATTAGCACATTTCTTTCTTCTTTCTTCTTCTTCTTCACATAACGACTCACTACACAATAAATTTATAACTAGCCTGATACATTTCTCATTACCACACAGAGCTACGTTTCTACCACCAATGATAGCCTCCGTGGCGCAGTTGGTTAGATATCGCCTGTGAAGCGAGAGGCCACAAATATTTGTGTGATCCACAGGTATTTGTTTCCGGTCTGAGTGTGTGTGAGAGCGAAAAGTCTCTCATAGTTGCTGATACCCACGACACAAGACTCGATCTTAGTGTAGGGTTAGGGCTATGTTGACTTATCGGTGTATTTACTAATTATTTACCACCGCCTCTTTAACCACTCTCTCACCATCTCTTAAGCTATTATGTATTCTTAATTCCTTTAATAGTGAGTCTTTTAATAATCCGTGAGCACTTCTCTCTGCACATATACCGACGCGCCGGCCGATGTAAATTGAATTAGTGGGCGTGTTCGAGTTAGGGCATAAGTTATGTACCCGACTGTACCCACAGAGGCACGGAAGCCAACTATAAATACCCGTTAAATACACGAATTTGTGAACAAAAACCTCTCGCTGAACGTTGTTTAGAAACGGTTCGAGTAAATAGCTAAGTCATTCGTAAATTTATTGGTTATTAGTAAATAGCGTTTTTTTTATCTGATAATTAAATATTTAGGATGATAGGTACTACTTTTTTGAAGATATCCGCTTCGTAACTATTAAAAATGGATATGGTAGATTTGCTTCCAGTGGTAGAGCTAATATTATGTTAGGTGCGATTTATGTAGATTAATTTTTCATTTTTATCGCTTGTCTTTGTGTTAAAATACAAATAGGCTGCCTATTAAAAAATGGTTACCACACACATAAAGCATTTGAATTCTTGTAAAGTATTGAATTTATAAACCAAGTTTTTCTCACTCAATTAAGACGTCATTACACATAAATAAATTACAAATACACATGTAATTCCCTATACCTAATCCACTAAAGGCAATTATCATAATCACTCAATACATGACGAAAGCCGGCGCCAGTGGAAGCCCGTCTTGTATGAAGCCGGACTTGTAAAAGACTTGTTTGAAACAAAGCGCCGCTGATTGCAAGACAGTGACTTGCATGTTGCAAGCCACAACGCGCCGTGAAATTAGGGACAAACAGTCGGTTCTGTACGTATTTTCCTACAAATTAACTGGATTTTATGAAAAATTGCACCTTTGGTTGGTTGTAAATTACTAATTAAAATCCCTGCCACAGATTTTAGAAGGTAATTTTAATTTTAAGGATACGGTGGAGGATGATTTGCTGAAGCCAGGAAGTCATTAGATTCCAGTTTTCAGGCTAGATATCCTTACCGACCGTTTTTGAATTAGCTACAAGCCTTTTTATATTAAAAGGAAGTTTGGATCTTCGTCGATCTTGTTTGCCAAGAGTAGGGTCCCCTTTTAAATAATAAGTATTATTTTTATTGGTTGTAGATGTCTTATAATATTTCAAAGGCCACCTGGGTAGGTACCACCGCAATGTCTATTTCTCCCGCCAAACAGCAGTGTAAATGCATTGTTGTGTTCCAGTTTGAAGGACCTTGTAGCCAGAGTAACTATTGGACATAATGGGACTTATGTGTCAGGATGGCGAGCGCATTGGAATGCCAAGCATTGTTTTGTAATTCATGGTGTTGTTTAGTTTGCTATTATTCGTGAGCGGCATCGCTCGCCATCCAGGCGAATTCCATAGTCGTCTCACCATTCATCGCAATAAAAAAAATAGCTTCAATTGAAATCCACTTAGACATTGCAGTAACATTTAATATTAGATTTACCAACAGACGCTTGTTTGCCTTAATTCCACGTGAAATATTATACAATTTTAAGTATATAAGTTTAAAATGGAAGAGCTGAGGGGATTTTCTGACCTAGAAATAAACACCCACAGAACCCACAACCCCATATTACCAAGATAATGAAGAATTATGATGCTGAAGATGAAGAATTTTACGTCTTATAACCAAGAGGGTGAAACAAGAAAGACAAAATAAGCTTAAAACTAAAAACAATAGGCTTTTTGACTAGGTCCTGGAAATCATCTCACATTATTTTGTGTACTTATTACTTAAAAATAAAGGTTAATGGTTATTTTTAAATTATATAATTTCATTAAAAGAAATCGAAATACACTAATAATTATTTAAATTGTCAAAACGCTTAATTCGACAATATGGATTCCATTCACTCGAGTGACGTCACCTGTCTGTAAACATTCGTTCGTATTCGCTTAGTTTGAGATTAGATGTCAAAATATTATATTTACATACAGACGTGTGATGTCATTTTAATTTTTGCGAATCAAAACCATTTACTATAACGAGGTTCGAACGAACAATATCATAATTATCCTTTATATGTGCTTTTCGGTTAAAATATACAGTATTTTGATGTGTATTATTACAAATTGCTTTAAAACTAAATAATCTACGCGGATTGAAACAAATGATTCGTTATTTTGTATACTGTCAAATAGCCTATACCTCAAAGCATCTCTGAAATAGTAAATCTATCTACCAATATATCGATTTCAAAGTGATGGGCTACGATGGGCCACTAATCTATTTATCGATACAATAACGCGGCACTACTTATCGATAGTAACCGGTAGTGACCGTAAAAAAACTCTTTGTTACCACCGCCGCCAAATGTAAATGATGACTGGACGTTATGTTCAATAAACAAAATTTAATACACGCCTACTTATGTTCTAGTCGATTTATGCTGCGGGGTTTGGAAGATTTATTTATACTATCAGCCCGTATTTAATAATTAATTATAATAATTTCTTTATTTAGCAAAAAAGGAACATACACATAATAATATTAAATTAGTTTTTACATTAGTTTATACAAATCCGTGCAAAATGTGATTATCTTGACAGCTCAGTTGTACAAACTAACTTTGCCTATAACTTTGCCTTTGAAAATCTCAATCCCAAACATTAGCAATGTAAAATACGTCACAAATGTATGGCGATGACATTTTCAAAGTCAAAGTTACGGGCAAAGTTGCAACTGAGCCTTAAACTAGGATAACCTGTGTCTTAAGGGTCAGTGTGTATTAATTACTTTTCCCATTATTAGTCACACTACTGGGTAAAGATTTTCTCTATGATAGGTAGATTTGGGTTTTGAAGGATGGTAGGGGTCCAATCTACCCGTAGCGCATCCTGCTAGTCAACAATGTAGTAACAGATTGAATGGAGAATGCCTAGCAGCTTATTGCAGGGGTGGTATGGTTAAATGACGAGCCAATGATGAAAGGCAGCGAGAAAACTGCTTCTTACGCTCGGCAACTCCAAGCGTGGCGAGTATTATAAGTTCTCGTAAACAAAAAACTCTTAAGGGAGGTCTATGTTTAGCAGCGGACTTCTTGTAGCTGGGCTTTTAAAGCCGTTGGAGGATATTTATTCGACCAATTAATTAAATAAATAAATAAATAAATACACCAAATAGTCACATACATAGTCCTGACCGCACATTAAGATTAAGTCTTGTGTCGTGGGTATCAGGAACTACGAGAGTCTTTTCGGTTTCACAAAAACCCAGACCCAAAACAAATACTTGTGGTTCCCACAAATATTTGTTGTCGGTGCGAGGATCGAACTCGCGGCTTCTCGTTTCACAGCTGGCGTCTAACCAGCTGCCCCGCGGAGGTTGTCGCTTGTCAATGCTCGCATCATTTTCAGTATGTTCATTGACGCGAATTAGAGCTTGTTCTAATCTCAAATAATGACAAAGTAGAGTTCTTAATATTTTATCCATTTCACAGCCACAGGACAGTGTCAAACATGTTGAGTCTTTTGACTTGTGAACCAACTAAATAATTGTGTAATATCCGCAATTATAATTAGGACATACGACTGCCTCGGTGGCGTAGTTGTACTACGGTACGACTTCAAAGCTGAGGTCTCGGGTCCGAATCCCGGGTCGGACAAAGTGATATTGGGTTTTTCTATTCATTTTCAGCCCGGAGTCAGGAATTTGTGCCCGATATGGCGATAGGCTCGCCCCCTTATCACATGGGACGGAACATACAGGGCGAAATGTGGGTGTCCTGGTGGCGCCTCTGCCTACCCTTTCTGGGATAAAGGCGTGAGTTTATGTATGTATGTATGTATAATTCAGTCACCTTTAAGTTACTATTATATACTGAATAAATGAAACCGGTTGCAGAAATGCGTAGGTATAATTTTAGGGTCACCAACTACCATATTTGGGGTGGATGCCACAATTGTCACCTCTGCCCATCTGGAAATATAGGTACTATCATATGTGTATAAGTTAATGTCCAATAATCTTGAAAGTTCCCTAAGACGGGTGTCTTACAAAAATATAGAAGTAACCGTACTCTCACTACGGCTCCACTCATCAAAATCAAACATTTGACAATCACAAACATTTGTCAATGAAATCTCTAATGAAGATACTAAGCATGGGAGGTCCAGCCAACCTCATCAAACATCACTCGTAAATCTATGCAGTATCCTTGTAATGAGTGTATTACCATACAAATATAGTTTTGGCCGGCATTATAATTGGGTAGGCGCCCCGCCGCTCGCCGCCTTTGTGCGCGCCGCGGCCCGTACCAATTTATACATGCTTGATTACTTCACAAATATTGGTGGACGGTGATTAAATGCGCTGCTATTTGTTTATCGGGGGGAAATCGAATCGTGAAAGTGCTCATTAGTATGGAAAAATTGATAGGTGTTGCGTGGAAATTGCCTGTATGGGTTGTGTTCCATGTCGGTGATGTTTGCTTTTGTAGCAAAAATCTTGTAGCATCATAGAATTTGATTTTAGTTGGACAAAGTCAGAAAAATGTAACACGATTCGAACTTAATTCCTTCATATGATTAGTCCGTTATCTCCTAACTAATCTACTATTTATTCTAATAATTCACAATTACTATAGGTAAGTAAACGCGGTTAATATTCGCTGTAGTATAAATCTGGTAGTAGCCGCGAGCGATGGCCCGCTTAGCTAACTAGTATTTATTATATCTGCGACAAATGTAGATTAAATATTGAAATATTGTGCTACTATTGCCTTAGTGTTGTGACGAAATAGTTGGTGTACCGGAGGATTGTAGGTTTGATTTCCAAATCGTGGATTTTGTACCTATTTTCAATTGTAAAATGTTCATGTTACGAACAATAAAAATAAATAAATCAAGGCATTTCTTTCATGTAAGCCGGCAATGATATAAAACAAAAACTAATAAACTACTTAATAATTTTGTTATTATGAACTCAGCAGTCAGCCTCTTATTACGCCAAATGAAGTTTTTGTAGCGCCTATAAAATGCCTACAAAAATATCGTAAAATTCATAAACATTATCATACAAATTCCCATATTTTATCAACGCAAAGTGCTTAACTACGTATTTGGCACCGAGAACAAACATAAAATACATAGTATCAGAACGCACCATTATTAAAAAGGTATCAATAAAAGCAATTACGAGTACAGCCATTGAAAAAATCGCACGTATGCGTCGACAAAAAAGTCGCGCGATCACAATTAGCCCGCGCCGGCTCGCCAGTGGGCGTGAGGCTCCGCCCAGAGGCGTAGGGAGGGCCGCGACACTCTGCCGCCGGAGGAGGACGGAGGGCCAGTCGGCTTCGCTATCGCGGACTTAGCGCGCGTTGTGCGCGGCACTCGCGAAAATTCGCGCAAAGCCGCCGGCGACCAGTGCCTTCCGGATTGCATCCCATCACTAATTAACAAACACGTATTTTTATCTCAAATCCACTTATGAAGTGACATTTGTGACTGACTGTACTTTGTCGAAAGATAAAAAAATCACATTAAAAAATAAATATGTCTTAAAGCACCGCGACCAATCAGCGAACTCATTCAAATTCTTTATTGTGTTCGAAATTTGAAATGTATAACAAACTGGAACTTTTTGGTGTGGCATAAAAATGTCAAGAGAAATCATAAACAGAGTTCCGTATCGTACCGTTGACATATTGAGCATTATAAGTGTTTTTGAAAATGGATTTGACTACTCGCCGTGGGGAGCTGGAGGGAGCGGTGCCGGAGTTGGTGTTATCTATGAACGGATCGGAGCAGGCGTGCCGTGACATAGTGAACGGGAGCGAGGGCGGGTGTGACGTCACGGGAGTTACTCCGGAAGTGACGACGTCGCGGAAGACGCACTCGTTTAGTATTAGGAACTTGGTGGGGGCGGAGGACACGGAGCGCGCGGCCGACGGCGCCGTGAACTCGAGCGATGGTGAGTAACTGCTAATTACATTACATTGTTTATAATCGGTTATAATTGCACAATGTTAAATAAATTGCATTGTAATTTTGACCCGTTATCAAGATTTGTTTCCTGTTAATGATTACTTTGTAATGATATGTTTTATTGAATGGTAGATTATGTTGTTATATTATTTATTCAAGGTAATAAATGATTTGAAGTTAGAAATAATATTTGTTTACATACTTCATTTTTTTTTAATTCAAATTTTGAGTAGTTGGGAACAATATGATCAGCAACATAAAAATACACTTTAATCTATTCTGTATACATTTCTACCGTTTTAATAATAATAAAAAACAAGTTTTAAAACATAAGAACGACTAATTTATTTTAAGGTTGATTTTTTTGGTTGATGTTATTTTTTTATTATTATTAGGAAATACCTATGACCATTCACATCGTTAAGAGATCACGGTTTTGTAACAAAAACCTCGGTGTTCATCGATCGGTTATCATTGTGTTATCTTTATTAAAGTAATCATATGGAAATTTTGATGGCGTTCTAATATACTTTGACAAAACGGAAACTTATATATTTCTACTGTAATATATGTATATATCGCACATAGGTTAACCAGCAAATCCGTTCGGCCTTCCCTGGAGAACCTTTAAAAATATCAGAATTCGTTTTATAAAAAAAAATACATCGCCTTTGTAACTGGTAGAAAAAGGCTAAGGCATTATATCCAGCCTTATACACTGAACAATTGCACAATGTTTTGTCTTTCTCTGTCAACGTCATTTAGGAACTTATTGAAAAGAGACAACACTCTTTGTAAGTGTTCAATGCATACATTAATTATTGGTAAAAAAATGTGTCAAAACCAAAAAACAGCTCACGCTCATTCCCAATAGTGTAGGATGGCTTATTTTTAATATGTATGATGTCGCCAAAAATATGGCGATATGTATGATGCGGTAGGGGGCGAGGATATGTAATCTTTTCCTTTGTGGACAAAGTTGGGTCTTTATAAATGGCAGGGTGGTTGACTGAATAAATCTCTAAACGTTGGATAGGCGACGCACTGCCGATGGGTCTTGGGTCTTCTCTATAAAGTTGTGTTTATCTATAGTTAATATGTTTTCAGTTATTTAGTCATTAACGTACCATAAAGCTTTATTTATATATGTGTCGTTGTTGAACATATGTTCAATAAAACATAAGTTAAATTCAGAAAAGAGTTTTATAAATTGTCCTATAAAATTTAAGCCTTTAAAAGATTTAATATCTGATGTATGTGTATACAATAGATTGCCAATTTAAAATTCGGTTGTATAAAAATAGGTATATTACAAAAATGCATCGTTATCAATGTCACGGCGGTGCATGCGTGATAGTATGTTTTTAATTTTCCCTAAATGTATTTATCAAGATAAGATTTTTCAAGGCTAATTACTTTTTAAAATTCACTTAGGTATGTTCGTCAAACAAATAGTACATCTGATAACTAATTAATCGAATATTTTTAATGAATTTAATTGAATTACTTAGGCTAGTTTTGTTGACAAGAACTATGCTTTTAGAAATAATTGCCTACTATAATTGTTACTGTAGCGGCGGCAAATGAATTAGTAGCTCACTTGATGGAAACATAATAATCATTAAACACTCAAAAGCTTAAATAATCTTTGAGGAGAAATGGTTGGACAAACTTTGTTAATGGAAAATATAGGATTATTGGGAGTCCAAAAATCTCACTATTGGAAACGAAAGAGACCAAGATAAATTATAATACGTTAATTTTTTGCGCTTCATTGTTTACTAAATTTGAAATAAAGTCCGCATGAAAAACATGATAAGAATTAGTTATTTCGCAGGAATTCACAATTTTTAAGGAATTGTTAATATACAATAGCTCTAGAGGAGTTGTTCGATCACGGCTCTACACCTGCATCACACGGCACACACGGAAAATAAAAGCTTTGCTTTAGAAGTTTATTTTAATTATATTCTTTATTGTAAACCAGGGAAAAAAACAGAGATTATAACCAAATTTAAAAATAAGTACAATCGGCGGCCTTATTGCACAAGGCAATCTCTTCCAGGCATCCTTAGGATGGATATAGAAGAAAGGAGAGAGAAAGGGCAGTCTAAGGTGCATAGTGACATAAATATAAATAGATAAATAACAATATTACAAGTTCAATCTGTCACATTTATTCTTGCCTTCCTCCATCATCTAAAGAGAGTAACCCACTCACGATACATCAGTTTTATAGGTATTTATGACTCACAATGAATACTTTAAATAAATGAATACCCTCAGTAGTCATATTATACATAGTCCTGACCACAGATTAAGCCATAAGACTGGTGTCGTGACTCGTGATTATCAGAAACTACAAGAGACTTTGATTTCATAACACCAAGACCCAAATCAAATGTTTGTAAGTCACACAAACATTTGTGTTCGTTGAGTAAACCTGCGGCTTTACAGCCTCGGTGGCGCAGTTGGTTAGACGCGTGCTGCGAAACGAGAGGCCGCGGGTTCGATTCCCGCACCGCGACTAATGTTTGTGTGAACCACAGGTATTTGTTTCGGGTCTGGGTGTTTATGAGATCGAAAAGTCTCTCGTAGTTTCTGATACCCACGACACAAGACTCGATCTTAGTGTGGAGTCAGGACTATGTATGTGACTGTTGGGTGTATTTATTTATTTATTTACATTTTTCACATTCCACGTTTTTATTAAGCAAGTTCTACGCATGGAGGTTTTTCATTATCTGTTAGCTCGTTTGGAATAAAATCCCAAATCATATTTCAAAAACAATTTAATTTTAATAACTGGAAATAAAACCTGTCATCTAATTATGATCAATATATTTATTACGTATATAATAAGGGCCATAAACAATCTTGTTCATTACTATGACATCATGCGAATGACCTATTACAGTGTTACCAGCTGAGTTGTAAAGTATGGGGGCAAAGAGTTTGAATTGGCACCAATTACATTAATTATTGCAATTATTCAAGTAATAAAATATAACTTTGTATGTAAACCTTGTGGGAATGATTTTATGTCGTAGTAATTTAAGCTTTGCTTCCAAGAATATAATTGTAATTTAATTGTAAGTAGTTTTAAATTAATAAATACATAATGGTTTCTTAGATTTACGCGAATGTTACACATTGAAATAAAACTATTTTATACGGATTTTATCGCGATTTGGTTTAATTTTTACATTTTTTAACTTCCCGACGTTTCACGTGGTCACCGAGCGGATGACTAATTCCTCAGTCCGCCCCGTGACCACGAAAGCTGTAAAGTAATCGAAACGTCGGGAAGTTAAAAAATGTAAAAATTAAAACAAATCGTAATAAATACATCCAAAAGTTAGATACTGTACATTATAATAGTAATTAGGTGGGCTATAGTCGTGGATTTAAGAAAGCAATGATACTTACACAGTACCTACACACGAAATAAATATTTTTTGACAAAAAAGTCTCTTTAATATGGTTATCAATCACACTACTGTTGTTTTAGAACTTTTGTCAGAGTGACCTAAAGTTTTTGTCACTCACGTCACGTCTCCAAAGCAGAATGCGCTCACGGTATGGGTAGTAACAAAAAAAACACCCAATTGTCACGTGGTAACATGCGCGTATCTCCATACATAGCCTTGGACTTCATAAGAGTGATGAATTGGTCACGGATACAAAAGTAATCCGTGCGCGCTAGCCCTTATAGCCGACCTCTTCGTCACGTCAGGCAGTTGTTAATACATAATTTGGTAGCTGCAGATTGCTGCAGTAGTTTATTTTTGCACTTATTAGAGTAGTAGTAGCCCATATACGTCCCACTGCTGGGCACGGGCCTACTCTACAATCAAGAGAATCGATTGAGAGTGGTTTAGCCATATTACTTATTATTTATGTTACATAATACTTATTGTTACTTATTAGAGTACTCAACATTAAATGTATTTCGGATGAAGAGCTCTTTTAAGTTGCTTCTACTTGTTAAAATAAAATAAATAAATACACCCAACAGTCACATACATAGTCCTGACCCCACACTAAGATCGAATCTTAAAAAAATCTTAAAAATAGGATTAAATATTTTCGTATTATCATGTTGTGTCTAATTAACTTTTAGTTATATGTGTAGCAGTGTATATGAGATCTCGGTACTCAAATCGCACGTTTAGTATACTTTTAAGTAGGAAATGACTAACAGCTTCATCGCATTATTACTGCAAAAAGATATTTTAATCATAAAATAGACCTAAATACAATAACAGATATGAAAGCTAAACATTAATTCATAAAAATAATTTATTAAAATGAATACAATTAAATAAAATCCACATTAACGCGGCCTATACCGTTGATTGGCACCAATCAAATCACAGCGGTTGATACTTTGAGCTGATTTTATTGTATTTTATGGCGCATGCATACTATAAACGGTACAATGTTGGCGACAATTAAAATAATTTGCTCCGTACATCCACGCCACTTATTAGCCACATAAATGGGTTTTTATGGTACACAAACTAATTATTGCTCTGTGATGAATTCTTTGGTATTTACGACCATTTGTGATGCGTCATTATGAAAACTTAACGTCTAATTCAATGCCTTTATGGAATTATGGTTTAGTTGGAAAATTATTGTCTAAAGATAAGGGTTCTAGAATGAGTATTTAATACTTTTGCAACTCAAAGGACAGGTTTACCCATAATTTCTGGTTTTGCCTTGTGAATCGAAGTAGTGGATAAATAAAGTAACAGAAATGCAATAAATAGTTCTTCCTTATTTCTGTTCCCTGATCTTTATTTAATGTCAGCAATTAACAAAATTTACCTTTTCAATAGCTGATATTAAAAAAAACAGCATAAAATTCTCCCCTAATAACCACTTTACCAATATTCGAACCCATCACTCAATCTGCGAAAAAATCGTTCAATTCATCAAACTCCAGCTGACGTACCCAAATCGAGCAATTAGATAATACAAAATAATTCAATTAAAAACACAATAAATTTTGGCAACCTTTAGACAATAAAAAAGAGAAAGAAATACATTTATGCCTCGATAACGTCACAGTATCTATGAAATATCGGCTTTTTGCCAACATATAATTAGTAAGTACATTATTCTCATGCCGAGGCGACATTTATATATTTTAGAAAAAAAATATTAACTGCTTAATTAATTAAGTATAGGGAAGGTACGCAGACAGCTGACCTTGGCTGATCATGGGTTGGGGTTCTGTACTTAGATATTGAATATTGAAATAAATCTAATTTATTATTACTTAGATATTGTAATTGAATAAACGAAATTTTGTTATGCTTCTTTCTCAAGAATACTTTTTATATAACTAATCTGAAATAGAATAAAAACATAAAATTTTTCAATTTGGTCATATTTTCAAATTATATTTCATTTTAAGAATACTTAAAAATATTTTTTCTGTGTTTGTTTCATATTTTTATGTTTATTTAGATAAGGAACGAATGCTTCTAAAGTTTTGGATGGTATACGGAACCCTAAAAGGGACTACGACTCGGGCATACCTATTTCTGTTTGAGCACAAAAATGTATGTTAATGTCTTTATCCCATGAATTGCAGTTTATATTAAAAAAACCTGTTATTCCACTGTCAAGATGAAGTGGGAGGGACAAAAGTTTTCCACCTGTGCCGGTCCAGGGGTTTCTTAATGCCAACATTGCTGTTATATCCATCGCCTTATTTAATAGTTTTATTTTATCGTATGAAATACTTTTTTATTGATATAGTGGAGAATTTTGATTAATAACAAAGTATTGTCTATGTTAAATACCTGAGTATTTCTATTCTGTTTTATTTTTTTGTGTTGGTCCCGCAAATGAGCAAATAGCTCACTTGGATGTATGTGGTTGTGTCCGTCGATGAATATCTACAACATACTGCCATGAACATCTAGAATGGGCATGTCAAATGTACCTGGTCGTCATAATAGTCAATGCTACTTGCTGCCACTGAGCCTAAAATTGTCAATTTAATAATAATAATTTATTTTATTTAACTTAAATACAATTATGTGCAATGAAATACGAAATTAGTCAATTTAAAATAAATAGAACACTGCCCCCAATTTGAAGTTTTAAAATTTCTAAATAATATCAAAACATCGTAAGATAAGAACATTAGACATCAACGCGATCTCCAATCTGCTGGCATAATAACTCAATATTTTGCGTTTTTACTTTATATTTTTTTCTTTTTATATTACCTAATATAATTAACTCCAGGAAAAAAAATACATTTCAAGTCCATTCGAACCAAACCAACCAACTGCGCCACGGAGGCTGTCGCATTATTTTGTCTCTTAACTGGTAACACAATCGCTCAATCTAATTTTAGTGACAACACTAATATCTCTACTATACTGTGTCAGCCCATATACATCCCACTGCATGGAACAGGCCTCCTCTATAATCGAGAGTATGATTGAGAGGAGTTTAGCGTTATAGTCTACCACGCTGGCCTTTTCCGAGTTGGCGGACTTTACACACCATAGAAATTCTTACAAACGGTTATGGTATGCAGGTTTCCTTACGATGTTTTCCTTCACCGTTATATTGCGTGAAGATTGACTATCAATACACACATGACTCTGAAAAGTCAGAGGTGTGCCCTAGGATTTGAACCCCCGAACACCGTAAACATCTTAGCAGCCGCGTCTAGTCCCGAACCAATAGGCCACCACACATTTATATCAATATCCCTGGATACTATTAACATTTTTATTTTTTCGGACATCACTAAAACAATTCTTTTTTTGTTTTATTTTTTATGATTATTATCGGCAACCAGTCCATTAACTATAAGCTGATGATTTTATGAGCATCGGACATAAAGACAAATAGACCAGCTTATCATCTGTCTTATCACCACGTATCATTCCTTTTTAATTCGAAAACACATATACGCAAAACCAAGCTGATCTATTGAAATTCAAATAAAACAGTTTATACTCCCGAGCAGGTCCACCACCCACCGGCGTCGGTGTCACAGTGCCATACATATTGTTGTTTACGAGGTTCTATTGTAAACGTTATTGTCCAACACTGGTGCCAGTAGTAAACGCGACGATATTTCCATAACATTGTATGTTTAATTATGTGTATAAGTATTATTATTATTTTGTGAATGATGATTTTTGTTTCTTTTTATTGATGGGAAAATATTGGAAAAACATGAATTAACACGACATTAATTAATAAATACATTAAAGGATATCCTGTGGTTGATGATGATGGTGGTTAATTACTGAGCCGATTAAAAAAATATTTTGTATCAGAAGATGAAATATTCGAAAATCATTAAAAAATGCATTACATCTTGCTGTTTTTGGAACCGGGCTATTTTATTCCATAAATCTTTTAAATTATCCATAATTTGGTGAACACTTGGAAGACCTCTTATTTACGTCCTACATTACAAATACTCTTCTTACCCACAGAAGACTTGCAGTTAAGTCAGATATCATAAAGAATATATCTTCAAAGAGATCTTTTGTAAAACATTATACTCAAAAATTAAAGAACATTTCCGATCAATATAACCTCAACAATTATTCCAATCGAAACGATTACTTTCTCTTCAATATATTAAAAAAAAACTTCAAAGTTACCATCAAAGGTTTTAATTTATTTCATAGAAAATTGTAGGGTTTATATATAAAAACTAATTTACCCTTTATTAAAACGAAATCAACAACCCTATTCACATCAAAGCTCGTAAAGCCATTAATTTCTATACATTAATGCTAAGTTTAAATATTCATAATATTATATTCTTTATGATAATTTAATTCTTTGTGATATTGAAGCCGTTCTATTTGCCTAATTGCTTTGTTCAAGGTCTTTTAAACTATCACGGTGGTCTGAGAAGTTTAACACGTTTATTAATATTTTAGTCTTTTTAGTGGACTTCAGACTAATGCTAATTAGCGTACATACGCTAACGGGTAATGGGGGTAAATATATATTAACCCCCATCACCCATAGGGTAAGTAGAGTGACATTAGAGTCACCTACTATTTGCCGAATATTTTTTTGTACCAACTTGTGATAGATAAACCTGTTTTCATGCCAGCCAAATTCCGTTCCACGCAAATTATAGTATAAGTAAGAATTGTTAGACCTAAAGACTTATATAAAGCGCCAGCATTTTCTTGATTCACAAATCATGTTGTCTTATATTTGACTCCCATATCCGAAATATGTGAGTTTTTATGTTTTAAAAATGTTACTTGTCGTGGACTGGACTGTGTCCAGCGTAGCTATAGCTTCGCTTTCTATGTCCGTTTAGGACCAAAACTAGCCTAGAGAATCATGATTCGCACTAATGGCGTTTTGCCTAGTAAATACATAAATACACCCAACAGTCGCATACATACATAGTTCTGACCCCACACTAAGATCCAGTCTTGTGTCGTGGGTATCAGTACGAGAGACTTTTCGGTCACACAAACACCAAGACCCGAAACAAATACCTGTGGATCACACAAACATTTGTTTCGGTGCGGTGATCGAACCCGCGGCCTCTCGTTTCACAGCCGGCGTCGCAACTGCGCAACGGAGGCTTTCAGAACGCCTATTTCTTCTGGTATACTGGCCTGAACTTATATTGATATTACAACACCTTTGATTATATGCAAAGCTTACAACAATAAAACCATAGGCCCTCAATAACTCATTTAGATATGGCAACGATTACTTGCTAACGTCATTTGATGTGCGTATTCGTACGTTTAAGGAACGCAGGTGGCACTGAAATTAATATTGTAACGCGTGTTGTGGGTAAAGTTTAGATTTATGGTTTATTTGATGTTCCTGTGTTTATTTAAGTTTTATTTGAAAGAAATTAATAAGCATAAATATTAAAATTGCTATACAGGTGTAAGCTGACAGATTATATAGGTAAGTGTAGCAAACAAAATAATACGTTTTAAAAGTCTCAAAGTGTGTGACAAGAAATGTAAAGTTTATGCTCTATCCCACAAAGAGAAGAAAAGACTATCAATTATACCCTACAGGACATATATGGTTTTTTTTTTCAAGAGGAAAAGCTATTAAGCTCCCCTTTCGCTACCCCGGGAGAGGCCGAAAGGGGTATGTCAGTGTCACTGGCCTTCCAGCTCGACACAACGCGGACGTAAATGTGACATATTTTGATTCCATGATTACATATAACATCATTTCGCTATCTGTAACTTCGTCTTTCTCTAAGTAGAATTTCACATGCACAAACAGTATACTAAGACTTAAACAAGTATCTAAAAGCAACATAAGCAAATAACTTCTTAGCCAATGCGCCACTCGGCCAATCTAACACAAATTGCTGATGAAATATTCTCAATCAGCAATTTTGCAAAACGCCCGCCATCATTTACATAGACATTTGCCTATAATTATAACACGACCAGTTATAGTTTATCACTCGTTCATAATGGTATTCGGCTACTTGTAAGGTGCGGAATTAATTAAACTGCATCTATATTAATTATGCTTGTAATAATACGTTGATTGTTTTACGGCCGTATTGAGTGTTGGTGATATTTTGAGTTGCAAATACTAAGTGCCAGGTGGTTGGTGATTGACGTTTTATCCTTATAAAAGTGACATGTAGGTATATGTACGGTGTAGTTGATAAACAGGACGATAGTTCTGTCATGCTATGCTAAATTTTAATTTCGCTATCGGAATAAATTTTATACAAAAGTGAAAGAAAGCATATGATTATCAGGCAATAAGGGACTTGTTACTAAATGTCTTAATATTTCGAGTGACAAGCACAATGCAATGTAGATAAGAATATCTATATATTTTTGATATTTTAAAATTACATACAGCGCGAATTTTCAAGTGGGCGTGGATGGCCAACTATGAGGAATAGAGAAAAATGCTGAAAGAAGTCACGGTCACAACTTATTTTTGAGGTCGGTGCCAACTTTAATATTTAGGACCAGTTGCGTCCCGCGGTCTTACCCGCGTAGTTCGTAGCGTGTTGTTATGTAACTTATAGTCTGTTGGCATATTTAGGTATTTTGGAATGTTAAAAGATTAAATTTTATTAATCACTATTTAACTACAGTTTTGAAGACGGTTTATTTATTTTTTAAATGATTTTGCAATAGGTAATGCACGATTATATTTTTATAACGATTCGCTCACCTTTTTGACTTATTCGACCGTTAAAAATATTTTGAAGCGTAAATTCAGTAAATATTAACCGTTTAAACCTTAGAAAGCAATCATTTCATTGCAATTTCTTCACATGCCCGTACGAACGATCCATTTAAAGGGAACGTGTAATTGCGACCGTTCTTAGAACATATAATTTTTTCCATAGACGAAGTCTTTATTAATTTTCATAAACAGTAAACGATTACGTCCAGGTAATAAGACCTATTAGGCCATGTAAAAAACTTGCGGAATGAATAGAAATCTCGTGTCAAGCTACGCTGGTTTATTGAAGGCGTTTTAGTATTAAGGATATCGTATGTTCAAAAGCTCCCACCTTGAGTAATTTCATTGTTTGAAAATGTATCGGACGTATCTAATTTATGTTTTTATAAAATAAAATTTACGTTGTTACACCCCTTTTTGCGATGCTTGCAGTATTTTTTATTGGACACGCAAAGTTCACAAGTATTGTATTATTGGAATGCTTATTACGCGCAATTTAACATAATTCAGTGAAATTACAACCGTTCTGTAATAAAAAGTAATCGTTTAGATCTTAATTTATTCATATTTATGAGATTAAAAAAATGCATGTTTTCGTTTAAGTTTTTATTTTTCTATTATAGGTACTTCAATTTCACCCAACATTCACTTTAAATCCGGCAAGGTGAATGAAAATAATCTTAAATTAAAATTATAAACAATGTACACTGATGTACAATAACAATTAACATTTCCGAGGTTTCAAATATTAAGCTCCTCAATGAAATTGTAATTATTTATTCCATATATTTGTACCTCTGGCATAACTATTTCCTATCTAAATAATCAAAATTAAACAAAAAACTCGTCTCATTATTCATACTAATATTCTGTTACAAACTAACTATTCTCTCGCTGCCTCACGCACAAGCGCACATATTCCTCTTACAGCATTTTCCAATAAATTTTAATTAATTGCGCACTTCATAATGATCTCATTCCCATGTACTAATTAATTCGGATTATACCGTATCAACCGGACCTTGCCTTCTTAGAATCATATTATCTTAACAACTGTACTAGAAGATGCATATTACCTTGAAATTAATTAAATATTAAACTGTTGGTTATGGGAAAATGTCAAATTATATTTACAAATTTTTGATTTTTATAATATGTTAAGTGGTGTTAGCATTTTTATCTATAAACGTTTTGTTGTTATCATTTCTTAAGTGGCAATATTACTTTGAGTGGCGAAAAAAATGATAATGACGTAAATTTAACATTAAGTTTATTCATCACCAATTATTTCGCCACTGTACATAAAATCTAAATAAATGTCTAGAATTCATACATAAATAAATATAACACTAAAATGAATTTTAAATAACAGGTATTTCAAACACTGTATACATTAAAATTAAGGCCATGACGAATGCTTTACAAATCCGGCCATTTGTTGACCACCTCACATTGTAAATAAATCTATTAAAACACTCGTTAACTATCGCTTTATAATTTACAGTCTCGTTCGAAACATTCCAAAAATCCCAAACATCCGTGGCGTAATTTAAAAAACAAACCTTTTGATATTCAGAAATCTCGACTCTAAATAAAGTGCTGATAGCTTAACAAATGACTTATGTTTCTGGAATTTAAAGTAATGATCCAACTCCAATGAATTTTGGACTTAAAGCCTTTGTTTCAAAGTCCAAAATGGGTTATATTAAAGCTGGTTCAAGTAGAGGTTGACATGGATATAAAAGGATTTAAAAGTGAGAGTTATCACGGCGACCCATTTGGAGCGCACGCGCGGGCTTACAACAAAAAAAGGACGATGGCGGACACTCGTAAAAATAATGCTGTCTGGTGAATGCTTGATGTGATGACTCCTGTCCTATTTACTGCTCGCTGATAACTATTGAAAGGATTTAAGGATAATCACTGTCACTCGGTAGAACACGTTTACCTATTACGATGGGATGACGTGGCCCAAATCGAGGATGGACATTGGACATGTACAGTGGCAAAACTGGAATTCTGCTGAGTTAATCCTCTAGTTCGGACTGTGGTGCTAGAAAATCTTATGAATGATTCGAAAAATTGGGACATGACAGATTTTCCTGTATTTTATACTACATACATACATAAACTCACGCTTTTTTCTGAGAAGCAGTAGACTGAAGTGCAGAGGACCCCCACGTTTCGCCCTGTGTGTTTCGTCCCACGTTGTGATAGGGCGATGAATAAAAATATCCAATATCACTGTGCCCGAGCCGGGATTCGAACCCAAGACTTCAACGTTGTAATCTTGCCGTAGTACAACTGCACCACCGAGGCAGTATTTTATAATTCATAATGGCCTGTTGGTAACATACCAGACGAGGCTATCCAGTCATTTGGGTTCGAATCATATCACATCTCTGTTTTTCCGAATCATGTATATTGATAGTCATTACCAGACACTGACAGTGAAGGAAACATCAAGAGGATACTATGAAGAATTTGACAAAATCTTCGAATCTAAATAATTCGAATGAAAATTATAATTAGAATGTAAAGACTATCAACTCGCATTAGGCCAGCTTAGTGGACTATGTTCAAACGTAGACCTCTGAATCGAGCCTTTCTTACAACCGGCGAAGGATGGACTATAACATCTTATTTGTCAAGATCGCGAGCGCAGTGGACTACCAAACATTGCTTTGTAATTCATTGTGTTGTTTGGTTATGCTACTGTCCATGAGCGGTCGTATCCCTTACCATCAGATGATCGTCTCACGATTTATCGAAATAAAATAAAAATTGTATCAAGCGCAAAAGGTAAATATTCCATTTGCCATGCCTTGCGATGCACTCATCAGCTGCATTGTGATCATTGCCGTGTCAGTAAAAACCACTCAATGTATACACAATTTCCAACAATTTGACGGACAAGATGCAACATTAGCAGATAACATAGAAAATATAATAAAACAAACAGCTCCGCGGGTAATTTGCTGGCTAATGACGCGTCTTATCTTGCTAATTAAAAACCTATTTGGCACAGTGTGCGCCTCCGCGATACCTATCTCACGATTGTTGGAGCTATCTCGTGGAATTGTCATATATGTATACACTTAACGCTGGACAATTAAACATGTAATTTTCCTTGATTTGTTTTTATGTACGGTGGATATATTATACAGGGTATATCAAGACTGCGACCGAAAACGAAGCCAGGTGGTAGTTTTAGTGGTTACAGACGTAATGCAATAAAAAAATTCAAAAAACCTGCAATTTTTTAAATATTTAGGTGACAAATACCTAGTTTTTGCGAAAATAGTAATTTAAACCATTGCGTACCATTGTGTCTTTAAAAATAAAAAGGTGTTCATTATTATTTAAGAAAAACTATATATTTATCACCCAAATACGACGTTAAGAAAAAATAAAAAAAATATGTTGTTGCGAAATTTTTAGCTGCATTATTTCTGAAGTCACTAATACTACAACCTGGCTTCGTTTTTGGTCGCATTCTTGATATACCCTGTATACTGAATGATTTTGTAACTCTGGATAGATCGTACTGTCGTGATGACATTGGTTAAAGACTTTGTACCTCAGTTGGTTGTAATATTGTTCTGATGACACTGCGTTGGAATGATTTTCAATCAAGAAGCGAGCGGACAATTTTGGGTGTTAAATACTTAGGAAAAGCCATTCCAAAATTTAATCCGACTATTCGCGATGCCTAATAATTGTTTTTGGGAACCCATAACCTACATTTAACCTACATTGATCCAGTTTAGAGAATTAAGAGCCAAACTCTGTTTCAAAATGCGGTATCGTTAATTGTATGATAAGAAACACTTACCCAAGGAATCGCTTGTGTGTTTGCCATCCGTCGATCTGTAAAAACAACTATTATTTAAAATTCTACAACGCATAAGCCGTATGCTACAACTAAAGCGCCTCGATATATAAAAACAATTGTTCACAACTTATAAGGCATATTTTGCAACTAAGGCTCTTCGATAATAAAATCAGGATATTAAATTATAATTTTTTATATTCTAATTGTTCACGAGCCAAGCATGCCATTCGCCTAATGGTAAGCGATATGACCGCTCATAGACAGTAGCAAATCCAAACAACACCATTAATTACAAAGCATTGCTTGGCATTCCACTGCACTCGCCATCCTGAGACATAATGTTAAGTCTCATTATGTCCAGTAGTTACTCCGTCTACAATGTCCTTCAAACCGGAACACAACAGTGCATTTACACTGCTGTTTGGCAGGAGAAATAGACATTGCGGTGGTAACTACCCAGGCGGCCTCTCACATTTGAGAGACCTACCACCAGTAAAATCAATATGGCAATATCCTCTCATTGCATTTTGGGCTACAGAAAAACATAAAAGATGTGTACAATTTTGGCAGAACCTTACATTAAACCTAAATTCACAACCAAGCATCATTGTAGCCAGGACAAAAAATACCCCATAAAATTATGACACCACAACATAACATTATGATAATGTAAGCGTAAACATACCCTTACATATGGGGTTGCATGGTGTAATGGGGTGGGACAGAAGGGTTGTTCGGTGTCGTCCGTTTATCGCCACATTCCAAATTGATTTTTATTATGGGTTTAAAGTACGGATAATGAGGCCTGACATACTGTTGCTGGTAATTTCGTGTTTTGTTATTATTTATTGTATGGGGTTAGGGTATAAATAATTCATTGTCAGAAATAGTGTGGCAAGTATATTTTTCACAAATTTTTTGAGGTAATTTAGTGCCCATGATAGCAATAACTACATACATACATACATAAACTCACGCCTTTTTCCTAGAAGGGATAGGCAGAGGTACTACCAGGACACTCACATTTCGCCTCGTATGTTCCGTCCCTTGATGTGATGGGAGGCGAACCTATCATCATATTGGGCAAAAATTCCTGACTCCGGGCTGATAATGAATAGAAAATCCCAATATCACTTTGCCCGACCCAGGATTCGTACCCGAGACCTCAGCTTTGTAGTCGTACCGTAGTACAACTACGCTACCGAGGCAGTCCGTTAGCAAGAACTATCATTGTATTTTTGTCATAGCAGAGCCTATGTGGTATTTTGTGCATATGACGAAGTAAAAAAAATAACAAAACCGAAATAAGGGCTTGTAAAAATGACCACGTACATATTATTATATGGGATCCCCATTGATAGTGAACAGAGTCCAACATTATAAGTAAATTTCCATAATGCCTTAGAGCCTCTCAATAAATAATTATTACGTAGTAGATGTCGTGCAGACTTTCATGAAAACTGATAATGATACGGATCAATACTTAAGCCTACTCGTAATTTTCTTTACAACGATCGGTCACAAACTGAAACAGATTCTATGAAAACCAACGATGTCGGTAAATTATAGGGGTCAGGGTCGTGGATTATGTTTAAGGTAAGTCTTAGGTCAATCAAATTACCAAATAAAATGCATCAGTCATGATGATCTATTAACTATTTTGTCTAAGTAAGTGATACCAGTCATGCCATTATACTTTATATCAAGTATAGAAAGTACCAAATACACTAAGTATTAAAATAAATTTATTGAGCGAATAGTTGAACAGGTTCAAAAACAAAGAAATCTTGAATATTAACCTCTTTAGCTAATATTATACATTAATATACCGGGTATATCAAGACTGCATCCGAAAACGAAGCCAGGAGGTAGTTTTAGTGGTTATAGACACGATGCAAATAAAAATTTCACCAAAACAGCGACAGTTATTTTTTTTGAATTTTTAAAAAATCATCATTTTTGTGTGGTAAATACCTACTTTTTGCGAAAATAATAATTTAAACCCTTACGTACCATTGAGTGTTTAAAAATAAAGAGGTCTACATCATTATTTTAGGAAAACTATGTAATTATCACCCAAATACGACGATAAGTAAAAAAATACAAAAAAAGGTGTCGATTTTTTTTGCGAATTTTTTATTTGCATTGTGTATGAAGTCACTAATACTACCACCTGGCTTCGCTTTCGGTCGCAGTCTAGATATACCCTGTATAATATTAATTTTGTAATTGTATCATTATGTTCAGCAGTGGACTTTCTGTCGCTGAGTAGATGAAAACGAATGACTGAATATCAATTATTTTTCTTTTGTATTAATAAAAGAAAACTAGATTAACTAATCAGTACATTTTTATTCTTATGTGTCTAACCAAAGGACTCCCCTTTATGAGTGGCAAGTTAAATGTAGATAGATAGAAGATAGATAGATGCAAGATAGATATAATTGTATCAGCCCATATACATCTTACTGCAGGGCACGAGCCTCCTTTACAATCAAGAGTACGATTAAGAGGGGTTAGGCAATATAGTCCACCACGCTGGCATAGTACGGGTTGCCGGACTTTACATACCATATAAATTATTAGAAATCAATAGTCTATGCAGGTTTCCTCACGATATTCATCCACGATAATTTAGCAATTATCTAATTAAAATCCCATGATTACCCACGCAATCAAAACTTTTAATTACACAATAGCAAATCCATACAAATTCCTACACATAACCTATAATTACACGTGAAGCTTCAGCTGACACAATTCCTTGTTTTTGTTAGTCATAAAGCATGCCTATCGTCGCTTCAGATATAATACTACGCAACAATAACACATAAGAACTGTGGGATCACTTACGCCATGGGATTTCTATTCACACGTCAATTTTAATAGTTCGATGGAAAATTTAATTCATCTGCTAATTATAGTAAAGGCTATGTTTCAATGCATATTTATTGATTTATGCGACTCAGTTTTCAACTCATACAATCAGTCAACCTAGGTGGTTTTGTAGGGTATATGTGTAATAAGACCTAAGTTTTTGCTTGTTTAATAAATTAACGTACATAAATGTTATAAATGTACTTTTTTGTTCGTTATATAAATTTTATTATTATATTTATGAGTTATAGAAGTGGTAGAGGTTAGGTATTAAATGAATGGCCCGGCTTTACTAGGCAGCAACAGTGTACCAAACTAAACTTACTTGCAACAGACTTATTTTCACGTTTCATTTGATCGGTGAAATTGACTAACTATCTTCATAACTGCCTCGGTGACGTAGTTGTATTACGGTACGGTTACAAAGCTGAGGTCTCGGGTTCGAGTCCCGGGTAGGGCAAAGTGATATTGGATTTTTCTATTCATTATCAGCCCGGAGTCAGGAATTTGTGCCCGATATGGCGATAGGCTCACCCCCTATCACGTCGTGGGACGGAACATACAAGGCGAAATGTGGGTGTCCTGGTGGCGCCTCTGCCTACCCCTTCGGGTATAAAGACGTGAGTTTATGTATGTGTGTATCTTCATCTGTTCACCTTAATATCCTCTTTCATCCACACAAATCCTTAGAACACAACCACGAATCACTCAGCGAAGTGGTTGATTCGAAACGTTGGCTATGGTTATTGCTTATCCTTTGCAAAACAACTTACTTTTAAAACTTTCTTTTGGAAAGAACTACAGGTATATCCAGACTGCGCCCGAAAACAAGGCTAGGTGGTAGTTTTAGTGACTTCAGACACAATGAAACTAAAAATTTCGCAAGAAAACAGCGACGTATTTTTTTAGTAGTTCTGCCTAAAATAATAAGGTAACCCCTTATTTTTTAAAGACGCAATGGTGCGCCAGAGTTTAAATTAGTATTTTAGCATTTACTCTATATTTATCACCCAAATACGATATGCTTTTTATTTTATTTTTAGTTGTATTGTGTTTGTAGTCACTAAAACTGCTAACTGGCATCGTTTTCGGTCGCAGTCTAGATATACCTGGTATAATCAATGGATTTTATTTTACTTCATAAAACCGCGCTTCAATTGGACTTCGTCCCTCATGCCAGCGGCTGCAACCTCACGTTACCAATTAGCAATCCACACTTAGCCGTACACGGTAATTTGCAACAAATACAATGTAACGCCTTTGTCTTCCGCAACTGTAAATGAAGCCCAAATAACATACATACATAAACTCACGCCTTTTTCCCAGAAGGAGAGGGCAGAGGTGCTACCAGGGCACTCACGTTTTGCCTTGTGTGTTCCGTCCCACGATGTGATAGGGGGCGAGCCTATCACCATAGGCCACAAATTCCTGACTCCGGGCTTATAATTAATAGAAATAAATAATAAATAAATAAATAAATACACCCAACAGTCACATACATAGTCCTGAGCCCACACTAAGATCGAGTCTTGTGTCGTGGGTATCAGGAACTACGAGAGACTTTTCGGTCTCACAAACACCCAGACCCGAAACAAATACCTGTGGATCACACAAATATTTGTTTCGGTGCGGGGATCGAACCCGCGGCCTCTCGTTTCACAGCCGGAATCGAACCAACTGCGCCACGGAGGCTGTCAAGAAAAAACCAATATCTTTGCCCCACCCGGGATTCGAACCCGAGGCCTCAATGTTATAATCGTACTGTAGTACAACTGCGCCACCGAAGCAGTCAAATTGAGTAAACAAATAAAAGACACCAACTCCACGAAATGGATGGCGAGAAAAAGCCACCCAGACACTGAATGGGAGCATTTTTTGCCCGTTTCCATGTAATTGGCTATTTGACTAATTTATGAAAAGTGTTTTAAAGTCTAGATATAATCAGTCTATACCTCTTCAAACTATTACTTTATTTTTAAAGAGTTGTTTATAACGAATAAACATATTTTTCAGTTTTATCATCATATATGTCACCAAAACGGTAGGTCACGTGACTTTGAAAAAGTTACGTCACGCTTTATAAATGGTGAATGATCTTAGTGGCAGAGATGAATGAAAATTGTAAATCGTGACATCACACGCTGTACAATGACAGCTTGTCGTGTTTTGTTACATTTAATCAACAGATAAAAAATGGCAAACTTATTTTAGACAATTTAAATATTTATAATTTAGATAAATGTAAATAAAAATACCTATAATTATTGTTTACCAAAAAGCTATCATATGCAACACATTTTATAATTTATTGCCACAACAGTCAAATACCCAATTTATTGTGTAAATTCTGTAACTAAATTCATCAGAGGCAGATCAACAATGTTTCTCACTAATACTCAAAAAAGCATGCAACTCGCGAACAATATTTTTTCGTGTTAAGCCCGTTTCACATGGTGGTTGGTGTGTCTAATACGATGGTGCGTCTCTGTTGGGTATATGAGTGTTGGGTTATATTTGTACAAATATCAAAATATAATCATTTTATATCGACCACGTTTGTAGTAAAATTTCCATTATTTATTAGATGTTTGTCTCCAGACACAAGATTTCTAAGCGTCCTTTTGAAAGCGGTCTGCATCTAGCAGCTTCCTGCAACCATAATCAGCTCGTCTAGTATTACGCTTATTTATTTTTATGAAAGGAGTAAATTCCCCGCACATGCAATGTACACTATAGAAAGGCAGGGTGCTGCTGTTTTCATGCCTATAAGAATTGCATACAATTAATCATTTAAAAACCAGATTTTGTCTTTGGTGTCGAAGGCACTTATTCTTAAGAACGAATTAATTTTGGAAATATACCAATTACTGACCCTACAAACTTTCTAATTAGTTTGTAATGGCTTCAGACCTTTATGTCATTGTCAACACTCAGACATATTCAGAAAGCGATTCATTAAAACGTACTCATTACTCAAAACATAAATGATATCAATTCGACCATTCAATTTGCTCGCAGCCTTTTTACGCCCAAATCACTCCATATTTACAAAGAAATCAATTCACAGAATTACCCGGTACA
This sequence comes from Deilephila porcellus, assembly GCA_905220455.2. NCBI lineage: Eukaryota > Metazoa > Arthropoda > Insecta > Lepidoptera > Sphingidae > Deilephila > Deilephila porcellus. The sequence goes on from LR999974.1 coordinate 12,706,249, forward strand.
GTTTCGCCGAATGTGAATCGGCCTTAAAGCCCTTCCGAAAACTGAGTTCACGACAAATAATTAGTTTATCATTAAGCCACACGCATCGCGGCAAATGGGTTTTTTTCGCCGAGTGCCGAATGCCAAATTGCCCTCCCATGGAATTGAACTATCCACAAGTATTAAAACCACATTAGTTGACGCTTACTCGCTGGTTACCGTTGGCTATTAGCGTGTGCCTTCTGTGTCATCCAATTATGTGTTTTGCTACCTTGTTATTCAAAACATTGTGCTGTTAAACAGTTGGGTGAAACAATTGAAAGTTCGTATTTCGTCGCTGGTCTTCGGTTATTGTCATGGTAAAGGATTAAGAAGCGCACTTTTCAATGTCATTGTAGGTGCGAGCCTATCGCCATATCAGGCACAGACTCCGGGCTGATAGTGAATAGAAAAATCCAATATCACCTTGCCCGACCCGGGATTTGAAACCGAGACCACAGCTTTCTAATCTTATCGTAGCACAACTACGTCACCGAGGCTGTCCTATACACCTAAATTTGTTGTAGCGTCACATTATTCTTTCATTCGTCAATTATTCCTAACTGTGTTACGAACATTATTTTATTTTTATTGGCCACTAGCTCAATATTTGTAACTCAAACAACACTATTTACTTGATACATTACGATAATCACATCCAATACCAAATATGGTTAGAAATATCGTCAATAAATGAAACCATACAATTTGTTTAACATTACATGAACGGTGTGACCACAAATTTTCTTGGTCATACGTACGTACAGTTGAGAACAACAAGCTTCGCAATTGTATAAACTTGGCCTTTTATATTAGAAATAGTTGTAGATAATTTTATTTAATTGCATTTGTAGTATAATTATACGTAAATGCGTAAAACATTTACTGAAATTCGAAAAGTATTAATGTCGACAGCTTTTGGAGAAATAAGACACTGCCTTTTATGTTTAAAATTTGTAAATACGTATTTAAGATTATTTATTGAAAGCTGCAAGTTTTAAATTATCTCTTTTGTTTGCACATTGCAAACCGCATATTTTTTAAGTGGAGTCCTTTTGCTTTAAGTAGTAGAGCCTTAGACAGTTTTAACTATGGCTCGTATAGAAGAATTAACGTGAGATAAATTGGTCAACAGGTCCGACAGAAAGCCATTATACAGAAACGGTAATGGAAAGCCTAAAATTTCCCCTTTATGAAAGATTTCCACCCGTAATGGCCGACAAATGAAATTCTATGATCCTTGAATTCGTAGATAGTAAATTTTGATAACTCCCAACGCGAGTTGGAAGTCCATTTTCTGGTATAATTCTATAAAAACTACATTAAAATCAATCCACTCATATTACGACATCAAACGCACACAAAAGATTTATACGCATAACATCCTCCAATTGCGTTGAAGGTTAAAAAAATACCATCCGTGATTGACTGTACAACGTACAAACAACGTTGTTATCAGCAATATTATATATTACCTGACATTATTGGATTAATGTTCAGCCGAAATTGCTCAATAGCGGCCCGGCACGCTCGTTAGCAGTAATGTTTCTCCACTGAAAGTTACAATCAAATTATAGCCTTGATTGATGTCTTCATAACAAACTCTATTTGTATGCACGCTATAAAAAATAATCGATTTCCTAGAGGCACACAAACATCCATTACACCGATTGTGATGTGAATCTTATAAATTACCGAATGGAATACGATTGAGTATTGAGACCGTTAAATAAAAAATCTAGTCGAATACTAAACTATATTGCAAAGTAAATGTATTTAGGAATGTTTATGAACAAACACTTTATTGCACACATAAAAGAGAAACAAAAACAATTGGAAATAGCATACATACAAAGTACAATTGGCGGAAAGTGAAATATTTTTTCAGATTTTTTTTAGGAACATTGTTTTTAAGAAATGTTAGCATCCAAGTCCATTACAATATCTTTGTCAAAGCAGAAAATCTCTAAACTCTAGACTGGTAACATACAAGGAAATTGTAACATTTTATGTGCAGATAAATTTCACAAACGGATAAGTTACATTCAGATATTTTACTCTCTAAAGTCACAAACAAATGGTTAGTTGTATTCTATTTTATTGAAATTTATTGACATAAACATGACTACCATATTACATGTAACAAAATGTAATATCGCAGTTTTTTATTATGTTTATAAAATTCCTCGAAGATACAAAATTCCATAATATTAATATTTAAGTAAATTTCGCGCTCAAATCAATTACGGTCGAGTGCTTTATTTTTTAACATCCATTTAATAGGTTCGCGTGTGAGGATTATTCTACGAAAAACTTGCAAATAGAGTTATTAGTTGCATATCAAATGTAGGTAAAATTGCAAGGGTTCAAACTAGCAGGAAAATAAGTGTTATACAATACGGTGAAATGTTTAGGATTTTGTTGGTTCAATAATACAATGAATAAGATACGCTTTTGGATAAGTTTCTTTTTCATAATCTTCTTATTCAAGATTAGAATAAATTGTACTCGATGTAGAGTCATTCTATCTAGCATTAGACTGTCCGTTGGAAGGCCCGTTTTTCTATTCAAATTGCACAATTTCGATCACTTGAGCTTGGCGGCTTTTTGGCCAAAGTCGGCAACATTGGTTCTGAACCGTATTTCTGTGTTTTTGATTCGATCTAAGTGTTTTACACGCGAAATGCTTTGCACCGTTGTTCGTTGACAAACACCATCGCTGGAATTTCGGACATTAGTTAGTGACCAAATGAGTGAGAATGTGAATACATATTATGTCCATGAGTTTGCGCTTTAAGGAGAGCGCCAATGGTCCTTTCATAAGGTATTTCATGGACCAATAGCTTTTATGAAGCAAGACAGCAAAGTCGTCACTTTACGTCGGTTTTCCACGAGACAGTATTAATAATGGGATCGCCGGTTTATTCTTATTGTAGTCTAATATAAATATTGCGGCTCTACCACTTCAATACCCCTTCTTTTCAGCCACAGGAAGTCTACTATAAAACACAAGGCTTCCTTAAGGATTTCCCCAGCGACCTATTTTAACGGTTTTGTATGTTTGTTTTGTTTGTTGTTAGTTTTACAGTTTCTTTAAATAAAAGGAACTACTAAGTCTTTACGACCTGCATCCAGCTTTCTGCAACCTTAGCTATTTCTGTGCTTGTAAGCTGACGTCCGGCTTCACCGACGCTGACTTATATTTAAGCAAATATATTTTTATTTCTCCGCAGTCATCTGCCACGGATACTGTTAGCGGCTTACAATGGCGTAAATTATAAAGTTATTCAGGACAAGCGTTTATATAGACATTAGCGTATGAAATGCGATTCTTTGGAAAATACGCTTCTCAGTATCACGGTTAACAGTTTAACCTCTTTCTACATGTAAGGAAATTGTTTTATAATTGCCTTTAATTTTCTCCGTCATGTTTATTTGTTTAAGCACCAATGAGGGAAGGTCTGACTTGCCTTTAAAATTCTGTCTTGGATAATGACCATCTTTATAAAAATATTAGCATTAAATATTTGTCAAATGGTCTTAAATATTTTGAAGATCTATCTAAAAAAAATTCTTCAGCATTTCACTTTAGTAAATGTTGTCGATTGCTATACAAATAAGACTAAACTTAACGAAATCCATCACTGAATTTAATATTTTATCTAAGCATATACAATTGTCGTGATATCTTAATATTTGAATCAATTTGAATCATAAAACTTGCAAAAATTACTTATCAGATAATATTTTTATAATTACAATATACCTACTTAATTTCAGGAAATTATTTCCTCTGGTACAAATTATTGACAAATTCATTAAAATAAAAGTAATAAACGTTCGCTTTTATAATGACAGCCACTTCCTCTCATCAAACGCATGATGCGTTTCCGCTTTGACACTTTTTTATCAACATAATGTTGCAAATTACTAGTTTAGTGTAGAACTCTCGGCAGCCCACATCCGGTGCGTGGACACAAAAAAATCAAATCAGTGCGCACCAGTGGAGGAAACCTCAAATGATCGTTTCTTTCGCCAAGCTCAATAGCGCTATTTGTTCTCTAATGTAAAATATATTTGCACAGCTACGAATACTCAGCGGTTCTAAACATTTTTTGCCAAATGAATTTCATGATGTTTTTTACATAACCTAACTGTAAGCTTTAGTCCACTCGCCCCATTACGAACAAAAGAAATATAGTATTATAATTCAATTTGTTTTATATTTTTGGCAAAAAACGCCGTCACGAAAAGAATCAGCTCAATATCACTCACGCGAAAAAATAAAATCAATGTTTCATACGATTCGTCACTGTTTGAGCGGGACAAATGTGAATCTTAAAAATCGCGACAGCAGTGAATGGCGAAAAAATGTTGGTGATCTGCGGCGGCCGTGGCTCGTGTCATCGCGGTCCGCGACTTGCCGCGCCGCTCTATTTCCCCGCCTCAATGGTCGAGCATTCAAATCGCCCGCAAACCGCCATCTTGTTTGTTTTTTCAATCGCATTCGACACTCGTTCTTTCAGTAAGTAATCGTTGATTAAAGTAGAGTTCAATAAACCCAGTAATTGCCTTAACTGACATTTTCAATTTTCTCCGTGACTCGTTAGATTTCAAGGAACACCCACACTTCTGACCGACATAAACCGATACAAAAACGATAATGAGACCGTTTAGTCTCGCCCTAACCATTTTTTTGTTGTACGAAAATTAAATTTTCAGCAAATCGCCGGAACGCGTACCGTTACACGCGAAGGATTCGATCACGGCAATTTTTGAGACAAAGATGTTGGATGGAAACAATGCAGAACCAATTTGGGGATAATGAATTTATTATGTAACATATCCCACACATCCCTCGGGTCGAACGGAAACAATGAGATGCCGATTGCGGGTATAATTTCATAGTCGATCCGTTAACAATATCTCGGCGATGGTAAAAAAGTGATTTGGTGTTATTAGGCGGATGGTACGGCGGAGATGCGATCGAGGAAAATCGATTTGGCGTCGCCGCGTGAAGTTTGTTTAGCGGAACGGTAGCGAAGGCGTCGGAGGGGGTGCATGAGGTCTGCAGAGAGGGAGGGAGGGCAAAAAGCGTGCGCCAGCGCAGCGTCACGCTCGCCCCGGGCTTACATTACAGCCTCAATGTCGGCTTTATTGGAGTACATTTAGTGACGGTTTGAGTAAATAACCGAGACTTTGTTCTAATCGCCATCTCCGACTGTTTTACCGGTCCTATATTGAATAAGGCGAACAATTACAGAGTTAGCTGGTGGTTTAAAATAATCTAAAGTTGAAACATTCAGTACCTATAATTTTAAAAATAAACTTATATATACCAGCCGTGCTTATTATATAAGAAGAAACTTTAGGTGTACCAATGTTGAATAATTCGTATGAAATTCGTCTATATCCATAAACGAAAAGCCCTATTGTAATGATTTCCAATACATATTAACATTACCCTAGTAAATACAGTGACATCCGTAGGCTAAGTAAGCGACAGACCCTCTCTAAGAAAAGGAGAATTTATTGCTAATGTAATAAATAGGTGCCTCGGTGGCGTAATTGTACTACGGTACAAAGCTGAGGTCTCGGGTTCGAATCCCGGGTCGGGCAAAGTGATATTGGGCTTTGCTATTCATTATCAGTCCGGAGTCAGGAATTTGTGCCCGATATGGCGATAGGCTCGCCCCCTATCACATCATGGGACGGACTTGTATGTACAAGGCGAAATGTGGGTGTCCTCGTGGCGCCTCTGCCCACCCCTTCTGGGACAAAGGCGTGAGTTTATGTATGTATGTCTAAATAGATTTATGAGTATTACATCTCTGCGGTGGTAATTTCTTGATTACTATAATCAGGGCTTCAGGTGACAGAAAATAAAGATAGTCCTGAAGTTCGAGGCCTGAACAACATCTAGAGATGGATGGTAGAGTTTAGAACCAAGATGAGTAGCGATTTTTTACCAAATATTAAATGCAAAAATACAAGATCTACGCTGCGATCCCAGTATTTAAAAAAATCAATACCTACCTACATTAGACTATCTAAATTTAAGACAATATAATCTTATAACCTACCAACTCCTTCCTATTGTCAATAATCAGGATTTCGAATAAAAAATAAATAAAATACCAACACATTATAACCCAATTAGACTATCGTAGAAATAAAAATCTCAAGCCGTATGATGACAGTGCTGACTTCCGGACCACACTACAAGTTCATAATACTCTATTATTATCTGACCGAAACTGACCATCATTACAAAAACCCTTAACCCAATATACATAGAGTTGAAAATCCTGTATATAAAACAAGTTTAGACAAGACTTTAGTGACGAACCAAGTTTGTTTCTACCTGTAATTCACGCCAAAAAAACGAACCAGCTACCGGCGCCTTGTGATTAGCGACTCCCGAAAAAGCAGCCGAGTTTTTGCAAACCCGGCGCATCAAACACCAGACTGACAAATTGTGCCAACAATGAACCAAAACTGCCGGGAAACGAATTAGTTTTGACGACAAAAAGGTTTACGTAAGAAATTGTGGACCTTTTGTTTCGTACAATGGGTAAATCCTTCTAAACCACAGTACAATTTTAACAATAGTTTCAGTAGCTCAATGGGTTAAGGCAAGGATTATGTCTGTTGCGTGTCCATTCAGTGTTGGATCTTAAGTAGCTATTGGTGAAAAGGATTGTAAAGGAGGTTTATTAGTTGGTTACAAACAATGAAATTATTGTTAACGTTTTTGTTTTTTTTTTCTTCTAGAATTTTGTGGTGTGATTTACAAATATTTGGGTAGAGTTTTCAATAGTTGAGCATGTCGTGCACCTATGTATATTCAATTTTTATATTAATGTAGGCATTCACAGTTTTAATTTTGTTTACAAATTATTAAATAATAATACATTTATAAAATCACAATCATATTCATTTGCGATAGGCAATGGCTATTATCTAATCGTTTTCGCTGCTCTAACTGTTAACACTCTCCTTAGGTACTCTAGAAGGTTCTGGGGATCCTTAATTCTTAAAAATCTTTAATTAAGTATTTTTAAATATTTATTTAATTTTTTTATTTGTCTTACGATAATTGAGTTACAGTACCCAACTAAAATCCTATTAATGGAGCCACGCTATCAACGACCTAATCCAACGTCAGACATCATACAAAACTTTAGAAAATAAATTAGTTAATGTGCATAAAGTGGCCGAGCGCGTGACTGGGCCGCACTTGAGAGTCAATTCCACTAACCAAGTTAATCTCGCTTCGATTCACCCCTGCAAAATAATGACACTGATAAAGCAATAGCGTTTAGTGACGCAGAATTTCCTGCACGATATGCCAATCGATCCGCCAATTGCGTCTAATCAAAAAAAGAACTTGGCTTCCGCGCTGCCAACCCACATTCACCGGTAGCCGAGCAAGAACAAAAATTAATTACCCGCTTCCACGAATTGAAACGAATCTTGTAATAGCTTTCTATATTGGCAAGAATTCAATTTGTCAATTAAGACGTTAAAAATTTGTTTTCGTTAGACACACTGGGATCGTGATCGTCCGAATCACGAATGTTATTAATTGAATATTGCGAACAATCGAGCACCCAGAGCTATTAGGTCGCGGCATGCGTCGGCCGGGTAATATTATTGGCACGTATTAATTTATTGGTAAAATTGTATGGCTAGTAATTTAGGATAGAGAAGGTGGGGAAGTGAGTTCGATGGCGGGCGGAGTTGCGTCGGAGCGAGTGGTATAAGCTATTGGCGGACGTGTTTCATGGGCGGGGTCCGGAGCCCATGTTTTATTTGAATTATGGATGAGGCATGCTCCGTTCGGTTTACCAAACCAGTTGCGACCGCCGCTGCCTCGCGCCCGCTCGCCTCTCCCCTTATAATTAATTGATGTTTTCATTTAATAGCTTGTTCTGTAATTAGTTGTTAATATCTGGAATTGTGTGCTTAAAGTTTATTAGGCGTTGTGATACACCGAGACGTTTCACTACAGATAAAACAGTGAGTAGCGAATGTATGCAACTTTAGCTATTATAATTAAATTAATTGGATGATTTTAATGCAATTAGCGCATATTTATGTTTGAATTTGTTGTTATTCATAATTGTTTTTAATATAAATCATGGTTTGTGCGGCAGGTGGTTAATTAGGGTAACCGGTTTGTGGCGCGTTAGCGAACTTAGTGTTTTGTAATACAATTCCACATGGTAGTCTAGTTTTTGTTACGTCACAAAAACCTTCCGTCGGATCACGAAGTTCCAACAATACATAACTTACAATTGCGTTAATTGTATCTTTTGTTTTTGTTAAAGCACTGGAATAAAAACAATAATATTTTTTTATAAAAATAAAACAAATGAACAATAATTTATAATCTACTTAGTATAACATTATAGTTAGTCCATCACTGTGCGCATATTACGCAACTACTGAATAAATTGTTTTTTTTTTATTTAATATCTAAGTCATTTTATTTGTGTCTCCAAAATATTCACGGTATGTTTGTACGCTTTTATAATACCAATGCAAATATGTTACAAGGAAGTGTCTTCAAGTGCCTCGTCAGGCTTTGATGCCCGATGTCAATTGTTTGCGTGCCACTGTCAATAGTCGACATGAGTTGTAGTCGGTAAGAGAGTCGGATAATTTGGAAACATCTGTTAGCGACACTATTGTTTAAATATTTAAAAATACAAGCGACGCAAAGTCGCAAAAATTATTTAGTGAAAAATTATATTGTTTTGTTTTGTATTAGCCCATATACGTCCCACTGCTGGGCACGGGTCTACTCTACAATCCAGAGAATTGATTAAGAGTGGTTAGGCCATATAGTCCACCACGCTGGGCTAGTGCGGGTTGGCAGACTTACATACCGTAGAAATTCTTTAAAATCGTTACGATATGCAGGTTTCCTCACGATGTTTTCCTTCACCGTTAAAGTGCGTGGCGATTGACTATCAATACACACATAACTCCGAAAAGTCAGAGGTGTGCCCTGGGATTTGAACCCGCGACCACTGTGAACATGTAGGCAGCCGCGTCTGGTCCGTTACCAACAGGCCACCACGCACTTTGAATTTAACAAAGTATGAATGTAGTTAATTAGTAGCACCTCTGTCTAACTCTTCAACGATGCACGTGAATTTATACACAAAATTTGTGAAGAAATAACACAAGAAAAGGCTTACATTATCGCGTTTTTATTGTTGCAATAAGGATTAGTTTTTCAAGTGCCCGTTGCATTAACATTTGGCAAGTACACGCCATGTGCCCGTTAAAGGGAAAGTGACATAAATTTGGCCTTTTTACTTATCTATATTACTTTTCAAATAACTGCACTTGTCTACAAAGGTCTTGGATAATGTCAAATAAGTAAAGGAAAGTTATATTTTGGGCATTTTTTTTATATTTATCGTCCCTTTCGATTGATAAATGGGTGTCCACGTAATGGTCATATAAATTCCTCGACGCGTTTATCAAATGATTACTTACGTATAAACTTTGAGTAGTAAATAATTTAGGTTTTAAAGTGTGAGTCCTGGGTTCATTTCACAATCGGATAATTGTCTATGGCTTATAAATAAAGTAACCTGAAAATAGTAAATAATAAACTTATTTAAACAAAAAGAAAGACTTCAAATAAAATAAATAAATAAATACACCCAACAGTCACATATATAGTCCTGACCCCACATTAAGATCGAGTCTTGTGTCGTGGGTATCAGAAACTACGAGAGACTTTTCGGTCTCACAAACACCCAGACCCGAAACAAATACCTGTGGATCACACAAACATTTGTTTCGGTGCGGGGAACCCGCGGCTTCTCGTTTCATAGCCGGCGTCTAACCAACTGCGCCACGGAGGCTGTCAAAACAAAACTGTAAAAAACTTACAACTAAATTACATGCAACACAAAAACATAATATTATGAGCGTTAAAGCCTAAACAGTGTTTGATTGAACTCTAGTGCCCAAATAAAGATTTAACTTGTGTTATGTTAAACTACTTTTTCTAAGAGAATCGACAGAGGCTTGTCTATGCCCTTAAAAAAAGATAACTATTCATAGATAACTATTTGGCTAGTGCAGCGTAGAGATCTTATATAAATAATTAATTATAATTAGTTAACAATCATTGGAACATATTTTGCGCCATCCCGGCCCACAAAGACTTCCTTTTCAAATATCCATATTTTATATTATCCCAATATTTTCTTTGGTCAGTGTAAGACCCTAATAATTAATTAACAATCATTGGAACATATTTGGCGCCATCCAGGTCCACCAATATCCACATTTTATCTATAATTATCAATTGCAAGACTCTGTAAGTATAAATTATCCTCGCAATAGAATCCGAATGATACATTATTTGTCCAAAACACCACAACTGAACGTTTCGTATAAGAACCGCTCCACACATTTCACATAAATATTTCAAAGAATTCACGTAATTAAAAGAACATGGTTTTTGCATCACCTCTGCACCGTTCGACGAATACTTTCAATGCCATATTTTTTAGATGCCATTTACAAAGAACTCTTCGAAAATGTACGAGGGTACGTTTTGTTTATGTTTTTAGTTTCATTAACGCGATATTTATGTTAATAGAAATAGTTTGTAACAAAAAATATATTTCATGAAAAAAATAATTACTTTATTTCTTTTGACTATGCAAACATATACGTACTGTCTCGTGCAAACATACCCATACGTAGGCTCGCGCTTGTATCTCCGAGGGGATAGGCAGATATGCCACTAGTGACCTGTATTTTATGCCAAGCTTATTTTTGTTTTAACATGCGATAATGGCGAGCCTATCGCCGATCACCAGTCCAGATTGCCAGGTCCTTTATCTCTTGTTAGTTGTAGGCTGTTCGTACCCGCCCGGATAACCACAGTTTAAGGAAGCCGGCATAATTGGAAGAATTATGATTTTGTGATTTGACTCGCATTGCGCTGACTTCTAGTTGCTTTGTGATGACTTCATGAGACCGGCAAAGAAACTTGAATTAGCAATCGAGCGGTCCGGCATAGATGTGTCAAATAACTAGACATTCATTCTGTCCTCTGATGTCACAATCTGGATTCTTGATACTTCTGCGCTCACCATCAGGTAAGTGCGAGGTGGGCTGTTGGTAAACGGACCAGACGCGACTGCTCACGTTCACGCTCAACATGTTCCCGGTGGTCGCGGGTTCAAATCCCAGGGCAGTTCTTACTTTTCGAAGTTATGTGTGTATTTATAGTAAATCGCCACACACTATAACGGTGAAGGAAAACATCGTAAGGAAACCTACATACCATAGCGATTTGTAATAATTTCTATGGTATGTAAAGTCCGCCAACCCGCGCTAGGCCAGCGTGGACTATATGGCCTAACCCCTCGAAATCATACTCTCGATTGTAGAGGAGGCTCGTGCCCTGCAGTGGGACGTATATAGGCTGATACAGTACAGTACAGTACCATCAGATGCACAAAATAGCTTTACCCATCCAGTATAAAAAGGCCTATGATTACAAACTTAAGAATGTAAGATGTGAGACGTAGTTAAAAGTGTGAGTTCACTTTCGCTGGTAATAAATTAAACCTTCGACTGTGTGTTGGGATAGGTTTGACCCTCATATAATTTAATGCGATCTGACTTGCAATGTAAGTGAGACATGTCACAGATACATTAAAACAATATTAGTTTTAGATTCTCGTATATTTGTTTAGAGGTTTTTGTACATAGAAAATATATAGGAACATATACAAATGTATTATTATGCTTGATAATATGGCGAAAAAAAACATAGTCTGCATTTTTGAGATAGCCCCGCTAAAATTTCGAAATTATGTAAAATATGTTAATTTGTGTTAGATTGGCTTGGATCTTAAAGTATCTATCGTAAACATAAACGAGCAGTATCTCTGACATATTATCTAATGTGTATTTTATACCAACATTAAATATAATAAGGTTAATAAAAGAACATTATAATAAAGGTAATATAGGTGCGAAAAAAAAAATACAATGTCATTTTCATTCAAAGATAACAACGACAAAATTACATAGAAGTGGTATTGCCTATAAAAAAAAACGCTTTCAACGAAAGTAGCATGTTTTCCTTCTTCCAAAATTGTACTTAAAGTTTTCGCAATCTGATTGCCAATTCTTGATATTGAACTTTACAAAAAAATACACAGATAACTATATTCCGTTCGTAACCAGCTGTTATACTGATAAATAAAATTACTTTCTTATAAGACAACCTTCCGCATTCTCAGAATAGACCAACCCTAAATATAGCAATAACGTGTCCCAATCAACGTACACAAAGAAATGGTCACAAATACCCCACGAGGGCTACCAGACGAAATCACGCGACAGAGGCACGCAGCCCTATCCAGATAACCCTAAAACGTACGTCACAAAAACATCGGGCGAAATTAAAAGCAGCGAGGAACAAGCAACTAACACAAGTCCTAAAGTTTTGTGATAAGCTCGTTGACTTTTTGGGGCCGACGTAATTTGTCGAAGGCGCCTAAGATAAAGGCGGCAATTTGGTCGTACAGGCCCCGGCACGACTCCGGAATGTCAACCGAGCCAGCCGCGCGGCGCGGGTTGACACGCAATACTAAAATTCTTCGGAAATGTTGTAGTGAAATTAACTTGGAATTAATTTGATTGCAAACGGATATGTTACGGCGCTGGCGACAATTGAGTGTTGGAATAAATTTTATGTTCAACATTGATTTCAAACGGGCGCTTTTGAAATACTTGAAGGAGACGTGGTGGCTCTAGAAATTCTTGATAGAATGTTATGTTCATTATTGAAAATTGGGGGCTAATAATAGTGTGTGATATTACAATAACGCCTTATATATTAATAATATTGTATTTATTTTACCTAAGTTTTATCTTCAATACCAATAAAAACCACAAATTGACATCAAATATGCTTTTGTTTTTTATCCAAACTAAAAAAATCTAATTCAACCTCAAGCACTCAAAAGAACATTGTTAAAATAATATTTTTATCGTATTCATGAATCACAACAACATTTCAATAATATCTAACTATTGGAACTGATTATAAGTGCATCTTAAAATTTATTAAATGAGCAATGGTTTAATTAATATAAGATTAGGATTACAAGAAAATAACATTCATCTTTCTTAATGTAAAATTAATGAACTCCAACAACAAGTGAAAATTCCAACAATAGCAAATTTATACTCTTTAACCCTCCCCAACCCACTAAAACTAACTCACGGGTCTAAAGTACCCAAACAACGGTGGGCGCGACTAATCAGTCGAAACAAAGTCTAACCCGTCGCGTCACATCGGTGGTCGCGTGTCCCGCCACTAATTTATAATTATACTTACTACTTATCGGGTTGTGGCTGTCTGAAACCTTTTACCGGACGACAGGGTTAATAAATCTTTGTGCATCGGGCCTCGCAGGCCAAACGTCCGCGGTATTAATTGCATATGTATTAATAATAGCGATAATGGTTTTGCGTATTCGAACTGTCTTTGATAGGGTTAATTTTTGTGTTATTAATGAATGAACAAGATTATAATAGTAATGACAAAACATAAACGGACTTATTTAAGTATCTCATCGAGAATTGACGATGTTTTGCTCCACTATAAAATAAAAAAAATACAATATACTTTTGGTTAAGAACCAAAAGTTAAATTACCCGAAAAAGTTTTAAAAAGTTTTTTATATCACAAAACCTGGTCATGTTTTGTTGTGATTAATCTTACGCAGAATGGATTTTTTGGTGTTTAAGTCGAATTCAAAACGCCCCAACCCATGCTTTACTTATACAAAACAAAATATTTGGTAAAAACAAGTTTACAATTCCATGGAATCGTATCCTTTACATAACCAATAAGTAAGACCCGTAACCACAAACCTCTCAAGACTATTCGTAGTCTCTTTGATTAATTGATCCCATACAATTTTATCAGAGATTTGAATATCACGTAACGGCGCTTCTGCAGACAAAATTATTTATGATTAACTTTTGATTATTTTTTGCGCTTGCCGGTCATGCTTTGGTGATTTCAGTTGCTAAAATAATTACGCTATTTATCAACTGCTATGAATACTCATATTTAATGGCAATATTATAAAAAAATATTGCAAAATTAAAACATTCAAGCACCAACTATATATAATATTCCTCGTATATTATAACTTCTTATTAGTTGCACAATTAAAGTATAGAACTCAGCTTAGCAAATTAATGTGGGCTCGAAACAGTCATTATTACAAATATATTTATTATAAAGATGGAAAAGGCTTTAAGTTCTTCTTTCAGTATGTCGAAGGCGGCCTTCGACATACTGAAGATCTTCCCCTCAAAAAATCTATTTACGAGTGCTTTACCAATATTTATTAAACTAGTCGTGACTCCGATGGGACTTAGCAACAGGAACATATTATAATGATTAACACTAGTATCTACATCTCTGTTAAAATGAGAAAAGTGCATACGATGTTTCAAATTCTATTTATTTTCCTTTGTAAATCAATTTTCAGTGTTCTCCTAAGAAACTCTCATGCATCAATCAGTCAATTATAATTTAATGAAGTGAACGTCTATAAAATATTGTGAAACATTAAAATTCACTTCTCCTTCTTACAAGCAATGACTTTTATTTATACACAAATAAATACATTTTACTAAGAAATTACTAACGCATAAAAGTTAGCGCAGTTTAAGTGTAATTACAGATCGTAAACGGCGAAGAAAATATTTACTGATTCACGCATCCTTGGACCTATTAATTAGCACTCGTGTTTGTACCGACCGTTTCGTGTTTTCAAAATATTTTTACGTTATTTTTATAGGGGCTTCGGTGACACCATTCACCGACCAAAATTAACGCTGCGTTTGAAGTAGCTTATAATTTGTAAGGTGGTAAAGTTAAATTATGTATTAACATCGAGCTATATGCTTCCCAGTGTTGGAACAGAAGCCTTCTTTATGCTGGGGGGAATAAACCTGAGTGACACCTACCTCGATGTTATCCTAATTTGGTTTGGTGGATATTCGTTTCTTTACAATTTTTTCTTTCGCCGTTAAAGTATGTTTACCTATTTGCATACTCAAATGGCATTGAAAAATCGACAATGTATTGTTCTTAAAACCCCTATGTCGGTAGCCCATCTCTCCCAACTAGGCTATCAATCACTTGTACGTTCATAATATATTCAACTAACAAATACAAGCTAAATGGACTAACACGTGGGCCTGAGAGACCGACGTGGCTTGTACGAAGGTTAAATCTCCATAGAATCCTTTTGACAAGAAATTATCAAATTAACTTCGTCTGATTGAAAAAAAACCGGTTGCACAAGCTCAAAGGATGTCGGGCATTGTTCACAGATTTTAAAAATCATCCATAATTAAGTGGAATCTGCTTTTTGCCCGACCAGGGTTTCGCCAAGATATAAATTCCAGCATCATCGAAACATTTGGCCCGTTGAAAAAGAAATAATTTGCCACCCTGGCGGATCATTCTGTTCAATATTGAAACGACATAAATGGATGATCTCATAAATGAATAAACGATTTTAACTTATTGCACATACAACGTTTTGGTTTTGAATTAAACGGACAGTATGTGATCTCAGGGTTGTCGCAAAAAGTTGTCGACGTGAGGTGCTTGATTCCGCGAAAAATCCGGGGTGTCCGCGACCAACTGCAGTTTTAGGAGACGGGCGAAAAACGAGAAACGTTATTTTGAAAGTATTTAAATTCAATTAATTAAGTAACAATGAAGGTTAACGTCGTGAGGGAATCCATGAGTATTTCTCTTTTACATCGCGCAACAATGGACTTGTTATTCGAAACACGATCACTGCGATATTGATCAATAAGCAATTATTTTTAAATGTCTTTTTACGTCATTGCAGACAAAAGACTGTTTTATATTGGCTTTCCACGACAGCTTAGATCAAACACGACATTGATACTTTGAATTCGACGAAAAAAAGTAATTTTCCTAATTGGAAAATCTGTGGCTCAAAAGTATGTGTGTTTTGTTTGGTTTTACCAAATTTATTACTAGATAAACAAAACTTTTGGACGACTAATAAATTAAAAGTATTATAAATGGCAAAATAACTTTACACATTTAAAAAAATACATATAGGTATGTGTAATTAATTTAAATAAATGTTAATCCAAAATCGTCTGATAGTGAGGCTAGGCTGGATCAAGGCTACCCCGATTGATTCCATCGACCATCGTTTATCTGCCGATTCCACTCTACGGGTTAACCGTAAACTTATTTATGGCCGCGCTATTATTTTACGACCATTTTAATAGACAATTTATTGCGGACATTTGAAGAATTTATTATTAAATATTGTGTGAAGAACGTTTGTTTTTGAATTATGTATTCGTCATGTTATGAATTTTATCCGAATGTAAGAAGGATATCAATATGGTGGATGTAATTTTTTTTTATATAAATTTTAGAATCATTTTTTACATAATCAGTTGTGGGTTTATATCATAAAAAAGTTCTCGTACAATAATTAATCCAAACACAATACTTAATGACTTACAATCAAATTCGCAATTTAATTAACTCAGACCAAATTGATCACAATGTTCCGAACGAGCGGAGAATCAGTCAAAGCCAACAAATAATCCAAGGAAACGAATTACATCGGCTTGTAATGTATAAAATTACATGATTGGAGGTTGGAGGCAAATAAACAGGGTTACTAAGAAACTGTTTATTTAATTAAAGCGGGGATAATGAAGGTGCCGCCGTGTGTCGGTCACGCGCACTACGCACGATTTTTTGTAATTTGTTTTCAATTATTTATTAGTGGTCATAATTCGGGTTTCGTGGAAAAACTGGAAAAAGTGACAATAATATATATATAGCCTTACTTGAAAAATATACGAAAATACTTGACAACTATTTATCAAACCGAAGATTTCGTGGGACCATGATTGTATGTTTTCTTCTGTATGTTTGTATTTTTAATAAATAATAATAAATTCTAGTTGAAAAAGCCTGCGTTTTGAAGTAGGTAATGGAACTAAGAAGGGTAAGAAGGTAAAATTGGCATTACAATTCGATGTGTTCATTTTAAATGGTATTTATATCAATCGGACTTATGTCGTGAATATCAGAAAGTATAAGATACTTCATGGCCTTACAACACCCAGGCCCGAACCAAATATTTGCGCACCATACATACATTTGCCTCACTGGTGAAATCGAACTTACAGCCTTTTTTTCACACCCATCTCGACCCCAACTACGTCACACAGGCTATCAATAAAAAGAGAATGAAATCCAAACATTACATCCAAATAAATACTTCACACGTGAGCGTGAAGCCGACAGAATCGCAATCAATAAAATATTGATAATGCAGACTTATCTGGCACATCATCACAAGAACAGATACCATCGTAATGAAGACGCACGAATACATATGAGATGTAATCCGACAAAAAGCGGGTACGGAACGAACGAGCGGTGACAAACATGCGATTAAACTTGTGACTGTTTGAAGCTTCTGTGATTGGTTGGATTGTGGTTGAATGTTTTGGTTACTATATTTGATATGAACGTTAGGGATTCTAATTTCAAATGTTAATGCAAATCATTTGATGCGGCGATTAACTTGTGACGGTTAAGTTGAGCCTTCTGTGATTGATGGAGTTACGGTCGTATATTTAAGCATTACATTTATAAAATGTAGAATTCTAATTTCAAATAATTTTAGAAAAGATTAAAAGTTATTGAAGTTCGTTTATGTGAAATGGACTAAGAAGATTTTAAACTTCACATTGCAAAGGTACAATCAAATTTAACAAGTTAATAATTTATTGATATTGGATGTATAATTTGCAAAAATACACATTACACATAGTATATATTTTTATTTTTATCCTTTATAATTAAAGATGAAATTAGTGCCATGAGTCCAAAAGACCAGAAAAAAAATATACATTTCTAGTCGCTGGTAATTCTTTAGCATTATTGCATGAACTGATCTTAAAAAATGATTGATACACATTAAATCAATCCGAAAGTGAATATAGCTCTAACTCATACTCATGAAACGAAAAGCAGACAATACTACCTAAAAACAAGTAAGTTCTCTGCGAGCTCACACAACATCACGGCCTGCCAACAAGCAATATCGATGAAATCATCGCTGAGTCCAAAAATAATGCGAACCTTAGAAAATAATTCCGGCTACGTGGCCGTGTTCCACTAAAAACTCAATTCTCTCGAAACGATGGCTCGTAATGGCTTGGCGCTGGGCAAAAACTGATCGGACCCCCGGCATAATTAGTCGCATGCTGTGCCGGCAAAACACATATATACAACCTACATTCCTTTTTTCTCTACCGCATTCAGTCCGCCAATTGCCGTTTTACGTCGCCACTGTCATTCGTTGTGATGATTCTATCTGGAAATTTCACTTTTTCCATACGCAATCTATTTCATTTTTTGCCATTAATGATCATTGCGCATGCGTTGTTCTGAACGATTTATTTGTTTTAATAGCGCTCCGTTTTTGCTCGTATAAGACAATATTCCCCTAATAGCGTTTGAATAAGTGTGCTCTTCGCTTTTTCTTCGCCGCGATTAGTTTTAGAATCTAGGAAATGTATCATGAGTGCGTTTTTACGTTTCAACGTGAAGCTAATAAATTGACGCCTTACAAGGAGAGATTAAGAGGCAGTGGTCTTATAAAAGGGTGCACTTACAAGCCACTGACCACAAATTAATATGAGGTTAGAGCTTAGGATATAAGCGAATCCGCAATATGATTATTTTAATTATTGATTTGGGACACATAAGAATTTATCAAAGAACCTAATTTATAATTTAATTTACTTTAAACTAAGCCTTGGTTTATGGAGTTGAAAATATCGAATGATACGAATGAACCTTACTTACTAAGGCTTATTTTACGAGGTTGAATAATATCGGAATGAACCAAACATTTGCGAAAATAACCTACGAGATCTCGCTTCGCACAGTTTCACTTACTTTTTACATCCAGATTCTCACTTACTTCACCACGGAGACTGACAAATATACATGACAAATAGCATTATTCAAACTTCACTCATATCTCCAAGACATACTACTGGATATTAATCAAGCTTGTCCCGAACGAACCTTTCACTACGAGCTTGTCAAACTGTCGAAGAAAAATTGGCGACAGTCCAGCCTTCAAGAGCTATCGTGACACGTTAAAGCGTCTGCGGTCGCGTGCTAGGCTAAGACGATGACGGATTGCCGTAAATTGTGAGCTGTAGCGATTTGTCCAATTAATTTTTAATGAGCGTGAGATTAATTACAGTTGAAGCGAATGAGGTATGTGTGGACCGTAGAACTTGGCACTCTATACTCAATATTCAATACTTTATTGTACTCCGCATGTTAAAATGATGTTACAATTTATTGTATGTACAATGTGGACCCTATAGGGCAGGGCAATAAAAAAATTTTAGGAGGGAGGAGTATGCCATAGTATTTATATTCAGTTGAGTAATTAAATCAGCTCTATAGTCTCGGACTAACCCAATAGGACATACGTGTGAGTTAAGTATGTATTTTAAAGTGATATTGATTTGGTTATTACACCTTACCTGTGTTTTTTTAACTTCACAGCTAGGTTTTGGACATTAAGCCATTAATATAGGATTTGGAATTTTTCACTATTACGATATGTAATTAATGCAACTGATTAATAAGTTATATTCAACATCTTTAAAATTAAAGATTCGCTTTTAAAATCTCGAATAAAAGGAATAAAGTGATTTCTAATGAAATTACTTCTTTATAATGTGTTTTACCTGCGAGAAAACTGACTCAAAGTAACAAATACTTTCGCAAATGGTAGGATATTGAGGCCTTGCAATTCTTGTTTTCTTTGTTCTTCTCTTATCTTTTCTTTCTTCTCATTAGTATTATTTGCTACAAGCACATACAAACCTTAACTTTTGATAAAGTTTTTGATATTTTGCAATAATTTATTGATAGCCCGACGAATCTGGGTGTTTGTGGGACCGAAGAGTCTCTCGTAGTTTCTGATACCCACGACACAAGACTCGATCTTAGTGTGGGGTCAGCACTATGTATGTAACTGTTGGGTGTATTTATTTATTTTATTTAGTATATCGCTCCACGAACTTATATCAATCAGCTCTTAAAAGGATACACTCAGACTAAGCCTGAAACGTGACATACTTCTGTCAGTCATTACTGTGGGTTTTATACCGTAGTACCCTAAGGATGCTATTTATCCCTAATAAATATGTCAGCAGAGGGCGGGTTATCGTATCAAATAGCGAAACCCTAGACCTCTGCCGGTTTGTTCACCCCACAGGTACAATCACGACCCTCAGCAGAGAAACGAATCACTACCCTACACAAATATCACTGGCAATTAAAAAATAAGGAACTTCGTTCCAAAACAAATGTAGTGTGGTTATCACTTATCAGAGCTACGAATACCCAGCAGTAATACATCATCATCATCATCATACATGCTCATCTATCCCAGCTTTCGTATAAAAACAAACAACAATTAATACTCCGGTGCCTTGCGCCGCAAACCTCAGCCGTGTTCGGCTCCGGCCGCGGAAACGAGCAATTTCCCCATCCATTATAATTCATTGGAATAATTGCGAACGGACTCTTTGAATCTAACCCACTGCGGGAGTTACGTGTCGGCAATCATTACCTTTCGGGATAATGAGATATGTACGTCCCAAGTGTTTTTATAATGATCGTAATAGATGAACTGGTTTGGATACAGAGGAATATTTTAGGTGTGACGCAAATGGCCGGATACCTTAAAACGAGCGTGATGGAGTTCTGCTGAATTTTACTGTTAGTTGACATATATTAAAGACACATATACATCAATTATTTAAAGAATATCGTTGATATTGTTCGCGATAAGGTGTAGCACTGAAGAGATATCTTATGAGTTACTTACATACAAATGCACCCAACAATCACACAGTCCTAATTCAGAATAAAATTAGCGTCTCGTGAGTGATAAAACATTCAAGAAATTTCCCTAGACAACATCTCAAACGCAAAAACTAGACTTACGATACGTACGTATGTGCAGGCAATTATTGAAATTCCCAAGTTGCATTTTTCCATGTTGTGACTCACGAATCTTGTTCGACGTCTGTGTCAATTAAAATGATTGCTGTGAATCAGATGCTGCGTTAGATTCCACCAACGATTATTGTATTAATTAGAAATGTCGGAAAACATTGTAATATTAATTTTTTAACTCTAAATAGTAACATCAAGATATTTCCGATGGGATGGGTTAGGCTCTTGGAAATTATGTATATTGACATTACAATTTTTAAAATACAAGGCTCTATCAAAACGTTTTAACATCTTGGATAATGTATGACCTAAGTATCAGCTTATAATTAACAAGAAACAACATAAAATACTATAAGCTATAAACTCTTTATTTGATATAATCGATACCACTAATCTAACGAGTTGGACCAATAAATCGAAAACATCTGATAGACTTGCCTTTATCCAATTCGAGACCATTCAACAGACCCAACATTGGTCCAACGCTTACAATGTTGGTCCAAGCATGCCCTTGACGACTTTCCCTTATAAATCATCAGTGGCGGTGTATAATTAAGCACGACATCCTGTTTGCAGCAAAAAATGTCGAGCGATCGGATAATAATAGTACGTCATCACCATTGTTGAGTGACAGAGAAAATTTCTTCCAAGTAAACAAAGACTGTTTAATATCAGTTCCGATGTAGGCTAAGAGACTGAGTTATTGTTGTAAACTTCATCTTTACTTTTAAATGATTTAATTTTAAAGAAATACAGCTTATAAGTATATCATTCTGACCCCATATTAAGATATAAGTTATACAAATAGTGAATACTAGGAACAAGAGACTTCTAAAAAACATCCAAAAACCTTTTTTTTTTAATTACACTTGAAATGAAATGAAATGAAATTCGTTTATGAAATGAAATTCGTTTATTGGTCACGTAGGCAATTAAATAGCTCTTATGACAAGTCAATACACATAGTACTTATTTTCTATTTACAAGATATTCGTTGTAATTTTTATATTAATTTTATTATATTAAGTATTATATTACTTATTTGTATTTTATGGTAATTTTTTTTTCCCTTAGGAAATACATTATTTACGATAATCGATGTCTAAGTGGACCATAAGTATTAAATTAAAGCGGTGCGTAGCGGTTTAATGTTACCACCGGATCTAACGCGGCCCTGGCTGAGAAGACCCGGCGAAACAAACTCAGTGGGCTTCCATTACCACTGGAAACTACGCGACGCGACCCAATTCTGAGTATATCCAGCGAATAGTACTCAGTGGGCTTGTTTTGGGTCCAATTGATTAAATAACGACCATGAGTATTTCCGAAACGTCCCGTAATTTTAGGCTTACTGCCGGATCCAACGCGACCCGACTGAGAAGACCCGGCGAACAAACTCAGCGGGCTTAACTTTACCACTGGATACTACGCGGCGGCTACTTAAAGTCAATACGGTAAAAAGTCTAATTCTGCAGCTATAATATATGTTTCAAAGTACTTACTTATATACTCGCACCACAAAGCGACTACAACAATTATGATACGAGTATTATGTACAGCGCAATCGAACTAGAGTTTCCACCGGTGAGAGATAGGAATAATTTATACACATCTAGCCAGAACCTTATATAAAAAAAACTAGATCCTAACTGCGATGCTCTCGGGTAATTCACTATGACGGGTTTTCCATGACCATCATATGCAAATGTTGCTATTCCGGCAGATATGAATATCCTCACACCAGCTTCTTGTCTCAGGCAATAAATATTATATTTCAAACTTATATACTCCCGTCCATGACTAATGAAGCCATAAATTCCCCTCAGATTATACAAGTTCATCTATATTCTTCACACCGCCAAAGCCCGTAATACCTACATAATTAAAAAATCTACATAAATATTTAAAATTACAGGCTCTTATACAATCCCTCACCAGATCCGAACTCGCGAAGGCTAGCAAATTGCGTGGGCACCCAATTACCTCCCATTAAAATGTAATGCAACACAATTACAACGACATAAAAATAACTCAATTAAACTGACTAACGCGAACACGTTGTTACCTCTCAAATGCGAGCGCGGATTTGGGTGAGGAGAGGGGGACACGACCTCCCATATGTCACTTGATTGCTGACGAAATTGAATACGAAGAATTGTTACGAAGATTGGTATGCAGAATGTATTATGGTTTAATAACTTTTTCATTTTGGTTTGAATTTTATACACAGATAAACACTGTACAGATGTAATTTATGATAATAAAACAATTATTAATATTTATAACAAAACTATGCCAGTTTGTTTTGCCTCTTTGGCAATAATGGTCGCATTACAAACGTTTTAATCACAAAAAATACATAAACTAACTCCCTCTCGCTTATAAACATATCTAGACCGAACTCAGACGAGTGGCTTGTGGTCCGCGACCCCCTAATTACGCAGCAGCTACATTTTACTTGGTGTCCAACCACATTTCAGCTTGTTAGCGCGTTGACGATATAATAAACGGGTAATGTGTATGGATTTAATAAAACAATTACCCTATGTTTTTTTTTTCACAACCTTTACATATGGTATTTACGGGTAGCTGACCAAATGGGAGCCTGGGGCTATGATAAATTACACCATTTGTGGTGGCAATGTAGCTTTCTTGGCAACAAATTTTCAAGTTAATATATTTTTTTATAAAATAGGTCAGGGATGCTTTAGTTAATTATATTTTGTTCTGTGTTGGACAAAATGTGATAGGAGTGTGGACAATTTTTCTTATTTATAACTTTGAATTCCATTACTAATCGGTAAGTCATCAACTAAATAGTAAAAACTACTGAATTGAATATTCTTGGGTAATTTAGAAAAAACTTTAGTAGTTTGAAAACATACCGAAGCGTGAGGATTTAATTCTGGGTCGGTAATATGTGTAATATTCTGATAGATTAGAAACATTCCCAAAATAAAACACGTTTACACACAATTTAACTATAGACCCAAGATATTATAAAGTTATTACCACAAAATCTAAAAGCCAAATGTTGGCTTGGGTACAAACTATTTGTTATTTTCTCTCTTTACAATAAATCATAAACACTAAAATGTTAAGCTCATTAATTTACAATTCCATACATCATCCTCGTACGTTTGTTTATTCACATTAAAATCCACTCAGCCATAAACCTGTAATTGAAAACAGTCAAAACACAAGCCTTCAAACCGAGTTAGCTTTAATTTATTGACTGACAAATCCCAAAATGCGACCACATTACTAAAAACCATCTTAATTTTAAAATAACCTTTATTACTACCAAAATTAAGTCTATATTTTATTTGTGAAGTGCACTGCTAATTTTGCAAAGGTCAGCCGAGATTTGATCCAGTTTTACCCAAAAAGACGCCTGTCATAAGATGTCTGGATTCGTTTTCTTTTTGGGGATCAACATTGTTGCGAAATATTATTTATCGAGGAACCTGTTTGGTACAGGCGGACATAAAGGACTAAATTAAATATTAATATGCAGGACTACAATGAATAATTTCCAAGTAGTAGAATCACAGATACTGGCTAGAATCTAAATAATTATGATTAATTTCTTTTATTTATTTATTGTATATCTCAAGTTACATATTATTAAATACGCTATAGAAAAAAATAAACCCTCTATCGACTGTGATAAATGTTATCAAAAAGATACCTTTGAAGCCTGTTAAGGGCATGAGCCACTTTTTATTACTAAATAAAACCTCAAAGGTCAGAAAAGGGGAAAATAGTGTATAGAAAATAATGACCCCAGTAGAGATTTATTGTAAATTATAATATGATGTATGAACTGGAGTCAATAAAATAATAGTACCCGAACGACGCCGGCTCAGGAAGCTAGCGTAATAAAAACCCATTAAAAGCAATATTTCATAGCTTTTTTTTTTTTTCAATAGCCATAGCTGTCTGCAGTATTACGGAGACTTCCTTTTATGGCGCATAATCGTGTTGCAACGCGACACCCCGTTATTTACGAGACAGCAGAATGAGATCAGTGCAACAACTCAATCATTTAATTTACTATTGTATAATTAACGGCATTTAATCAAAATTCTATGAATCTGTGATTAATCGAATAGATACCGGGGAAATACAGATGTACTGTTGCCGATAGAAGTGAATGACTACGATTATATAATGTTTTACGCAGCTGTCATACCTGCTAACGTTTGTTAGTTTTAGTTGTTTGGTATTAAAACATATCACTATTTATTTTTTCTGTTCTTAATACTGAACTTACAGGTTTCAATTCCGAGGATTAATATTAATCACGTTGAATCTCAAAGCGTTGTTAACGATTGTGAATGATGCAGACATTACGAGCAACTTAAAGTCGCGACAGTTGCGGAGGGATGTCGCCTCTAAGCGTGTTCTACCATCTGTATCATGACGAATGATCTAAGGAATTGTTCAATTTGATCCCCTCCTCTCCTTTCCTTAACAGAACCACGCGTGCTGACTGACGGAGTCGTAGCTTGACGGTTCAATCCATCTTGGCGCGAACCAAAAGGATCTTCAATTTATTTTTCTGCCGCACAGTCAAGCTATGCAACGGTTTGCCATCATACGTGTTCCCTCCTTCCTATAATCCTGGGTCCTTCCGCAGTAGCGTGAAGAGGCATCTCAGCGGGCCGGCATGATTGTATCGAATTGTATGAGACTACCGTCTGATGCAATTCGATACTCTGTCTGGACGATATTAGTACTTACTACAGGTGCAATGCAGTCACTATGCCGTGCCAGAATAAAAGAAAAAAAGATTACATCAAGATCCCTATTTTAATTATTAATTTTACTATCAAAGCTTTCAGCTACGGTTTTAACCGTATTGGTGTGACAATATTTGACCAAATACAAGCCACTATTAAATTGAATTCTTCCACCAACACATTACTCTACCAACCCGAAGTGATAGGTCGCATATATATTGTACGTAAAAAAAACATCGATAGGCCAGGGTTGTAAAGCATAACTTCCACATATGATGAGTCCTATACTTAGCATTTATGGTATGACAGAAATATTATAAAAAACCGCAATATATCACCGACTGTACTATAGCCCAAGAGCCCGTGGCCGCCAGACCTACGTCATTTTATAAGAGCTGGAAGTTTGTCTGCGCGAGCCTCTAACATATTACATAGGCATCACACGATCAGCAATTATGAAGTTGGGATCATGGGGGCTATGGAATTATAAGCTTCAATGTGTCTGACAAGTAGAAAGAATCCGTCAAAAATGTCTGTTTGCCAATAAAACACCTTTTGCTAGTTTTCTAAGAAACACATATAAAATTCAGCTTTTATACTATAACGCTGGCAAAATTACATATTATTCAAGTTTGAAGATATTGTAATATTTAAGTTTCTTAAGCACTTGCCTGCTTATCAAAAAGTCTTTCCTCGGCGGTCAGACACTTTTGACGGTTCTTTCTACTTGTCAGACACATTGAAGCTGATAGCTCCCAAAGCCCCCACGGTCCAAACTTCATAATTGCTGATCGTGTGACGCCTATTTAATATGTTAGAGGCATGCGTAGAAAAACTTTCAGTTTTAATAAAATTACGAAGGTATGGCGGCTACGGGCTCTTGGGCTACTCATAAATAGTTATGAAACGAGTTATCGTTGACATGACAAGGCTGTGCTAAATAAGCCTAGCCGAATAGGACCGAACAAAGACACGACGAAAGCCGACCAGTTGCACAATACGACCGTAAATCATAACTTTCCTGGGCGTTTTACATAAACCGACTGCTAATTGCTTATTCATTTAATCAATTTCCAAACTGGTTTTGTGCGTTCTTGTAATTTTGTTGCGTAATATTATAAAGTTTGTTACGCTTTATATTATTGTAAAAGAAAGTTTCATCTTCAACCACAGGACATGCATTACCTGCCTTTCCCAAGGATTTTATGGTGATCTGTATGAAGCAGTCTGCATGCAATTTTTCTCTACTATTTATTAGATCAATTGTTAGAATAAGCTTAGTATATTATACAAAAAAACACATTGTTGTAATTAATCAACAACCTTGTTTTTTTATTGGCAATTATTAAATATTCCCAAAACGTTCTTATCCAGATTAAAATTATTTTTTTTACTTTTAGCATTTTAATTAATTTAAACCCCAATTCCAACGCAAAGTGACAACCTTAAATAATGTGTTATTTAATTATCTCAATTTATAATTTAAAATTAAAATATAAATTGAGCCCCACAATATACTCAATAACACCCACTTAGAAGAATGCGGCAACAAATATTATTACACTAACCGTTTCAAATCCAATTTCCTGTAGTTAATAAAACAGCTAACAATTTCGCGCACGGCTGTACTTATTAAAAATGGCGGATATTTAAATATTACGAGAAACATTACTTTGGGTAATGCGATTAAGTTCGACAATTGACAGGCGAGATTACTCGATATTGATTTGGCAGTAACAATTCGTAAATTCATAAGTATTATGGAGTACAAGATTAATATTGAGCCTTTTCATGGAAGGGTTTAGAGGATAAACAGTGGTATATTCTGTGCGTTATTTTGGTTTTTAATGCATGTAATGTTCACGGTGGTCGCAGGTTCAAATCCCAGGGCACACCTCTGACTTTTCGGAATCATCGGTGTATTGATAGTCACTCACCACGCACTATAACGGTAAAGGAAAATATCGTGAGGAAAACAGCATAACGAAGCGATTTGTAAAAATTTCTATGGTATGTAAAGTCCGGCAATCCGTACTAGGCCAGCGTGGTGGATTATATGGCCTAACCCCTCTCAATCATACTCTCGATTGTAGAGGCGGCCCGTGCCCTGGATTATACGGATACAGATTTTGGTTTTACATTTCGGTAGTAAGTTTACCATCGCACTATCAGTAACCGCAGTGGTGTTCATGTTAATTGTAATCTACAAGAATTTGTTTCCGGTCCTTCTTCTTCTTCGAGTGCCTCTTCAGTGCTGAAGGTTTGCCGTCAGCTTCTTGTATTTTTCCTTGTCCTTAGCCAGTTGGAATAGTTGTTCAACGGCGCTGATGCCGGTCCACTCCCGGATGTTTCGCAGCCAGGATTTTTTCCGGTCCTGGTAATGTAAAACTAAAAAGTGTCTGATATCCATGACACAATACTTGGTATATCACTGGGGCTCAACATTTACGCGCGATTGTTGAGTGTATTTATTTATTTATAACCTGAAGACAATCCGTTCTCAAACGGTTTTCTCTATCGGTCTATTCTGCTATCATGTGCAAGGTTTCCAATGAACTCCCTACTTCGATATTCCTCGAGTGTTATGATCTATTTATTATTCTTTAATCGAGGGTTAAAGAAAGTTTTTACTTGGTAGTCAGCTGTTTGACTGTACCCATGACATTGTCAAATTCCTTGAGCGACATTGAGCGCTTATCATAAGGCGAGCCGCCGCGCCAGTTCGTCTGCCTACGCAGGCAATAAAAAATATACATTTACAGATATGTAGATAACCGACTGGTCTATGCTTAACCTAGTTCAATTGATATTACCGTGATAAGTCTATGTAATATTGCGATATTACTAATAAATTATATAGTGGCCTAAGTTTAAGATTTTACAATGATAAAAGGGGTTTGTCAATTTTCGGTATAACTGTGTCAAAAAAAGCTATTTAACCTTGTTGTGTGACAAAGGACAGACAAATTTACGCACTTATAATAATTATAACATTAGGTTTTGATTAATGATAAGATTTTTATCACCTTTTTACGCATTATTTTTCTAGGCGAAATATTAACGATAATTGACTTCATAAAAAATCACAATTTTGTTTTTCGATCTCATTTTATATACAAAAATATAATAATAAGAGTAATAATTCAGGTAATTTCCTTTTCATGCGAAAAAAGTAATAGTAAAGTTTTTTTTTTTATTCCCATTCTTTGTACGTCTATATCTCAATAAAGATCTTCTAAAACAATATTCCAACAAAAAATAATTTAATTTTCCTTGCACTGTTAGCAAACATGAATTTCCTGAACACGTCTCGGCAAAGTCTATACTTTAATTAGCAATAACAATCAAATGATTTCGGCAACTGATCAAACCATTTAATACATATTATCGAAACCAATACGCAGTAGATAATCTTTCGGCATTCGTTCAAAATCAAGATAGCGTTTCAAAACATCGATTCACGAAACGGCGGCGTATCTGTTCCCAGAATGACCAATATAGGGCCCAGCGTAAGACTAGTAATTGATAGCAAGATGCACAAGATACGATAGCATCCTTATCAAAGTGCCGACAAAATAAACAACACCCTAATGCGTTATCTAGAACCGGTACATACCTAATTAACACCGATAGAGATCTAGTTTCCATCGGTTTTCGAAAACGGCGCCTCTTTGTGGTTCAATAATTTATACTAAGGCTCAAATAAGTAACTTTGAGGGTAAATTTAAGTTTAACCATGTCAACGTATTTTGAGATGTCAAATGTATGGCGTTGTTACAGTAAAAGTTACGTTCAAAGTTACTAAAAACTGTGCCTAAGTAAGGCTAGTTGACCGACTGTAAAGTATAAGCACTGTTACTTTTCGTTCGTTGAATATTGTCGAGACTCTAAAGCTGGATCAGGAAACATATCCGGTAAAACAATCACGTCCATATACAATGGTACATAACAAGGCAAAGTGACTCACGTCAGTGCGTCGTGTTTCGGGTTTCTGCGTCTATTGTGTCGAGATATAACCATCTCTACTTATTCATTCATTTAGTCTACTTTTTGATGATACTTATGTTCTTGGTCATTTTTCGTTAACTGTGCTAAAAAGGACGATTAAAGCCCCGATATATATATATTATATAATATACTTATCCTAGTTTATGTAAAACTATAGCTATTTAATTGTGTTAATGTGTACTGGCAATTAAATAAATAAAAAAAAAATATATAGTGTTTATAAAATATTATAAAAGGGCCGATTCGACTCATAGATTCGCCCCAAGTGGTACTGTCGTATAGTAACAGCAACCCACTTTCTTCTTTTCCAAACATTTTCAAACCACGTAACGCACCTGCAATGACCAAGTCTTATGCCTTCTGACGCTTGGTTTACCTATGCCATAAAAAACAGTTTTGAAAATGGCAACATTGCACAGTTGCAGTATCAGTTGTGCAGACAATCAACCCGTCAACGCGGCGGCCACCCCCGGCGACCCACGCCGCTCCGGCGACGCCTTATCAAAACCTATCTGGCTCTCAGCAAGATTTATGCGTGTCATAAACTTGACGCATATCGGCCGATAATACCGTCACCGCTCCAAACGCGAGCGTGACTAAGCCGGCACCTCACGCACACAGCTGTTAATTGCATTTACTATACACGATTATCCAGTTATAGAAAAAATGCGATTATTGAACGCGATTTTTCCTTCCTTAATTGCGCAACTCGATCTACATGTATGGAAGCGGTCGACCCAAACGGCTAAATAGAAAACGGTTAGCGCTGCGAGGCACCGGCCGGTATCAATGTGAAGGCAGCGTGCGCATCTAATGTCCTTACACAAAGCTGCACTTACGTAGCGGGCAAACGATCCCATAATTACGGGTGTGGTGTACGCAGGCGCGAAGGGCGATATTTGTTTGCAATTAGTGCCCGCACGGGAAGGCGATGTCCGGACGTCGCTGTAATTTATGGTTGTGCGAAAGTACGAGTTGAAAGTGAGGCCGGGAGCGCCCGCAGCTGCCGCTACGCAGACTGACATTTCCGTGCGCATTCTAGGGTTAAATTGCCTTAAATGCTATACACACTTTGTCAAAAAATATGAAAATCATTTTGACATGTTAATTCTGTGCTTGTAAAAGATAACGAATTTATCTTGCAACTTTATAAGACAATACTTTTATTTATAAACCCAATAAAGAGTATTTACTATCACAATAATCTATGGGATATTAGGTAATGTGTTTAGGATTGCATAATATTATGCCTTTATAAATATTTGCTATTGTAGATACAAACAAGACAATTTATATAACTTAAGTACACTCCGTAACTCTACAATAAAACATTATCATTTTCGCTCGGAACTCAACATAGAAAATTGCGCTGTTACTGACGAGGAATAATATTATTTAACTTCCAATAGCTACGTAGCCGCGCTGAACAAATAATGGTACGTATTTTCATTTAATTACCCATGGTGACAAATTGTTAAATGTTTTCAATGCCCGTAACTTATAACACCATAATATTAGCCGTAAATTATAATTACAGCTGCTATTATTCATGTTATACGTTGTAAATAGCTATTTAAGTTTTTTTAAATACCTGTTATGGGTAATGAATGAATTTGAATTTTAATTTAAAAATAAAATAGTTTCCGACATTGGAAGAATGTGTCTGTTCCTTAGCCATAAAAAATGTGTTGCTTGGCCTGTAATTAAGGCTTTATGGACATAATTGTCTTTGGCTGTGTATTTTAAAGGAACATATTAAAAACCAAAAGGAAACTATCTACATAAAATTTAATGTATTAAATTATTTAAAAAATATTTTTTAATACGACAGTAAAACAGTTTTCATAATATCAGTACTAGATAAAACATCTTAATCCCATTAATATGTTAAACTAGAAGGGACACGGCGAACATAATGTGTCATAAATTATTTTACGGTACATGTACCACTGTTTCTATCCCTGTTACTAATACATAGAAACTCTTATTTCCCTCTTGCTCTACATCTTACATGCGCAATACGCACAGATTTTTAAATTGTTGAGTCCGGACTGTACGTCAACGCTTAATTAAAAAAAAATCGATTGTTATGTCCGGACTGTATCAAAACTAAATTTATTTTGAAGATCAGTCTATTACTTGCTTATAGTACAACAACACAAAAAGGTATACCAATCTATACGGTATATGTCCATAATATATTTTGAATTTTTGCCCAAAACTTCCATCATGCGACGGTTTTGAACTTCACTACAAGACTTCTAAACTCGTAAATTTATTATCAAGCCCGTTACAAACAGAATAATTGTTTAACAACACAAACATAATTTGTCAGTTATTTTTTTCCGTTTGGCAATAGAACACAAGTGTTGCCATGTACCAATTTTTCATGTCACTTTAACAATTAGCTCACAATTGCGAGTGCCGTGAGAGTGCATTTAATAAGGTTTTTAAAATTGCAAATGCGCAGACCTTTGTCCGACGCGTCGAATGGGCGTAATAATCGTTAGACATAATTATCGACACAACACGAACGCGAAACGTGTGATCGAATTGCTGTGAAATTATTTTTTTTATAAAAAAAACAACCATTGTACTCGACAGAGGTCCAGCTGGTAACGCTTTTCAAAATTGTGTTATAAAACTGGCGTGTCTATAACGCGTTATGTTTTTTATTGCTAACTGTGGTTAAACTTTTTATTGGGATTAGATAATATTTTGCAAAAAATTATATAGTTGTACTTAGGATTACGAGCTATTTCCTTCGCTATCTTTTATTGCAACACTTATTTATAGGTTATTACGTTGCAAATATTTCTTGAAGCAAAATAAAATCCTTAATGTTTTTTAGACAAATACCTAAGTACTTGCAATAAGTGCAATTGTTCATACAACGCTTTTTAAATTAACATAATCCACCCTTTATTTAATGACCCATATTCCGTTTGCCATAGCTACAATTTACAATTTAAAAAGAAAAAATACGATGGATACGTTCATAAAAACATAATCTACATATGTAATTGAAATTCTCACACATACGTAATTTAATCGCAACGACTTTATAAAAAAATATATCAAAGTAGGTTAGGATTAAATTCTACCAGTTCTTGTCATACTCGGCGGTGAAAAGGAGTTCTGCATCAGTATTTTATATGAGTTTTACCATCATGATTTCCGGCACCTTTATCGCGGGTGATAAAATTATAAACAAATATACTAAAAAAATCGGAAAACCTGCTTTGGATAAACCTTGTGGTCCCACAATCGATTACGGCATACTCAAATCTAACACAATACCAGAATACTAAATTGGAATCTATGTATCATACCAATAGAATATAAATTATCCACTTACATGAAGTATACAATCGTGTTACACACATTACAGTAAAATGATTTCATACAGAACGTATCGAACCGATGGCATCTTGAACGAATAGGTCAGCATTAACATCTAATAAATACCACGTTTTTTGTACCACAATACAAAGGGTTGTCACAAGTTAAATAAACTGAGTTACACGCCGCATATAAATTCACATGAACTATTGATTAATGTTATTATAAAAGATAAAATCAGCCCTGCGCACTGCGCCCGGCAATTAGCGCTCATTGAATTATTTTTTAATTTAGTACGACAACGCACGCATTGGCCAATTCAATTTCCTTCCAACTGTGTGTTTTTTACTAATGTTCATACGTGTTCGTGCTTTTTTTCTTTTACTGCCAGTTTATTTATTTCGCTCTGTGCTGTCATTCATAAATCAAGTTTGTCAGATTCATTATTTAGTAATAGTACACTAACGTCTGAACGCGTGTTGAAGAAATAAAAAGTTGTCTATAATTTTAAAGGCCGTTAAAATAATTTTAATGTTTGCTTCCTTTGCGTAAATTAGATTTTATCTATGTTTGCGAGTGTGCGTGTGACGTGTATCCAGACATTAAAGGAAATCTAATAATAGTTTTTGTAAGTAAAATCTAGTTGTCAGTATACTCAGTTGTATTCGTCACACATGCCTGCGTAGCTATTATGCGTGTGCTGACTCATTTCTAGTCGTGACTCGCGAGCCCTTATAATTCTAACCTATCTTACCATTTACGGTCATTTTTGTGAAATTTATAATCACTCCACGTGGTCATATCATATCACCCCAGCATCATTTGTAATGCAAATACAAAAAAGCGAAAAAAAATTCTGTTTTGGTCTGTTCGTTTCTTTTTTAAATAACCTCTAATTTAACCACTTATTTCAAATCAAGTGTAAATAAATATCTATAAGAATCTAGAATCTATCTAATATCTAGAATAATACAATATTCACATACACGCAACCAATATTTTAGACAGACCCGACCCTGACTTATCATTGGTATAAAGTGATACAAATGCCCTTGAAAAAATACCATTGTCTAAATTGACGTCTATATACGTTAGTGACGTCAAATTATGTCCCCTTAAGCAAAGGGAATGTAATTTTCTACGAAACAATATGGTATTTGACTCCATTTCATATTGTATTTATCAAAAGGTGTATCCAAAACCTAGCAAACAAAGAATTTTGTAAATCCATTCAGAATTAAACAAGTTAGAAACATTTTAAATCTTGTAGTGGGAGTAAAAGAAAAGGGATGCAAAACAAAACTAGTGACGTCACTAGTCTTAATATGAATTACGATGTGCGCGTGTGAAAGAGATGGTAATATGTCCCAACTACACTCACACATTTTTTTTAAATATGTACTTATATTTACCCCATTTTACAAGCTTCTTTATTACTGTTTTCACATAAATGTTTTATTTTAATGGTATTTGTGTTTAAACACAAAATAATAAAATATCGCCCATAGTCAAATACCTTATTGACGTCATCAAATCAAATGTTAAAAAGCACAATGTAATGTTAAATTATCACATACAATTCGGCACGAACAAATGGCGCCAACATCAGAAGAACTGTCATGAAAAGGCATTATGTTTAAATTCCTTTATCAATAAACACAAAAGCAATAAAGAGCATAAGTATACCTATACGCGGCAAACACCAAAAAATATGTATCACCAATCAATTTCGGTAGCTCGTTTGTACTCAGTAATTAATGTTTGATAACATCTTATCGTACGCAAATATCGCGATTAAACTCTATTTAGATGTTTGCCGCGATACAAAAGTGTTTCATTGGCTGCATAAGACAAATATTGTGTATTCTGCGTAAAAGGAATATTAAAAATAAAATCCTGACTGCTTAATAGATTCACATGTTAATGATTTTTGTGTAAATTTGGTTATGTGTGTTTTATGTTAAATAATATTTGGAGTTTAAATTGTGAAAAGTGTCGATGGAAACATTATAAGGTTGGTACAGAACATTTTATTTTTTAATAATCTATCAAAGCGTGACAATTGATAATATTTATGCAATTATGTAAAATATTAATTTATTAAAATAATACCGAAATATTTTAAATTAAGTTACCCTTTTAAGATAGTCAGTAAACCTGTATTTTTAAAACATTAAATGAAATTACGTTGGGCAGCGCACCCTTATAATTTGGCGGCCATGTTGTGACGACATGCGCATACGCACAGCTATCGCTTCCTCGATCTATAATTGCTTAGCGTCAAGAAAGCAGCGTTTCCCGCGTTTTTGCACACCCTACACATTACACGACATAATTTCGCACAAATGATTTACGCTAATATTTATTACATTTACAAAGCGAAAGGTGGATTGCGATTTAAGTTATTAAATATTAATGTAATTACAATTAGCATGTAAATGCCTTTCCCACAGGCTTAATGTCTTTTTTTTTTTGTGATATTCAAGTGCATCCAATTTAGTTATTATTGTACGCGTTAATTATATTTTGTTGTTTATACAGCGCACTATTTACTACTTTACTTCTATTTACCTTTATTTAAATTGAATATAAAATGGTTTGTGCACGGGATGTAAACCACAATTTTTGTTGTTTTTTGTCACTACCGGTGATTAAATTGAATACAAAATTATTTCGAGGTGTAATGTAGAACTCAAGCTTTTTTAAGACCCATGTGGCTGAATTTATTCCAGAATTAGGCCCAATTCCGCCACGTTTGCCGTATCCTATGTGAAGAATCGGATCAGTAGACTTGCATAAATCGATAAAAAAATAATCAAATGCCCTCAACAGTTACATACATGGTCCTAGCCTGGTCTTATGTCAAGGATGTCAGAATTTAGGAGAGGATGTTTGGTGACACAGGCCAGCACGGCACCCATATCCATAGCTAATATTTGTAGGTCACTCATGCATTTGCCTTGGTGCGGAGAAATCAGCCGGCTCCTTAAGCAACTGCGCCACCCATACTAAATTATTTATGAACTATTGCGAACTTTTGGATACTTATATTATTTAAAGCGATAATTACCTAATTCATATTTACATAAACTTACGGCCTTTTCAAAGAAAGGGTAGGCGGAGGTGCTAGCAGGACACCCACATTTCCATTCATTCATTGTAGGTATGTTCCGTCCCACGAAGTGATAGGGA
Organism: Deilephila porcellus; assembly: GCA_905220455.2. Taxonomy (NCBI): domain Eukaryota; kingdom Metazoa; phylum Arthropoda; class Insecta; order Lepidoptera; family Sphingidae; genus Deilephila; species Deilephila porcellus. Next base: position 12,742,708 of record LR999974.1, read on the forward strand.
GCTAGCCTATCGCCATATTGGGCACAAATTCCTACCTCCAGACTGATAATGAATATCACTGCCCGACCCGGGATTCGAACCCGAGACCTCACTCTTGTGATGGTACCACATTATTTCTCTTATTTGTTTTTCTTCCTGTGTGCAATACAGAATAAATAAATATACAAAAACATATGTTAATTAAAAAAAGTCAGAAATAGCGCTGGGAAAACGAATCGGCGACTCCCACCTCGGCTGTCTAAGCGCCCAAACTAAACTTTACTTCATTCCTATATTTCCTATATCTATAATGTTTGATCATTTACGTCTAATTATATCTTATTAATATTTTTATCTAATTTTATTTTGCCTTTCAAAAAGTTATCAAATTCTAAGTAATATTGTTTTTCAACATTGGTTAACAATTAGCCAGGTGATTTTGCGATAGGATCAGATATTTTTATTTATTCACGTTATTTATACTTATACAAGGTAGACGGATGACCTAAAGAAGGATATAGGAAGTTGCTGGATGCAGGCCGCTTCCATCAGGTCGGTGTGGAGATCCTCGGGGGAGGCCTGCGTTCAACAGTGACCTTTTTTAATACAAGAATAAATTTTACAAGAATAAATAAATTTTATTGTGAAAAATCTCCGAAAAATACAATGTACCACATTCACATTTTACAATTATTTTCTTAAGATCAAATATGTGGCAAGGTAGGCAAGCCCGTGTCTTGGGCACCCATCCTGATTTAAGTAATGCCAGTGTAAACAATTTTAATAAGACAATCAAAAGCGAAACATTTAAACAAAACAAAAATTAACGAAATAAACTCAAACTAACTCCAACACAATATAATTTGTAATAATAACAAAAGTTATGGTTGAGGATGATTATAATTCTTATACTATGTGATATTGATATGTAATAATTATTGTTCCCCATAGGTTTCTAATCATCCCAGGAATGTTTACCGTTCAACTGAACTACGATTCATTACGAACTTCACTTAGCGGTTAACAAACTATGCTCGTACCTAAAAAAAACTCATTCTTCAAAAGAAGAGGTTGTAAGATTCCTACAGGGTCGGCAACGCTCGAGTGACACTTCTGGTGTTGCAGTCTATAGGCTACGGTGACTGCTTACCATCAAGCGAGCCGTATGGTTGTGAGCCTCCTGTGTTGTATAAAAAAACCTATAATACGGGGTGATCAAATCCTTGAAAACTAAAATCGTGATTTTAGTAAAAAATTCCGGTGGGATTATTTTCAAATCTTGTAAAATGTTGCCAGGAGTGATTTATTTATTTATTTATTAAGAAACATGTGGATTAAATTAATGATCATAAGTCAATATCACCCTGTATAATAGATAGTGTTAACCACAGCGTGGGCTAGGTCGACTGTGGTTCCACTGACTTGCTGGACTTTGACATTCGTTGAATTTATGTAAATAAGTACTATATCAGCCCATATACGTCCCATTGCAGGGCACGAGCCTCCTCTACAATCAAGAGAACAATTGAGAGGGGTTAGGCCATATGGCCTATATGGTCTGACTATATAGTTCGCGACGCTGGCCTTGTGCGTGTTGGCGGACTAGTACTTGTAAATAAGTAAATAATTAGTAAAAATAAAAACCTTTTAGAAACCTTTACGTTATAATAAATTTTAACCACATTTAATAACATTCCGTGGAACATTACGGCTTGCTGGTCTTTTTTTAAAATCTAGTGCCTATTGAAATATAATGTTGTTAAACCTCAACCGACATGAAACACACCTTTTCTAAAATACCCATAAGTCATTTTAACATAACTTTAAATACAAAAAAGCGAAGAGTCCCAGCAATAATTCCACCGAACTTAGTCACTAAATTATAAAAATAAATTCTGAAAAAAATATCAATCGGATGAGGTAATAAAAAAATACAATTTCCTCGGTTAATCTTTTCCGTAAGTCCCACACTGGATATAAATGAAGATACGTACAGACACATTAACGCACAGCTAAAATGTCAAGGTGCTATAAAATTTATTCATTAAACCTTTATTACTATTTATATGAATGTACATATCAATTATTTTAATTGCAAGCGTGTACAAAAACACTATTAAACCACGAGACGTTGGCATAAAAAAGAAATCTCCGACAAAAACGTTTCGCGATAAAGCAAAAACGTACAAAAAGATCAAGTTATTTGATTAGACCTAATTACATTTCTGACCGTAATTAACTTGCACGTATCATTCCCTTTGTTTTATTACAAAAAGATACCGCCTCGCGTTTGCATCTCTTTGAACTACTATTAAACAAAATTCAACTCTATTATGATATTATTAAGGGTGGCGCAATGTTACCACGATAGAGAAATAACGTTGCAAAGGTAGATGTCTTAGGTCGATAAGCTGCCGTGTTATTAAGGCACAATTTAAGAATAAAATTATGGCGATTTGTTAATTTTATATTCGGCAGTGTTATAACCCGTCGACGGGTCGTTTAAAAATTTGTATTATTTTTTTAATGACTATTGCTCTTTTGATCGAATGTTTAATCAGATATATTAATCGGCTACCTATTTAGATCATAATTATAAGATTGAAAATAAGATAGAAGTATTTTTAATGCATAATTAATGTTAGTTAGTCGTAAAGTATTTACGAACTGGGCAGATGAGCGATTAGCGAAGCGGGTAAGAAGTTTGTTTTGCCAAGGTTTCGGGTTCAAGGTCCGCACTGATAATTAATTCATATCTAATTTGTGCCACCTATAAATATTTTTGTGAATTTAGGTGTTGCTAGTACCATAGCAACCGAAGTAAAAATTAAAATATAACATAAGTTGTTTCATGAGCCCCGTAGCGTGTTTGGGTTGTGAAGCGAAATGCTTGGGTTCATGCCAAGGTCGATTCCTTTTGAGTAAGATTTTTGAAAAATCTCGGGACTAAAATTGCTACGTAGCATGTCAAAGGACTCGCTATTTATCCCATCTTGTGACTCAAATAGGCTTGGAATAATCAAGGTCTTTCCCAAGGTGATCCCAAGGTGATGACAGTAAGACCTCTGATTGGGAAAGCAAGCATTACCTTATGTAAACAATCAATGGATCGGTATATCATTCAACGGTACCGTACTGCTTACTCTCAAATCAAAATGATTTGTTCCGGAGAGACTGCAGTGCTAGATTAAGCTAGCATAGAGCCTGTAGTATGATCTATTGATATGCCCTGAAGCTACGATTTTTTTATTCTTAAAGACCAAAAAGTATATACTTCACCCCATTGCGGATGTGCACATATACTTCTATAGGTAATCTGCCACTGGGTTTGTGTGCTAATAGATAAAGAGGTGTCAATCGAAACGATAAATCTATAAAAGAGCGGTAGCGTTTTAATTCAAAGTTTGTTAGCGATAATCTCTGAGATATCGTAGATAACGTAATTGTTGAGTGCGAGAACAAAACTGCCGCACTTACGTATTGTGACTTTTTGTGTGTTTGCTTTCATGCGGCGCTCTTTTTGTTGATTATTTGGATTATATTATCTTGCATATAATATAAAAAATTGTCTACGGTGCGTCTATGCACCGTTTATCGGACTCTGCTGGTATAGGATATTCGTATCTGCCCGGACAATAACTACCGTACTTATTGGTGGAAATACCATCATCGTGATTAGTGGTTGGTCAGCCCCATTGGTCAGCATTTGTTTTGAAGTCAAAGCTTCAAGTCCCTTGAATATCACGATAAGGCCATAAATATTACCTGTCCTACCTTTTTCTATACGGACTAAACGATTACGCATTCCTGGGACATTTGAAAGCCAGTCAAGTGCGAGTTGGGCTCGCGCACCTAGAGTTCCATACCATATAAATGCAAGTATAAGTTTATAACGATGAGAATCTTTTTGTATTAAGTATATAAAATAAATACTTTTTCTTTCTTTCGAATTCTACAATATTGTTATATGTTTCTTGTTTATATGCTATGAGACCCTGTTCCACCTTTCGTTATTTTACATCAATCGAAAATACTTTTTAGGTTTTCATGTCAGATAAACAGAAATAAGAGTATTGTTTTTCTTTTTCTAGTACGGAACCCTACAACAAGACAAGTAAGACCTGATGATACCTTATACAATCATTGTAAGACTCACTGATACACGCAGCAATGTAAAAAACAATTAAATGAGTTCACGAATGCTAGTAATGTCACGACCTGCTATTATATAATTACAAGCAATCATTGCCTACGCACGGCCAACAATGGATTATATTCCTCTACTACGTATACTCGAACTGTTATCGCTGAAAAACTCACTCGAATTTAGATATCTTATTAAGGGTCCTGCAATGTCATTGACAAATTGAGAATACGGGTCACGCTAGCAGCAGTCATTATACCGGGATGCAAAATATTTCCGTGTTTCTTAATTTTATCTATCAGTATTATATTGGCTCGCAGGACTTCTACATAATTAAATTAAGGAAAAATATTGTATTAATATACAAAAATACACGACCAGAAAAGTGAACTCAACACATCATGACCTTAAATTGCCGGTATACCAATGACGATTAACTTTTGTAGGACAATACAAAGAAGTTATTTTTCCTCTGAACATACGGAAATACTTCAATGTTTGAAAGCCTTCGTATGACATTGGCGAAAAACCAACAGTAAAAATTCATACTTTATAAAATTTCTTTCTACACTGTATATTATAAGTTAAATTAACTTTTTAATTTAATCATTGTAAATTAAGGATAGTTAAATTGTAACAGTCGCTGAGCGGATGACTAATACCTCAGTCCGCCCCATGATCACGAAAAGCAATCGAAACGTCGGGAAGCTAAGAAATGGAAAAATTAAACCAAATCCACGATAACATCCGTAATGATTTTTCTTTCAATGTGTAACTTTCGCGTAAATCTAAGAAACCATTATGTTATAAGTTTTTAAAGCACGCGACACAAGGCATATCTTCATTGAAATTGGCACTATTTGACTGTTGGCATATTCATCTGGTAAACCACTGAGATGAATACGGAATAGTATTTATAAGGTACACAAGAGTCTTACAAGGTGACGTAACGTAATAAATTAACTACAATAAATAACGTGGATTGTTTTTTCCTGCAATCATAATGTATTTGTATTTGATTAAAAAATAATTGCAAGTATTCCGTAAACAAATAAGAGATCCACAGTTATTATAACAAATGAATACTCGATGTCCGCGGCTTGAGCCCTTAAATGTTAAGCTTCACTAATATTCAGACTAAAACATTACAATTTTTGCGTTGATCACAATTTTCACGAGCTTTGCAACATCGTATATGATGTTATCTTTATAGGCCGATACAAATATCGTACCACCAGCTATCTAGTATTACTCTTTTAGAGAAAACCAAATTTAACTAACTTATTTGCTTTTGTATTTCATTGTATAAGTGCCCAAAACTGGCTATTAGTACCCTCGTAATTTCTTTAATTTACAGCCTCCGTGGTACAGTTGGTTAGACGCCGTCTGTAAAACGAGAGGCCGCGGGTTCAATCCCCGCACCGAAACAAATATTTGTGTGATCCACACGTATTTGTTTCGGGTGTGGATGTTTGTGAGACCGAAAAGTCTCGTAGTTTCTGATACCCACGATACAAGACTCGATCGTAGTGTGGGGTCAAAACTATTTATGTATGTGACTGTTGGGTGTATTTATTTATTTATTTAGAAACACATTATCCTGGAATCAAACCCAACACCGTCACCTTAAAATTACATTCCACTGCCAGTAATATTCCGAAACAAATACAAAATAAATAAAGACACCTAGAAACGCCAGCATTAGTACAACGAATGAAATCAAACATTAATTACGAGTAATTTTACGCAAATTGCCGGCATTATGTCGCGTATTATCAAGTTAATTATTACAAATGTACAGATGGACACGTACTTCTCTGTGTGAATTTAATATAAGTAACTGTATTGCAATGTGGTAATACAATGCGTGTTCTGGAGTGGAGACCGCGTCTTGGAAAACGTAGCGAGGGACGTCCTCTGGCCAGATGGCGGGACGACTTGCACAAGAGGGCCGGCAGCGACTGGATGCGTAAAGCAGCAGACCGGGCTCTGTGGCGTACCTTGGGAGAGGCCTTTGTCCAGCAGTGGACTGCAACGGGCTGATGATGATGATGATGATGAATACAATGCATTTACCCTTGGAAGTAGAAATGGGCTAGTTAGTCCAGAGCGGTACCACTATCTCAGGGAAAACCGACGTCAAACAGTTTTGCTAATATTTTTCGTTTGATGAGTGATATTTCCGGTGATTCAGTAAACCTATACTTTTTATTATAATTATTTATTTATTTTGAATTTAAATCTTTATTGTACACAATTACAAACGAAAAAACACAATGCAGAAACAACAGCAAAAAAAAAGTACAAATGGCGGTCTTATCGCGCTACAGCAATGTCTTACAGACAACCATGGGGTGGATTTAAAAGAAGGAAAGAGAGAGGACAGTGTAAAAAATAAAGAATTAAAGCTTAATAATAGTCGTGAGAACTTAAATATACCATTTTTTTTATTCTTGCCAATCCTGTCATATTTAATTTTTTATTACTCAATAATTCTCCTATCACAAAAACCTTAACTTTATAATTAACTTATACATTTTCCTTATGACGAATTAATTCCTTCAAGAAATTATCAATAACTAATCCGAAATGTGTCCTTTGTGTTGTACAAAACGCAGTAATTTTGATGACACAACTGTATGAGTTAAGAATTCTGGTTAACATAATCATTTGATAATAAAACGGAAATACAATTTATGACTTTGTAATTGTTAATATTCTAGATTTTTAGATTTCTGATAAAATATTGATAGCACAATTCGCCTGGATAGTGCTCATGGATCGCCGTACGCTCTACACAAGGTTTAAAATTAGACTTGGTGATCCCTTTCAAACTTATCCAAGAATTTCATTAATTTTCAAACATATTTTGCACTCACTTTTACTTAAGGAAAGAAATACTGTAAGACCATATTTAATTTCATCATTCATTTGCGGTTTCAAAGTGGTCACCCAACATCGAAATTTTCAAGTTGTTTATGTAATATGTTCTAAGTTTAAAAAGATTATGAGGACAATATGAGAATCCACAGCTTAATGGTTTCAATACAAATGATATGTTTACCGACTTCAAAATGAAGAAATAAATACAAATTAAACGATGCATTCCATCTTAAATACGAACAAACAAAGAACCCGAAGAAAAACGTAAGGAACGTAATGACAAGCGGTTTCCTGCATTTGAAATGTAATTACATTAACATTTCTAGAAAAAAATTTTACCCAGTTAACGTGAATACGTAACATTTTAATGACCTTTTTGAAAATAGAATATTGTTATTTATTTCCTTTTTTATCATTCATTCATCACGTGACTGGCCATTAAATCATATTTTTTTTATTCTTAATAGATCGACAATTTCTTTGAACCATTCATTCGATCTCTTACTGAATTGAAATTAGTATCTTAAGAATCAATTATTATATGGCTACTGGCTACATTTTTCTCCTAAGGATTATGAAATATTTACCTTGTTACCTTATTGCTCATTCTCGGCCTTTTGGCTTAGCTCAAAGTTCAAGTAGAATCATATCATGGTAAGTTCATAAAATATATTGTTCACCTTAATATGATAGTTGTACTAGTAAGGTAAGCATAACGAATAAGTCATTCATACTTGAGATATTTTCAGTAGCCATTGTTACTAATATGGTATAAATAAAGAATACACATAATAAAGAAGACAATACATCATCTCTACAAAGAAACATTACTGAAACACCACTAATTGACACCACTTTGCAATAGTGAGAAATGGAACCTTTTGAATTAACAAACTGACACTTGTTATCCCGAAATAACAAGTAATGGATTATATTGGATGGTCAACGTCAACAGAACATGTCCATAAACCATACTTTTAGGGAAGCTATAGTTGTATAAGAGATATAGATGTGTTTTTTTATTGCAATGAATGGCGAGACGTACCATTCGTCTGATAGTAAGCGAAACGACCGCTCATGAACAGTATTAAACAACCAACACCATGAATTACAAAGCGATGCTTGGCATCCTGAGACATTAGATGTTAAGTCTCATTATGTCCAGTAGTAATAATTAAATTGTATCCAGGAATTTTGATAACTATGATCAAATAACTTCACAAGTTAGTAAACATTTGAATAATTAATTGATTTGTTAGAAATTACTTTTGCTCGCCCGCGTGTACTAATGCATTGCTTGACTAGATCACAAGGAACCATTAAAATCTATTTAGCAGTTTTTGCATTACGTATTGATGAACTTGATTGAGTGAAATTACTTTCCCTGTAATTATGCTGGGAATTAATATTAAATTTAATTTCATTTCACTGTTCGCTGGGGCTTTTTGCGTCAATCACAGCGTTGGATGGATTAATACCGCTGCCGTCATCAACTGAAATCTAATAATGGTCCTTTAATGGTTATTTTGCTTTAATTATAGCCAATTTTTTAATAAATATAATACAGCTATTTAATATAATAAATAAACCTAAAATTCAGAAACAGACAGAATAAAATTTGTAACTTATAACGTAGTATTTTTTTTTTTCGTTTCTCATCTCTGGTATCAAAATCAAGATTTCACTTTTCAGGCAGTTTTCATTCGATGGTGTCATAGAGAATGTTGTAAGTTTTCTTATTTACATTTGCCTGTCCAATTCGTTCAGGCACTAAAATATGTAGAGTATTAAATGTAAAAATAATTAATTAAAGTATTAGTTCAAATATTTATTAATAATGCAAATAATATTTTATTTAAAAAAGTAACAAAATCATTAAGCTTACTAAATGAGTAAATGTTCAAGAAATGAAAGATTCCCTGTTTTAAGTGTAGCACATAACCAAAGATATTACACATGATTCTAGTAAGCAAAGAAAATCTGTAAATTAGTCTGTTTATCAAAATCCAAATAAAATCAATTGTTTCTGTAACTTTCTCTAGTGAACACACACATCGCATAATATGTAAATGTCATTATTACGACGGGCAACACCGAAAATGGATTGATTACTTTTTAATATGTCGAATTACGCTACCATGACTAAAGAGTTTCCGCACACAAATAGAAAAACATACATCAAATACGTTTCTATTTACGTTACCCAATACGCGGAAAACTACAATTGCTTATTAGAGCACCCGATTTCTTATGAAATGCGAATCAATAGTAATTTTCTAGAAATACACTTATTTAACGCTAATTTTATCGTATCAATATTGTCATCTAATCAGGACCATCGCAATCGGTGCGTTTATAGAAAGATTAGATCTGATTGTTAATTAAATTAGATCGAATACAAAATTATAATGATATACAATTATCATTCGATACTAATCGATATATCATACGATGGCAACATCGATAAATGTCAGATTGTTGTCGCCTCGAACAATTGTATATTTCGTGATGATGATAATAGGCGAGACGAATGATTTTCAAATTATATTCTAAAATATGGGCACACATTTATTATATACGAAAAAATCTATATTTCAAGAATTAACAAAGGCTTAACACAGTTTTAAGCCATTTTTCTAATAATTTTTCAATAGTGCACAAAAAACGCTAGTAGGTGTCATGGCGTCCGCTTTGATGTCACTACTAGGTAAACATGTCATTGCGTACTACTAAATCTGTGGTCTATGCGCAGCGAATGCGTCATTTTTACATAGACGTGACGTCATGCGTTGTGAAGAGCGTTTTTGTCAAAATGGCCGATTGCTATATTTTGTACTTTGATATTATTTAAAATCTTATTAATCTCCAAGTATAGATTAAAACTGAATTATCATTTGAAATCCTTGTAATACGTATTTTCCCTTAAAAACATAAAATCTTTAATTTTTTGATACTGTCGTCTCGCCTATTGTGAAACTGTAGGGTCGCTGGCAGTAAGGTCTTGATCGAGAGATAACGAACAAATCTAATTTGTTATTTTTTTTTTAATTAAATTAAATTTAAATATATCCGCACAGTCCACGTATCTGTTTTGATAATGTTACTTATCGCATTTTTATATCACCTTCGTGACGGTTGCAAATCTATTAATGACTTATTACTATTCTTGTATCACTGAAAAACGGGACGCTAAAGAGTTTATCGCCTTGGCATAGTATTTATCGCCATTACCTGACGAAGTTGCGGTACACATTGCACCTCAATAGCTCTGTAGAAGTTTACGTTCAAAGGAATAATATTAAGGCTCCCGTGGCGTACGCGTTAACGCGATTTTGGAGAAAAATAAACTACTAGTATTTACGTTTTAAGGCACTTAAAGGTTCATATATTTAAGCTGGTTTCAATGTAATCAATTATTTGAATAAATGTTAGAAAACGTGAAAGGTTGTTATTTAAAAATACACGAATACATTTAATCTGATTAAATCTTAAACAAGTCAGTTTGAAAAGTCCGCATTAATTTCTCTTATTCAAGATAAGTTGCGTTGAAAAATATGGCACAAATAAAAGTCTTAAGTAGCGTTCGTAACTCCACCTCTTTTTAAAGCTTGCTGCTTGCTTGTTTACAACAGTAGAACTATTGAAAAACATAAGTGCATGTTGCATTACCTACTCTAATTCTATTATACCGGGTATATCAAGACTGCGACCGAAAACGAAGCCGGGTGGTAGTTTTAGTGGTTACAGACACAATGCAAATAAAAATTTCGCAAAATAAGCGACAGATATTTTTTTGCAATTTTTTAAAAATCATTGTGTTTGGGTAGTAAATACTTAGTTAATGCGAAAATAGTAATTTAAACCCTATCGTACCATTGCGTCCTTAAAAATAAAAAGGTGTACATCTTTTTTTAGGAAAACTTTGTATTTATTACCCAAATACGACGATAAGTAAAAAACTACCAAAAAAAAGTTGACGAATTTTTTAGTGACATTGTGTCTGAAGTCACTAATACTACCACCTGGCTTCGTTTTCGGTCGCAGTCTTGATATACCCTGTATATTCATCCTTCAGTCGCATTTGTCTAAAGTAAGGCATAGGTATTTTTATATTCAGTCTTAGAGCGTAATGAAATAAGATTTTGCCACTCTCAGACATATCGGGTAGGCGCGTTCGTAAACGCAGTATCGCCGCCTTCTCACTAGTGGCGCTAACCACCTTTAGGCTTTATTATTTTTCGCACTTGTATATTAAATGGATATACCGCCTTCGGATCTATTTAGTTAATTATTTTTGAGAACGACAATGGTACGATAGTGGTCCTTCTGATGTCTGGGATTGACTCTAATATGAAACAAATAATATCCTTCGGAATTCAGTTACTCGGGATGTCATAATTAGAAAGTATGTTCTTAGTTCAACGCCCTCCACTGCTGGACGTAGACCTTTCCCAATAAGCGCCAACCATCCCAATCTTAAACAGCCTGCATCCATCGGCTACCCCCACCTTCTTCAAGCCGTCAGGCCATCGGGCAATAGAACGTCTGCCATGAGGCAGACATAGATATCCCTAAAATGAATTAATTATCATATTAATTAATTTTAAGGATATCTTTATCCTAATCATATCATATCGAGTCTATCTGTTAATTCCTTATCTGTTAATTGTTTTCACATAATGACACAATGCAATCATTCTGCTCCTAATGATGATATTTGAATGTTAATGAATGCAATTCTAGTCGCTAAATGTGATATGAACTCTGTAATTACATGGTGCCATAGTTGGGTAGATTTTATACCGTTTGAAAGAAGTAACAAACTCGTGTAGAGCAAACTATTTGTAAACTTCGTAAATCTTAAAACTACTATTGAGTATTCACAAGTATATAAGTTCCCTCGCGTTTCATTCCTTTACCGTTATGAATACGATATTATTTAGCTAGGTGTTTAATATCCACGTAACTTCAGGAAAGAATAAGTATGTGTACTTTGAACAAAGTAAGCTGTCGCATATACTTATAGTCCAGTCATTATATACATTTAAAAGTGAAAATGAACCGAGAAAGCCAAATTTTGGATATCACGTGGGGGGTGGCTAGAAAAGCTTAAGTTCAAATTGTCGACCAAAATAACCTTGTGCAATTTCCGCCATCTTGAAAAAAGGGTTAAATTCATTTAGCCGCTCGCTCGGTTGTATCCACGCGTCAAAATGGATGGAAAATGGTTCAGGGAATTATTGCAATACAAAAAAAAATTCATAAACCAGCCAAATTAGAAATCAAATACATGAAATTTATTGATGAATTAATTTTTATGCAGCAAACATAATGATTACAAGTGGTAATTTTTTTCACACGTTTTACGTCGTTTGGATGGTCCTGGCTGTTCAAGTTCCTCCTCCGTAGACTCTTCGAGTCGTGAAACCTCTTCAATCGCAGGAAATGATGTTGTGACGGTCGAAAAATCGTAATCATCGTCATCGTCGTGATCGTCGTTGAATAAAATTTCGACTCTGGCGACATTGTCACATGTCTGTCCACTGCAGTGCAGGCAAATAACGGAGCAATGGATTCCTGCTTTTCTGCAGCCACAAGCAGCTCCACACTTTCCTTTGCATTTGCACGAAATGAGTTTCAAAAGTTCAGGTGGAGCGGGTGCGGCTGTGGTGCAAATTGATTCGAGCCCGTTATTTGTTTGTCGCCAACCCCATTCTTGAGGATCTTTAAAAATTCCGAGCCACGTTTGTACTTGTAAATATGTCCGGAAAACGTGTTGGCGGAGTGCACTTTCCGTTGGTGGGAGCAGTGAAAGATTATTCGTCTTGCTTGTCGTCATTGATTTTGCGAAGCGATGGAATCGCAAAATATCCATCGTCGTGTCCTCTTTACGACCACCATAAAGAGCGATAAGGAACAGCTTTCCCGCGCAAGCTAGCATCTCCGGATCGACCTTTTCTTGCTTGAATAATTCTACCGATGACCGGAGGTTCGGATTCTTCTCGAGGGTGCTGATGAACTTCGACTTTCCAATGTTATAAAAAGATGACGTGGTGTCACAACCGCTGAAAGCATGGATGAAAAGAATGTTCTCAAGAACAAACTTATCATGCTTGAAACAAGTTTTATTTTAAACATTTTTCGATATCTTTCACCAAAAAAAGTAAATAGCGAAAAAAAAAATTCTCCCCAAATTTTTGATATTTTTGATCGATATCTCGAAAACGACGATCGATACGTGAAAAGTGCATGGGACCTTAATTGTAGATCGCAAGAAGAGCAACAAAAAAGTATTCTATAAAAAATTTCGTATCTCAACGGGGAACCAAGTTATGATGAAAAAACTGAATTTAACCCTTTTTTCAAGATGGCGGAAATTGCACAAGGTTATTTTGGTCGACAATTTGAACTTAAGCTTTTCTTGCCATCCCCCAGGTAATATCCAAAATTTGGCTTTCTCGGTTCATTTTCATTTATTTCGCGATTTTTCCGACGTAATGACTGGACTATTATGTGAAAGCATGATTGTTTTGAAAAAAAAAAAGATAATTATTATCAAAGGTTTATATTTGATCATCTTTAGTCGTTTTAATTCGCTTTTAACATTTTTTACATTTATTTACACGCATTCACACGTAATGTGAAATTTTTTGTTTAAAAATATTTGATGTGTAAACAAAAAAATTATACCTAGATATTATAAATCACTTATTCGATTTAATACAAAAACTTGGCCTTTGAAAAATGATGCCACTTTGGAACAATTCCAACACTAGAGAAATCGTCAGTACCTTGCCGGTTTGAGAGATTCGAAAGTTAAAAATTCTCTCAAAATTTCGGACACCTGGGCTTATCTAGCTCAGAATCAAAACAGGACATACAGTGTGTTTATTTATCAACCAACAAAAGATTTGTCAATTATTTCCAACAAATTGACTCAACAGTAATTCATTACGTATCTGCGCTAATCGTATTACAAAACGTTCACAATAAATCATAAATTAGTACGTAATCCAATTCGCTACGATAACCTCGTATGAAGGAAATTGCATTATCTAGAATTTACTTATCGTCTAAAGAGTAATCGTATTCCATTCAAAAACCAGCCAACAGCGAGAGGTGTCATAAGTGTTTACTGTGGATATTATGGGTGCTTGTACACGTAAGTAGAGAATATTTTAATAAGGTTTTATCGACCTGACTGTACCAATTTTCTGTAGAGTGAATTGTCGACACGATTGTATTAAATTCCCTGCAGGTTTGTGAATGGAATGACGTTAAGCCCTCAGTCCCGTTTGTTAAGCAATGGTGAAATTTTAAGCGTCGAAAACCTTTTGGATATTTAAAAAAATAGGATACAAACCAGCTTACAGTGTCAATGAAACAATGGGTCCTGACTTATTATTGTGTTGAAAACAAAATACCTCAATTAGATTGCTTTGCACCTTGTGGTTCAAAACAATAAAAAAGTATGCATTGACGCAAAAGCTGATATAGACGTCTAAGATATAAATACTTTTTAAATTCTTGTAATAGCGTAGACAAGAACTGCATGTTGTGTATTTAATCTAGCGATGTCATGCAATATCAAGAACTAATCAGCTGTTTAGCCGACTAATAGGGGAAGGTGTCTATCTCGGAGCATTAGTGAAGACTTAACAGACTAAACTAAATTGTTATTAGATTGATAGGCGTAGTTGTACTACGGTACGACTACAAAGCTGAGGTCTCGGGTTCGAATCCCGGGTCGGGCAAAGTGATATTGGATTTTTCTATTCATTATCAGCCCGGAGCTGGAAATTTGTGCCCAATATGGCGATGGGCTCGCCCCCTATCACATCATGGGACAGAATATACAAGGCGAAATGTGGGTGCCCTGGTAGCACCTCTGCCTACCTCTTCTGGGAAAAAGGCGTGTATGTATGTATGTTATTACATTTAATTAATATTAGAGGTAATCCGTGCTGTAGCTCTTTAAAGCTACCGTAGTAATGGACTGGCACTAGGGTAGGACTTATCTATTAGATCTCGTGGAGAACTGAGAAGTTTTTTTATTGCGTTTCGATCAGTGAGTGAGATTGCCGAAAATACTTTAGTTAGTTGTAGGATATTCGTATACGCCTAAATGGAGACTACTTTTTTACTGTAGGTCTCTCATATGTGAGAGGCCACCTAGGTAGGTACCTCCGCAATGTCTATTTCTCCCACAAAACATCAGTGTAAATGCACTGTTGTGATCCGGCTTGAAGGACATTGTAGCCAGAGTAAATACTGGACATAATGAGACTTAACATCTTATGTCTCAGGATGGCGAGCGCAGTGGAATGCCAAGCATTGCTTTGTATTCATGGTGTTGTTTGGTTTTGCTACTGTTTATGAGCGGTCGTATCGCTTACCATCGGGCGAATGGCATGCTCGTCTCGCCATCCATTGCAATAAAAAAAACTAGCGTACACGATGAAAAATTCGTCCTATCGACCTTCGCTAGAGTGACGTCTTCTGGTTCAGCATGTGAATATCTGTCGTTAAGCATGCCGGCATAATCATGTTAACCAATAAGAGATGATCATCTATCGTCAATGGACACTCTATTTGCATTACACTACTCTGTAGTCACTTTATCTTGCAAATATTGTATCAATTAAATTTCAAATAAGGATACCTTATCACTCAGGCAGGCCACATGGCAACAAAAATCTGACAAAGCACACACAATTATCTTGGTAACATACAGACTGATTCAGAATTACATTCAGAATAGTAGGATAAGCATGATATATTTACAAAAAATATGACAGGATTTATAAAATATAAAAATAAGAGGATACTTAATACCATATCTAATTTACAATAAAATATTAACCCATAAACAGTATGAAATTATTATTCAAGTGGTGTGAAACCGCTGATACCAAACAGTAACATTGTTTGTTCAAAATAATAATGGTAATTTCAATAAATTCTTGAGATAATTAAATTATTTATCTAATTTTAAGCCGAATAATTATATAAGTGCCGGAACACGATGTAGATTCTCTAGATAACAAAATATAATTATTTAGTCTGGTCATGAGGGAATGTAAATTTTTGAGTATCATTTGTACGATTAGTACAATTTTCGTGCGAATAAAATCCGTCTTTCGACGAAAATAACTTGATCAAAATAGAATCAGTGACTATTCCGACATCTTTATACGTTTATATTGAACAGAAAGCATACAAAATCAAATTAATAAATAACTCGTTATTATTAAAATTGAATACAAAAATAGAAATTATAAACAAACATGAAATTAAACTGATGTTGGCCACGATCATCAGACATGAGGGACCGACAAGAGAGAGAGCGAGATAAAAATAAAATACAATTACTAATTATAATTGTCTTAAAACATATTGTCTTCCCTTGTATGTATAATCTACCATTTTCATTAAAACCTTAATCTAATTAAATCCTTTTTTATCGTCTTATTTAATTAAGTTATTAACAATAAATAAACATTATCAGGAAAAAATATCATTTACATTACTCATACTTAACGCCCTTTATCAGAGCCACACTGTGGCCTTATATGTTTGAATAGGCCAACTCGGGTAGAATGGCACTGACACATGCTTAGGAAGTCCACTGCTAAATCTAGGCCTCCTTAAATTAATTAATAAATAAATACACCCAACAGTCACATACATAGTCCTGATCCCCTCATTAAGATCAATTAAGGCTTGTGTCGTGGGTATCAGAAACTACAAAAAACTTTTCGGTCTCACAAACACCTAGACCTGAGACAAATATTAGTGGGCCTCACAAACATTTTCCGCAGTGCAGGGATGGAACCCGCGGCCACTCATTTCACAGCCGGCGTCTAACCAACTGCGCCGCGGAGCCTATCAAAAAACTTCCAAAGCTAAATGTTGGAAACAGAATGCATCTAACAACTTCTTATAAATTTATTATGAATTCTGTCCACCTTACATGTGGATGTCAGGTGATGTGTTTTCCAGCAAGTGATCTCTATTTGCGATCTTTCCGGCCCCGTCCATCATTGATTTTCAAAAATCTCAACAACAATGCAACTTATCCGGATAGTCGCTGTATAGAAATATAAAGTCATAAATAAGTCGAGCACGCGGCCGTATCAAGCATTTATGCTGCCATTAATATAGATAGGTAAATTAATTACGTTTCTGCGAATATAACTTTATCTCAATTATAAATGAAAATTTAATTCATCTCAATTGAGTCACATCTATTTTAATAACTGTTCCATTAACGCCTTTTAATCAGAGATTTTCCCATAATATAATATTCAGAAGAGTAATTACTTATTCATGCAATTCAATCAAAGGCGAGGAATATTAAAAATCTTTTAATATTTATACAAACCAGTGCATTGCATTGCAAAATTAAATTAATTAAGTAACAATTCCAGAATTCAATTAGTGGCCGCAATTAATTGTAAAGGCAAAAAATGAATCACCCAGTACTGAGCAAATTAAACTGTAATTGTTGACGCAACAGTGTCGAGGAAACAATAAAAATAATTTACGATCTTTCTATGACAAGGAAAAAACTTAAGACAAATAAAACTGGCACAATTATTGCGCGAAATATTATCTCAATTTACAATCCAACTGCGCATGATATGGAGATATTTCAACTAATTCCCGCAAGATAGAGCTGTAATATAGCAACTATTTCTTTGGTAGTGAAATTATGTTTACGACATTTAAAAGCGTATTGAAAACACTATCAAATAAAAAATATATGCGAAGAAGTCTTTTTATCTAAAGGAACATGGGTATATCCAAAAGTATGATTAAAAATTCAAATACCATTTTCCCTTGAGAACCCATTCATTTAAAAAAAAAATACACCCAACAGTCACATACGTAGTCCTGACCCCACACTAAGATCGAGTCTTGTTCATTCCTATTGTTGCCATTCACTCATGGAGTTATTGAGTCAATTCTCACACTATGAAAATTGTAATATTGGTCTGGAGATTAATTTGAACGAACCTAAATATTTATTAGCCCGTTCGTGGCAAATGGCAAGTTAAAGCCAACCCTATATGATGTTCGAAACCAACATTGGGCCAATAACGATCTATAGATGAATATATGTATAATAAAATGTTAATCCCAATAACTGGGCACGCAAACACAGCCTAATGTAACATTTAACGACAATTTTCTTATATAAAACACAATAATAGACCAATTACGATTATAACACAAACTGTAATTAAGTATAATGACATCGACTTATTAAATTACAATTGATTACGAGAAGTGAGGTTGGACTCGGCCACATAATCGTTTCACATCACGAACGGATTAATAGATTTAAATAGGCACCAATTTAGACAAGTACCTTGTTTTATATATATTTTAGTACTTCATAACTGGGAGCTCAATTAGTGGTACTTATTTCATACAATATACCTTCAATTTAAATACAAAAATGGGGTCTTTACCATTCAAAATCCTTAGTAAGCCCAACTTTCAAGTTTATTAACCAACATCAAATAAGAAGTATGTTAATTTTTCTGTGTTTTTGTATATGTTACAACTTACATTGTATCTTTATTTATTGCTAATAGATATTATTGATTCCTTTTGAAAATTATACATTCGAAATGACAAAATATGATTATTCAAATAATGAAATCAGTAACTATCACTTGAAATAATCAATTTAATTATCCTTCATCAAGTCGTTTTGATTAGTCCCAGCAAAAAAAGATAAATACTTAAAATTTTCTGAAAATAATCTATTTTAATTGCATTACGTAAAGTATCGCTAACCTTATTTCATGTTAATTGAAACATGCTAATGAGTCGAACTGATTGTTAAGCGCTCAGTCACGCCACCGATCTATCGCACTTAATAACTATGAAATTGATTCCAACGATTAAACATTGATTTTGCTTCAAATTGTAGTTGAGTTTTTATGGTATAGCAACGGTAAATGAGCTCGCAGGGTAACGATATTTTGGAAAAAGCGTACTTGTGCCTAAAATCATTGGGCGTTTGGGCACCTATGATTTATCTGAAATCCTTGGTGTTCTAAAGCGGGCAAAACCTAACATATTTATTTTCTCCAGTATAAGGAGTAAAAGGAGTCTCTTATATTATAATACTCCAAAACTAAAAACAATTATACCCTTCAGGTGTCCATTTTGACAGATGAAATTTGACAGTGGAGAACAATTGGAGAACAATGCGCAAAGTCATCAAATTTTTGACAGCGACCCCGAAATGAGCTCTTGAACACCTGAAGTATATTGCTTTTAAAAAGCGAAATAAATTTCTAAATGGTTAAGGTTTTCTGGTAATTAATCTAAAGTCAATATGACCCACTAATCTATCATACTAATAATCTCTCCATCCTTCCAGGCTACTACAGTCCAGAGCAAAACTACCAGAAGTACAACGCGAGCATGGGGATCTCGGAAGCCCCCAAGGACGATTCTCCACGCACCACTCCCGACTTGCCCCGGGCCGACCAGTCCCCCGCCTCGGAACGACCCCTCCCAGGGTCCGCAGACAGCGATGATGCTGACGAGTTCGCGCCCAAGAGGAAGCAGAGGAGATACAGGACCACCTTCACCAGTTTCCAACTTGAAGAGCTGGAGAAGGCATTCTCGAGGACGCATTATCCTGATGTATTTACCAGGTCTGTAATTAATGTTAATTCTTGGAATATGCAGTTCAGAGAAATTGACTTGGTCGTTTTTTTTTTTTCTATGCCACGACGTTACCTTAAAGATTAGTGACTTAATTTCTCTACTGATTGTGTTACGGCCAGTTCATTTCTTATTACCAAAATGCTCGACATTTATAACTAAATCAAGACCTATGCTGTCCAAATGCACTTAAGGCCAAGCTGCACAAACTAACTTTGCCATTAACTTTGACTTAGTTTCGATGTAAACTCTTTCGATGTGGGTGCCTTTCAAACAATATTATCGGCACCATCATCGGAAGCAGCTAAACTAGTTTTTAAATGTACATAATATAGTCCTTAGTGTGTAATCTGATATAGTTAGTACAAATACATATGTATACACTATGAGACTGACATAGTCTTCATTGACTCAAAGTCTCTGAAATAAATCAGAATAAAAAAAAAAAAACTTTGACTTTGTAAATGTCAATCCCAAACATTATTATTATCAAATCAATCACAAAAGCGTGGCGATGACATTGTCAAAATTAAAATTGTGTTCAAAGTTAGTTAGTTAGTTAGTTAGCCCTAACTCTATCAGTGCCTACACTAGGCTCTTATTGAGATTTCATAACATTTTAACAGTAAAGGCGTTATGAATATGTGAGTTTTGGCACTCTAGTTTGCATTAAGTATTGTTTACAAAATATAATAAAAATACCTGAAAAACAATTTCATCGTCGCCAATAAAAATTTCTATCTTACTGCTATCTGCTAAATATATGACTCTCCAGTTACACGCCATTGAGCATGTAACGCTTCATTTACATTAATTAGTGTATCGGAATTGTAATCGTATGTATTATTATTAAAAAACCTTAGAGCTTAGTACCTTCAAGGATTACTAACACCTCGCCAAATAATATCAGTTTCGATAAAATCGCTTTCAGTGACTCACACGTAAATTTTTTTTTTTAGTTAGTTAAATTGTTTCCTTCGCTCATGTTATAAATTAAATGATACTACTAAAACGTATATATTTCCAAACAATAGGAAATACTGCAGTATTATTAATTAACGCGTGATTGGAGGGGATTTTGTTGCTCTTATCACATATATCCTCTTAAAAACATTGCTTATCAACGTTAATAGGATTTGCAGGCGTAATCTCATTAGGCTGGACATTAAGATGGTGGCTATCTAGCTATACGATATACGAACGTTCACTATCTTATATCTTTATTTCTATACATATTATACTCGTGGTATGAATTGAGGCGCCATGTTGAGTACATTTATCCGTTCTTAGAACAGCAGGATATAAGAAAAATCACCCCGTATATTCCATAGGGTTGGCAGAGGTGCTTCTAGTTTCATTTAAAGTCATTGAGTTTCTTTATGGAATTTTGTAAAACAAAATTATCATTCTTATTACGGTTTTGCAATTCAATTAAATATTAAAATAGATTAAGAATGCTCCAGATTAAGCAAGACAAGTAAAAATAATATAAAAATTGGACCAAATTAAATGAATTACACAGTATATAGCTGTTTTATAATGAGAAAAAAATGTGTTGCCAAGATACGATTGTTGCTAACGCCACAAATATAATTTAGAGGCTATTTTTGAAGACTACTGGACGCGAGACTGGTAATAGGTCTCTTATATGTAAAAGGCCGTCTGGGTAGGTACCATCGCAAAGACTATTTCTCCCGCCAAACACCAATGTAAATGCTCTATTGTGTCCCAGTTTAAAGGGCATGGTAGCCAAAGTAACTACTGGATATAATGAGACTTAACATCTTATGTCTCCAAATGGCGAGCCCAGTGGAATGCCGAGCATTGCCTTGTATTTCATGGTGTTCGTTTTGCTACTGTCCATGAATGGTCATATCGTTTACCATCAGGCAATTGGCATGCTTGTCTCGCTATTCATCGCTATAAAAAATAACGTTCGGCTACATAACTCGGTATCTTAACAACACATAATCAAAAATATTGATATTTATAAAAATCCTAATGTACAGCTTTACCAGAACGCGATATCTTAAAAATAGTCTTATCATCAAAGATGAATGATTATGACACGTATGATACAATGATGTTTATGACCTACATACATCCTACTTAAATTTTGAATGAAAGATATGGGAGTGGCGATTATTTTTACGACTTTATCAAGACTAATTCGTGAGCTAATCCACCCCCAATAATAACTAATAGGATGATAAATTCCAACATTGATATGGCGTCATGAACGAATCGTTTCGGATGAAATTAAATCCTTCTGTAAAATTATCGATAAACTATCAGTTACGAGTGGTAAGGAGTTTTATAAATAGAAAGAGATGGGATTATTTTAGTAGTCTTTCTGATAGGAGCAATATTAGGTTTTTCGATGAATATCTGACAAGGCATGACGTAAATAAGTTATGACTACTCGTATGCTGTAATTTTTTTATTTTTCGTGTGTCACAATTTATGCAATAATAAATTTGTTTATTGGTGGGCTGGCTGCCCAAATTATGCAATAATAATTTTGAGCCTAGGATTTAGTGAATTATTTATAAATTCCAGAAGTTTTGTGAAATTGTTTTTATTGCATGCTTGATTACTCTTGATTACTTATTATTGTCTTATCATTCTAGGGGTATAAACAATACATTTTCATGCTTATTAGTTTTGAATCTATAGATTTAAACTCCTTGAACCATCACTTTTCCTCTCCGTCCAATTTCTCCAGGACGATCAAAGATAACACTATAAAGCATCTCTCTACCCTTAAGACTCCCGTGTGCTCTGCTTTCGTTTTCAAACAATTTGCTATTTGTGGCGTCAGGAGAACCATCTCGCTTATTTCATCAAACGCAATGGGAAGTGACTATGTCAGCCGTAACATGATCCTGCCTATCCTAGACGAAATCCTTCCCATTATTTCCCATATCCTAAACCATTCCATCTCCTCTGGGATCTTTCCTAGTGCTTGGAAAGAAGCCCACATTATTCCCATACCGAAAAAACCGAATGCATCTGTACTCTCTGAATTCCGTCCCATTTCCATTCTTCCATTTCTGTCCAAAGTCCTTGAACGCCTGATCCATCGCCAATTGAATGATTTCCTCTCCAAAAATAAGATCCTAAATCCACTCCAATCAGGATTTCGTCCTGGACATAGTACAACCACTACTCTGATTCATGTTACGGATGGCATTAGATCAGCTATGGATGAGGGTAAGCTGACAGTTCTAGCGTTGCTGGACTTCAGCAATGCCTTCAACACCGTTGATTTTGATGTATTACTTAGCGTTCTGAGTTCTCTTAACGTATCTCCAATGGCAGTTGACTGGTTTCGAAGTTACCTGTACGGACGTCGGCAACGCATCTGTGTTGAGGAAAGTTTTTCCTCCTGGTGCCCTGTAAATGCTGGCGTCCCTCAGGGCGGCGTGTTATCTCCATTACTCTTCGCTGTTTTTATTAACTCCATAACTAATAATCTTCGCTCCTCCTACCACCTTTATGCAGATGATCTCCAAGTCTACACACGGGCACGCCTGGACAAGATAGAAGATGCAATAGCAGCAATTAATGAAGACGTCCAAAGTATCTGTGACTGGAGCAATGCTAATGGGTTGAAGGTAAATCCTTCCAAAACACAGGTCATTGTTGTCGGTAGCCCCAGGATGATTACAAAATTAGATTGGGATCAGATTTCCTCTATCTACTGCGATGGTATCCCAATCCCATACAGTGATACTGTTAAAACCTTAGGTTTGTATTTGGACAAATCTCTCTCCTGGGGCCCGCAGCTTCGTGAAGTAAGTAGAAAGTTGTTTGCTTCAGCGCGGTCCCTGCGACGATTACACAATTTCCTACCCGTTACCACGAAGATTTCACTTGCTCAAACATTTCTTCTCCCCATCCTTGATTATGCCGATGTCAGCTATATCGATCTCACCGAGGACCAACTTAATAAACTTGAGCGTCTCCAAAATTTTTGCATTCGGTTCATATTTGGTCTTCGCAAATATGACCATGTTTCTGAGTTTCGTGTAAAGCTCAAGTGGTTACCCATACGACTTCGTCGGAATACTCATATTCTTTTTCTTCTTTACAACATCTTGTTTAATCCTCTCACTCCTTCTTATCTTAAAGATCGTTTTACATTTCTTCATGACTCGCATTCGAGATCCTTGAGATCGTCGGAGAACCTGAAGTTAATAATGCCCGTGCACTCTACGATCTTTTTGGACAAATCTTTCGCAGTCCAAGCGGTCCGATTATGGAATACTCTCCCTGATGCAGTGAGACGGGCACGAACACTGTTGTCGTTTAAAAGTATGGTCAAAGAACACTACTTGTCTCTTTATCAACCACACTAGTGCATTGATTGATTATGCATTTAAATAAATGTGTGCAATGTGCACATGTGTGTGTATAATTATAAATGTACGTATTTGTCTATCTGTATGTGTATTTTTTTTTTTTTAAATTATATCCATGTATATGGTTTTTTTAAATATATGTTCTTATTTTACGTGTTTATATACTCTTATAATATAATATTTGTATAAATTTTATCTATCAAGCTAAAATATTTTCATTTTTTGTCCTATTTTTATCATTCAAGCTTTATTGTAAAAGTACACTTAAGACTGCCCTATGTTTTTCCTTCTCTTATGTCCATCCCATGGTAGTCGGTAAGAGATTGCCTCGAGCGATACGACCGCCATTTGTACTTTAATATTAAATATTCGTTTAGTTATTAAGATTTATTTAGTGTACAAAAAGAATAAAATAAATAAAAATAAATAAATAAGGATAGTTATAACAGATAATAATAAAGATACTGCCTAACATACTTCAACCTTTTATATACAGGCTTGGAATGAAAATTTAATCTAGAATGAAGAATCGGTGGGCATCCGGGTTGCTGTATACGTCTTATATAGGCTTACTCATACAGTCTATATATAATTCCTTTGTCCATCTTAACATAATAATATTCTATTTCTTTAATAGGATAGATTACTAAAAGTGAGTGAGGAAACCTGCATACCGTAGCGATTTTAAAGAATTTCTACGGTATGTAAGTCCACCCGCACTAGTCCAGCATGGTGGACTATATAGCCTAACCACTCTCAATCTAACTCACTCTCAATTGTAGAATAGGCCCGTGCCCTGCAGTGGGACGTATATGGACTAATACAGTTTTTACAGTTTACAGATTAATAAAAATGCAATTGTTTTCTATAATTTTTAAATATGAAACGTTTTGACGTCCTTAGCAATAAACTTTCATTAAATTCAATATTGCAAACATATTTGTTTGTTTCAGAGAGGAATTGGCTATGAAAATCGGACTGACGGAAGCGAGAATACAGGTAAATAGTTATCTAATCCATAAAAATAATAAATACGTCCAATCTTCACAAAAACACACACACATCAGACACTACGTATCACTTCAGCTCCTCCAAATAAAGACTACATGCTTTCACTGTCCCTGCAAAAACGTCATTTCTCCAAGCTTGTGCCCAATGAAATTAACAGACAGATATGAATACCGTATTACAATCGACCACGAACCCCTAATCAACGCAGACCGGATCGAATGGGACACCGCGGGTTCAACATAACCACTAATAAAATATCTCTGCACATGAAGCTATGATGTTTAGTACAATGAGTACTGTGCTCAGTAGATGCGCCAATATTTGCTACAAGTATGAGTATGACATCATTGATGTATATATAAATGATTGTTTCGCAGTTTAATACTAACATATTATTGTATAGCGATTTTATAGATATTAATAAATAAAACCCTTCTTTGAAGACAAAATTTACGCGATTAGTTTACGTACAACTTGCAAAAAAATACTTTAAAAGTTATTTATGAAAGCATAAGTAGAGGCAAAATACATTTAATATTTTTTAAGTGGGCTGAATAATAAGCGTGTAATAGACGAAAGATTATAATTATTTGATTTTGGATCTATATGCTTTAAAATAGAGTATTGATGATATTAACCCACCATTGAATTTTCCGTATATTACGTATGTATTTAATAATGTATAACATACTCAACATTCTAGAACAATATCTGGTTATAATCCTTGATGATCATTTATCTTCACTTGCTAAGCATACAAGGGATTGTTTTGATTACTCAATTTTATCGTGAATTGGAGAAAAAATTATATAGAGATTTATTATAGGCGGATATAACATAATTAATGACATGATAATATAATTGCCTGTACAATAATAAATTCAATTTATTAAACTAGCTTATTATTATTGCAGTTATAATGCAACACAGGAACATGTAATGAACTACATCCGAGCGCAAAAGATTGTTATCTCGTTTTGTTTTACATACTCATATCTTGTATGTGTATGTAGCAACACTATGCCCAATGCTTAATATAAAACTATCCATAGAATTCTGAATTATAGGTCACTACAATTTTTATGTAAACCAAAATTTGCGTTGAAATTACCATTTTATATTATTTTATTTCGAAAACAACCGGTATCTTAACTAATAATACTGACAATATATAGTTGTTGGTGGGACAGAACATACAACAGTACAAAAATACAAACCAAAAATGAAATTAAACGTCACCAAGCACGCGACATAAGTATTGCTTTCCGGACATTTATAATTTATTATAGTAAATTGATCCAATAAATAACATATTTATCGAGTAATATCTAATTTGATAACGAAATTTACAATCCATAAATAAGTTTTAGAGTTATAAAAGTAATCTATGCGTAGTATAGTAATTTCTGCTTGGTTTTGTCAATATTATACTTATAAAACTGCCTCGGTGTCGTAGTTGTATTACGGTACGGTTACAAACCTGAGGTCTCGGGTTCGAGTCCCAGGTCGGGCAAAGTGATATTGGATTTTTCTATTCATTATCAGTCCGGAGTCAGGAATTTGTGCCCGATATGGCGATAGGCTCGCCCCCTATCACATCGTGGGACAGAACATGCAAGGCGAAATGTGGGTGTCCTAGTGGCGCCTCTGCCTACCCCTTCGGGGATAAAGGCGTGAGTTTATGTATGTATGTATGTACTTATAAAATACGATAAGTTTATGCAGGGCAAACATTAAGTCACGATTTTTCGTACATAGCCCGTCTCTAATTTTCAAAGTGATCGGTAAATTTTCCCTATAAAATACCCTTGAAAACGACAGCAGAAATAAAAAAATGTGATCTATATGGTTGCAAATTGTTATATGGTGTCGCGTGCCTTCTCACATATTATATCACAGATACTTACCATGCTTATTATTCTTCTACATATCAATTGTAAATGTATTTTTTACGGATGAATGAGCGAAGACATTAACTGGCTGCTTAGGATTCTATGAGCAAAATGACAGGGTATATTTTCAATTAAATTAATGTACATGATGTTAGCCGTAATAATAATAAAGAATTATAAATGTATTTTTGAAATAAAAAGCATATAAACTACAAAATACACCGCATCCATTACAACCTATATTCGATTTTAATCATACTTCTTGTAATACAAAGTGGTACAACCCTTGTATGTAATTTGTCCTCGCAATTTATTGTGAGCACAATCGATACAATTGTTCCAATGTGTGTACATTATAATCGATTGTACAGCCGATTGTATCGATACTTATTCGAATTGCATTAAAAAGGGCAGGTGTTCTCTCTAATATATTCTACGTTGCTGATGTATTTTTTCGCTTTTTGGTTTTGCATTTGTGTTTTACAATTTAAATTATTTAGAAATGAAAGGGAAATTTATGTTAACAATTTTGTTAATGTATTTCAAATCGGATATAGTGATGATGATAATTATATATGTTCTATTAAACAACCATATTATTTATTAAGACATTGTTCAATCCCCGAGTTAATCAGTCACAAGTATGAGATCAATATTAAGCATGTTTTTCGTTTTTGAATATTCATCAAAGATCATTTATGAACCCATAAGCCAATTATTTTGTAAGTAGTGATAGGATAAAAATAGGTAGCAGAATAAAAAAAATATATTTAAACATATAATTATGTTTCTATAAAAACACCATCCGCAAAAACACAAATGGCACGTGCAATTACTACTAATAATAAATTAATAGGTATAATTACACGAGGCAACTTTAATTTCGCCATAATTAATTTCCTGCTACCATCAATTCAAAATAACTAAGAATATTATTAAACTTCAAATAATTAATAATCACCTCTATTCAATTCATTCAAGCACAAAAAAATTAACATCTGTCGTAATATTATAATGTCGTGATTGCCCGAGGCGAATGCAAATGCCAACAATCACCAACAGATGGCGCTATTAAACAACTTTTATAATAACACATCATGAAAATTCACATCGTCACAATTATGATTAAACCCTTTCTTGTTTAATCAACAATCATCTTTATTATATTTAGGGTATATTTAAATTATTAAAAATCCGCCGCGGGCTGATATCGAGATGCGAGAGTATTTTTTGAAAGCTTGTTTATTAAATGCGGTCATTAGCAATTTTCTTGTATTATTACCAGCTGATTCGATCATGACTTGGCGGGCAGATAAAATGGCGTATCGTAAGGCGAGACCTTAGCTAATGTAGAGGTAAGGTAAAGCTAAGGTGCACTAACCTTACGACTAACCAGCGTTTTTATTCTATATTATTATCGAGCTGCCTCGGTGGCTTAGTCGTACTACGGTACGATTACAAAGCTGAGGTCTCGGGTTTCAACACCGGGTCGGGTAAAGCGATAATGGATTTTTCTATTCAGTATCAGCCCGGAGTCAGGAATTTGTGCCCGATATGGCGATAGGCCCGCCCCCTATCACATCATAGGACGGAGCATACAAGGCGAGATATGGGTGTCCTGGTGGCGCCCCTGCCTACCCTTTCTGGGATAAAGGCGTGAGTTTATGTATGTATGTATTTTTATCGAGCGTTGCGACGTAAAATATTTTTTTAACAAAATACCTGGGTTCATTAAATCACATTAATCCAGCATAGAGGTCTTTATAAGGCCCAAACAATATCATTTAATCACATTCAATCCGCATTTAACCATGTGAGCTAATAGCACACAGAATCGGATATCAAGCATTCATTAACACCTCTGTAGATGACAATTTTATCAGAACATTAAAAAGTTTATAAATATTTTAGCTCAATTAAAATTACGATAGCTGCATGAATGAATGTTATCGTACAACTTCATTATTTAAAATAGGTTATAGGTGGTAATCCATCTTATAAGAGAAGCTGTCTAGGTAGATACCATGACTTTGTATATAAACTACCGCCAAGCAACAATGCATATTGTACAAGCAATATTTTGTTCTGCTTTGAAGGAAGAAATTGCTGGACATTAAGTAGCTCAACATCTTATGTGCCGGGGTGACGAATGCTGTGTGCAGTTCTTGGCAATCTATACATCAAATATATTTGTAACCGATCAATGGCTGTACATTGCAGATAAATGTGAAAAAATAATACGGAGGGTCTGTATTAACGTAATAGAACCCAAAACAATGATTTTTAGAATTTTTGTCCGTTTGTCTGTGCGTTTGTGCGCGATGAACTCATAATCGGCTAAACGGATTTCGATGAAATTTGGTATGGAGGTAGCTGACACCCTAGGATAACACTTAGGATACTTATTATCCCGAAAAATTTAGTGTTCAAATGGGATGAGGAATTCCGTTATATTTGTTACTTTTTTATACTCAAAAGGATAGGATGGGAGTAGATTACATGCCTTGAGTGAGAATGAAACAGGACGGGCGGGATATAACGGGACGGGATGGGAAGGGAAATTCCATATAAAGTTAATTTCAAATAAAGTTAATCACACACGAAGTTTGCGGACAGAAGCCAGTAAATAATAAATTCCGAGTGTTTTCGCTCTTGTATATAAACAGGCTTGACGTTTACCATCACTCAAGCGACCTGCACAATTAAAAAACCAGCAACATATATTAACAGAGGATTGTTAAACCAGTATTTAAGCTAATTGTTTGACTCGTCCCGTTATCCGCGGTACTTGTGAACAATTCCATTAGCGGGGCCGTCTCGGAGCGGCATTTTAGCTCGCGGGCTCCAATCGATGGCTGCTTCCCGACTTGGTCATTACGTTAATGCGCGACTCTGTTAAGCTATTAAACCTGGCACCTGGGATGCAGTCGGTGCCTTTTTGCCAACTCCTTACCCGACATTCCTATAACATGTTTGCCTCCAATTACAACATTTATAAATTCGCGAGCCGCCCGGCGTATGAAGCCATATCTATAATGACCATTGTAAACTTAGTAGAACGCGGATTGACAGACCAATTTCAACTTTATTGTCCTCAACGAAGGTGTATTTTAAGTATTGTTTTAACGGTAAACATAAACAGTTTCTTGTGGAACCCAGCATCCGCTAAAACCGCATCGACATTTACAGAAACGCGTTTAATTTTTTTTACAATGAAGCGTTTATCATAAGTGAATTAATTTAAATTGCTATAAAAAGGGCAGTTTACATAATGACTGCAGTTTGGTGTGCGCATTTTTTTTATAAATAAATATTTTATGATATAAATATTTAATGTGTGATATCGCTAAGCAATAAATCGAGTTGATAAGACTCGGCATTTGCAGGCTTTTTGTTACGTCACACACGATATTTTTTGCGTCGAGAATGTCTCATTCAATTCAATAATGAAAGCGTTTGTACGCGACAAGCAGTAATTATTAGATTTATGACTTATTGATCACGTTGATAGAGACATAACATTTTTTCCCATGCGTTAATAACTGCATAGATAAAATACACGGGAGATAATATTTATCAGTGTTTCTTGTTTGTACCGCTATGCGAGCAGCATTCGCGGTGCAGCGTATTACAAAATTATAACGTTCAATTGCCTTTCAAATAATTACATTTTTATTTATAAATCTTATGCATTGAAATGGTTATATGAAATTTAAAACGCATGTCACCTGCCTGTGTGAAACTAGGATATAACACGACTTTAATGATTAGATATTTTTATTAATATTTATTTAAGGGTTCAATGTAACTTTTTACCGTAAAACACACAAACATTGTAATATGGAAATTATCATCTCTGGCCTGTTTTACAAAAAAGTGCATTGCAGTTGCTTGTACCGACAGCATTAAAATGCTTCACTTTAATATTATGTTGAATATATTTTACAATTTCAACGTGCATTTAAGCTACATGATAAATTATACAGTTTAAATTTATCACACTATTATACTAAATTGCGACTAATTCATTTACACACCGCCAAAACTATTATCGAGGCCAATCTATCGATATACCAAATGGAAAGCTTAAA
Source organism: Deilephila porcellus (assembly GCA_905220455.2). Taxonomy (NCBI): domain Eukaryota; kingdom Metazoa; phylum Arthropoda; class Insecta; order Lepidoptera; family Sphingidae; genus Deilephila; species Deilephila porcellus. Next base: position 12,773,762 of record LR999974.1, read on the forward strand.
ATGCAAAGTGGTAAAGCCACACTGTAATTTATTAGAAGTAAAGACGCATGTATGATACGTTCAAAAACGGTGGTAATCACTTACCATCAATCAACAGAGCTGAACATAACATACATACATACATAAACTCACGCCTTTATCCCAGAAGGGGTAGGCAGAGGCGCCAACCGGACACCCACATTTCGCCTTGTATGTTCCGTCCCATGATGTGATAGGGGGCGAGCCTGTCGCCATATCGGGCACAAATTCCTGACTCCGGACTGATAATGAATAGAAAAATCCAATATCACTTTGCCCGACCCGGGATTCGAACCCGAGACCTCAGCTTTGTAGTCGTACTGCAGTACAACCACGCCACCGAGGTTGAACCTATGCAATTAATGAATTATTAAATGTAGTGAGTACTTATAAGCGAAACGTCGAACGTCCACTAATAATATGACAGTGGACAGACCCCCTAGCTAATGTTGCAGAAACTCAGGCCGTTTCCAACAGATAGCTACTGAGATCTTTGAGGGAAGCCTACGGTCAATGCACTGGCCATGGTTGAAGAAAGAGAGACTAAATGCACTTCGCAAATTACACCACCAACTCAAACCACTTCACACAAAAAACAACCACCAAATCACAGACTCTAAAAAAAAATATTAATAATAAATACACCCAACAGTCACATACATAGCCCTGACTCCTCAGCCCACAGTAAGATCCAGTCTTGTGTCGTAGGTATCAGAAACTACGAGACTTTTCGGTCTCGGAAACACCCAGACCCGAAAAAAATACTTGTGTTTCATACAAACATTTGTCTCGGTGCGGGAATTGAACCCGCGGCCTCACGTTTCCCAGCCGGCGTTTAACCAACTGCGCCACGGAGGCTGCCTGTCCTGTAAATGCCTTACTTTTTACCTCAACGTCCAAAATACTAACAACCACTTCATTTCCAGGTATGGTTTCAAAACCGCAGGGCCAAATGGAGGAAGCAAGAGAAGGTGGGGCCCCAAGCCCACCCGTACAACCCCTACCTGGCGGCCGCGGGGGGCGCGCCTTCGCCCTCCGTCGTCGCGTCCATGCCCAACCCCTTCTCACAGCTGGGCTTCGGCTTCAGAAAACCTTTCGACACTAACGCCTTGGCGTCATTTAGGTGAGTTTAAAGGAAATATGCAGCGATTTGCTTGCGTAAGTGTAGTCTTGCACAATATTAAAGAAATAATTTTTTGCAAGTATGTTCCAACATACTTTATGGTGCAAATTGTCACTCAATCCCATTTAATCCCAAAAATGTCACACAAAAATTCTTAATTTTTTTTTTTGCTAAATACGAGTAGAACACATTTGCCCTTTCGTCCGTTTTTAATAATGTATCTTAATTACTATTGTCAGCCATTTCGAGTGCTAGGCAACTGAAGGGCTAAATATTATGGATAGTATGTAGTAGCTGTGTCTCAACACAATATATGTTTTTAACTGGACACCTACTTAAAAGTAAATACTAAATGGTAATTTTATTAAGTATATGAAGTGATAGGGTACCTGTACTTGCTTTTGTATTTTTTTAATTTAATCTTGGGCGATAAAAGCATATGCATGAGAGAATAAAATAATATTTTGCAAAGATAATATTGAATGGAATTTGCATCAACTATCTTTTATTGGGGAATATTCCAATGCACTACACAAACAGGTATGCGCATTGCTGTCAATTTTGGGATCCGCACTTTAAGAGACAGTAAACCCTATTATATACATTCCGCCAACCCGCACTAGGCCAGCGTGGTGGACTATATGGCCTAACCACTCTCAATCGATTCTCTCGATTGTAGAGTAGGCCCGTGCCCTGCAGTGGGACGTATATTGGCTGATACAATACAATGCATTTACTCGATAAGCCCACTAAAATATACATATTTAACCGTGAATTCCTTTCCACAGATATGCCGGCGGACCTGTCTTGGGCGCGCAGTATCTCGGCGCACCCCTCCCCCGACCTCCCCTCTTCAGCGCCCCCCTCTACACAACAAGTCCCCCCTTCCACTCCCTGCTGGCGGGCCTGGCTCCGCCCCGGCAGTCGCCTGACCCCCCGGCGGTTTCGCCCCCCATATCCCCCGGCAGCGAGTCCCCCCCAAACCAGCAGCCGTCCGCTCCAGAAGTAGAGAGAAGGAGTTCCAGCATAGCGGCACTGAGAATGGCGGCAAGAGAACATGAGCTAAGACTAGAGATTCTGAGGCAACGGCACCATACTGACTTGATTAGTTGAACTCTGTAGGTTTGCGATCGGATGCGGCTCTGCTATAGACAATGTTATACAGAATACGAAACAGTAATTAAATGAAAATATTTTCTGTAAACTATGTACTCAAAACTATGTTATCGGTTGAATTTAAATTATATACTATGCGATTTCGTTGTTAGGTTCACTAGCTTACCTTGCAACGTGGTGGAAGTAATGCAGTTTTATAATTTAAAACAAAAAACAAAGATTATTCTATTATTATATGATATTACTATGTCCAAAATCTCACATAAATAATGTTGTATATCTTTAATTGATGGACAAGTAACTTACTGCTTTCATTTTAATAGATTCCACAGGTTAACTGGTCTTTTAATAAGTTACCTAGATTTTTTTTTACATTATACTTATATACTTTTGACATTATACAGAAATAATTAAAAATCAAATAACTTTATATTTCTTAAAATGTTTGTCCATTATATTCTTTAACCGCAGCATAATGCGCATAAATATTTTAATACTTCAAATTCAAACTCCAAACTGCATTAAGATATTACAGTTCAATGACAATACTGTACTAAAATGATCTTTCATGTGTGCAATATTTATTTTTCTATCGCATGAAGTAATTGTTGATATTTATTATGTGATCTCTAGGTTTTTAACTCTGTAAATCGCTAATCTTTTATAAGTAATTGTGTTCATGTTATCTTTTTAAGAAGATCAAATATTTTTCACTATTGCATAAATTCGTCCATTGCGAAATGGCGAGCACCCTCTCGCCGTGTAAACATGAGAAATCATCAAATATTAATTATCGTTCGGAAATCTGTAAAGAAATATGACATTGAAGTATAAGTGCATAAAAAGATACCGCGTGGAGATTACAATCTCCAGAGACGCCGGCGCTATTGTAAACATCGATCAAGATCCTATCGCGTTCGATTTGCAACGCATTGCAAGATCAATATTATTTAGGAAAATTTAGATTGGTTTATATTAAAGCTCTTTTTGAGTGGGTTTCTCGCGACCCCTATCTCTTAGTTATAGTTGCTATTTTTTGCGAGATTGACGCTGCGGGAAACTCGCTTATGGAGTGGGCCCCTTACAATTGAAACAACGAGGCTTGAACCTTCTGTTTGCCGACTAGCGGTGTGGCGCTCTCATATATTTAATGTTATCAATATTTTTCATTGATTAATTAGGTATAAACAAATATCGGTTTATGGCGCGGCACGTTTGATATAACTTTGCTATCGACACAGTTTCGGAAATACAAGATTCAAGCCTCGGTGTTTCATTTGAAAATAATTATTATTGCGTGAAAATGACACGAAAGGTAATACAAGGCAACTACTAAGGTTCTATAACAAATGTCTGGGTTGATCAGGGCTGTGTAATTTAGAGAAAACTGACATATAGCAATCCATTTTCCTTTTATGAGTTTGGTCGGTATGTCAGCTATAGCAACAGTCAACGCGGGGTAACTGGAAGACTGCATTGGACTAAACTCCAATTTCTAAGCACATTTCCATTTTGACAGCCTCCGTGGCGCAGTTGGTTAGACGCCGGCTGTGAAACGAGAGGCCGCGGGTTCGATCCCCGCACCAAAACAAATATTTGTGTGATCCACAGGTATTTGTTTCGGGTTTGTGAGACCGAAAAGTCTCTCGTAGTTCCTGATACCCACGACACAAGACTCGATCTTAGTGTGTGGTCAGAACTATGTATGTGACAGTTGTAAAAAAAAAAGTACTATTATCTCTTTACCAACGGTCTGAGAAAGTGGTTGTATGAATATTCTTCGTGTCATTTCACGTACCAAACGGAATAGTTACTCAAACTCCGTCCAATTATTTGCCTTATTGTTATTTATTATAGGTGTAAGGTGGTACTTAATTTGTTTAGTTAAAGTGATAGTATCTATTGTAATTTGTACATTCTCACGCCTTAACGGTGCCTTTTGTATTAAGTATGTATTTAATGTAAACATATGTGTGAATATGATTGATTGGAACAGAATAAACAAACTGACAATAATTATGATCGCCTTTTTATTATAGTTTACCCTGTATTGTCCGTACTACCAAAAACGAAATAATGGTATCTTAGATTTTTTTTTTTTTTATTGCTATGAATGACGAGACGAGCCTGCCATTCGCCTGATGGTAAGCGATACGACCGCTCATGGACAGTAGCAAAACCAAACAACACCATGAGTTACAAGGCATTGCTTGGCATTCCACTGCGCTCGCCATCCTGAGACATAAGATGTTAAGTCTCGATATGTCCAGTAGTTACTCTGGCTACAATGTCCTTCAAACCGGAACACAACAGTGCATTTACACTGCTGTTTGGCGGGAGAAATAGACATTGCGGTGGTACCTACCCAGGCCGCCTCTCACATATGAGAGACCTACCACCAATAAGATTTACGCGAATGTTAGTAATTACGCGAATTTACAGCTTAATAGTAAAGTAATCGAAACGCCAGAAAGTTAAAAAATGTAAAAAATAAACCAAATCGCGATAAAATCCCTAAAAAAATAGTTTTATTTCAAAAACGCAATAGTCAAAAAAGACAAACAAAATGTACAACAATGCTAGGAGTCATCCCCATACAGAATAAAATGGAGATTTTCTTTAGGATATGGAAATCCGTCGTTGGTTTTGATTTCCGTGATTCAAGTAATGTCTATTGTCAGTGTACTAACAATTAATTTCCGAGTATCTTATAAGTTCCATTTGCCTATGGCACAAGATTGTAGCTGAAGCGATTTAGCTAAGGTAGAACTATGCCCAAATCACCATTATGTCCACGCAGGCAGGGCAAATACTTGAGGAGGCCTAATTCAGTAATTGACTTGGTAATTATAGATTAAGTTCAATACGTTGTGACTATTCAACGATTAAACTGTAAATCCACCTATTAAGCTTTAAAGGTATTTACGCTAGGATTAAAAGTTTGTATGGAAATAAATATGTTAATATCTGAAAACTATCTATGTAAATATTAGGCATACTAGAAACTAGACCCAATAGACTGGATAGTGTAATGAACTTAGCTCTTACCCATCTTAACCACAGATAAAGCCCTTACCTAGCAATCATACCTATGAAGGCTATAAAATAAAAACACAATAAACATTTGCAACAAAAAAGCGAAAAATTCGCATTTTAAAACACGTCGACATAACCTTTACAATACCAACAGCGATAAAGGGAATCGGGCGCATAAAATTACCCATCGCTATGAGCAAAAAAGCATCCAGTTAATTGGTTAAAAGGCCCACGAGAGTCTGACAATCATCAATCAAAGAGTTATTACCGGCGTAGAAACCTTGTCTGCACACTCCATCCATCACACCGAACAATACTGAAGGCATTTATTACCAAATCACATCTAATTAATATATATTTAATAAGGAAAGAGCTGGCCACGATCTCTATTGGCTATTAATCTAAAATTCAATTACATGATAATGAATATGTCGATTAATAAAAACCCTATTGGATTGTAATGGCTTTCTACTGCCAAGTATGGCGTCTTAGTTTTTCATGTTTTCCTGGTACTCAGAGTACAGACCTTACATAAACGGGTTCAAGAGGAGGATAACTTCGCCTGTTACACTACTGCTAAGTAAGTTCGGCAATACCAGGGGAATAGTCAAACATCGTGTGGAAACCTGCATACCGTAGCGATTTTAAAGAATTTCTACGGTATGTAAGTCCGCCAACTCGCACTAGGCCAGCGTGGTGGACTATATGGCCTAACCACTCTCAATCGATTCTCTCGATTGTAGAGTAGGCCCGTGCCCTGCAGTGGGACGTATATGGGTTGATACAGATACAGTCAAGCTGGTCCTGAAAATGTATTCAGTACTTATTTTAAAGACCCTAATGAACCAGGAACTATTATATAAGAAGCTCATTCTATTTGCAGTAGGGAATATGAAAACGTACCGTCCGAGATCGTATTCTTTCTAAGTGATAACAATTATTCCTACTGTAACATCTCGCGACTAATGTGTCGATAATTCAGTATGTAAATCTTCTGTTAAAAGTTATTTCTAGAAAGCTAAAGCTCAAATATTGTGGCACTAAATGTGGGAAGATGTTTAGAAAGTTATAAAGCCCCTGTAATAATAATAAGCCCACATATTTTGTGTCATCTAAAGGTAAAACGGCAGAGAATACTACAAGCATTAAATCTGTACAACATTATAATAAGCCATAGAATCAAATAAATAAATAAACAATAATCACTGGGAAATAAATTGCCACCAAATTTTTTTGTTACTAACTATTACATGTCCATGTTCAACTAGGTACTTCCTAGTAACTTCTTCACGGTTACACGCAGCATAAATAATTTGATTCAAAATTTTCACTGAAATCGAAGCAAAACTTTAAACTATACAAACACATTAAATACTTTATAAGAAAATAGTAAATACAAAACATATATTGATAATCAGAAAGGCACGGTGACCTTTCATTGAGATAAATTGGTTTTTATTATCAGATACAATTAATGAAAAATAAATACGGACGGAGTTAATTTAATTGTAATCGAATTTTTATCCTCCTGAACTCATCTGGCGGGAAACGCCTCTCGACAGCCTTATATTATCCATTGGCGCAAGATAAAAAATGTAGCGTTTCTTTGTTGACGTGCAATTTCCATAAGAACATAGATAAAGCAACGTCTATTGTTGTTCCTTAGATAAAGGCAGAAAGAAAAGGCTAGTTATGCGTGAAGTAGGGTCGGTCAAAGGGTTTTTTAGGTGATTTAAAGATGTATCAATTAAAAGCAATAATCTTCTTTAAATAAAAATGGGTAATGGGTTAATTATCATGAATTTTTTACATATTTACCCATCTCAAACACATTTCATACAGAGTAAAATTTTATTATACCAGTACATAAGTAATTATATATGTTAGTTTTGTTTCCTTCTTGGCTTCATAATGTAAGTCCCCCTAAAAGCGCTCATTTTATGTCGTCACGACAAATTGTGGACGTTAGAAATCACTTAAGGAGACCGGTACGACGGACGGGAGAGGATAAGCCCTATCACTTATTGGATCACGAGACCAGAAAGCTATCAGTCATACATGAGGGAAGTTGAAACTGTAACATCAAGTCGCCACACACCGCGTCCTCTTGTAAATTGTACCACAACATATAGATATTGCGCAGGGAGGATCCCCGCCAAATCTAATTATGATTTCACACAAAAAACACAAGAGAACGTTTTTATATATTTTATTAAGTTCTAAAACTCGCGTGTGAAACCGCATTGTTTTGTTATGATGGAATCTCTATGCCAAATAAAAACAACGTAACGTAACCTCTGCGGGCGGGTCAATCGGAGAAAAATTTTTTGCAATCCATACTTAGAATACTAGGTGGCTTTCAGATGCCAATACTGATGGAATCAAGCGCAAGAAAATTTGCATCTTCCTCTTATCACATAGATAAGCTTAGCAGAACTAAACAACTTGTTGAAACTAAATATAGGAAGAGAACATTTATATGGAAATTCTGTTTTTAGGAAATGAATAAAAAAATGGTTTTTAAACTTTTAAGATGTCTTGCTAAAAATCCAAATAAATGTAACCGTATTTGCAACGAATTGCCCAAGTAATGACAATCGACGGCATGAAAGAAGTGATTTTCCCGTGATCTGTGGCATTCTCTACTCTACCTTCCTTAACGGGAGACAGACATGCGTTTATACTGGGTATATCTAGACTGCGGCCGAAAACGAAGCCGTGTGGTAGTTTTAGTGACTACAGACACAATGAATCTAAAATTTTGCGACAAAAATTTTCTATTTTAAAAATAATCATTGAATTTGGGTGGTAAATACATAGTTAATGAAAAAATACTAATTCAAACTCTGGCGTACCATTGCGTCTTTAAAAATAAAAAGGCCTAGGCAACACTACGAATTTACCACCCAAACACGAAATTTTTAGTTTCATTATGTCTGAAGTCACAAAGCCTGGCTTCGTTTTCGGTCGCAGTCTGGATATACCCTGCATACATACATTCATTAGTTAATCGACCACAATGCTCAATATTTAAGCTTAGTAATGATATTCCAACCGTTCTCTATGGAAGTCCTCGGGGGAGGCCTATGTTTACCAGTGACTTCCTGTGTCTGAAGAGAGAGAAAGAGAGAGTAATAAACACCAGGAGCGTTCCCAAACGCTCGGTAACCTTTTTAATTAAACAAACAGGCAGCGCATCTCGTTACCTACGCTGTTGCCCCGCCCAGCGCAACCAATTCTTAATTAAACTGCACTCACGCATTCCAATAATATACCAATGCATTTGATACTCATTAATTGCTATTATTAATTGAAGTGAAACCGAATTGGGTAAACGCAATACTGATTACCGACGACACGATTTTTTTTTTTCTTCGTAACTTTATTAATTTCAATTAGGCTTTAATTTAAACTTCACAATGATTTTACATACATACATAAACTCACGCCTTTATCCCCGAAGGGGTAGGCAGAGGCGCCACCAGGACACCCACATTTCGCCTTGTATGTTCCGTCCCACGATGTGATAGGGGGCGAGCCTATCGCCATATCGGCACAAATTCCTGACTCCGGGCTTATAATGAATATAAAAATCCAATATCACTCTGCCCGACCCGGGACTCGAACCCGAGACCTCATCTTTGTAACCGTACCATAATACAACTACGCCACCGAAGCACAATGATTTTAATAACATATAAAGTGACATTTTGATAAAAATGTTAGAGTTACGCTAGCCTTGTAGGTCTTGCCTCACAGTGCGATGCATTTCCTATCACATTCATTACTGCAATTTGATCTCTCTCTCCCTATTTTCAGCCACAGGAAGAACACTGAACACAGGCCTTCCCCGAGAATTCTCGTAGAGACCTGTTGGAAGTGATCTGCATCCAGGTACTTCCTGCACCCTTACTACCTAACCCCGATACAGGCATGCCTAGTGGTTCCAGACTGAAGCTGTTTAGAACTACACAAGGAACTAATGTACTAACTTAATCTTATTGTGTTATACTTTGTTGTGCTGGACCCCTGGCACTGCGAAGGCCCATCAGCGGCGGTGACCGCTTACCATTAGACGGGCATGCTCGTCTGCCTGCAAAGGCTATACAAAAAAAAACTTATTGTATACATGTTGATTTGTATATTTTAATCAATAGTTTTTCGTTAATTTTTTAGTTAGATCGTTTTAGGATGATAGGATAATAAGTGCGTGGTGGCCTGTTGGTAACGGACCAGACTCGGCTGCCTCCATGTTCACGATGGTCGCGGGTTCAAATCCCAGGGCACACCTCTAACTTTTCGGAGTTATGTGTGTATTGATAGTCAATCACCACGCACTGTTACGGTGAAGGAAAACATCGTGAGGAAACCTGCATACCGTAGCGATTTTAAAAAGAATTTCTACGGTATTTACATACCGTAGAAATTCTTTTTACTTACGGACTTACGTCCGCCAACCCGCACTAGACCAGCGCGATGGACTATATGGCCTAACCACTCTCCATCGATTCTCACAATTGTAGAGTAGGCCCGTGCCAAGCAATGGGACGTATATGGGCTGATACAATTACAATTACAGGATAATTACATAATATGATATCAAATTAAGAGCGTATTTAGATCAAACATTAAAATACCTATATGTTGGTTTATTAATGCGGATTAACTACATAGCGCTTTTAAAACCAGTGAGCAAATAAGACAAACCGATCAACATGAATGTATGTTTTCATAAGCATTACTTAGCTATTGCATGACCGTTTAAGCTCGCGTTTCGTTTTCAATAAAAATATTAATTTGTGACGAATCGATAAATTGGTGTTTGTTTATTTAAAACAATAAAACAATTAGCAAGCATTGTTTGTCTGCACGATTACCGAGCCGTGGTAAATCGATGAAATAGATTTCTGGTTAGATAAAATTGTTATTATTTAATAGTTTGTAGCCGTTGTAATAGCCGATTGTGAAGTGAGTGACCGCGGATTCGATCTCCAGGAGGAAACTATTCAACAAAGATTTGGTGGTATGAAATTACACTTCATTATTGACTCTACCACGTTTGCAATAGAATGTATAAGCCAATGTAAGGTTGATTCAACAGTTTAAATAATCATGTAAAATTCGGACAAAATTCATATACGCCACGTATTTGAAACCGCCCGCGACATATGCAAAGCACTAAATCAACAATTAATTAAAATTCATAACCAAATCCAGCCCTCAAATTTCTAATCAACATTTCAAAACGTACCACACACATGAGTGCACCAATCAGATAATTACCGTGTTACGCGGGTAGAACTGTGCTGAGCCGTTTGGGATGAAGCTCCATCAATCACAGCTCCGTTCAATGAGGATCAAGAAGCGCCACTATGATTTATCTGGGGCGCCCGCGCACCCACGCAATGGCGGTGATCACGACTTGGTTTCTTTTTTTTTTGGAAAAAAGTATTACTTGAGTTTGGGAGAAATAGAAACCTTTTTTTAGTTTCTATCTGTCTTACAGTCGCACTCAGAGACGTTTAATGTCAATTAAATTGTTCCTTAGTATAGATTCGCCTTGGAAAATCTATAGGTACTTAGTAATGATTTAACTGACATGAAATGTCTCTGAGTGCGGCGGTTAGAGAAACAACTTCAAATGTAGTCTACGTATTTTATTTTAATTATTTGCTAATTGATAACTTTTTGTAGGTAAAATTTGAGTTCAGGTGCTTGAATTCTGCCATAAATGAAAAAAGTGCACTTGAAATAACAATAAAAATTGCTCTTTGCACAAAAAATTGTACAATAAGAAATTGAGACTTCTTAGGTCCTTGCAATAGATTTTGTAATCTTTTATTTATTCAGAATAAAATTGAAATTCATGATGCAAAAAGCAAAAATTGTTTAAGCAAAGACCGTCTAATGTCACCGATAACCCCAAAAAACGCATTAAAATTGCTCTGAGTTTTTAATTTTTTATTTCTTTGCGTTGCAATCGCGATGGCATCGCAAAACATTCACTGCAAAAACTAGTCAAAATCATTTCATATTGATTATGATTGAAATCAATACGCATCTACAAAGAAATTTTGTATTGACGGTCCAAATTGTAATTTTATACTACATTGTTGATTTTTTTGCATCCAAATGTAAAATTGAAAAATGATTGTCTAGTATTCACAATCAATGATTAATTTATAAATCACAACCACAAACAATGACAAGTTTGAAGTCTGCATGTTTTATTTGTTCTATTACTGTTTGATTATTTAAAGTTCTTTTGTCATACTTGACCACAGTCCACAGGAGACAATGATAATGATTCTATGGGATATTAGCAATACGCTTTGTAGAGTGTTTCTACCATTTATATTATTTCCCTCTTACCTATGTCATTTTCTTTTTATTTTCTTTTCTTTTTATTCAAAACCTCATTAAGAATTAAGATTCATTCATTAAGAAATACTACTATATAACTCTTCATCGCTAAATGTACCCTTTTACTAATAACGATAAATTTTAAACATTTACAATACCATTCATAGACAGTTTATAAACCAATGTTAGTTATCGAATGTTTGGTTCCATTCGAAAGACTTTTGAATTCAGTTTTCGCGAAGACGACAAAACATTCGATAATTAAAATAGGTTTATAAACTATCTATGAATAGGGTCGCTAATTAATAAATATTAAATTTTAAAAAGTCGTTCATAATTCTGGCCCTATAAAATACTAGTAGGTAAGTTCTATTAGTCAAAAAGCGAACAATTCAGCCAAGCATTATTTGAGTATCCTTAACAGTCTACAAAACGTATCAGAACTCATCCAAAATGGTTGCTACATAAATAGACAAACATACTTCTGAATTAAGAAAGGAATTCGGGAATATAAATCATAACATTAATACGTTGATCCGTAAATTAGAATAATAAATTGGTAAGCATATTTCAACAAAGAAGCGGGCAGCAGATCACAAAACGAAACAAAACATAGACAAACAGAATAACAAATGAGTCGAAACTAAATTGAATGTTCCATTCTTGTTTTAATAACGCTGATATTTTTGTTATAATATCCAATTATGGGTGCTTCAGATTATTTCTACTTTTTCTTTCGTTTGGGGGTAACTCTCGTGAACTAATTAATGAATTCCCTCCCAGTCGGGGTTCAGGGCTGGCGCGTTATTTATTTTTAAATTAAACAATGTTAATATCTAATTGAAATATTCGTTAATCCAGTTTTCTTTTATAAAATTATTTGAATTGTTAAATATTACTACCACCGCTTCGGAAGGTCGTATAGTTGCGAGGGGAATAAATAAGTTGTTTCATTTTACAATTCTGTTAAATAATTCTAATTGTTATTCAAACACCTATATTCTATAATATCAATCAGACCCTCGAGAAAAAAATGCATTTCTAATGTAATAAAAATAGTGCCATATAGTTTTTTGCATGTACTTATGAATAAAAAACTAAAGTGTTACCTATTTTGGGTTAATATTTCGTACATGGAAGCCTTCGATTCTGTAAGCGGGCCGGCATCATTGTATCGAATGGTATGAGACTACCGTCTGATACCTTTCGATACTCTATCTGGACGGCATTAGCACTTACCAACAGGTGCAATGCAATCACTATGCCGTGCCAGAATAAAAAAAAACTCTGTTTCCTCTACACAATGGTTTAAAATAAAACTATTTTTTACGGATTTTATCGCGATTTGGTTTAATTTTTACATTTTTTAACTTCCCGACGTTTCAATTGCTTTACAGCTTTCGTGGTCACGGACGGTCCGCCCCGTGTTTAGTTGTGAAAAAAATAGTTTTATTCCTCTACACAACAACAAATATCGATAATGGTTTCTTAGATTTACGCGAATGTTACACATTGAAATAAAACTATTTTATACGGATTTTATCGCGATTTGGTTTAATTTTTACATTTTTTAACTTCCCGACGTTTCGATTGCTTTTCAGCTTTCGTGGTCACGGGGCAGACTGAGGTATTAGTCATCTGCTCTGTGACTGTTACAATTAAACTACCCTTAATTTTCAATTATTAAATTAAAAAGCTAATTTAAAAAGTTAACTAGTTGTTGCGATCCGATCTACGCAGAAGGAGCTCACTGTGTCTTGAGGTCTGGCAGCTGGTCTTTTGGGTTCCGATTTAATCAAATGTAGAATTGGATCCCATGATGGTGCAAGCTTCAAGCCATCTTCTCTATTGAAATTTGGATGTTTTTTAATTTCAATAGCCTCGCGAAACATCCTGGGCAGGAAACGGTGTTCTTTAGCAAGGATTTGGGGCTTATCAAAACGAAGGTAATGCTTGGAGCCTTCCTCAATGTGTTCAGCAACTGCAGACTTCGTTGAGCGTCGGTGTTTGACGTCAGCTATATGTTCTTTTTACGTTCTTTTTTATTTCAACAAATATCGAGTTAGTAGCAAGTAGCAACCCTACCACGGTCCCGGGTACAAGGCCCCAGCGGGAGTCAAAACCGTTTGTCATGCCCCTCGGACCACGCCCGTGCTTCCACAGCCTTCAACTAGACTAATTCCCGCGTTCATCGTCGTTTAACATGGTTTTACACCTTCCAAGTAAGTTAGTTTAGTTTTAAATAGTATTTAAGTTCGCTAGGAACATTTTTGCGAGTTACGTTTTAAAATAGACGTCTTATGGGTAATTATAAAGATTTAGGTAGAGTCTAATGCGGTGAATGAAACGTGAAGGTAAAAAGAGATTAATGATTTATTACATGATAAATAAATAAGGTATTATTTAAATAAAACAACATTGGATAATTTTCAATAATCTTTTATGATTTGTCACCACTCAAAAATGCAGTGTTCGTTTATTATCATTTTTTTTCTTAAATTTGTACCATAATAATATCGTATATATACCTTTGCATGTTTCTACATTATACACTACTCACAAAAATTAAAGGATATTTTTTTTATCCATTTTTTTTGGTGTTTTTTGAGAGTCTGTATCTTGGAGAAAATTGATTATTAAGAAATTCAGAAACTAAAACTTTGAAGCTTGAAATGTCTATTTTGCAGATCTGTGCTCTATTTCTTGATTGCTTGCTTAGTTGATAAGCAATCGTAAGAAAACCAACGAGAAAAAAGATATCCAATTTTTTTCTGGATTTCAAAACCCTGCATTTACATGGATAGTGTTTTTTTTGTGACATCATTATAAAATTCCCGTAGATAATTTAATTGCCTTTAATTTGATATACCAGAAACCTCCGTGACATGATTTGGAGCTGACTTATGGTAAATCTAAGTAAAAATGGTCTATCACACTTTGACATTGGATTACTCCATGAATATCAATCATGGAGAAAACAAAATGAGAATTTTAGTAACTTCAAAACATGTTCTATAAGATGGTATTAAAGTCTTATGATAATAAATAGTATTTCTAAGTAAAATTGTTGACTGAAAAAGGTAAAAATACGGTTATTTATGGATATTCGGAAAACACTGCATATCTTTGGATAAAAGAAACGAACGAAGGATATCGTCGGTAACTTTTCAACCTTAAAGTATTCTTAAGACACTGTGAAAATTTCAAACTGCTCCGATTTGATTATCTTAGTGTTCGGAAGGTTTGAACTTACTGTATTCGTCAAAATTGTCGTAATAAGCATGTATTCGATTTTTGTCACTTCAGAATGCTTTTTTGGTGATTATCCATATTCTTTTAATCAAATCATTTTTTCTAACGTTTTCGCTATTCTCCGCAATTGTAAAAAAATACTGGCACAAATCGAATACATGCTTATTACGACAATTTTGCTGAATACAGTAAGTTTAAACCTTCCGAACACTAAGATAATCAAATCGGAGCAGTTTAAAATTTTTAGAGTGTCTTTAGAATACTTTAAGGTTGAAAAGTTACCGACGATATCCTTCGTTCGTTTCTCTTATCCAAAGATATGCAGTGTTTTCCGAATATCCATAAATAACCGTATTTCTACCTTTTTTTCAGTCAACAATTTTACTTAGAAATACTATTTATTATCATAAGACTTTAATACAATCTTATAGAACATGTTTTGAAGTTACTAAAATTCTGATTTTGTTTTCCCCATGATTGATATTCATGGAGTAATCCAATGTCAAAGTGTGATAGACCATTTTTAATTAGATTTACCATAAGTCAGCTCCAAATCATGTCACGGAGGTTTCTGGTATATCAAATTAAAGGCAATTAAATTATCTACGGGAATTTTATAATGATGTCACAAAAAAAAACACTACCCATGTAAATGCAGGGTTTTGAAATCCAGAAAAAAATTGGATATTTTTTTTCTCGTTGGTTTTCTTACGATTGCTTATCAACTAAGCAAGCAATCAAGAAATAGAGCACACATCTGCAAAATAGACATTTCAAGCTTCAAAGTTTTAGTTTCTGAATTTCTTAACAATCAATTTTCTCCAAGATACAGACTCTCAAAAAACACCAAAAAAAATGGATAAAAAAAATATCCTTTAATTTTTGTGCGTAGTATATATACAACAATTTAATATTACAACGCGAATAGAACCCAACAAAAACATTAATCAATTTCATCACATTTAACCAGCAATCAAACATAGAATTACCCGCACAAATTACGTGATTTCAAACGTTTCTCCCATAACTTCAGCTCCAGCAATAAACTTTACAGCTGTGTTTATAATATCCAAAGCAGTTAAAGTTAATTTACATGTGTACGCCATTTTGACCATAAAACGCAGCTAATAATCAGTAAACACTAAATAAGTATTTCTCTTGTAAATAAAGATATAAACCTACTTTTGTGAACCTTAGAAATTTAATCGCGGATAGGGATTGAGAAAGGTTCATTCCTATTGTATTTTTTTCTGAAACCTGCGTAGTTGCACTACGGTACGATTACAAAACTGAGGTCTCGGGCTCGAATCCTGGGTCGGGCAAAGTGATATTGGATTTTTATATTCATTATCAGCCCGGAGTCAGGAATTTGTGCCCGATATGGCGATAAGCTCGCCCCCTATCACATCGTGGATCGGAACATACAAGGCGAAATGTGGATGTCCTAGTTGCACCTCTGCCTACCCCTTCTGTTAAAAGGGCGTGTGTTTATGTGTAAAAAAGCCTTGCTGTTTCTAGTTGAAGCTGCAGTATAAATGAAGGTGGCTCTATCAGAGTAACTGCCACTGTATCATAGAAAACCAACACCTAAAGTAACAAAGCTCTTGAATTTCCTTTGGAGAGTAAGATTAAGTACACCTGATGGAAGGATTTTTTCTATTGCAATGAATGGTGAGACGAGCCTGCCATTCGCCAGATAGTAAGCGATACGACCGCTCATGGACAGTAGCAAAATCAGACAACACCATGAATTACAAAGCAATGCTTGACATTCCACTTTTCATCTTGAGATGTCCTCATTATGTCCAAAAGTTACTCTGGCTACAATGTCCTTCAAACCAGAACACAGCAGTGTATTTACACTGCTGTTTGGTGGGAGAAATAGACATTGCGGTGGTACCTACCCAGGCAGCCTCTCACATATGAGAATCCTACCACCAGTGAAATGATATGCGAATGTTCAAACAGCAACCAAAGTACACGTAGATGAAAAGCCTGTCATAGTGAAAGATACACTGTGTGTTTCTCGATTCCGCTTAGTCTATTCTTAAGACTATTTCTACTTTCAGTTCGTTCAGAGAGCTTACTGAAGGCTCGAACATTTCTACTCTATGCCTTCTCTATTCCTCATACACTTCATACATAGTAAAAGACTAACAATTTTCAGATGTTTCAGTTGTTCATAGGCGGTAGAAAGTACTTTAATGACAAAAATAGCAGCATAATATAAGTAAAAGAGTCAGTGACCCTGTTTAATAGAGTATAATCAATACTACTACATTCGACTAAAGAAAGTCATGTGAATAAATCCTGCAATTTTTTAACAACGAAAATGATGATAGAGGATGATAGATGATGAAAGGTACATTATTGTCAACAGACTTAGCTCTATCGTAACCGCTTTTTTTTTATTATTGCATCAACGTTATGGTGCGTGGTGATTGACCATTAATGCACACATCACTCCGAAAAGTCAAAGGTGTGCTCTGGGATTTGAACCTGCGACCACCGTAAATATGTTGACGGCCGCATCTGGTCCGTTACCAACAGGCCACAACGCACTTAAAAACTGTAAAATAAAACGTATTAATCGAAATATGAAAGAATCATAAGGAGTCTAACTGAACTGCTAATAAGTAATCGAAATATGAGAGAATCATAAGGAGTCTATCTGAACTCCTAAAACCATGTAAGTATACCTTCCAATCAACCCACCTTCGTCCAGCATCGTGGACTAACGCCAAACGACTCACATACAAGAATAAGTTCAGTTACAGTACGTTAAAAAAACATATTACAAGCACCAAAAACAAATGACCACCGCATTCTATTTTTAAAACTAATCAAAAAAAGTTTTAGAAAAAAGAGATCCCATCGCGGCGGCTTTATCTGGCCGCTGTATAAATTACAATATTATTACGGGCGGATAGTTGGAAAGTTATTATAATATAGGCGAATGGAGGAAAGCGCAAAAAGGCCGTTAGGAACACGTGTCATTAAATCGATGTTTATTATATGGGCCTTGATGAAGTCGTCACTGCACCGCGATTTGCAACTCATGCGACCATCATTTCAATAAGGACGGATTGTTTATTTGACGGATATCTTTGTATTTTGGATATTTATAGCTGTTCTAAGAAGAAGCTAAAAACTGGGCGAAGGATTTGATTAGGTAACACTCAAAGAATACAAAAACGTTATAATGTTTTAGGAAATCTATTCACACTTGTAATCGATACAATGCTTAAAATAATGAGTTTTTTAGCCAACTAATATTTGTCCGGACCAGGGTGTGCTTAACATTCAAATATCAGTTTTAGCTGTTATTTATGGTTCTTGTTTTTAATACGTCACAAAAGTTAATACCTTAACTAGAAGATTTGGTAGTTTATAGTTACTTGCCTAAGGTACAAGTTCTCACAATAACAACACGTAATTACAACCATAATCAAAAAGCAACCTTTATAATCAAACAAACATTTTATTACCCATTAAAAGCAACAGTAAACGATATCCCGCTCTATCCCTCATGAAACGTTCACAAAAATTCAATTACCGAATATATTCCCCGAACGATAGTATTTTAAAATTAAAAAAGAAAGGCAATCAACGTCGACATTAAATATTGTTCGAAAAAACAACAAAACCCATTGGAAAACAAGCAAACGAGCTTGATTAGGGCCGATGTCACGCCGATAAAAGCCATAAAGCCGAAAATTGAAAAGGTTACTTCATTAAATATGCTATATTTTATAATTTTTAAGCAGGCAGGTGAATATGGCGCGTAGGGCGACCAACTATTCAACCATTTTTTAAGTAGGCGCTCGGTTTAGTGCAAGGAAATAGATGTGGACAGTCTTAGGAATTTCCATTTTGGCGTTTTTAAGAGAGTCTTATGACTATTATACTAAAAACGATAAGGATGATGTCATGGATCCAAATCATAAATTACATACAGAGCTACTGCAATTATAAATAAAAATAAACATCTAAAAAAAGACAAAAAAATGTGACATAAAAAACAAACTAAAAATGCACTAAAAAGTAAAAAAATAATTGCGTATTCTAACGTCAATAATTTACAATCTATTCAATGTACATATAGGTACGATCTATGTGTTTTCCTCGCAAGATTGTATTTATATATTATGTATCCAGTTAAACTTTCCATCTAACTCAACACATACCTATGAGTAACAAATAATTATAAAAACATTTATTTACAATTCATCTAAGCTAAAATTTGAAATATTTTTTGTCTTTTTTTAGATGATTATTTTTAGTATGAATTTTGTCAGTTTTTTGAAGTCGGTTATTTTTTTTGTTAAATTTTTGGTTTATTTTTTTATTTTTAGTGACTTAAAAGTTCGATAGCCTGAATATGGGTAGACCTAGTAAACGCGCTGCTCGTATGAGAGAGCGCCGTTTAAATGAGACAAACGGAGAAAGGGAGCAACGCCTGTCTCAAATAAGGGAATCTATCTCCAGAGTAATTTCAAAAGATACTTGTGAAGAACGCAATAATAGGCTTTCAAAAATGCGGGCTTACATGAAAAAGTTTTGAATCGTCCTTGCAAATTGATTTTGATTGCCGTTGAGACTTTTTGAAACATTCTTTTATTGGATATTTAATCCTCGAATGCTTCTTACGAACAATTCATCCGACATGACGGCTCGTTCTTCCATGTTTTCACAAAATTTATCATCGTCATGTACAATTTGTTCACCAACACATAACAATCGGCAATGCCCCCAATTGCCAATATCGGTTTCATTACGGAATGGTATATGGCATACTATTAAACTGTAATGATATGATTCTTTGTCACTATTACATCAGATCTTCATGATTTATTGGTATAGCTGCCGAAGATATTGACTATTTACGTGTTTGTTCATTTTATTAACCGCCCCCCTCGCCCCTACCCCTACTTTCATCCACCACTGTAACTTTGCTTTTATACTGAATCCAATGCAAAAAGAACCATTGGAATCCTACTTAATTTTAAGGAGCTCCCCTCTCCAGGTCCGAAGATATTCATCAGATCGTTACCATATTTTTATGGGACCAAACGACAAGCACCAGCTTTCAATTAAAGAAGGAATTATCGAAATCGGTTCACCCAGTACAGAGAAATGAGGTAACAAACATAAAAAAAGCAACATACAGTCGAATTGAGAACCTCCTCCTTTTTTTGAAGTCGGTTAAAAAGGACTTTTTATAATTATTTTCAAGAAAATATAGTTGATGTTGACTACATTCCGCTGTAAGATTACATAGTCTATTTTCTTTCTACCAAAATTATACCATAAATGTACATATAATACCACACGACTGTGTTATAAGTATGTAAAATTAACAACACGAAACTAATACCCAATATAATTAGTGTAAAATCGATTCCCTTATAGAAGAAAGGGCACCCTACACACTCATCGACGCCGCCGCTCCCCGCCGCGCACATCTAATGAAATAAACTGAAAATCAACACGCGCGCCAGCGCCGCAGCCGCTTTGTGCCGCCGCTGCAGCGCTGCACCGCTCACACCGCTCACAGCGCTCGCACCGCTCTAAGCGCTCACGATATAATTAACACCAAAATTTATTGTAATCCTGCCCCGAAATAATTTGCCGCCGAGCGCCGTCACGCCGCTCGCAGCGCTTGCACCGCTTAAAATTGTCATGACATAATTAACGCCGAAATATTCAATGTACCACTGATTGTGATTAGGTGCATGTTATTGTAATAGTATTTGGTTTAGTGTTACGTTCTAGTGATCTTGCAAAAGACATCGATGTATTTGCCATTTATTCAGCTTAAACTTGCTCAATTACCAATTAAATTAAAGTCATGATGTAAACATGCCTAATTTGATAATATTTGAAAAATATTAATACGCTAAAAAGTTTCAAAGATACAATAATCGCTAATAATGTGGAGTATTACATTGTAAAACATTATGAATGATTAGCCACATTCTGCTAATGATTGTCATAAAGATTTAAATATTAATTACTGTTAACTTTAAATTATTTATTGGGCGTGAGGGGTGCCAACCACTACCTTCTGGTTCGCGGTGGACAACGGACGTGAACCTAGCAATAGACATAATTATAATAAATACGCCCAACAGTCACATACATAGTCCTGACCCCACATTAAGATCCAGTCTTGTGTCGTGGGTATCAGAAAATACGCGAGACTTTCCGGCCTCACAAGCACCCATACCCGAAACAAATACATATAGATCGTACAAATATTTGTTTCGGTGCGGGGATCGAACCCGCGGCCTCTCGTTTCACAGACGGCGTCTAACCAACTGTGGAGGCTGTGAATACAGCCACATTTTTCATACAGCATCATAAAAGTGACAACAACGCACTGGATGTCCCGGGCAGTGCCACTCGAAACTATTCAAAGTCAAAATAATTTCGCCGGCCTAGTCAATTATTCAAGACTAATCAAAAATGTAAAGTCCGCCAACCCGCACTAGGCCAGCGTGGCGGACTATATTGCCTAACTCCTCTCAATCGTACCCTCGATTGTAGAGTAGGCCCGTGCCTGCAGTACGACGTGTATGGGCTGATACAATACAAAAAAACAAAAGTGAATCATGTGGCTTCATCAAAACCTATGACAATAAACCAATAACTCAAGAGATGGACTTGGCATTAAGTTTTGGCAACGCCCTAGTAAAGTTAATAAGCGCGATCCATCACACCGCATGAAGTTCGGGCTACCACCGACTAGAAGGTACCCAAACTGATTGAATTAGTTCTATTTATCATGTAAATGGGGTCCTGACCTTAGAGCCTTATTCTATTAAACCTTACGTTATTACACGATCTGTTACGATTGACACAATAACAGAATTATTAAATTTAAACGAAAGAATTAGGGTAGAGTGCGTTTCAACAAATAGTTCCTTTGCCGTCATATTGGTAGCAATGTATACAAGTGTTACTAGATCATACAACACGTGTAATCCATAATATTAGGGAAATTAAAATGAGGTTTTCAGTATGACAATAAGAGAAGATTTTTAAAACAGCAATGTATAAATATTTAAATCGTGATAGATTTCCAACACCAATTGTTATTTTAACTGGATCGTACCTCAGACTTAAATAAAACCAAATAGTTCAAATCATGTTTTATTATAATTATGGTCGTCTAAGTATATTTTTTTACAGTAATCGTGCTCATCTAAGGGACTTACACCAAAAATGGTACCATGTTCATCATCATCTACATCCATATCAGACATACAATTACTATCAGATGAGTCACTTTCATCTCCAACTTCAATTATAAATCTGTCCATTTCTTCATCAACAGCTGGACCATCAGCGAAATATTTTTCCTCAATCTTCTTTACATGTTCACATTCCTTTCTCCATTCCTCCTGGGTTATGCTAGCAAATGCTTCTTCTGTTATTCTTACAATATTTTTTGCTTCTTGGCCCACATTTTTTTCAGCAATTCGTCTTTTTAACAGACTCCATATGTGTTCAATGGGGTTTAAGTCGCAATGGTAAGGCGGAAGCCTTACTACTTTATGCCCATGCTGTTCCAATATTTGATCCGCCTCAAATATAGGGGGCTCTTTGTGCTCTTTGATAATTTCGAATAACTGAGCTTTTACCATAGTCGGTAAATAAGCAAGACCTTTACTTACAATCCAATTTTGCATTTCAGTCTTTGTGCTTCCCATAGTTGGTGCCTTGTTGATCGCTACTGTATGGTAGGAGGCATTATCCATGACAACAATTGATTGTGGAGGCAGATTCGGTATAAGCTTTTCTAATAGCCATTTTTTAAAATTTTCTCTATTCATATCATTATGATAGTCGGCTGCTTGCGACTGGGATTTAAATATTAATTGTGCATTAGGTATAAATCCCATGTCACCACCAGCGTGGACTATAATCCACCGTGGCCCTTTGGAATCAGAAGCTACTACGCCTTCTTCTGTTTCACTTTGCCAACATTTCCCTGCACAATGCGTTGAGTGTATATATGTTTCATCTAAATATATAACCGGCCGCTGATTTCCAAGACGATTGTTTCTTAGTTCCTCGAGATATCGATAACGCCAGGAGACAATGTCAAATCGCTCCATTAATAGTATTCGTTTGGATCGGCACTTTTTAAAATAAAATCCCATCTCTTTAATTATTCTCCATAAAGTCGTACGACTGCCTTTAAAATCTATATCACGTCGCATTTCATGCAATAATTTAGTTAAAGTAGGCAATTCTTTTCTTACTGAATAAAATTCGTGTATTTTATGTCTTATAGCACATCGCTCAAAATCGTCTAATTCGATAGTTTTATGTTTAGGACCACTTTTGCGTGGAGTGGAAATTTTTGTCGACGTACTAGCTGCTATCTCGCCTTCCTTGGTTATCTTTGACACTGTCTTTTCAGATATACCTAAAATAAAAACCATAATATTTATCATAAAATATCCATCTAAAACTATACCCAAATAACCTACTTTTCGAAATAGCATGTGAACATCTATTATTCTTCCTTAAGATAAATAATTATTTAATTAAGAATTTATGACATCATACTGATATTCAATGGAGGTTCGGGGATTTAACAATACCTGTGGTAACCCTATTTCACTAACCTGTAATGGCGGCAACACGAGCCTGAACACATCTGAATGGAATAACTGGGGTCTCGTTGCGTTTTTCACGCTCACAAAAGTCCTTTACTTTTAACACCATCTGCCTTTCACCACTTCTTAGTGTTTTGGGCATGATTTCACACAGAAACTTATAATTTGTTACCAAAATCTGCAAAGTCGTCTTCACACATGTACTCTCTTGACACACAGGAGAGCCAACCTTATAACATAGGAACTATTTGTTGAAACGCACTATAGTAAAAGCTTGTTTTTTTTTGGTAATAGTGATATACAAAAATAAATTTATGTGTTTTTGTTAGTGATTGTACAAGAATGGACCAATTAAAAGACAAAAATAAATGAGTTGCTCAGATGATTAGTAAATAGTAAACATAGCTTATTATTGTATATGTAATGTATAAATTAGTAACGTAAATGATAAAAAAGTGAAAAAAAACCGGTGCAACTCGGGCTGGATAGGGACTTCGTTTTCATAGACATTAGCTATTGTGACCGATGCCGATGCCTTCTACATATAGGTATATAAAAATCACGCCATCGGCATCTTTAAACTCTACAGTGAAGAATATTAGCCAAGGAAGGTTTTTAATACACAGTCTCCGTGGCGCAGTTGGTTAGACGCCAGCTGTGTGGAAGGGAGAAGCCGCGGGTTCGATTCCCGCACCAAAACAAAATACAGGTATTTGTTTCGGGTCTGGGTGTTTGTGAGACCGAAAAGTGTCTCATAGTTTCTGATACTCACGACACAAGACTCGATCTTAGTGTGGAGTCAGAACTATGTATGTGACTGTTGGGTGTATTTATTTATTATTTAATAATAGTTAACTTAACAGTAAATTAATTATACTACATTAAAATAATCCGGAATAGGCGTATCAAAACTAACGCAAGCGTGTAACGGTAGGGGTGCGCGCGCGCCGCGTGACGCCGCGTCCAAAGAGATGCGCCGCGCCGTAGAGCAAATCGATTACGATTCGCAGGTGCAAATAACGATGTTTTTTATCGATTAAGCAGGTGCTTTTTCGGTTACTCATTTTTTACCACTTTGATGATGATATTAAACATTAATAGATAGAATGATTTTGTCGTTTCGTAATTACGTAAAGAATTTTATAATGTGATTATTGTGATTGGGTGTGGATCCAATTATAATATTTTATGTTCCTGTCAACGTCGTGCATGTTTGAGTTTTCAATTAAACCGCAGATTTATGGTTGTAGAATTATGATGGTTTTTAAATTGGTAAGACTTTTACAACGCGACGAAGACAAATGGCTTCCCTCTATTAAACGATTTTTAATAGGAATTTATTTTTTAACAAAACCAACACTTTCAGTGATTCAATTGATGCCCTAAACATAACCATTATGCCAAACGTGATGCTATAAAAACATCTTTTTAAATTGATGAAAGATAAATTTTATGCACGTCAAGCAAATGTGCTACTTTGGAACTATATGTAGTAACGGGTAGCAAAAAAAAATTGAAAATTGTATTAGTTGATTCCATCTCCATTAGAAAGCAGCCCTGAAAACAAAACACGTAGAAATGATATTTTTCAAATAGTTCTTAGATAAGACAGCGGAATAAAGACTCCTATTTTAACTCAATAAATTACTTTTCTTTCAGCTTCAAACTTGAACTTGATTTGATATGGAAAACTCGCGGATAAAATCTAATAGTATAAAATTGTAAATCGTAAATAAGTTGGTATTGTGTAACGGCTCAGAAGGAAATGAGGCAAAATCAAACGTTAATATTCACAAATAACTATTGTATTTCACTTACAATCAAAGTTCACAATTATAAACACAATTTGTCACTTCATACTTACACAGATAGTTGCCCGGCGAAGGATGATCGAAAAGTGAGCAGACCACGCATTGTCGCCTTAGAAAACTAGTGGTGTCACTACTATGTCGATATCGCCGATCGATAATGTCGAGCGACGGATATCGACAAGGGTTGCACCACCTATTTGTATTTATATTAAATAAATGTGTTACAATTGAATAATTTATTATAATTATAGTCAGCCAATATTGTTTTCAACGCCGTTTCAGTTGGTACAATGTTATCAGACCAACAGCAGCAAGGCGTATCGATTTAATATTGTAATGATACCAGTCCAGTGTAACCGAATTATTATGTGGGCATACTGTGTGGACACTACGCCACGCCACGGCTCCACGACTGGCATAGTCTCAAAGGTACTCGTTTTATACCACACATACTTTGAATCGGAGGTTTAATAATTAATTTATAGCTAAATAATTTGACCTATAATTTTTTGATCGACAGCCCGTCTATAATCATTTTTATGGTAAACTATAAAAGTCATCGGCACTCTATCATAAGACCAATCAATGTGCGTATGACACTTGAAATTAATAGATTGATGGTAAAGCATCACTTACCTGCCTGACCAGTACAGCAACAAACATACAGTCATAAACTCACGCCTTTATCCCAGAAGGGGTAGGCAGAGGCGCCAACAGGCAACCCACATTTCGCCTTGTATGTTCCGTCCCATGATCTGATAGGGGGCGAGCCTATCGCCATATCGGGCACCAATTTCTGACTCAGGACTTACAATGAATAGAAAAACCCAATATCACTTTGCCCGACCCGGGATTCGAACCCAAGACCTCAGCTTTGTAGTCGTACCGTAGTACAACTAAGCCACCGAGACAGACAGCTACAGCAACAAAGCCACATAGAAATCCTAAAAAGTAGCTTTCATCGGTTTGCGTTGTGCTAATGTAGCCTTCACATATTCTACGAATCTAAATATGCTGAAAATCGAATTCAATAGACAACATACATACTAGCCTACTCACCAGAATTCCGCTTATAAACTGCAAAATCCACGCCGACAGTGTCTATAAACAAAACATCACTTGCACCTGATTGTCCACTAAACTACCAAAAATAGGCGAATACTTTAGCGCATCATCGGAACACGCACTGGACGTTTGGAGACGTACGCGACACTAATAAGAGTACAAAAACACTGAACGTATCCAACTACCCACCACTTAATTATATTTGCCAATAAAATACCAGAACACAGATAAAATGTTCTATATTCAAATTTTAAACTAACGCTTTGCTAATTGTTTATTTTTAAGTCAAAACTATCAAATATACAATTGTAATATTTCAGGTTTTTACGTACGCTCCAGAAGTAATCTGAAAGATTTCGTAATGGACAATGTTACTAGGTATGCCAAATCGATTGAAATGTTGTCTCAGTAAAGCCTTTATGTATACAAACACACTAGTTTTTGTTGTAGTCAAAAATATCTAGTAGTTTTGATTTTATAGGTATTCAAAGTTTTGAAAAATATCGAGTCCCGCTACAGTCACGGTGATCGCTTGTGACGTCATTTCACAACGCGCCGCACGGGCCACGACTCGCTTCGTATCAAATCGCCAGCGATTATAGTAGTTGTAATAGCTTGCGCAGTGTTTTGTTGTTGGTTTTCGTTCGCGTATTAAGTTAATAGTTTAATAATAGTTAATATTATTCGATTAATAAAATGGATGAAGGATTCGAAAAAGGGCAATCGGATAATTTACCTAAAATAGATGGATTAATGGTTGCGCATTACTTATCAACAAATAGTGATTTCGTTGCCGTCGAAATGCGAGGAATAAAAATGCAACGGTAAGTGAAAGGAGATCGGTCGTTTTCCTATGAATATTGGGCCTAGTAGTGGAAACATGGGGGAGACAAATGAGACATAGAATTAAATAATAAGGATTTTTTATCCTTCAAATAAGACATAGTCTTCTTGAGCTAGGATACGGGGTTTTTAAGATTTATCCTCTTAAAGTTTTACAAAATCTACCATTTTCTGCTAACTGAATACGTTATATCATAGTTGGCTTATATTTTAAGTTTGGGATGAGTATGAATATACATTATTATAAAGTGCGTAAGCTTATCAAGGAAGACAGAAAAACACATTTGAATATTTAAAAGTATATTATTTTGATATCAGGTTTATTGTATGTAGTTAGTCACTTTTTCATGCGCTAGTTTAAAAAAATATCTGAAGCTACCGTACACAATAATGAAAAAATAAAACAATGATTGAGAATGAATCCATTCAGACATTACAGATCATGTAAGCCTTTGCGCCTTTACGATCGGTGTCTCGTAGTTGTTGGCTTCAGGCGCGCATCAATGATTTCCCGTAGTTTTTCCTTACATGACGATTATAAACATTTTAACTTATTTATATGCTATAGTATGGTTGGATCGAGGTAAGCAATTGACTGCAAGGGACGCCGTAGAGAATAAACACAACACCCAACCACAAAACGAAATTATATGATTTTCAAATTAATTCAATTTTAAATACACATTAGTACACGACGAATTAATACAATGCAATTTGACAGATAATAGTCTCGTGACAGATGTCAACTCTATGAATGTTGCTGGCAAATACAAAAATGGTAGAAATATTTCATGATATCCTCATTTTTTTGTAAATCTAATTCCAATGGCGTAGGATAAAAGTAAATAGAGAAATGAATCTAAAAAAATACGCCAAATATTTTGGTAATAACGAATTTCTTGTCCACGGTTGGACCAAATCGACCGATCTCCTTTCCGTGCTACTACTTATGCTTAATAGTTTATCTGTTCTAAATTGTTTTATCAAAACAAAATACCCAACTAATGTCGTAATGGAAGAATGCAACTCAAATAGTAGAACTACCTACCTACCATTAAATTTGTAAGTTAAAGACAACAAATATGTATGTATTATAGTTTTGTAGCTATTGGTATGCACGTATGTATAATATAGGTAGGTAACGCTCTTCTTAGTAAATTTAAATGAATACATACATACCTATATTGATTTATTGCAAACTAGCTTCCGCCAGCAGCTTCGCCCCAGTTTCCCTCAGAAGCTGTACATTTTCCCAGTATTAAAAGTAGCCTAAGTATGTGTTATTCCAGACTTCGTCCAGATCCTTTCAGTAGTTGTTTTTGTGAAAGATAACAAAGACACACACTCACAAACTTTCGCATTTATAATATTAGTAGGAAGTAGGATAGGTACTTATGTAGATGTAGTGGGTTGAACGTTACAGATGTACTAAACCTTTTTTATTTGTATTTTTTTACTTACAAAATACGTAAGGCCATTTTAATCTCATTTTTATTGCAAATATAGATGTTTGAACAGATGTACTAAACCTTTTTTAGTTATTTGTTTTTTTCTACTAATAAAATACGTAAGGCCATTTATTTTTATTTGAAACTTATTTCAGATCGGCAAGAGACAGCAACAATAAACTGTACTTTTATCTCCAAATGAATCTAACCTCTTCATAGCCTTTATCCATTTTTTTCGCATTTTAACGTCCTTTGGAACTATAAAAACAACTTTTCTGGCGAATTGGTAGTTGTGTTTGTGTATTTAGGCACAACACATGATTTCCTAGTATTTGAATTGGACATTGTTAAAAGTCTTTAGGTATAAACGTAATATTATAGTACTCTGTGGGTATAAATTCAACGGCACGGGCGCGCGACCACGAGCGGACTGAGTGAGCCAGTGAGCGTGTTGTGCTATGACGTCACACCGTAACCGGCAGCCCGGGTCGTACGGTTACAACTTGTTTTACTTCTAAATCGGAAACTAATTGACATATCAAAGTAATTCTTTCACTAGTATTTTTTATTTTTGCCAGAGAATATGGAGTGCTAATAATCAAAATTAGTTAACATTCTTCATTAGAATGTCTGAGAATTTTCAAATTGAAAGACTGAGCAATGACTAATAAAGTTATACCAACTCAAGATATGTTATTCAAAAAGAGCTATTTCGTTCAAAATCCTTATTGTTGTTTTACATAGCGTGGGTACAAAATGCATCACACTCAAAATATTGACGATGAAATATGACCGGCCTATGATTTATTGTAACAAATTATCTTTTTTCTCATACAACGCCGCCTCAAATCTGTAAATGTAAATAAAGTGTCCGCGGTTTGATTTAATAATGCGCTTGAGATTGTGAGATATATATGAAATCAATTTAGTCGTACGTTTGAATACGTAATGCCCCCACAACATTACACGCAGTCATTTATTATTTTTAATTGGGTG
Source organism: Deilephila porcellus (assembly GCA_905220455.2). Lineage (NCBI taxonomy): Eukaryota > Metazoa > Arthropoda > Insecta > Lepidoptera > Sphingidae > Deilephila > Deilephila porcellus. The sequence continues at coordinate 12,803,463 of LR999974.1, forward strand.
TAGTTTTTTTAACTACTAACAAAATACTTTTATGGTTTTTAAATAATTAATTATGTTTTTCATAGTTAGCACAGAGCGTATATTTAGTTTTAATTAAATAAATTATATCTTGATTCTGTTTATTAATGACGAAAACGTGATTGCGGAACTGCTTGCCAGTAATCAATCTTTGTAAATAATTAACAAAAATAAATTATGCATTGAAACATGAAAATTATCGTTGACAAGAAAAATTGTGTCTGGACTAGACGAGGCTCTATTTCCGATTCAATTAAATTACAAAATATTTACTAGGTAAAAAACTTTTCTATTTCCAATTGTGTAATTTAATGAAATATGGTTTGGTGGTTAGTATACCATTTTGCATCATAACCCAATTTGTATTACCGTATAATTGTACCATTTTGCTAACATACCAACATTTTGCTTCTAGCAATGTATTAACCTATAATAAGCCCTAATTGCGACGGCAATGCAGTATATTGCAATTCTGTTTTATATCAGTTATCAGGTCATATACAGACCACAGACAAGCGCAGGTGTTTTTTTTTTTACTTGAAAAATGTCGGGGCTTTATGGACTAAATTGGCTAATTCGAATTTTTGAAACTACAGATGTCTTTAAAATACATGTTGAGATCTCATAATTGCATTATATCTTCGTATTTTGTCAGTTTCTTCATATAAAAATTGAAAATTGAATTACAAAATCCCTAGTTTTCTTAATGAGAATACCGCGAGACTACGCAGGTGCTATCTCCATCACTAAAGTCAAAAGTGAACCAATCTGTTACATTTCTACGCGTGCCCGAAGCGTTAAGTTACCGTAATGAGTTTTCTAGAAAATAACCCACAATTAGTACTGTCCAGTATTAATATCGATGAGTGATGGCAGGCCGCGGGCGTCTGTCATTCCTTTCCATTTAAATTGACCTCTCTCATTCCACATTCTAATGCTGCAATTAATATAATATTACCATTCGGAGGGCTCTTCTTAAATTTGTTGTATAATTCCTCGCCCTATTCATTTTCGTTGTTAAAATGATTGACACATTCAATTAGCGAGGTGACCGGCGGACCTCCCAACTCGGTTCTTAGCTATTAACTGGACCAATTTATGTGGATCTTGCTAAATCGTCTCGCACACCCCTCCGCTGCCTTAATTTTGATTGATACTGCGAGAGAGGGTGGATCAAGTGTAGTTGGTGATGTGAAAATGGTAGGGTTATCGTATTGTCTTGAGGTTTCGCCGTTGTTTTCTGCAATTAGCGTAGGAATAGCGTGTCTCTGGATTAATAGGCCTTTCAGCGTAATTCAACGTTGATGTGCTCCATGATTTGATTTGACAATGAAGTATTAACGAGAAAGTGGCGAAGGGTTCTTCAGTTGTAATTGTATGTTGTTGAGAAGCGTTTCTACTGTTTTTTTTTAAACGTAAAATAGTTTTGTGGCGTCATCTTAAGTTGGTATGCCACATTGTGTGAGGGTAAGACGGATCGGTTTTGTAACATTTATTAATGAGACACCATACAGAATCTTTAGTTCCGTTTCTATATCAATCTGTTCCTTTCCCCTCCATTTTCAAACCACAATGCCTCCGCGTCCCCAAGCTATAGTTGTATTGTTATTGTATAAAGTCGAAATATTAATTCGTTCAACAGTTTAATTTCCCATACAGTTATAAAACCGTGTCAACAAAAAAAGCATTTCTACATCCACGACAATAGAAGCGAATCACAATTTCAATCCACAGCGACCGCTATTAGAGGCATCTAGACGTCTCTATCAAGAACATTAAATTAGATCATGATTTTCGACTACTATTTTTTCTTTATTACAATAGTACAAAAGCACGGTGGGGCGACCGAGATCGCTGGATCATAATGAAGTTGTAACACAATTCTGAGTGCATTCCGATGCTCTTTATTGCGTATTTCAATTATGAATGATAATAGCAAAGGGTAGCTTCTTGCAAAGAGTAATTGGTAGAATCGACTTGGGTTCAAAAAATAATATTATTTGCTTGATAAATCGCTATTAATTATAAAGATTCCTGTAATGATCCCTGTGTTCATGAAATATTTAAATAGGTGCATAGTAATAGCCATCATGTGGGATTCAATTCACCTCGACAGGAGCAATCTGATATTTCCAACTAAAACATGAACGTTTTATATTGATTAAATTGTTAAATAAAAATACTGATTTTGTTTAAAGCAATATCCAGTTAATTTGCAAGAAGTGCCTTCCTTACGTTCTCGTTGACACAAGTATAAGTATATTTTAGATAAATTAAGTGAATTGAGAGACGAATAACCGCGCCTCAGTTTTTTCTTTTCTATGATGGTTGTCCTAGTTGTTTAAGCTAAATCAAAGTCCCCTCTACATACAGTCTACGATTCCGTCCCTCTATATTCATAATCTATGGTGACTGAGTCGTCCACGGTGGCTGGCGGAGTGCACAGCGGGTGCAGATTGGCGGCGCATGACACAGCGCCCGTGTGTACACCGACAAACCGATCTGATTGTGTTGTAGTGCCTTTATTGCATGCTATGAACCAATGATTGTATTTGTTAATGTTGGAAGATTAGTTGGAGTGTGGGTTGGGGAGGTTAATGCAAGGATATAGGTAATAGATTAGCTTGGTTTGACTTTAATGATGCCTGTGGCAAATCCGATAATGTTTTTGGTTTAAAAATATAATTTAATCGGGATACGGGAAGTGATAGAGTTACTAAATGTTCGTGAATCACTTATTAAAATACAATAATAATATGTTAATGATTTTTAGCAGTTTTATAAACTCTACAATTAACTTTTATTTTCCACAGTATTTATATGTGTCTGGAGCCATTTTTCGATATACAATAAGTACGTAGTTTAAACAGCAAAACATTCCATGTACATTCTAATAGGTCAAACGCTAAAGTGTTGCCGACCATTACCTAGATTAAGTTAAACATAGCCTTACTTATTTTAGACAAAATTACTAAACAACGCCCGGCCGCGGGCGAACCGTTCTCATCGATTACCAAAGGTCACGTCTGTAACACTTGTACATTGTGGTAACGGAATGAGAAATGCTACACCTAACTAAATACAAAAAACAATATCGACTTATACAACCAAGGTGTATTAATTGCCATAGTTTTTTACATCTAGGTACACGTAAGCTCGACAAATAAGCAAGGTACTCAATGAATGCCGAATGATCAACATCAGCAATAAACATCTTTAATTGAAGACCTAAGAAGCGTTGATAGTTCAAAATAGGGGGAATGAAAAGAAAACTGGTAAGAAATACTAAGCCTCCTGAAATTTTACTGACACCACAAGTCTCTTAACAACTCTCAACTTTGCATTTTAATCCTGCAATTATAAAATCACACAACCCCGACCTTGCAACAGCAAGATAAGGTTAACAAGCCCCGAAGTAATTAACATCAACAAAGTTAACAAGTTAAACGGCATAAAAATCACAAAATAAGCACATCAATGCGGTCGTAAAAACGTCACCAGCGTCCCACGACGGCCGATGGCTGTAATAATCTCATTGAAAATGTTGATTAAAGCGAAAAGACATCGCTACGGGATTTATTAATAGGCTTATGATTGCGGCTCCTATTAAAACTTATCACAACACGGACCAGCCGAGATGAAAGCGTCGTGTGCGCGCCAAAGAATTGTGCGCAGAACTGACAGAACTGACCGCAAAAACGTAGATAGCTAAATACACCCAATAATCCGTGGTGCTTTACAGCTGGCTTCTCTGGCTGTAAATGTCTTTATGCGAGGTTATTTACCTCTTTAGTTCATTGTTTTGTCACCCGCTTTATTAGGGAGGAAAGTGGACAATAATTTATTTCCAACTCCTCCTATTAATTTAACTTTTTGATTGATTTCGTTGCGGGTTAAAGACAAGTTAGACATTCCCGGAGACTCGCTGAGCTTCAATGCTCAGTGTCATTAAAATGCGTGCCACTGTTGGTCCTGGCTTACAGGAGTTGCAGTGGCGGGTGTGAGGGCGGGACAGTCTCCTACACCCAATAATTAAATAGTTTTGGCTCTAAATTAAGTTGTAAATGTTACATGGTTAAGATATTAAACTTAAATTAGACGTCCATATCGATTGCTAGACCAAGACCACTTTTAATACCATGAGATCTCAGCTCCGCAGTAGACTTTTAAAAAGCAAATCAGCTGGCTAGCATAACTGTATTGGATTACAAAATATAATCCTCTTTTATCAGAAGGTATCTTGTCGTAAGGACAGTGCAATTACCATCGGGTATAGTGGGTATAGTTTGGTACTAAAAAGTAATTATAAAAACCACAGTCCTAAATTAAATCCAGTCCAGGTATTCTTTACTCGAGCAATCTTTTACAATATATTTTACAATATCTTTTGAATCATCAATTAATATCATCGGAACATACGGTAGCTGTGAATAAGATTTTTTAACATAGGTACTTATGTTTGGTATGCCGTATGACATACTATGATAACCTTATTAATTGCATGAGGCAACATTGTCTCGATATATAATCGAAGTCGTAAAATCCATTTACTTATATTTTTATCTTCCCCTTCTAAAATTTTGGAACTCCAATCCCAATTTCAACCCTAATATAATTAGAAAGAATTTATCAATTCCCCAACATAACAGATTTAAAAGGAATCGGTTGCACATTACTCCATACGTGGCGTATAGCCGACAGCTACAATTATGCACACTTAACACAAACATAAGATCAATTTGCCGTAATGACTGTATATTTAATACGGTTTCGCCAAAGATTTCGTAATTTGTTCATTTAGTTCAACAATTCAGTTTATTACACATGAATGTGAATACTTTTTTTGTATTTTTAGTGCATTAGTATGGCATGCGGTTAAGAGAATTTAAATTAATTAGGCATAACCGATCATTATGTTTATTTTAAATCTTTTGTCGGCCTATTTCCCACACGTCATTACCCCTATATTTCTACAGATTTTCTACAATTTCAGTGGCCCATATGAGAAATAAACATTTTATTAAATTGTATAGTACTAGTTTTTCATCTTACTAGATCATAATTTTAGATGTATTATTATCACAAAGTTTTATTTCTGTTACCATGTGTGTTATATTATCAATTATGACACGTTTATACAACATTTCGAACAAGAAAAATACAGATACACATTAACAGACCCAAAAAAACCTCCTCTTAGTGTAAAATAAAAACCATTGCTATTTAAGTTCACAGATTTTTTAATTAACTGTTCCATACATTTAAAAACGTGCAACTGCTTCCAATTCCCAATACAAAACATCATAACAAAAAGAAAGTCACGTCACGAAAACGACACACATACAAAGACTGTCACATCTACGCCATTACCCTTTGGTTGGCCGCGGTACCGACTACGAAGTGATTGAATGCGAGAGCAAATTATAGGCTATATGGACACCTTATTACCGCTCTTGGACTGTTCAAGCAATCTATCTGACATTTAAATATTTCTGCGCCGAATGGGGGCAGTAATGACGACTTGCTTAATATTGTTACCCTGTGGAAGCTGAGTGATTGTCACGTGCCTTGTTCAGTTCATGGAGAAAGTTGAGTGAAAATTTCATTCATAATAAATATTTGGAAGCATAAATCTCGGTAAGGCACTGCTTCCGTAAGGCACAGCTGTAACATATTTCGAAGATGTCACAGCAGCGAGAATTATCTATAAAGGCATGTTATCTGTAAGCCGAATGTAAGTAGAGCCTTTGTCCGCCACATTAGTCGGTAAGTTGGTAAGTAGCACAAATGTTTTAAAATTCTTCTAAGGACCATTGGAATCATGGGGGAGGCCTATGTTCAGTAGTGGTCTTCCTGAAGAGAGAGAGTGAGAGAGAAACAATCATTACGTATGAAGGTTCGCTCAATATTTTCCATCATCTTTAAACTAAGCGAGCGTGTATACGTGAGTAAAAAATATTGTGATGTGTTTCGACATTTGGTATGAACATGGAATTTAAATTAAAGAAGACGAAATAAAAGGTGTATTGCAAAATTGAGGTGTTATCCTTGACGTGAATTTAAATCACTACCTGTCAACAAATGAAGTAAAAAGTGAAAAACTAAACAAATTCAGTGCCAATTACAAAGTTCTACCAAACATTAGCAACGAAACGAACGCGGGCCTCTAATACCACTGCACAGCCTGTCTGTGATAGGGTTGCTACTTCAATACATTTTAATATTATTTTCAAAGTAAGAGCATAACTTATTACAATATTTGCCAACGAAATCCAGACCATAATGAGGAATGTGTAAGGTCTCATTTTCAATGGTTAGATAAGACTTATCCATCCTGAATGAATATTAAAAGTGATATTTTATTTTATTCTACTAATAATCATTTCTTGACCATTGAAATGCAAGCCTCAGTTTTACAAAAGGTGTTTTCCGAGCTCGAAAATTCGTACTAAAGACAACTGCTTAACCCAATTGCTCATAAAGTTCAGCGTGTCTGTTAATACATAACAAATTATGAAAAAACAGCGTCACCAGGTATGCGGGTTGGACAACTGATGGAATTTAAAAGTCTAGGGATACCTAGAGAACGCGATTTAGTTACATTTGTTATTTACTAAATATTTGCAACCCATATTTTTTAATATTGATAAACTTTAAAAACATTTGAGAAACAGAGCTAATGAGCTAATAATAGAATAGAGAGTGTAATAGACAATTTTATGAAAAGGTGAATTTTTATCATAATGTTGGCAGCCCTGCAGCCCGCATGTTATGAAAGGTAATTACTGGTGGGTAGCACAACAAAATCCGGTAGTTAATTATCCTAAATTGTATAATGGTGGTGCGGCAGTTCGCGACGCGTAATTACCGGCCCGGGGCGCTCCGCATACAGGCTGCGTCCCGCGAGCCTCAGTGATAGAAACATTCGGAACACATCACTGCCTTAAATCACTGCTTTAATAAGATGAACGCGATACTGGCACAAAAAAGTTTATATAGCAGACTTTTTGTTTTTCTTTTTCGAATTTTGAAATTTGAATTTTGAATTCTAATTTGCTTATATGGAGTCGTATTGAATGTGGACACAGAGCATGGCCTTACAATTGATACTATTACTAAGCATCCAGATTCCAGCATTTAAATTAAAAAATAAGGATCAAAATCCGTCGTGCGTCTAGTATTATTGTCTCGCGATATTGACATCTCAATTGCTATGTCCCTCTTAAGGGACAGCTTAATTTTTGGGCAGCAATTTCATAGTTCAGTGTGTTTTAATGGATTTTGTTAACTCCATCCTTTCAAGGACTTCATCTGATTTGTTATACAACGTAAGCCGACAGCACTTGTTAATCTTACGAATGGAATTTGGCCTTCACTTACATTAATTATATATTTTTTGTAATACTTTAACTATATTCTGTACCTATTTTGGTCCGACAAAAGTTAAAAGTATAAAACATTTTTGGCAAAAATATCGACTGCATCACAAAGGCTACTTGAATTTATAACATTAATATTGTTTTTAAGATAGTGTCAAAACAAATTTTACAAATTGGAAATGAAATAATTTATGCCCATTCACTCAATGATCTAATTTCCTAACACCACATTAAATCTATCTCAAATATACACAATAATTATTTATTTACACATCACTCATCTTGCAACTAAATCTAACATAAATGAACTTAGTAATTCTCACAAACCCACGCGCCATCATAACGCGAAACGGATGTCGTCCGATCCCTTAAGAACTAATGCGATTTTCTTAGAAATAACTCCGATGAACGCGAATAAATCCGAAAAACTTATTTATCATTCCATAAAGCAAAAACGGTGTAGCGTCGCATCGTTTATCAAAGCAATTTGCATGTTTTAACAGCAATGCAGCAGTGACACGGGACATAATATCTATGAGTCGGTAATACATGCCGCATGCACCCATTGCGTGTGAAAGAAATGGCTTCTATGCAATTGGTTATGTCTATTGCCATGTTAGAGATCGCGCGCGGTAATCCCTTACTGTAATTTTATACTAAGTGGTTTGTATTCTGGGATAGACGATAACATACAAGGGGTAATGACAGCCTAAAAAAATAAGTAAACCATTTTCATAATACACTAGGATACCTGCTAAATGGAAAAATATAATATATTTTTGGAACAAAGTTCCTTATGGGACGATGAGGAGGGGTACCTTAACCGGGAAAAAACTTCCGTAACGTAAGATTATTATTATTTACGAGTATGTATAGTCTTTGTATGATGGCTATACAGTGTCTATTACTATTATTATATCATTCGATAATTACACCGTCTGGTGGTCAAAAGTGGAACCATCCGATCATTATTTTTTATTTTTATCAATAAAAAAAAAATATACCCGATAATTATTCGGGTATACATTTCTTTATACCTCGAATAGAACTTAAAATTAATATTTTTATGATAAGGAACTTCGTTCCTATATGGTGTCCCACGACACCACGTTTTTTTTATTGCATAGGTCAGGCAATCGGGTAAACAGGTCACCTGATGGTAAGTGAACGCTGCCGTCTATGAACATCCACAACGCTGGATCATGGATGTGTGGCCGGCCCACCAAATTGGATGTAGACCGGGAGAAAAAAGGATGGGAATAGGAAAGGGGTATTGGGCATCCGGCTATCTCACTCACTGAAGGAAACTCAGCGAAGCTGTTTACGTCGATTTTCTGCAAGACAATGGTACCGGCCCGCACGAGCCTGCCCATTCATACTGAGACATGACAGAGAACAGCGTGGTCACGTGACAGTGACACCTTCTAAATAAATTACTTAGACCCAATTTGTGTACTAAACATCTGAGTTTGTCATAAGGGTGTCAAAGCTCTAAGCAGTATTAGTTCAGCTACAAACGCCAAGAGACACAGTAGTTAGTGCACCAAACCTTTTCGAACATTTACGGACACAAATAAATACATAACATACGCATGCTATAACAATCCATGTACCACAATGTCAATAGCAACCGTTAGACCTCTATCACACGTAAAAAGGTCCATAATGGTCGGGTTTAATCGAGCGACCATCGCCGCGAGCCACGACGGTGCCTTGACAAACTCGACGTACGACGTGCGAACGCGCCAATTACCGAACTCACTCTGATTACATGCCTGTCACTTGCCAGGGGTGATAAGTGACCTGAGACACCTGTTTGCTCAGTGCCACCGTTACAAATCTATTGGGATATACCGGGTATATCAAGACTGCCACCGAAAACGAAGCCAGGTTTTAATGGTTATAACACAATGCAACTAAAAATTTCGCAAAGATAGCGACAGATTTTTAAAAATAAATGTGTTTGCGTGCTATATGCCTAGTTTTTGCGAAAAAAGTAATTTAAACCCTTACATACCATTGCGTCTTTAAAAATAATAAGGTGTACAACATTATTTTAGGAAAACTATGTATTAATCGGCCAAATACGACGATAAGTAAAAAAGTCAAAATTTTTAGTTGCTTTGTGTCTGAAGCCACTAATACTACCACCTGGCTTCGTTTTCGGTCGCAGTCTTGATATACCCTATATTTCATTGGTAATGCGGGGTAGATAGATCTGAGATGATTGAGTGGTGCTGCTAAAATCATTAATGAATACATCCAGTCGCACACTTGGCCTTAACCTACAATGAGCAATGTTGTGTGTCGTGATCTGACATAAATACGACCTGAAACAGATAGTTGCGGTTTGGACATACATTTGTCTCGATGTGGAGAACAAACCTATTACCTCTCGTTCCACCGTCAAACCGTCTCGTTGCACACCAGTGCAAAGACGTTCAGTCCATGAGAATCCTCCTCATTTCTTTTAGCCACAATCATCATTTGTGGACAATAATTTGTTTTCAGCTTTGTGATTGATTTCGTTGCGGGCTAAAGACAAGTTAGATATTCCCGGAGACTCGCTGAGCTTCAATGCTCAGAGTCATTAAAATGCATGCCACTGTTGATCCTCGCTTACAGGAGTTGCAGTCGTGAGGGCGGGACAGTCTCCACTAGCCACAATCATTAAAGAACCTCCAATTCGCATATGATTTCTCAAATCTTGTCAATGTTTAAACTTCATAGACAGCGATGATCACTTTCCATCAGGCAAGTTCTTTCACGATTACCGAATAAAAATGATTATCCTGTAACCCAGGAAATAAACTTAACAAAGATTACAACTTCTAAATACTGCTGCTAAATCAAAGGATATCCAACACCAAATAGAAATCTTACAGCACTTTTTAAACCTATTTAAATCGCAATCGGTCTAGAGGTGAACGACCCGCCGGATTCCACGAAGATATTTATGATTTTTGTTAAGGTCATCCGCGTCAAGTCGTGATGGAGCCGGAACAAAACGCTCACGAACCGAGTGGACGCCGAAGCTGCTGCCGTACCGTCTGTGATAATGTACTGTGTTTCATGCTTTGCTTACCGAGAATTGGTAAGAATTATTTTGGTATCTTTTGCTTGATCTAAAATATGTGTAGGATTGACGATAGCATTGAATACCTACTTCTATTTAAACAACTTTCTTTGCTTTTCTTCCTAACAATATTCAGGCGCTGCCAAGGTCCTCTTTGCCACTCAATCAGTCCGGTCTTTAGTATCCTTAGTTGGTTCTAATTTAAGCGATCCTGAATATAAAATAAAGATGTAGCTTTTCCCTACGCATTGATATCAATGTAGTTAAAAACCGATATTCCATCCACATATTTAATAGGTACCGACTTTATCAGAACATTTCATAGCTCGCAGTGTACTTTCATTCAATATTTTATTATTACAAATAAATACGGTACCTAATATTTTCAAGTTTTTTTTTTGCTAGCTTTTAATACCATTATTTCTAAATTATACGTCTTCTTTACAATTCATTTTAACAAACAAAATATTACTCCTAAAACGTGCTTAAACCCAGCGCGTCTCACAATCAATGGAATCCTCTGGCAGAATCGTGATGAATTACGAGCTGCCAACAAATTACAGGCAGCGATTACACGGTTAATAACCGAATTAACCCCACATCGCTAGGCTGGAGCGAATGGTAAAAGTGCACTTGTCTGCACACAAATAAGACGGTGTGAAGTGGTAATTTTAACGTTTGTGAACCACATGTTGGGTTTGCTAAGCGTTGAGCATTTGTTTGGCTTTGCTGCGTCTAGCCTTTATTTACAGTTTCGGTTAGGAAGAGATGAAACTAATATGATGATTATTAATATTGATATAACTTCAGATAGACAATAAGAGCATGATGGTGTATGACATAACATACTTATAAAATTATAAAGTCACTATACTTTGCCTTTAGTAAGGACTTCATTTTCATACATGTAGTTGCAATTTAGGTTCGATAAAAAGAAATCCCTCTAGGTAAATTATTCATTATAGGTACCCTTAATATTATAACTGAAGAGTAGGTACATATTTACTCAATATTTCAAGAATTTAACTTTTAACTCTAAAGGCTATTTATTCGAATGAATATTATAATCAATACGTAATTTATTTTAATACTTCTTTATAAAAATGTTATAAATACAAATTGCATTTAACACAATAAACATGAAAAATAATTAATAGTCCGGTCAATTTAGACCAAAAAATGAGAGTGAAGTTACATAAAGTCCCAACAAGCTGAATTTCTGTGAAATTGTTCAAAATATAATTATAAACAATGTCTAAAAGTTCCCCATCATTCCCCTGTAAGGAATTTTTTTTATTCAAGGTCAAAGTTAAAAAACATGAGTTTTTCGCGATTTTCAGCAAAACGGTAAGTTTTATCATAAAAGTACCTCAGACAAAAATTGTAGATCATAAAATTATCTACAAAAATGTATCAATACTTTTTTTCTTACGAGCCACCGTTTCTGAGATATAACGATTCAAAAAGTTATAAAAGTTGTTATCGTCATAATATACATGAGTACGCCACGTACTAGTATATACATCTAGAGTTGTTATATTTTATGGTTTCATTTTACTTGATATTCTTATAGTTAAAACTTATGTATATTTTATATTGTAAGTATAAGTTACAATGACCGATAGAAAAATATTTAAACATTTAATATATAACATATATGAAAAAACTATTTTTTTCTTAAAACCAGGAAAAGCTCAGCATCAATCAGATATATATTCATCAAAAAGTTTACTTACTTTTGTAAAGTGTCAAGATCATGTACTATTTTTACACTCAATAACTGGCTGTGATACGACATCTGCATTTTACAGGAGGGGTAAAACAGCAGTTTACAAAATGTTTGAAAAACAAGATTTAATTCAATGTGCTGAAGTTTTTAAAAAGAGTAATTCAAGTCAACAAGAAGTTATTACCAACGGCATCCGCTTTCTTCTTTCTATGTACGGAGCTCCTAAAAAAACTACCTGTTTAGATAAGCATCGATATATGCATGTTTCGTTAAAAATACTAAAAATAAAAAACAAGTTCAATTAGCTTGTCTTCCTCCAACCTCAGTTGCTGCTCACCAACATCTTTTTCGAGTATATTACCAAGTTTAAGTGTGGCTTGGTTATCAGCTAGACCCTACAGACTGGGGTTGGAAGTTGGTCAACAATATATTAGAGCCAGTTCAAACTTTACTTCCACTTGCGCCGGAAAAACTGCTGAACACTATTTTTTGCAACTGCAAAAAGGGATGCAGTGCTAAATGTGGTTGCAAAAAAGTCGGACTGTCTTGTTCTTTGGCATGCACAAATTGTCAAGGCCGGTCGTGCTCTAATATTGAATCACAAACAATGGAGGATTCGTTTGACTCCGACGAAGTATCATGCGATACATCGCTATTGACGCAATTTACTTGCATCCAAAATGAAGATGAAGAAGAATTAGGAGAAGAAGAACAAGAAGAAGAACAAGAATTTGAAACTTACGAATAAGACGAATAAACTTCAACACTTTTTTTTAATTTACATTGCTTTTATCTTTCCCAATCTTTGAAAATTTCCGTTATTTTGCAATAGTTTTACACTAAACAGGATCACAACTGACCCGTGGAGTAGGCCTACTGGGGAAACCACGTTAAAAAAAACGCGCTAAGTACTACCTCATAGGTGGCGTGGAAACGTGTGCATATTATGACGATAACAACTTTTATAACTTTTTGAATCGTTATATCTCAGAAACGGTGGCTCGTAAGAAAAAAAGTATTGATATATTTTTTATAGATAATTTTATGATCTACAATTTTTGTCTGAGGTACTTTTATGATAAAACTTACCGTTTTGCTGAAAATCGCGAAAAACTCATTTTTTTTACCTTTGACCTTGAATAAAAATTTTTCCTTACAGGGGAATGATGGGGAACTTCTAGACATTGTTTATAATTATGTTTTGGACAATTTCACAGAAATTCAGCTTGTTGGGACTTTATGTAACTTCGAATGTCTAAATTGACCGGACTATAAGCTCTCCACGCAACACACCTTATCAGATGTAATCTAGAAAAGCTTTGTGCATAAACAGAAAAAAGGTTGAACAAAAAAGGTTTTATTAGGCAGCGCATTAAGCGCGTAATTTACCATCCCATCGTAAAAATTAATAAACTTTATAACGCTCACAAACAAATCGATTGGACGGTGAACGTTCATTTATTTTTAACCAACATAGTTACGAAATTGGCCTCAAGTGCGCGGCATTACCGGGGCCATAAAGGCTTATAGCATGCACTTCCATTATCCTTCATAAGCTAAAGGTCCTTATAAAGAGTGGCGTGAGTTATCAGCTCCTGTGGACGATGCTTTATGACCACTTAACTTGAGGGTCACATTCCATTGATATGCGTAGCTACAGCATATAGCAGCATCCACACGTTGTTTTCCAACGTAACTCCGTGTTGAGATATCGCAAAGATTTTTTCCTAAAACACAAAACTGATTTCTAATAATTTCAAAACAAAATGACTGTCTATAAGCCTTTTTAGGCCAGCGTAGAGTTATATGAAATGAGGAAGGCCGATAGCCATATAAAACTTATTCATTCATACAACAAACCACATGTATTTTCATTAAAATGTTGAATTTGGATTATTCCGTCCACTATGTTTCCGATGAAACCTTTCAAACGAGGCATGATACAAATATTTCGCGGTAACCTACACTTGGCATTTCTGGCATCATTACTAATGTCTATGGCCTCTATACTCACGATTTTCCCAGAAGGGGTAGGCAGAGGTGATACCGGACACCGACATTTCGCCTTGTATGTTCCGTCCCACGATGTGATAGGGAGCGAGCCTAGCTAATAAAATACCTCTATAAATAAAAGAGTAGCATCACAAAAACAAAAGATCTTCCTTAAACTGGATTGAAGGCCTTAATCTGAGGTTACGGTAAGAAAACTGCGCGTAATTGGAAAGCTAGCCGAGCTAAATTGCCGAGTGTATATGAAAACTAATAGAATTAAATGAAACGTATCTCCATATGAAGCAGTTAGTAATGTTAAAGACTGTTAGAGGAACTTATTTAATAAAACTTTCATGGTAATTGTTGGTTGTACGTTCGAAATTGCAAGCGACACGAATATTATAACGCAAATACCAGTTATTAACTTAATCCAGTATGGAGAACGTGGGGGTAAGTGTTTCCATTCACTTATATAATTTGAACTGTGTTTTAATTACAGGCTATAGGTATTAAATATTAAACTATTATCATGTGAAATTAAACTGTCGAGGAATTAGTAAAGCAGCTTAGAAGTTAGCGCGCTGAAAAGTAACTGTTATAACGCTGAAAATGTTGAGCTTCCATTATTTAGAGTTCTGACTACGAACGAAAATAAAACCTTTGCTGTGTACTGTAAATGTTTTTTTTAAAGCTCATAAATCCTTAAAGCAAGACGCTAATAGTATCCTCAAGTAATCACCGACGATTTTTAAAAGTACAAATAGAGCAGATGTTCCTAATTAATGTATGATAAATAGAAAACCCAAGTCATATCATTATTATATTATACGTAAATTATGAGATCCTTTGACCTTAAACGCCGAGGACCCGATGATTAACAACAAAATTATGATGTAACTTAATAATGAGGGGATAAAAATATGAATCGTAACTAAAAATTATTATCAACTAAAAACATCAGAAATCAGAAATTAAATTTACAAAACGGTTTAAAGTATGTGTGTATTTATTTATGTGTATGTGTTTTACGTCCATTAAAAATTAAAAAGTCAAAATTAGCAATCGCATTTAAAGTAAAGAATAACAACTCTATTTTACCTTGATGGCTGACAGGGCAACACTATCGCTCCCACCTGTCACAGTATAATTATTAAGTACTAATTTTGGTCCCATAATTCAACTAATTCTAGGTTTAATAATAGTCCCGGCTTGGAGCACTTGATAAACGTAAAATTATCACCTGCGAAGTGAACTTTCTTCGTAAAGTGTGGTCGAGCTTACGGCCCCATTATCGTGGCAACACCGGGAACGATGGATTTATTAACGTCCGCATTCTTAGTGCAGCTTAGGTTATCATTAATTGTATTGTTGTTGTTAAAAGAAAACACAAAGGTGCTATGATAATTTCGCCCTAAATTATATGATGGAAATTAAAATCTGTCTCAAAAATGAAAAAAGATAGGGGTCATAGGGATTATTGTTGTTTTACCGAAGAATTTATATTAATATTTATTGAACTGTAAATAACTGCAACACATCTACGATTCCGCAGATTTTAAGGTCATTAACAGTCAGCAGTGGTCGTTTTTCATCGGGTAAAACATTCGTTCGTAATCAAAACTTATGTCATAAAAAAATCAAGGATCTTCCTAGTCTCATTGTATTTTCTTTTTTTATAGCATAGGTCCCTCTGCACCCTCTCTAGCTGCTTCCTGCATTTGCCTATTTATCGAACCTCCGTCAATTCCACCTATTTATACCGTAACAAAAACGCGG
Organism: Deilephila porcellus; assembly: GCA_905220455.2. Taxonomy (NCBI): domain Eukaryota; kingdom Metazoa; phylum Arthropoda; class Insecta; order Lepidoptera; family Sphingidae; genus Deilephila; species Deilephila porcellus. Next base: position 12,819,433 of record LR999974.1, read on the forward strand.
ATCTACGTAATAAACAAGCTGCTAATTCTGATAATTTCATTGTAATCCATACTCGCAAACCACTAATACGAGTAGTGACTGCTAATATCCGACAGATTGTGGTTAATTGTTCAGTGGAAGCTTATTATGGAATACTCTGTGGGAGGCACAGTCCCCGCACATAGTTTTTAAGTCCGGGAAAAATGTTGCCAACGCATTCCTATCGAGACTTATTTAATTGCGGACTTATTTGTACCTTATTAGTATAAGACCTACTGGGTTGATAGATGGAAACCTTTTCCCTCGTTTTGATATAGGTATATATTTTATTTATGTTTCAAAATGTGACCGCACTACAGCTGATTGTAAGATGCACTACCTGATGGTATGTGCGCTACAACTGATGCCACCCACAAAGTTCCTCGTTTCTTTTGTTACGTAATTTATTAGGAATTTCATATGTATTTCTTCAGCGTAAATTTGGATTCCACCTTTAAGAGGGACAGCCGACTTGATAAGGACAGTTGTCGGATGCAAGCTATATTCAGTAAGTCACTGTGAAAATATTTAGTGGAAGCCTTTATTCCGAAGTGGACTTTTGGGGCTCAAGATAGTTTTGATACTGGATCGAAATGTAGGATCAGTAAAAGGCTGCTTCATTATCTTTTCTGCCGGTGTTTCAAATGAAATTTAAAAATGCACGTAAATTTGCTTGTAAAAGGTACTAATTGAAGTAAACTAGTAAAATAAACCAACACCATTACAAACACGCAATGCGTATGCGTAATATACTCGGGTTTATTTTACTCTATAATTATCTGGAGCGCTTACTATTATACATAGGTATATGTAGATACAAACATACATATGTACATGTAGCAATAATAATCATTTTCACAAAGTTGAACTATCACGTCTTTTATAATTGGTAGCACCTACATCATAAGAAAAAGTCGCATAATATATAGCAATTACGTTTAATGCTACGTGCATCCAAAAGTGAGATTGATTGGGCTTAATCGTTGTTAATCACAAAATTTGACTCTCAATAAAATTAATTCGGCCATGGGAGCGGCGGCGGTCGAGGTCGCACAAGGTCCCGCTTGCCATCAACTTTACAGCATCTGTGCCTCGTAATTTAATTAAAAAATTCACAGAAAAACGGTCCTCGGCGCGTCGACGCTGCAATCTACCAAATTGCACGCATCGGCAACGGCAGCCTAATTCCAGTTTATTTTTGCTCTTATAATATATTTTAAAATTAACCCGGGCCGCATAATAACAGTAATATACGATTTTTGATTAAATTTACCCAAAACCAATACTTAAACGTTATCAAACTGTTAAGTATCGGAGTTTGATGAGCGTGGACAATTTTCGTAACTTCATAAACATCGTGCGATTATGTAGCCGCTGCCGAGCGAAATTATTTAGGTAACCTCCCCTTTTGTGTAACATCTGATGAATTTCTTGTCTAGATGTCTTTTTAATAGCAATTAGGTAAATTTTGATACCGATATTTTATTGTTTACCAAGCTGGAATAAGTTGCAGAAATCGCAAATTGATGTGTTTAAATTTTGAAATAATTAAGTTGCCTTTTTTTTACGTGTCCAAAATTTTTAACTTTTAAAGGTCATCACCAATTAATGACCATTTTACGCGCTACTGTTGCCGAAAGTCGTAATTTTTATGTCGTGTAGGGTCATGCAGATAAATAACTATAGAAATGTATTGATTGCATGTCGTGTATATGTAATTTTAACCCATTCAACTGACAGTATCAATGAATCATGCTTTAATTATATTTTAGCCTCATATTTATCAATTATCACAATAGAAATGGTTCCAACCTTTAATTTTCATGATGTCTTGCAGGTGTAAATCAACTATAAAATTAAACAAATTATTATTAATCATTCTCTTCCCAAGTCATTTCATATCACTTGTGTAAATAAATCAACCGTCATATTAACAGAAAATTATGGAAATATCCTAACCTCTCATAACACGACGCCATTTTACCGCGACAATTTATCCGCGAACTTGTCTTTGCCAAGAGTGGCCATAATTTCAACGATTACTGGCTGGCAAGCTTCTCCCAACGATCAGAAATGACTGACTAGCGTATTACTAGCCCGAACCATATTATATTTAAATGCGTGGACTGTTCGGTTGTACGCAAATGTAAGTTTGCCAAGTTTATGTCGGCCAACACTTTATACTACATTTGCATAATAAAATTACCAACACTTGGCTCCACATCCCAGGCCGTAAAAAATGTTCAACGATTAAGTTAAACGCGATCGATTTAGTTTTTTGCTAACTATTGAGAGGGGAAATGGTGGTGAACTGGATTTTTTTCGATATAACTCAGCAAAAGCGACCTCAACGAGGATATAGGAAGCTAAAATTTACATTAAACTCAGTTTTCGTGGATGTTGTCGATACAGATAATGTACCTTTGAAAACAATAGAGTAGTTGACGTAATAATTATAGAAACACTGCTAGTCAGAAACGGAACTTAATATCGTATTTGTAACGTAAACAACAACACTTCGAAGAAAAATAATGATCATTTTTTATTAAATTCTATGTGATCTATAACATCACTTATCGGAAAATAACAAATGTATGTACTGACATAGAAATATGGAAAAAAATAATATGAATCATCACTTGACGGCACTCGACACTCTCATAAGGGAATACGATCTTAAAGATAATCCTAGCCGACCATTTAGCGAACATTCCTCAATAATTATAATAAATAAATGCTTATCTTTTTGTTACACCTACGTGACCACATTGTGCCAACAACAATTAATGTTATTGGAATAAACATAAATACCTAATTGTGAACTTAATGAAGGCGAATTGAGTTGGGAATTTCTTCACGTCATTTTATTGCTGGGAACTAAATAGCCCGCCAACAACTAAAACCACATATTTGTCGGTCGTTGTTAAAAGTTTACTACAAAATAGATTACGTGCATTCGTGTCTTATTAAAATAATGGCATTTGTATAATTGCAACCTTTGCAAATAATAACAAAATAGTTTATTGAAATCATATTAGTAAAAGTTTGCGTGTATCTACGTTTAACTTGTTTAAAATAGTTTATTAATAGTGCATTGTTTCAATTATATTTTACGAACACGCAATGAAAAGTATTCTCTAATTACCTACAGATCATTATCTTAGTCTTCATATTAGCGATGTACACAATATGTATTTATTATTCTACCTTTTATTTACAATTAAAATTTATATTTAGTTGTTTGATGAATTGTCATAATTATTTCACTACTCCCTTTTCCTTTTAGGCATACCTAGTAATTTTGTCAAATGTAATAAAAAATAATCTTAATAAATAAAAATAATTTTATCCATAATTTATATTACTTACATAATTTAATTGACTGCCTCCGTGGCGCAGTTGGTTAGACGCCGGCTGTGAAACGATAGGCCGCGGGTTCGATCCCCGCACCGAAACAAATATTTGTGTGAACCACAGGTATTTGTTTCGGGTCTGGGTATTTGTGAGACCGAAAAGTCTCTCGTACTTTCTGATACCCACGACACAAGATTCGATCTTAGTGTGCGGTCTATGTGACTGTTGGGCCTATTTATTTTTTACTCATTAGAAGCCCGGAATCAGAAAACTGTGCATAATATAGCCTAATATAGGTTCATCCCCTATCACATCGTGTGACGGAACACACAAGGTGTAACGTGGGTTTCACCTCTGCCTTCCCCTCTGGGAAAAAGCTTTAGTTTGTTTATGTAATTTATATGAAATACCTACTGCGTTTTCAACATTCACAGGCTAGTTTAGGATAATAATCACAAAATTTTACTACTCAAAATTATCTTGCAGCCAAATTATGCTCTGTTTGGATAGAGATGTTGCGGTTTGTCCTTTGATCCTTGCGGTTTCTAACCCCGTAGTTAATGACATCCGAAATTGGACACAAATTATACAAAGAAGCCGAATGGTAATCATGTCTCATTTCCTTCACCCGATGCCTTTATTAAAAGAAATTTGTGAATTCATGAGCTATTCTCGTGACATTTGAATTTGGTCACGCAATGTCCAGCATTAAAAAATTCTAGCGTCGACTGAAAAAAGATTAACGGATTATTTTTTGCTTTATTTAACATCAATATGTCGTGTGACGCTGCAGGAAGTTTGTAGATTATAGATAATTTGGCAAATGCGTTTTTTTGATCAACCTAATGGTTAATCTGCAACAAATATCGAGACACTTTATGTGTGTTTGATGTTTCTATTCAACGTGTAATTTATAAGACTCAACATTTAAATTACCTACGTAATAAGAAATCTTACGCCATTCACAAGAAAAATAAGCTAAGGATATAATTGGTTACATTGCCTAGGTAATACGACCCAAATCACATTTAAAACCATCATCATGTTGAAAATAAATCTACCACTTTTCTAGGATTTTGATTTCTAAATATCATTTTTTTAAATAGGACTTTCGTAATGACATAGATGACCAAATTTCTGTACGAATCTCAATTATTTAAAATTGCTTAAAATATATTATAACAAAATTAAATTAGGTCTATTTATCATGCCTTAAGAAGAATTTGAACCGAACGATGTGTAGGTAGGTCGCGGATTCAAATCGCAACCTTTGACTTTTCTACTTGTATCTTTCTATGTGTGTATTCTTTATCAATTACCAGTCAATTTATTGGTGAAGGAATGCATTTATGAATTCAAACTAGCGACCTTTGCTTCACTCCCAACACTAATTTAATTTATAATAAGTAACGTTACATATTACGGACTTGAAACTCATCTGAATTTAATCAACATACTCGTATTTGCCAATCTACGAAATAATCTCGACTAATGATAATATCTCGATAATTGATAAATGTTAACGGCATATTAATAGAGCGGCCGTCGCCTCAATAATTGAAAAGGCAAGTCTACCGGGAGTCGGGAGTCGGGAGCGATTACCCTAAACCAGTCTCGGCGCCCAACACGCCGGAATTAAGCAATTTGTGGCAATCAAAATGTCAATGCAATCAAACGACAATACAATGTAGTGAAGAGTCTGTCGTCTATTGCCGCCAGAGGTCGCCGCCCGGCTCGGCAAAGCTAATTCGAACAAATTATCGAAATTACGTCTTCTTATTGTGTTTTTAAAATAGTTCGAATTGAAATGCAGCTGTTAGATGCGTATGTTAGATGGTTAATGATGTAAAAATAATCTGTTTAGGACTGCAACGGATTACTGAGACGGGATCGCGGGTTCAACCTAGTGAAACCGCTCTTTACGTGTGTAATTCTGCAATCTTTACAGCAAGGCTGCCCATCGTAACATTAGAAATCTATTTTATGATGTATGAAAATCATCTCGAGATCCATTGACATAAATAAATCAATGCCAAGATCATAATAATTATGGGGCAATTTCGATAGAAGAAACATCTACGTGGATAGATCGAGTATACCTGCTATTGTATTGATATTTATGTTATGCGATTTTTGCATTAAGCGAGCATGTGGTGAATATCAGATTATTGTGTAAGTGGAACACATAGTTTAGAATAGAAGAATTATAAATCCTATGTCTAAACGAGAGGCCGCGGGTTCGATCCCCGCACCAAGAGAAATGTTTGTGCGGCCCACAAATATTTCTTTCTGGTTTGGGTGTTTGTGAGACCGAAAAGTCTCTCGTAGTTCTGATACCTGCGACACAAGACATATTTGATCTTAATGTGTGGTCAGGACTATGTATGTGACTGTTGGGTGTATTTATTATTTATTAATAGATTTTCTTTTATTATTATAAATCAATGGTGCAATGCAGAAGGGGTGAAGTGAGGGGGAAAAGCGGTGTTGTCTTGTTTGCTATTGTTACTTGAACTATGAATAAAAGATGACTTCGAAAATTACTCAATTGTCTATTATGTACTTAATTTTAGATCTTTTACAATTTGTGAACAATCGTAATTAAATATAAATTATAATTTATTGTTCCCAGAAAATATCGATAACCACTGTACATTTCATTACCAACTGCAGTAAATTAATACAATAGATGCTCATAATTTTTGCATTCGAAACTAAGAAAAGTTTTATTTAAATTACACTTTAATAGAAGATAATTTATCCCTGAAATTTACTATAATATACTATATTACTAAAAAACAATTTACTCCTTTTGTTGTAAAAATGATTGCAAGAAAAAATCCTATGTTACTTAAAGATATATTTCACTAATATATCAGACTTAAATGAAATAACACAAAATAGTGACATAAATTTTAATACAGTACAAATCTAGTTGTTCTGTTTCGACTCCTTGGCATTCTGTAGTGCCTGAGTGAGATACAACTTTGCCAGACTCTGGGAACAGAACTGGCTGATATGCTGGCTGTAGGTATTGATCTGTCCCGCTACAATCATAGGGTTCAGCCTTGGTGGTACTGGATGCGGCTTGAATAGCTTATTAACGTCTTCTTCGGGTAATGGAGGTTCGTCCTTAGCAGCCCTTGCAGCGTTCTCTTGGGTCCTCTTGGCGAGCCAGCGGTGCTTATCTTGTTGTTGGCGGACAACCAATTGTTGGTATCTGTTGAATTTAATAGCTTCTTGGTTGAGCTCGTCAACGCGCTCCATTAGGCTGCGGAGTTGACCTGGAAATAGACAAAAAAATATGAATTTTCTTACAATACGCAAGTTGGCAACCATAATTCAAATGAATCTTAGATTGATTGAGATGTATAAACCGAAATAGACTTTTACAAATATGTCAAGGTACAGATTTCATAACATGTTGACAATGGACAAACAATGTTTCTAAAAAACTTTTATGAGTCATCCAAGAGTCAGTGTGTATCAATAACGCAGTTATTTACTAAGCGGTATTTTTAGCCAGTCCATTACTTTTTTTTCTTTAAATCATAATACATTGATTCCATAGTTACTCTTACGAAAACAAATTACCGTAAAACACGGTAGATGTGTTTTAAAAGAACATACCTTCAAGCACCGAAGCAGTGCCAAGATCAAGGAATTTGGATCCGTCCTCCTCTGGGATCATCTCTGTGAGCTCAGAAATCATGATGTTGGTGAGCGGAGAGTTGCGAATCACTATGGGTACCTCAATGAACAAACTCTCATAGCCAATCTTCAAGTTGCGCAGAGATTCTGGCGTGTAATCGGCTTCCTTGTACATGGCGATAGCCTGTAACAGAAAATAATATTAATAAGAAGATGGGCAAGTGAAATGATGAAACCAGTAGCGTGTGGTCAAACCGCACAGCGCCCTTTTTACATAAAAAGCGTCTCAAGCATACTTTTTAGATTTCCCTGTGAGTTGGGATGGAAATCGCGCCCTGCCTTGTCCTCGGATTACGACGTCAATTGTTATTACCCATTGACTGCGGCTCGGGTTTGGTAAGTATAGAAACAACACGCTACGCACGCCTCTGTGACCTTCGCAGATCTCAATACATATGCATTTTATTTCCTAAAGGCATGATTCAATTGCCTCATATGACAAATGTGACTATGGATGGATTGACTATTGCTTGACTATTACACTACACAGCTAGAATTGTCAAACATAACAAGAACACCTACCTGGGGAGTCAAACGGTACGCCTTGAGCGTGAGGAATCCTCTGGCAGATTTCTTAGTGTCGTAGATGACCACAACACTCTCCTCAATGGAGGTCTGGTAGTGGTACTGTGATTCCAGCAGCGACTGGCTCAAGAAGTTGCCAACATCTGCACTTTGATACCTGGAAAATAAATTAAAATATTATAACATATTCTTTCTAATCCAAAATTCTATCCTTACGGTATCTTTCCTTTCTTTGTACCATTAAATTATTTTAAGAGGTTAGTAAAACATCTACAATCCAAGTGACGTGAATGTTCATGGCCAATGGTACGCAGATTGCTTATTTGCCAGACTTATGTAATAAAAAAACAGAGGATTGCTGAACTAAAAAGTCAAATTAAGGAACATACAGTTCGTGTCTCTTACATGCTGCAACAAAACCATTTTTTACTTTTTACATTTACACTTAGAAAAATAACCTACAATAATGATCTACTAATTACCATCCCACATGGAAGTGATCCACATTGACTCTGCGGAGTCTCCTCATCATGTCCAACTGGTACTCTTCTTCATCCATGGTGTCGTCATGCTTCGGGAACGGGAAGCAGTTAGTGATCTCCAGACGGTTCTCTACTACCAGTCCGAGGAGCGCTCCCTGCGCCACCTCCATGTTGCTGCATGATTCTTCATGGCAGTGCTTCACTATTTTCATCACCGCCTGTAATAAAAATAAAGATTACATACTTAATCTGAAAACGGTATCCCCATAGGAGTAAATGGTAAGCAGTGTTGTTATAATTGCCAACCATGGTTCACCAAGCTTATATCCATCTCAAGTCTGCCACCAGACAGTGGAGCAGATAAGTATTGGAGTGGAGACCACGCTTAGGTAAACATAGTGTAGGACGTCCTGCTGCAAGATGGACTGTCAGGTAGCGGATGGACGGTGCTCAAGACCAGGATGGTTAGCCCTTACTTGCAGCCTTACGTCTAGCAGTGGACAGACACATGCTGGGTATATGTCCATCTCAAGGTGTAATAGGAGAAAAGTCCATCTGTATGCTAGGTGCAGATTCCAATACCATGAACTAATATGACACTTTCATTTCCCTCTTAAAATTCATACAAAGTGGAGTTCCTGTTCTTGGAATCAAATAGAGGGTCTGGACCCCATGTTTCACAGCCTATATATTCTACAATGAGACTTATGAGGCACAAAAATAAAGTTAAAATTTATTACATTGATGGAATTGAACAATGCATTGGGTACAAATATTTATCATTTATACAAATTTGTGTTAGCAATAACCTAAATTTCAAGTCCTCTATAATTTTCCAACTTTCTAATTTGGCTTATTCATTGCTACTATTTAACTTCAGATCACTTTATGTTTTTTGGTTCTAATCTATTTGTTTTGCATGCATTGTTCAATATGAATAACATCTACATTAAATAGTAATCATTCCATCATATACTTAACAAACATATTTATAATCCTAATTTAATATTTGTCTGTGAAATTCATTTCAATAAAATACAGTTATTACAGATCATTGCACAAAATGTTACTACTATTCAGTATAATATTTTTTAAATTATTGGGCATAATATAGTTTACAACTCATTAACATATTTTCTTTGATTTGATCATCTTAATCATAGCAAAACAAAAGTATTTTTTTATTAATTATACTTAAAGATTCTCATTTATGATATAATAGAGGATAATTAATTTATGCACCAAAATAGCAAAAGTAACAAAGATGATCCTATAAGACATAATAGTTATCTGCCAAGTTAAACAATACTTTATTGTGATGTTTTATAAACAAAAACAATAACAGTTATTTCAAATAATAAAGAACATTAATAGAAACAATATCCTAACAAAACCAAAGCCTACATCACAGTTTTCATTGAATACAACAAAAAAAAGGAATAGAAAGTAGTCCTTTAATTAGATAGTTGGTGATGAGATCATCCGCCAATCCGATGAACTCCAGTCTCAGGTCACAGCATGAAGTAAACGTCCCAAAACAGTGTGTGACTCATTTCTTTTAACAATCCCATACATTGGAACATAAACAAATGATAACTCGTGAAAAATCAAATGACTCTTTATATTTAGTGTTTAATGAGCTATTGTCTGTTTATCAGCATGACGCCACAGTCAATTGTAAAGCTTAAGTTTACTGATAACTTGTACGCGTTTTTTACGATGTGCCAAACATCGCATTGGTACTTTCAAACATAACCTATAAAGCGTATGTAAGCTACCAAACATTATTAAATTACAACCAGTGTGATAGAATATGCAAAATTACTGGAGATATTATGAATTTGCATGGCATTTTACGTATTTTAACGAAATAAAACAAAAAAAATACCGAAATATGTGACGTGTCTGAAGTCAACATAATTAACATAAGAAATACGGGTATTTCATGTAAAGGCACGAAACTAATTTTAATACGATAATAAATAACATTTGCTTACCAAACCATCGCATTGGACGTATGTAATTGTTGCTTCATTTTCAGGAACGCGTCTAGCCCAACCACTATGGCTCGCCATTTTTGAAAAAGGATGAACGAGGTGAACGAATGAAAGGGTGAACGAAAACAATATGACGTTTTATGACAATATGAGAACATAGATAATTTCATACGAATACTCCCACTTTAGTTTACTTTGTCTACGCTCAAGATCAGCTGTCAAACGTCAAATCAATCGAGCTGTTGTCACTAGTGTTGAGTAGGACATGACTTGAAAACGAGTTTGTAAGAGTAGCCTCATTTTTGTACTGAGCTAGTACAATGTCCCACTTCAATTGAAGTGAGGCGTACTAGATAGTTTGAAGGTATTAGTACCTCTCGCTCTCATCCTATAGTTAATGACGTAGTGTAACGAGTACCGGGACACAAAATATGAAGTAGTACATTTCAAAAAGTTGAGCCGCTCTTACATTTTGACGTCATGTACGGGACAAATGTACTACCTCTTGTACGTCCTACTCAACACTAGTTGTCACTGTATTATGAATTGTTACTGTTCGGATGATAATAAAAGGTGTAAATAAATCAGTGTTCTCCCTAATATTTAAAAACATTTAAATTAATAGTGAATTAAGAAACCGCGTGTGGAATGTTACCATGTGTGCACATCTTGGGATTGATTGTGAATCGAGAAAAAGTCGCTTATTTAATTAGTACAAATGATACACCTACATTCACGAAAACGGAAGTTTTTATTAAATAATGAGTCAGCATAAGTTCTGGAGAGGATTAACGCCGTTGAAAGTGTCGCCATCCTGTGACCAGCACATACCTGATAAAATCGTGAAATTGTGTTCACTTATTTCTGACTTTATTGTGTTGGGGAATGACCATGGTATTTATCATTGCGAAATCACAGACGACTGTGTATCATTGAAAAAAATTAGTGGTGTTTCGGCTATAGACATATCATACCACAATGATATCCTTTACATCATCGACATACACGGTCGGCTATACAAAACTAATTCTAGTTTTAAAAACAAAGAAGAAATTGTTGTCAAAGAAGACTCCAAATGCTGTCCCCACGGCTTCAAGAGCACTAGTTACAAGGTGAAGTTCAGAAATGTTGTCTCTAGTGACTTTGGCCAGCTCTTCATAAGCAGTGATGGACAGCTGTGGGGGTCAGGCAACATGCCCCAAATATCATTAGAAACTAGTAGTATAAAAAAGATACCTTTCTTCGAAGGTCGGACAGTGTACAGTGCTTCAGTTGGTCAGAACTTTGCAGCTGTTATAGCTAGGAAAAACGTTAAGCAATCTGAAAATTGTGATACAGAGAGTGATAATGATGATGAAGAAGTATTTGCATCAAATTGCTCACAATGTCAAACTATAATAGGCCTAGCTTCACCAGCATCAGTACCGTCCTTGTCCGAAACTTGCCCCTTAGGTGTACAAATTAGTAAGTCAAGTGAAGATTCCAGTAGTACCACCGCTCCACAGACAGACGTCCACGTAGATGCCCATAGCTTTACTGAAGATTCTAGTCCCTCATCTGAGGAATCAAAGATAGCACGAACAAATGCTCAAAAAGTTAGTTTAGAAACAGAACTTAATTTACAAGATAACAAAACTGATGATGATGATGATGCAACAGAAAAAGACAGTGACACAGGAGAAGGATGTACAGACAAGATAAACAATATTTTTATAAACACAGATGCAGCCAGACAGTTCCTAAGTAGACAGTTGTCCTGGGTATCAGCCGGTGAGGACTATTTAGTTGAGTACACAGAAAAACCAACAAGAATCATCAAAGAAAATGTATCAAACCTTACCAATTTTGTTTATGAAGGGGTAAAAACTGTTGGAGATAAAGTTGCAACGCTATCCAGACATGTGAGTGGCAGCAGTGACAACAATGAAACAGTTGAAATGCAAATGAGACATCAAAATGATGAATTGAATTCTTTGTTGTACAGTTGTACATCAAATTGCAACATTGAAGATCTTCAATTCTCCACAAGCACTATTAGTAGTGAGAAAGAGTTTGAAGCAGCTAGGAAGACTGAAAATCTAAAGAATATGTCTAAACTTGGGAAGAACATATTAGCAACAGAACTATGGACTTGGGGTGACATATCATATGGACAAATAGGCATAGGAGATACAGTTAAAAGAATCAAGCCAATGGCAGTAATGAGTTTGTCAGGTTTTGGTTTGCAGAAGGTTTCTTGTGGAAAATGGCACTGCTCTGCTCTCACCTTAGATGGCAGGCTTTTCATGTGGGGTTATAATCATTACCATCAAGTAAGTTTTGATTCTAGAGAAGACAAGAGTGGGCCAAAACAGTTCACTGAGAATTCTGACAGTGACAGAGTCAGAGACATGATAGCTACAGAACATCACACTCTAGCATATACTCACAATGAAAATATATTTTATATGGGCAAACACACAGAAGGATTCACAGAGACTATAGTAAACTTAAATGACAAAACAGATGAAGAAGTTAGCGAGAGTAGTGACACTGTGTCTGTCAAATTTAATGAACCCCAAACCTATCCCACCAAACCACAAAATATGTGTTACCACTGGAGAATTTTATCATCAGGAAACATCAGCTACTGTTCTGTTGAAGAGTCTGTCAAAAGCCCCGAGTTCCAGGATTTATCTATTGCTCAAAGGTATCTAGAAGAGATGTTGTTGATATATCATAATCTTGTTAAACCCTTCCTTAAAAAAAGTAAATCCATTGCAGCACATTCCAATATTTACGAAACTGTTTGTGATATTTTTGGTGACATATTAAACATAACTGCGTTGAATGTGCTATCTATGTGGCAGTATGCCGAGAAGCACATTAGCGAATGTGATATTTCTTTAGTAAAAAATTTAGAAGAATTTATTTATTTGTACAGAAAGTATTATGTAGCTATAAGCAATTTGATTGTTATTGGTGGTTTCACACAAATTAACGGCGTTGTTGATGTTTCGACTAATATTTATAATCTATTCAGCGATCAACTTCCTTCTAATAAACAGAAAAATAATAAGAAAACATCAGAAGCCATAGTGGCATTAGCGTTCGTCCAGCCATTAACGAGATTAAGTTCTTACAAATGCATAGCCCAATCAATTTTGCGGTACAAAAGTAAGAGGAAAAAGAGCGATGTCAAAACGCATATGGATGAGCGATTAAACAAGGTAATATCTTCGCTAGACTCGTTGATTGATGAACAGGAAAAGAAACGCAAGGAAGCCGATGTGACAAAGTTGTTCTGGGAAACAATAGGAAAGTCTCTAGACCAGCACAGGACGCCAGAACGACGTTTAATTCGAGAATCAAAGTCACGGCCGCTGAATTTGGTAAATCCGGGTAGATTTACATCCCACTGGTTCGTGTTATTTAATGATCTGTTCGTTCACGTCAGTGGCAGCACACCTTTGATCCACCCATTAGAGACGCTATGGGTTGAACCAGTTTCGAACACCGATTCTCTATTAAACGTAATTCAACTAACAACCCCAGAAGAAGTGATATCAGTATCGACCAACACAGAACAAGAAAAAACGGAATGGATCCATTCTTTAAATACAGCCATCAGAATATCACTAAACAAAGACTCTACGTTCAAGCCACCTTCGATTCGAACTGCCAGCTACACTTTTTCGAATAAAAGCGTGTTTTATAAGGAAGCCAAGTATACGGGAAGATGGTTGGATGGCAAAATCCATGGAAGTGGAAAGGTGGAATGGCCTGACGGTAAATATTTCGTGGGACAGGTCCAATTGAATGCTCTATGTGGTCACGGGAAGATGGAAATGCCTGGAGTAGGTAAGCATTGTCTACTTAAATAATTATTATGCAAAAACAAAAATTCAAATCAATTTTGTCTGGGTCTTACTTAGTACCGGAAGGAAAATTTATTAATAGATGGAATATTAAGTTGTTAATGAATAAATTACATTGTTACTTTTAATTTTTTTTCTTAATTCAGCAGAGCAATTTCACCGTTTTGTATATCAATTGCGAATTTCAAACAAGTCTTTTTGGTTATCATTATGCAAATGAAACAAAAATATGATAATTATTATGATCGTAATCGCTCTTACTTATTAAATTAACTCTAGAACATTCCACGCAAATACTGCAAATATTTGATCAGACTCGACAAAAACTTATACAAAATAATAAGACCAAATTGTTAATTTATATTATGTAAATTTCTATTTATATGTAGATTTTCACTCAAAGAGAAAGTCAAGTAATACAAGAGTAATCATATGTGCCTTGTTGGCCTTTAAGGATTAAAAGGACAGCAGACGGGAAGAATTCCTATGATTGGAATTCTAGCAATTGCCCAAAACGACCAAATATGTTATAGTCATACCGTAAATCGGGTTATAATAATATGAGGAATGAAGATAGTCATTGAAACCACAAATAGGGTATCGTGTCAGCAGTTTTATCCTTAAAATACTTATATTATGTTCGATTTAGCCACTAAATGTTTTAAAAGATCCATTAAATATTATGGGATTGATGAATTTCTTATTGTTTGAAAACATATTTCTTTTTTAGTTTAATTTGACTCCAAATTCAATAAATTTTGAGCAAATTAGTCGTTGTGTGCTTTAGTTTAAAGTCACACAACAACACACTTCATGCGCATAAATTATTACGAATTTTTACCATTAAATCTAATTAAATAAAGTATTTATTTTTATCATTAAACTATTAACCAATTACTTTTACGTACATACATACGTAAATCACGCCTTTATTCCCGGAGGGTAGGCAGAGGCGCCACCAGGACACCCACATTTCGCTTTATATGCTCCGTCTCCCACGACGTGATAGGGGGCGAGCTTATTTTTAGACGTAAAATAATATTGCATACTCATTACATACTTTTACATACTCATTAGACATACCTACTAAATAGACCAAAATATTTTAGGAATTTACGAAGGACAATGGAAGGAAAACCTGCAAAACGGCTATGGCATCATGAAGTACACGTCAGGTGACATCTACGAAGGGTATTTCAAAGACGGGCAGCCTCATGGACACGGGATAAAGAAGCAGGGTGATTTCACGTCATCATCAGCAACCATCTACACTGGGGAGTGGGTGAACGGGGTGAAGCAAGGGTATGGAGTGATGGACGACATCGGCAAGGGCGAGAAGTATTTGGGCAACTGGAGTGATAATAAGAAGCACGGTTGTGGGCTGATTGTGACGCTCGATGGAATTTACTACGAGGGACTGTTCATGCAGGATGTTTTAACCGTGAGTGTTTATATTATTGTTTAAAATAAATAATACTAATGTAAATGGTTTATAGTAACTTTTCCTGCAATGTTAAAGAATTATGGAATTAGTGATGTTTCAAAAAAGTGTCAGGAAAATATCATTTAACCACATCAGCAAATACTGTTTGCTGAATTTTATCCAAGGGATTTAAATATTGCTAAATTTAGGATAATATCTACCCGGGCAGTGACCGGGGTACTCAATGCGTAGAGACTGAGATATTCATATACGAAATTACATCCCATTCCGGTATTGGAGCGTTCTACTAGACACCATATCATAATTATTCATACTTAAAGAGAGTACTCTTGTTATGGTGGACAGCGATCTGGCTGTGCTAGACCCATGGCATTGCAAAGATCCATGAGCGGTGGTGACCGCTTACCATCAGGCGGGCCGCATACTCGTCTACCTGCAAAAAAACGGTCATGATTTGTTACGTCGTAGTGGTCAAAGACCCTCTAGTCACAGTGTATGCAGAGGTCTTGCCTTTTGTCATAACAAATGATGTTGTCTACGTGCAAGAATTTGTCTGCGCCTTCTAAAACTAATACGCTCCATTTAATTTTAGATATCCAATCAATAATCTACTCTATTACTTATTCAATAGGGTATAATATTATCTGTTATACAATTTGACTATTAAATTCAATACGCATATTTGTAATAGCAAAGTAATCGATTTGAACAATGCTATCAGTTACTCTGATTGTTTTAATCCCGTAAAATTCCAATCGATTGTCGAAAATAGAAGATAATATTTTCTTATCAAACACTACAGCGTCGTAGGTCGTCATAATTGAAAAGCATTTGAAAGTATTTTAATTATTTCATAAATTAACATTTGTATTATGGATACCACCGATACAAATATAAAGAAATTTTTTTGAGAATAGAAATTCACACATTATGCCAATGAAAGCTGGACACAGGCAACCCCACCATGCCAAAAGACGGTATGTAACAGATGGAAAAAGAGATAATAATACCATACCGACTCGGAACTTATGTTTGCGACTGCCTGTAAAAATAATAACACCAACTACCAAGCGATCACATAATCTCAACTCCACAATAGACGCGTGGTTTTCGGAATCTACAAGAGATACATATACATTTATGTATATAGTTTCCCCAACTCCTGCCGCGAACTCGAACCCACTACCTTTTCTTTATTTTTCTCTTTAATACCTAGTGCAGTAGTATGAACAAAGAATTATATACTGTTTGACACATAAGGCATTGAGTAGCATACGCATATAACCTTATGTCCAAACGTTATTAGGTCAGTTGTGAAAGCTTTATGCTCTGTTTACTGTGACATCCAATCTGCGGGATATTTCGGTGGTAAAAATGTTTATATTGATGCCACCAAATTGCACTCGAATTTAGGTATTAATTGATTTGTAGGTTACGCAGGAAAAATACCTAATCGTGGTTAAAATCATGTTGTAAAATAGCAAAAACAATGTCGCTGTTAAGCTCACTGCAATGTTAGTTATAATAATAATAAAAAAATTGAATTTAAATAATTTTAATAATAAAGTCATTTTAAAGCGCATGACTATTTAGATATAATTGGTGGAAAGGCTAAAAAGCTTTCTTTTGAAGCAGGAAATTATTTCAATGGCTGACCCGGTAAATATTTGTATGGCATAGTTGTAGTCGAGTCTGATATTTACAGATGTGATACATTTATAAACGCATTAATGATACAGGGGTTATCCTTTTGGGGTATAATATTTAAAAAATCCCCTAGCTTATAAAGCAATAAAACAATTTGTAATATTATATATTATGTAATTAAAAGTCCCTAGCAACTTCTGATAAGCACGTTAAAGGGAATTCCCATGTTCCGTGGGAGAATCATAGTGCTAACAGTTATGTATGAGGGTTTCAGTAAAAAATAACTATTACTTATAAATGTTTTTATAGTGCGTTGGGGTAAACACCGTAATAGTAGTGCGTAGGGGTAATTTCACGTTCTATTTCCCATCCTTCTATTACTGTGCTACCCCAAAACACCCTATATCTATGATTCAATATTTTGTATTTCATATTTTCAATTTAACATCCGATGACTTGTCCACAAATCCCTATAATACATTAAAGAAATATAATGCAAGTAACAGAAATATGAGTCAATCCAATAACATACAATTATCTGGGAAATTGCTGTTTGGAAGCCGATAACGAAATATATTTGTCTTGTGTCATGCGTATTGAAACAAATGACACATTTAGTTCTTAGAAAAATCTTAAGTCGAAATCAAACATTACGTGTTGACCATACAAACATAATTTAAAATTGCTCCAACTAGGATTACTTCGGTACCGTCGGAGCGCGTACGAAAATAAATGATTATTGCACAATTGCCCATACCAGAACAAACATTTGTTAGCCATTAGCTATTTATCAGTGTGGGAATGGAAATCGCGATTTTCGACCCAAAAGCCAACTTTTTTGTCTCTCCTACAATTGGCCGATAAGTCCTTGACGTTATAACTTAAAATAATATTCATCATTTCCTTTAGATCATTCTCTGCGAACATGTCTCCCAGCAACTTCCGACCCAAAAGTCAACTTCTTTAAGTTTCCTCCAATTGGTCTTCAAAATCGATTACATCACAACTTTAAATCCTAATCATCATTTCCTTCACATAATTGATTTTGACCATATCTCCAGGGTCACGGTGTGATGGTTTTCGAAGACGGAACTCACTACGAGGGCGAGTTCAGGGCAGCGGGAGTGTTCTCTGGAAAGGGGGTGCTTACCTTCTCCAGTGGGGACAAAATAGAGGGGTCTTTGAGTGGAGCCTGGACCGAAGGAGTGAAGATATCGAATGCTACCATGCAGCTGAACGTGTCGAACCCAGTGCTTCCTAATAACTCTAAACCTAAGTGAGTATTTTTGATTTGAAAATACTCTGGTATAGATTTTCTATTAGTCCGGTTAAAGAGGTCTTTGCTGAAGTTCAGTCATTTAATTTAGTAAAAATTATACAAGCATATATGAAAGCTACGGTTTAACACATGGGCCATTTACCACCTATCAAAAATATTAAATGGTTAAAATATTTTTCTATAAATAAACAAACATTTGTCAAATGGTTTGACATGAAAAAAATCCATTGTGAATAACGTCATACAATTTTTACCAACAAAATTATGCATGTGTGTTATTAATATTGCCCAATTATTTTCAGTTCATTTGGCAAACTAAGCGTAGCACCAAACCAAAAATGGAACGCATTATTCCGACAATGCTTTCAATGCCTAGGAGTGTCAGAACAAATCCTAACTCCCACTGGAAACCACTTCGCGAACGGACCATCAGGCCCTACCATAGACAACGTGAAAATCTGGCAGAATGTAGCTGTCGCCATCTCCTGCTCTCATAAGGAAAGAAACAAAATGCTTGTGAAGCAAAGCAAAAGCATAGACTTGGAGAAATCTGTCGATTGTTTGGAGGTGATACCGCAGTTTGGACAGAAGTCATTGACTTTGGAGACATATGCTGAAGTGAAGCTGTATTTGCATACCGTAAGTTTTTTTATTTTGATTAATAGCTTGATATAGCGTAGTCGGTCGTAACATTATTTATGTCAAAGTATTCTGCAACATAGTTGAAAAGTCATTTTGTACCAACCTCGTGTGAATGTAGAATGCGGGCAGGCTGGTGAAGATTATATCAATACATATTTGATTTCTCGTGATATTGGAACAAATGGTGGGAAAAATGTGGTATGTCTGAAATCTACGGAACTTTGTCTTTTAAATTGAATTCATATTCCAAGCCATTCCGAATTTTATACCATATGGCACTTCCTCCAACTTCGACTTCAGATTTTCACATTCTGAATTTCTTTTCATTCATTTATTCACATTTTTCCTATTTAATATATTTCTTAAATTATTACAATAAACAAGCTTAATATCAAGCAAATATTTAATTTTATATTTTATTGTTGTAACTTACATGCTGTATAACACATAAGATATTGCATACTATAAAGATGTTGATTCTCGACCGCTAGTATCGCGCAGTTGATGTTCGTTTAATATTTCCTTATGTGAAGGAGTTTCAATTACATTATATTGAATATCATCATTGCAACTGAATAAATCGTACAGAAATACTGTAGATAATATATTGTAATATAAAGTGCAGTACTAATTAAACCAGTAATTCATTGCATTGTATTCGTTTATAAAAATGTCGCAATAATAAATAGTTATAATAATACATACATACTTGAGTGTACTGGATTTAGACAACTGAAAAAAAAACATTTTTTAAAATCTAAACATTTTTAGAATTTATATCAAATTCTATCTCAGTAATTCCACGCAATTTACTTATATAAATGTTGAATTATATACTGCAAGCAAAGTATTAAAGTTTTCTAAATTCGGTTTCTGGTCATCATGATTATTCCATATATTGATTAAAAAATACAGTTTAAGCAAACACTGCTTTATTACCACTGTAGTTCTGCAACACCTATAATAAATTTATTGATTTCATAGTTCATACCAAGGCCTTAGCATCTCCCATAAGGTATCTTAATTATTTTCTCTCAACAGGCATGTGAATCAACGCACCACCCTTTAGGCCAGCTAGTTCTAGGACTAACAAACGCTTTCAACACAACATACGGCGGTGTGAGAGTCCATCCCTTACTCCTGAGCCACGCGGTGAAGGAACTGAAGAGTATCACCTCGAGACTGTACCAAGTTGTGAGACTGTTGTTCCCCGCGCTGCCGCCAGAGGGCACTGACTCGATGTTGCCATACAAGAAAAATGAAGATGAGGAGGTGGAAAATGAAAATAATCTTATTGATGGGTGAGTTATTTTATTGCACAGGTTAGGGAAACGAGCGTACGACTTGCCTGATGGTAATTGACTACTACCGTCTACAACAGCTGGATTGCGATTGCGTTTCTGACCTCTCAAAATGGGGGGAAAGGTAGGGAAAAATAATTTAAGGAGTGAAACGAGCTCTGATAAATGTATGTATGTGGTGTAATATTTTAGTCGCTTTTCAAAATTTTTTCGGCACGTTTTTATATGTTAAATTCATTGTTTCATTCATTTTGAGTTTACGGAATTGAATCATTAAAAAGTTCTTTATTAATATTATTTATCTATGTAATAATTTATTTCAAAATGATACGACGAAATACTAGATCAGGATCCTTATCACCAAAATATATTTTTGTTATCATTGTATCATATTTATAGATAATTTAGTAGGAGGTCATATTACACACGATACCTTATTTGCAAGTTTACCTGAATATTTGCGTTCACCTTCTGAATATTTGACGTCAGGGCTAAACGTTAGTTTTTAAAGCAATGTAGTAATTATAATATATTATAGCAATATATTATTAAATTAGGCAAAGATTTTCAACATACAGTAATCTGACTACAGTTTACAGATCTGCTGATAAACCTATATTTATGATAATGTGCTTTTGGCGTGGGTATTATAAGTTCGAAAGCATTTGTCTAGGTGCGAACAAATCCTTTTTTTATTTGCTAGGCGATGCCACACTAAACATAAAAAAAAACCCTACAGGAATACGTGGAGATTACGGATTTGCACTTTACCCTATCCTGACTTTACAATTTAGGTTCATCGGCTATCGTGAATTTCTTTGCGCGTTCTCATCAGTTTAAAGTTCTTCTTCCGTGACCCTTATTTAGTTTAACTTAGATTATTCACCGTATTTTTACATTGTCTTTAGCTGATCTATTATCAAACTTTCAGGGTAATTCAAACTCGTCTATAGTTTAGAGCGTCACTGGTTATTCAAAGTATTTCTAACCTGTAGGCTAATTCACGTAATTTATTGACGCGCCGCGCCGATCAAGTTTCGATGCAGTTTCGATTAGGTTTACGTCTTTATCGTACGTACGTCAAAATGGTATTCTTGTAGCATTGTTTAGCTGCGCGTAAGATATGCATAAACTGCGCATGTGCTGCACGTTGGTGGGACTAAACTGTCATTGGAGACGTCAAATGAATAGGTAAATACCAATCTGGTTGCGATCTGAATCACGCATGTATAAAACGCGCAGCCGTAGAATACGCTAAAGCGATCACGTGACGCGAACTTGACGCGAGCGTATCTGACAGCGGTTGTCTGAATTACGAGAATACAAAAAGGGCTGTTTTGATCGAAACTTAACTGCAACTGCACTGCAACTGAACTTATTTAATTACGTGAATTGGCCTACTGATCCTTGTTAAGTGTTAAAATATTATAATTTGCAGTGAGGTGGTATCCGCAGCGTCCCTCCTACAACCAACATTATTGCCACGAGTCCATCCCGCTTTATTCGTATTATACGCGCTACATAACAAACGAGAAGATGATCTATACTGGAGGCGGCTGCTCAAATGGAACCGCCAACCTGATGTCACGCTCATGGCCTTCCTAGGGATCGATCAGTGAGTGTAAACTGTTTATTTCTATAACATAACTGCCGGTAGTAATAAACAAATTTAATTAAAAGAGAAGAAGATATAATATGGATTACGATGTTCTAAAAGTACTTAATGTTAATGATACGGGTTTCTTTACGTGTTGGAAAAATGAGTAATAATTATTTCTCGCACTTAGGGCGTTGTGTTAACAAAGATCTTTCTCTGCAGAAAATTCTGGGTGGGCTACAGTGGTCCGGTGAGCCAGATGTCTCCGCCGTACTCGCCCAAGGAGCAACTGTTCCAGGAGGCCGTGGAGACTCTCCAGCAGTTGAAGACCACGTTCTCTCCCATAGAGAAACTGCTGGTCATCCGCACCACCTTCCAGAAGATGACCACCGCGGTACAGCAGGAGTTGGGTAAGTGAATGATTCCGTTCTTGACTTTTTTGGTTTTCCTTTAATAAGCGTGTAAGGCTTGAGTGACGTTCAGTTATAAAAAGCAATTGATGTAATATACTAGAGCGAAAGTCGTGAAGAAAATACCAGATATATCCAGGAAACAATTGGAGCAAGAGGGAAGTTAGTGTGGCTATGTATGGGTGACAGAGACAGAAATAGAAATAGGATACCGTTATTTTTTGTTACATTTTATTCACTGTAATCCCTCCAGTATAATATCTTAGTGGAAAAAGTAATGCGGGATTTTTTGTATGGTTAGACCAATTTGCTTCGACGTTCGCATATCAATTGTATTTTTTTTTTGTACCATGTCTCCTACTACTTTTATTTTTAATTTTTTTTTTATGCTACAGCCGTATTTTATTATACCCGTTATCACGTAAAACTTATTTTTAGTCCTTCGAGCCCGGATCATCGATGCTTTCTACCTTATCAATAAATACAGATATACATATATTACATAAATACATATATTTCTCCCAGGTCAGAACTATCTGTGGAGTATGGACGAGTTGTTCCCGGTTTTCCACTTCGTGGTAGTTCGCGCCAGGATCTTACAGCTCGGCTCAGAGATACACTTTGTGGAAGACTTTCTCGAGCCCGGCATGCAGCACGGAGAACTAGGCCTTATGTTCACCACATTAAAGGTTAGTTTACTTTGTGGAATTTAAATACTACTTGTATATGCCGGTGATTTTAGTTTGAGTTATTTATTTATCTTAATATGACATTACAATATTATATTACTATTCATATTTTTATAACACAATTTCAATTTAGGTACATATTCCATTTATAAATGATATAAAGTAACTTGTAAATGTCCCCCATTAATAAAACAGTGCAATGTTTGAATAAAGTCCCTAAGTAATCGCAAAAACCGCAAATAAGGACATATTGAATATTAAATGTTTCTGATGCCTTTCGCTCCATGATCTATTTATTTATCATTTTTTTTTCTTGTTGCTCTCTTGTCTCATTCTACACATTCGCAGAATAAGCATAACATGATAATGTTATGCGAGTTTCGTGTCATATAATTTTTACGACCATAACACCGAATGTACAATTCCATAAAACCAATGATACGAGGCATTTTACTAGTTTATTTGTAATGGTGTTAATTTATATAGTCAGTAGACTTTCTCGTGTCTAAACTATGTTTTTAAAAGGTTCCTAAATCCTTGCAAAATCAGCAGAAACGTTTTTTGATATCAGTATTATCTAGATGAAATTGTTTTACGTCTTTTTACCTAATAGTGAGTTCATTTTATTATTTTGTTAATGCAATGATATCGTTGATTTTCCAGGCGTGCTACTTCCAAATACTCCAAGAGAAGATGTCAATGAACTCATAGATATGTACGAAACAATAATTGATCTCGCAATGAGTTTATGGTGCGTCGTAGGAATACATTTCAATAAAGCTTGAGCAATAATTTGCTTTAATAAATGTGCGTTAGATTTAATATTGAAAATGTAGATACATTTTGTATGTTGCCTATTTGATCTTTTGTTATCGATCGAAAAAATGGAATCGTAATCGATACGGAATTTAATCGATACCGATGTTTATGTTGTAATAATCGTATAATCCCTTATTTTTGTAATCGGCAAGGTATTGCTTTGATTATAATTGATTTATGCCTGAGAAGCTATTGTATGCTTCTTATGCTTTCGTTTTTTGTTTGTAGTGGTAAAGTTATTTATTTTTGAAACGACGAATTGATTTTGTAAAAGAATTAAATAGACGGATTAGTTGTTAAAATATCGAAGCCGTCGATGTTGTAGCTTATGAAATAAGCCCCATAATAATATTAGAATTATATTAATTCAAACAATAAATATTTATAATCTAGGGGGGCAATTTGCTGCACCACATATGACAACAATGTGCATTATCATAACAATAAATTCATAATAGATTAGAAATGGAATGTCAATATCATCGACATCAGTGTAGCACTAAATTGCTTCCTCAGATCAATTGAACCGAATGCTATTTAATGAATTAAATACAAATTGTTTTTTTTATTTTTGTCACTAATAGGTTCACACGTTGCCAACTTTATTCCTACGAGGTAGACCGTATTAGAGTCCAGTACATATCACTAAGATCTGGTTAGTTTTACGGATCGATATTAATGTAGCATATTTACAAAATACTTTAATACTGACATCCATATTGGATAAAATCGTATAATCAAATGATAGTCTAAACTATAATTTGGGCGTGTCTAAGTTTTTGTATAAAGTTTACAGTCTATTGGAGACAAGAAACTTGTTTTCAATTATGCCTCGTCTAATTCAATAATACTTGTTAATTTCACTTACTAAATGATTTATAAAACCAGAAATGATAAAGACGGCATCGTGTGAACAATTAATAAATAGGATATAAATTATTTATGCTTTTGTCTCAGCTGATTGGCAAAGTATATTATCGTTTATAAAAAAGTGCCAATGTAAATTATTATCGTGTGCTTAAAGTTTATATTAGATGTTTGTCGTGTGAATTTAGATGGAATTATATAGCTAGATATTCAGCAGCGTTGCTTACTATAAGTCAATATTGTCTCGAGAAAATGGCACGAAAAGGTTTAATGATACAATTATTTATTATATTACCAACAGTTGATCACTGTTTTTATAGAAACAACTAAAAATATACACAGAATTGATACTAATTTGTTCTCTCGTATGGAACTGTATAACTGAGTGTAATCTATAAAGCGGAACATAACTCCTATTTATAAAAATATCAAATATTGGTAGTGAGTAAACGAAGTATTTTTCTATCATCAATCAATAAACATGGGTCGTGAATCATGTTATGAAGTAAAAAATAAATGAAATTTATATTTCGTCGTGGTTACAGGGAAAAATCCCTAAGAGCGTTATTGTTTTCTGCCTACGTACGTTTTTAGTGAAAATCATTTTTTTACGTTCATTTTTGCAAAATGTCGAAAATGAGTGTGTTGTTGGAAATGCTTTAACTAGATTTTAATTATTGTTTCTGTAGTCTGAGCATACATTGTATTATTATGATTGTTTGTAAATAATGGTAATTTACACGAAGATATAAAATTAATTGTTACAATATATTGTTAACACAAATACCATATTCTGAATATATTTTGTTTATACTAAGTAATTATTCTAATAGTTATGTTATGGTAACTTGATTATCACCTGTTTTTACGTTCATGTGTTATGAATCAAATAGTTTTTAATTAAATTATAGTCTCTCGACCTTTGAAAATATAATAGAGAATTTATTTTGTAATTTCTCAGATTTGTTTAAGTAAATCTAGTCTATTGTGTTACATTGCTTATTTAAAATGAATTCATAAAATAATAAAATAGTATTTTGTAACTTAAGGCATACGCCAATATAGTTAGGGTATTATTTTTACTAGCTCATAATATCACAAATCCAAAGGTCTGTTAGTACAAATCAATGTGTATTTGTAAAGTAGTGAAAAAAAATATAAAGATTAAAATATATTTTTTTAGAACTTTAGTTTTGCCAAATTTGTTTTTGTAGAATTTATGTAGCTATTATTCTGAGTTGACAACACCATTAAATGTTACTACATAGAAATAGCATGATATTGTTGAAAATGAATTGTTAAGTGAAATCAATTAGTATGTACCATATCACTAATGTTACATAAGTACGTTATATATTTGTATCTCTTGTCTAATGTGTACTTCAAGTGTGTGTTTAAATCTTTCAAAATATATAATAATATATTTAATAAAGTTCGCAGAAAATATCATGTTTTTACTTTCAATTATTTTTTATTTTTAGTGGGATTTATAAATAAGCAGATAAGTAAGACTTAAAACATATTTTATGCATTATAAATACACTAAAAACTAGCACCAATCTATTGTAAGTTAGATTACCCGCTAGTGGCCAATAGATGCGAGTCCCTACATATTATTTCATATACATGCCTGGCCTTGCAGGACAAAAACTTCTTTCCCCTGAGTATTCGAAGAATACTTGGCGACTTTTTGCCAACTCATAAGAAAATAAATTCAAGAACACCTAATAGAAAATATATATAATTTATCCCAAGCAAAATTATCGAATGGTTAAATAAAAGAAAACAAACAAAATGTTTATTAAGGCTATTTAATTCATTCCTATAAAATAACATACCAAATGTCTCTTTTGTACAACATCATATCAAAAATGTACACCGTTATATAAATTTCGTCTCAGGTAAATGTTACCCACCTACTCTCGTGTTACCTTCCCTATTTCATGGCTATTACGCATCGTAAATATTACAATATTCCTCTCACTTCACTACTCTGTATACACAATGTTTCACAGTGCCTTGGGACGCCGTTCCATAAAAAAAGCTGAAATTAAATTTTAATCTGTACATTTTCGATGCTCGGAGGACGATTACGCAACATGGTGATCGAAATTGCTTATAGCGACATCTATTACTTGATATGTTCAAACTAATTATGTGTAAAAGTACCCACAAGAATGAATACTTTTGTTTAAATTAGCTGTTAATACTAAAATAATGCTTCGTTCGACGTAGTCGATACTTATGAGTAACGACAGTTATGGTTTATCACCAAATGCAGGATTTGGGGCGCCAGTAGCTTTCAATGTACCGATATTTTAGTCATAAATGAGTTCAAAAATAAATACTTGCATATATGTATTAATTAAAAAAAGATGCTGAGGGGTTGCGATAAAACTTTAGTCATTGTAAACAGTATCGAAAATATTTTTATTACAACAAGAATAAAAACTGCCTGGAGGTACCACGAGTATGTCAAAAAATACTTTATGAAACGGCGTCCCTTAAATGCTGTACATATCTACAATACGCCGAAACCTACTTATTGTTACAATTCATTGTTTCCATTTCTTACAATAAACCTTCAATTGAAAATGTTTGATATTTTTAAATTACATATTGCACTGTATCTGTAAGTAGTTAATAAGTATGAATTTTCATTTGACCAATTGCGTCAGTGCAGTAAAAAATGCAACACACTTCCATGACTTACGTAGATATTTAAGTATCGAGAACTCGTAGAAACAAATTCCATTCATCAGTTTAAACCTAAGGATTATTTTACTTCTGTACATTGTGGAAAACTGAATAAACTACTCATTTTACTGCACTAACAAAACGTTTTTGGGGCATCAATTTTATGTGGTTTTTACAAACCGAATCCAATACAAAAATTCGAGAGTATTAACTTTCTATCCTAGAGGCAAGATTAACCAGTTCGCCGCGTCATTACATAAGATATGTGGTACAGCATAAGCACAACCTTACATATAAGAAAATATTTAAATAAAAAACTGACAACGGTTTTTTATGTTTGTTCGCGTGTGTCCAGCTGTGTTTTGTACTTTGTTTACAAGAGCTGGAAAGGCGGGAAATTATTTATATTTCGGGCGAAGACACTCATTGATTAACTTTTGTAAATTAATCTTACACATATTCTGAATGAAAGTGAGTAACCTACGTTTAAGTTTAAGGTACCCTAGGGTAATTAGATATATTTTTTACGTATGCAGAGCATAAACTATAAAGTAAGCCACGTTACGAATATATAGTTTCACTGTCAGTTCAGTAAGAGGTACCTTCGCCCTTTAGTTTTTAAGTTATTTGTGGCAGTAATTTTCGGGATTAGTGAAACTCGGCCTACACTAATTCTATTTTACTAAAAAAAAAAGAGTTTCGTTACAGGATAAGCTCATTTAACTTAGCACTCAAAGTTAGTAGCACATACATTTACTATTGAGCTATGATCAAATGTTACTTCTTGCAAATCTAGACAGAATCCCAAACATTAGAAAAAGATTGCTTCATTTTAGGTAAGGTAGAAATTAGTATTTGAAAAGAAAACATAAACTGCAAAGGAGTCAACATCGCCTGAATATCTATCGTGAAGTAAAACCCTGCATAGTATTGCAAACATATTAAATTATGTCATTTCGAATTAATATTTCTGCCGAGTTCCACCAACCCATCCGCAACAAGCACCGAGACATCAACAAAACGGACAAAACAAACAATCAACAAAGGATTAAGCTCGTAATTGTTTCATTAAAAAACATATTTATTGCGTTAAAAATCACTATTTCCATCTCGTAAGTATACCTTATACACCAATGTTAAGTTACATTACAAAAAGTAAAACTTGAAATTAATAATACAACAACGAAACAAATGTCCAAAAGCCGATTACATTTGTCCTACGCTACGCCATCCGGCCATGTTGAATGGCACTATGCTTACAACTCCACTCGTATTGGTTCAAACCAAATTCGGAACATTTCATAAAAAAATATGAGTCCTTACAAAGTTATCTATTTTTGTTTCAATATTTTATGAGAACAAAGCAGACGATATGTTGTAACATATTCGATAAATCTGACATTTGATTTTGTCGCCTGGAGGCGCATGCCTTTCCACTTAATTTATATTCGGTATAATGAAGTTATCTTTTTATCTTTCTTCGGTTTGAACCAACACGATACAGCAGTAATGGCCGCGCCAGCAAGCTCGTACGTTACACATAAAAATTTCTTCGATAAGACATTAATAGCAAAATATCAGTTTATTGCATGCATTAATTTATAAATAAAAATTAACAATATAATCTAAATAACTTTGCTGGACGATAGTCGATATATTAAAAAGTAGACAAATCAAGGTCACAGGGGGACTTTTCTACTATGCCTAAATTTAAAATTATTGTTTAAAAACACATAGTTTAAACAACATAATGCTTATTTTCTATAGAAATCAACGCATATATTACTATAACACCCTAAACTATGTTAATGCTTATAAATAAATGCCGTCTACAGTGGTCTATGGGTGATCATGTAAATTAAACATTTGGAATCGACTCGTGTATGGAAGGGTTCGTTCACAATCACACACATTCTAATTTTGTATATTTATCTATGTCATTAAATTATATGGATCAAAAGATATAAGGTTTTATTTTACGGTGGGAAGAATTGATTGGTGTAGATATATCATTTATCGAATCCCATGATTTTTGTAATAAACGTATTTCTGTAGCTTTTATAAACATTTTATTTAAAAAAATATTTCACTTTGAATAGAATCTCTGCGCGTGTGAACGAACATACTTGTGACGTATAGTCTTACTTAAGGATATGAATATGAAACTTAAAGATGGGTAAAATCATCTCAAATAATAATTCTCGGTGTCCGATCGTGAATTATGACTTTTTAAGTGCATCATCTACAAATAACAACGATACATCTAGAATTAAGTTACATCTATTAAAATATATGTATAAATGTATGTACATACGTGGAGTAGTCACTAAATAACAAACACGTATGTTGCCGAAAAATTAAAACAGGATTTTGTTTCCATCTAAAATTATAATATTCCATTTTCACTTTTCTTTTAATAAAATATCTTATTTACACGCCCACCAACTAAATGGATATTGATATCGTTTAAAAAAATACTTAAAAAACAATCTATAGAAACAATAAAACCTTTTTGCTATGCAATTAAAATAAATAATTGTCGATGTTACGCCAATTTAGAAAAATCTTGCCAATTACTTTGTTAGATTTCTTTTTTCCATTTTTTCCTTTAGTCGATTTTCTGAGCCAAAATGTGCGTTACCAGTACTTTAAGGTCACCCCGACGGTCAAATTTCCGAGCTGCTTAATCAACTAATACTGTAAGCACCATTTCATAATATTACCTAATTTATCGTCTCTTAAATAAATTTGTTATAGGTACAATCTTTTTCAAATTTCCATTCTCGTTAAAATACGACTACACTTAAGGCGAAGGTTAGTTTATGCAAAAACATTTTATCGATATCGATAGAAAAGGTCAATTATATTTTAGTCAAAAATTAATTTCAATTCCCTTAAATGCAGTAATCTCGCTTTGGAGAGTAAATTTTCCAGTTAAAATTAAGTGTTTCTTCTTAAAAAAATAATATTTCCTAATAAACTTGAAATAATAGTGACCATTCGTTTCATTCGCCGTAACGCGTAGTCGATAGTAATGCTCGATATCGAGTTAATAAAAAATATTTTAAAAATATCGTCTCATCATAAAAATATTTTTTTCATTTCATTTCATAGCGTTATAATTCGTGTAAATGGCATCAAATACTACAAAGCTAGTTTAATACTGAGATGATGATTTTTAATTACATTTACTCGACATTAAATATTTGCTCAAACAAAGAAAAAGGCTGTCGAAATGAAACTGTTCGATTTATGTAATTTATTACTAATTTCGCTGGTTTGCATATGCGGAAATTTAACGTGCAGTTAAAGACAACAGCATTCTTCCCCATAAAGGCAGGATTAAATAATACATCGACATCGAGTCGTTCTGACACTACTTTCACCCGTGTTTGTTTCTTAAAAACGTATCTTTATTTATTAATTTATTTATAATTAAAACAACTCATATGACACTGATGCGATTGACTTATTATTGTCACCAATGATTACTTAAAGGAAATAATTATAGTATACGATGAAAAAAAAAGTAAGGTATGTACACAATAAAGTTAATTTTATGATACATAATGTACGCACGCGGAGAAATACTATACAACGTCTAGTGTGCACAAACCTTTACACACACGCTGCTGTCGCAAGGGCTTGAAATTATATTATTTACTGCATTTTATCGTCGAATAATGATAAAATTTTCTACTTTTCATAATTTAATAATTGTGTTCCAACTATTAGGGCCTCGTTCACCATCTTCAAGTAAATCGTTGATTAGGCTAATCATCAGAAAAGTCATCCGTAACATTATGTCTCGATTTCACCATGCTCCAGTAATACTAATCCTATGATTATATTAATAAGTAACTTACTGGCTGCATCGTCTGCCGATTAGCGTATTTACTTAATGGTTATAATAAGGTTAAAATCTCAACCTCCTTTATTATTTTTTAAGAAAAAAACACGTTGACACTTTAGCGGGAGGCAGGGCGAGGAACATTTGACGCAATATTGAACGAATGATTCGTTCAATTTCTTATGTCATTCACTTAATCAGCACTTTACTTTATTTTCACTTGTGAAATCGACGAAAGATACTCTGCACATTTGCTTGTCAAATAACGTCAATCAAAAAGTAAGTAATCAACGGTTTACTTAAAGATGGTGAACGAGGCCCTTAGTCTTTTAAAATATTGTTTATGTCATAATATACCAATGTATAATACATACATCTAGTAAGTTGTGGTTATAATAAAGATTGTTCAATTCAAATCATTGCAACAGCAGCCGGGAACAGCCGCGATACTGTTCTCATGTGCTGCAAGCTGTCGACTCTTATATGTAATTCATATATGTAAAATATATATGTACATCGTAATAGGTATCGTCTCAAAACCATGATTCCATCGGCGTCGTATTACGTCCTTATATAAAATATTTACACAAAACACATCTAGTGCGTCACACTACTGTTATACCAGTCGAATTTTAGAATTCGTCATTATTCGTAAGTTCGAAAGACAGGATTAGGACGTTTATCGAGTCGATGTTTCCAACGTTCGGATACTTCACCGTATCGAGTAGAGTAAGGCTACTCTAGCTTTCACGTGTCTAAAGCCGAGTGCCTGTTTTATCGATACTCAACACAGCACTAGCGAACGTCCAATACGAAACGGAAACATTACCTAACTTATTTCGTATTTGATCCCGAGCACGATATACGTCGATAGGAGGTACAAACAAATCACGTTAGTGGAACACATTACAAGCTCAACGGCGGAGGCGATTAAATAATATATCAAATAAAAAAACATCACAAATCCATCATGCGGTACCGCTTAAAACATACCTAACGTGTACAATAGGTACATTAGGTACTATAGGTACAAATAATGTCCTCACTACCCAGAAGGCAAAATTGGCACTTAAGACGAAGTCCACGTTATGGGGGGGAATGGGAGGGGGCTATGTGGTGGGCGAGCCCTGCGTCGGGTTGTAGGGGTGGTTCGAGTTCCGCAACACTGTGTACACACTATCCACCTTGCTCAGTTTCTCGAAAAACGGTATCAAGTCCAACAGCTCTGAATCTGTCATGTCGTCGAACCATGACGCGACAGGTACCTGCAATAAAAACATCTCGTTAATGCATTATCAAATAAACGTGATGGAGTGGAGGTAGCAGCCAGTTTAAACTACAGTATGAGGAGATAATATAGACAATACTTCTACAGTCTCACCAAAAAGAAAACCGACAGCACCAGTTTTGCTATCGTATTTCGTTTGATACGAAGGATGCAATCCAATAATTCTTGCTATATCTTTGCTTTTTCTATTCACTCTTAAAGCTATAACCGTCAAGTATTGTGGGTATTCACGAATGGCGGTTATTACTCATCATCAGGCGAAAAAATCACTATAAATACTCTAACACTCTAACACGCCTCGAACCCCAACACAGCGTTAGTAGGCGAGCAAACAATTCATTATCAGCAACACTCGACACAAGTGTGCGGTACGTTAGCACTGCGCAGCTTCATTGTCTCCTTATCGCTGTTTAGTTTACTATTCCACTCTATTGCAATACATGCAGATACCATTCCTTTTATGATACGTGTACCGGGTTGACTTCCGATTAGTAGAATTGTTTTTATTTTTCCAACTGTTAATTATTGAAGGCTTCCATCACTTCAATTGTAATACAGGTTGAAAGACGACTTATGTTTGTGTTAAATTGGCTTTTAAATTTACAATACATTCGTCTTGGTGCGGTCATCGAATCCGCTGCCTCTGTCTTCATAGTAGGATTCCGTCAACTGGTCCGTAAAGTCAAATAATATTCTTCATTACCTATCCTTAATGCTATACATAAATACAAAATCAAGCTAAATCAATAGTCGACTCGGGTATCGAACCCAGAATTTCCAGTTTTAGTCTATGCAGATTACCAATACGTTAATAAAACCTTAAACTAGTTAGATTATTTTCTTGGTATAGTCATTATATAAATGGTAGTATACACTCGACTCGGGAATCGAACCCAGAATTTCCAGTTTCAGTCCATGTAGATTACAAATACGTTAATAAAACCTTAAACTAGTTAGGATTGTTTTCTTGGTTGTATAATTGTATAAATAGGCTCGCCCCCTATCACATAGTGGAACGGAACATACAAGGCGAAATGTACCCACATGTTCCTGGTGGCGCCTCTGCCTACCCCTTCGGGGATAAAGGCGTGAGTTTATGTATGTATGTATGTATAAATGGCAGTGTATACTGACAGCGTTGTCCGGATGGAATATGTATGAGGCGGGCGAGTTGTCGACGATGACGACGCGGCGCAGGTCGCGGCCGAGGCTGTTGAGGTCCTTCACGTAGTTGCCGCGGTGGAACACGCAGCTGTCGCGGAACAGGCGCGCGCGGAACACGCCCCATCTGCAACCACACGATATTTCAAACTGACAGCCTTCGTGGCACACTTGATGAGACGCTGACTGTGAAACGGGAGGCCACGGACTCGATACCCGGCACCGAGACCAATGTTTGTGTGAACCACAAGTATTTGTTTCGGGTCTGGGTGTTTATGAGACCGAAAAGTCATGTAGTTCCTGATACCCATGACACAAGCCGTTTTTACGTGAAGAGGTAAATTTACCGGTTTGAATTTGAAAAATTATATAAATTTGTTTCAATCATCACGCGAGCCAAATATATTCATTCAACAATTTGAAACAATGTTCAAACGTTCAAATCTACTAGAAACAATCCGTTTTTACGTATAAATTTATACAACAATAAAATTAGTCTGAGCCATTGTAACATCAGAATGTTGTTTGTCCATTTTAGGCTCGATTTAATTTACATAATAAAGTTATTATATGTTGTATTAACATACAAAGAATTTTATATATCTCCATATCATTTACTGAACTTAAGTTTACAGATGTTATACATATTCTTAATTATATCACAGCATGGGTTGATTGGCAAAGACCATGAGCTATAAAACTCTTATATCATTGGTTGATCGATTCCGGGTCCATACATTTCATTTGACGTGCAATTACTCAATTATTTTTTAATTATTTATTTATCTATTAACCGCTTACACACACCGCGATAAGGAGAAAGCGACAATGACTTTCGTAGTAAACATTTTGTATCAATTACTCATTATTGTCGTCATTTGTTTTGCTTTCCTTATGTTGACGCGCCCGTGACGTCAGAGATATGTCAAATAACGAATACATAATTTTCAATGCAATATAATATTGAGCGCGAAATTACCGTACGTGTTATTCTATTAAAATGTTTATTACGTGACCATCAGAGTCCTGACAAAAAAAAACTGTTGCACATATACGCAAAATCATGATTTTATTTAGAAAGACCATGAGAAGACTAAATATGTAAAAGAATAAGTTTATTTCAATGTCAATCTATTTATATGTATACGAGCATGTACTTGAATCATAATATAATAATGTCGCGAAATTTATCTAATATAACAATTATTTTAGGTTCTAATACAGCTTATATCCGTCGCACTGACTTGGGGTGTCATTACTCTTCAAGTTAGAGCATTACGGCGACAAATGTTGAATTTCGTAGTTCGTACCTAGCTTTAAGATTTATAGAAATAGCTTCACACTGTAGCTAAATGCTTGAAACCGAGATTCCCTCGAGGCAATTTCGTCAGTGCATTCAGTTTGATTGCACATTTCATCACTTGCCGGGTCGCACCATAGGGTGTCACCGACGCGTCGACCCAATTGCGTCAATTAATTGAATTGACACCGTGATTAACATAAAAGTACGGCGCTGCGGGCCGGATTAAAATTAAGTGTTGCTAAGGAGTAGGCTAGTAATCTTGTTGCTAGGAAGTACGAACGCACAACTAAATGGCTAAAACTGGGTATTCCGACCAAACAGCATTGGCGAGCTTCTAGGACCTAAAGATGTGTCTAAAAATGTTATAGTTTACATGTATACTTGTACAAAATGCAATCGAGATATGTTAATTAAAGTTGAAACAGAATATCATACAAATTAAATAAAAAAATATCAGTCAAGACTCCAGTCTTCGATACATTTTAATATGGAAATAAATCTTATTTTAATTTACTTTCACTAACCGCCACACAATACAATATAAACAAGTGTATACAACCGGTGCCAAAACATAAAAATATGCACCTGTTACGCAGGTGTTAAATTACATCTATCTCGCTTACTCTACTTATTTAGAACATAAACGCCTAATCATAATTTCAAGAATCAAGTATACATCTATCTGGTTCTACCCACTTATCTAATTGAATTACGAACACCTAACAAACGGTCGCGACAAACATACATCCGTCTCCCTCCAACTCACCTGTCCAACAGGTCGGCGACAGGGTCCGCGTACTTGGCCAGGGAGGCGGTGAAGAGCACGCACTCGTACAGCTCGCCGCACCGCCGCAGGAACTCGTCCACGTGCGGCCGCTTCAGCACGTACACCTGGTGCACAGCGCCATCTATCTCCACGGGCACCACGAAGTCCGCGTTGTTGATAGGCTGGAAAGAGAACAAACGAGTTTTGAATCATTTTTCGTATACATTGCTGTCCGCTGGAACAAACAAATCACGAGGAATGATTTTTAACCGGCAATGTATGATGAATTGTTGACAATAGTCATGAAGACTTATTGAACATGCGAGTGTTTATTGTTTTAGACTGAAAGGACTTATGCTAAACTTGATCCCAATAACATTTTAATCAATGTAGGATTGAGTTTTGATAATGTATGAATTTAATGTTGAAGTAACATTTAAGTAACAATTTGTGTAAACTGGAACGTGAGAGGAACGAATGCAAGACGGATTTGAGTGAAAGTAGGAATGGAATGAAGGAAAGTGAAGGGAGGAAGGACGACGTAAAGATGAGTGCATGTTGTACTAAAGTGTTATTTTTGTAAATTAATTAATAAAAGGAGTTAATACCAAAAAAATTAATTGGCAGATCCCAAATCCTACACCTCCCCACATCAATATTATTATTTCTGAAATTTCCACTGCAAAAACATTATGTGAAACCCATACAAAAGTATATTAAAAAAATATAAAATTATAAAAATACAAACTGTCACGAATAGTATATCACTATAAAAATTAAGTAAATACTAAATACATAACACGCTGTAGTTTTCATGAATGGTTTCATTAAATGCGAAAGATAACGTGACTAAAGAAATTCTTTTACACCTTTTTTATTTTTTATTTTATTTTTATTTTATAGCGTGTACCTGACATCACACAATGACTCTTAATTGCACAGCAATTAACATAAAAACAATGAACGCCACAACAATTTGCGACTCATTTGTAAAAACTCAATCAACTTTAAGACAAATAAGACAATGATGTCCTGATGATGATGTAACTAAATATCATGACAAAGAACTTAAAGATTATAATATTAAACTTAACGCAAATATAATCATTGCCGAAGATTTACACTTAATTGCATTCGCTTTTAAGAAGTTACACTCTTCAGATACTCAGATATTTAGCAAATTTCTACGAGACTTTTGATAACATTATTTGCCTTCCAAAAGATTATTTGCCATAAAGAAACCACAAAAATCGATAGACTTACGTACAAAAAACCTTTTTAACTCTGCTAAAAATATCACAAACGATACAAGAAATCATGAAACATAGAAAATATTACTTGTTTTTGCAAAAAAGAAAAACTTTTTACAACGCTTATTTTGCTGAAGACGACAAAGAAACACGATTTTTATTAACATACTTATCGTGACGTCCTTCGCAATTTCCGACAAAACCAAGCAGTTTTACCAAGGGCGAAACGTAGACGATAAAAGTAGGGCAATCGTAACCGAATATTGACCATAAAGGTCTTTTATCAAATAGATAAAATTCTTGAAAACCGCAAATAGCCTCTTGTGGTTACAAATAACACGTCATTTTACAAAAGCAATTTACGAACAAAAGAAAGTGTTTGAGTAACGGAGTCAATAATTACTAACTATAAAGCAGTATTCTTTCACCATTGCTATATCTTGCCTCGATATCGAAGTTGTACTACGGTACGATTACAAAGCTGAGGTCTCGGGTTTGAGTCCCAGGTCGGGTAAAGTGATATTGGATTTTTCTATTCATTATCAGCCCGGAGTCAGGAATTTGTGCCCGATATGGCGATAGGCTCGCCCCCTATCACATCGTGGGACGGAAGATACCAGGCGAGATGTGGGTGTCCGGGTGGCACCTGTGCCTGCTCCTTCTGGGAAATAGGCGTGAGTTTATGTATGTATGCTATTTCTTGTCTAATTAATTAACAGAGAGGTGTATTTCTACTAGCAAGACGATATGTTACGGCAATGCATCTGAGGGTAAGTGCAGAGAATCTCATAAAGGATCTGTACAATTATGCCAGCTTGATCAAAACCGCGTATACACATTATTCTGAACGCGACTCATTGGGTGTCATTATGACAAGTGTCCTACGGCCTACCATTGTTTGCGGTTTTCAATATACAAAAGCTATTATTAACTAGGTAACTAAACAGTGCCTCATATCTATATTGAATCTGTGGAATTGCATGCATTGCATGATGTCTATTATAATAAATACTCCGCGCATAGTGCTCTTAATCTGGTGACGGTCTGGCAGTGCGAAATGCATCCAATAAAGTACAATGATATCTGTTTTTGATACAATTTTAACCAGATTTCACAAAATAAAATGACCCAATATCTGCAGGTCAAGTTAATAATGTAACATTTGGAACTTTACAACGATTCATTAAACAGTTAAACGCAAATTGTACGCGTCTCTAACACATGTTCAAACAAATTATTGTTTGCTAATTAACAGTTCAAACAACGTTATCCTTGGCGGCTTAACATAATTGTTTCTCACGTTTTACCTTTACAAGTTATATTTAATGCCGCGGCGTGGTTTGTGAATATAAAATTGAAATTGAAAGCCTTAAATTGTAATAAAAATTGAGCGATAGATCACCGGACCAGACTGACTAAAGGGTGAGGGTTTCGATGTTTTTAAGTTATGTGTATTGATATTTAATGGTCGCTTACTTTAATATTGAAAGAAACGTAATGAAAAACATGAATACCGAGAGATTTACGCAATGATTTCAAAGATAGGTGAGGTTTTCCAACTCACTCTAAGCCGGCTGGAGCTTTCTGTCATTTTCGTTAAGTGTCCTTCTAAATCTTGTATTATAGAGATTCCAATGAAAATGGAATTTTCTTCCATGGCCCGTGACTTACAGAACGATTTCTTGAAATGACAATGATAAAAATTTGATGAATAAATTTAATTTCAATACCGGAACTGCCAACAGTGCAAAACTGCCATCATTGAAGCACATGTTTCACTTTGACACGGATGTTGCGAATTACTAGTGACGCGAGCAGACTCATGAAGAAAATACGTAATCCTAACCTAATCCACGAGGGACGTGATAAATCTATAGGGAATTCGTAATACCCACGATCATTATACATTATGTATGTAATATGCACTTGTCTTTCCCCACAGTTATGTAAGGTACGATTTTAAGGCATATTACAGAAATAAATACACCCAACAGTCACATACATATTCCTGACCACACACTAAGATCGAGTATTGTGTCGTGAGTATCAAGAATTACGAGAGACTTTTTCGGTCAAACAAACACCCAGTCTCAAAACAAATACTTATGGTTCACACAAACATTTGTCTTGGTGCGGGGATCGAACCCGCGGCCTCTCCTTTCACAACCGGCGTTCAACCAACTACGCCACGAAGGTTGTCAAAGAGGTTGAGAAAGATTTAATTTATCAAAAACCGGCCCAGATTTTCTGATGGAAAAAAGCACACCAAAATGTTATTTTGTAACTGGAGTATACACCAGTGTTATTTTCCTTTTAAAACAGCAAATTTTAATCCATATAAATATGGATAACGTATAGTAATTGCATGCAACTAAATGCAAACATTCTATTCAAATATTATAATTTATAATGCATAATAATTACCACAATGA
The DNA here is from genome assembly GCA_905220455.2 of Deilephila porcellus. Taxonomy (NCBI): domain Eukaryota; kingdom Metazoa; phylum Arthropoda; class Insecta; order Lepidoptera; family Sphingidae; genus Deilephila; species Deilephila porcellus. Next base: position 12,858,819 of record LR999974.1, read on the forward strand.
CATCATTTAATATGTGGGTGATCTCAATTAAGTTCCGTAACCCTTAACATGATATACGGTACAAATACATACTACTGACCTTCTATTCTAATAACATAAGCGACCGATTCATTAAAATTTTCCTAAATAATAAAAAACTGTTCTTGGTGCAGTAAGTAAGAAGTAGGTAAGAATTAATAAGCCATCACAGTATTCGCAATGAAATTATTGTCACTTTGATCCATAATTATCCTGAATATTCCTAGCACAACATTGACGACAGAAAAGCATTGAATATATCTAAATATCAAACAATACAGCTACACAAAAAACAGGCTCGGCTATTCTTCATCCTGTACAAAACCGTACCGCACTGCCATGTTTTTGAATATATTTTTAAAATTTTTGAAAAACTCAACCATTCCTATTGACAATATGTAAAAAGCCATCACGTTTCATTCGAACGTCCATAATAGATATGAAAACAACGACACTTTCTCCTAGCTCACAATAGGAGAGAGACAATGGCGCCCATCCGTCCGCGTTTGGTGGTGGCCACATCAGGAATTTCAATTTCACACACCGATGTCATCGAGTTATGCGCGGATTTATTATTACTTCTATTATAAATGCGACATTGTTGTTTGTATGGCGTTCTTTCACGTCGGTGACCAACAATGGGTATAAATTTTGCATAGCTTTCTTTACATATTGTACTCATAGGTGTTGTAGAAGTAGTCGGAAAGGGATCGATGACTTTTTATCCCGGGAATCCCACTAGCTTTAGGTAAATAGCTAAGCGCAAATAATATTATAAATTCAAATAGTATTTCATAGTCTGCATATAGCCACTTCACTGGCAAACTCTTTATAATGCTTTGTTTAAACGTTTAAAAGCATCATTTAACCTATAAAAGAAGATACAAAATATTCCTGAGTACTGCACAGCTTTCCAAGGATAATTGTAAATTTTGCACAAAACTGCAGGTGTGAAGCTGTATACAATTTTATCGTAACTACGAACATGAATAAAATCAATGTCATTCATAACTATTCGCTTTGTTTGCGCGCTCAAGCGATTTAAATTACAAATGTGTTAGATAACATCTTGCGAAGGCACTCACATGAATTAAATTCACGACTCAGCGTACGCACGGCTATATCCTTAAATTTAAGTTTGTTTATCAACATTCTATCGCTAACAACTAGTCACTATTGGAATTTGACCTCGACAGAAGCTATCTATAAAACTAAATAAAATTAATCTAACCAATTATTGTCATTTATAGGTTTTATTACAAGCCAACTAATTCTTTCTACTTCAATACTACGTTTGCTCTTAAAGGCTCCAGATACACGTTTCGACGATGTACAAAACGTCAATAATAAAAACTGAATCACGATGCTAGAATTTGAGGTCGACTCAATACACTACCTGCCTGGTCGGTAGGTCTTCCCCGATTAGTATAGTTCTATCCTCAAATATCTAAATATTATCTGCATATATTACTTTCAAAACATATGCCCTTACCTATTAAGTACTCATCATTCCGTCAAGTATTTGGCGCACCTAACATTACTACAATCTAATCAAAGCCCTTGACCAACGCCATTTTAGTATTTCGGATTTAGATTTCCTTCACTTTGATCCTTTTACGGATGTCCGTATTTCGAAAGCGATATCTCAAGGAGATGTCTAAATTAAGCTTTGAAACTATTTGCTCATAAAATATATAGTATAAAAATATAAAAAACATATAGTATAATATTACTTCCAAATAGCGCAAGAGATATAAGAGATATGATTTTTTGTTTCGAAAGTTTAGTGTAGAAAAAGTTTCAAACAATTATAATGTTATTTATATTCAAATTACGATACTTAATAATCGTCAATAATTTATGCAATTCTAATAAACCTTCCTAGCTCACACGATCATAAAAACTAAGACGATCGCACTCGACAAAAAACGCCGCATCTGATGTAAAAAGAACGACGCAAAAACCTAAAACAGTATTGCGCCCCATTTATTGTCCGTTAATCGACAATCAACACTTCTTAAATATTACGGACAGAAATAAAACAACACAATGCGAAATGGGGTCAGCTTGGGGCACAATCGGCGCGGGAAAGTAGACGCGCGACAATGCGGTTTTCCCGCATTAGTCATCATCTGAGGGTTTCGACGATTAGCTGGATATGCACTTATTGACCGGGTCGGAATCCCCGTTGACACATTCGGCACTCGGTGGTTAAAAGCGATTTGAAATGCTTCGTACATCAAACATACTAATCGCATTTCTTCTGGGCCTTTAAGAAGCACATATTCTAGCAGTAAACTGTGAGGTTATCAAAACAATTTATCCCAACTCAACCTTCTAACTCTTCTGCCATTAGTGAAACCGAGCATGATTTACATTCTATAAATCGCACATATGCATGATGATTGCATGCACCGATAGGTTTCCGCAGAAATTTACCAATATACTGTTACTAGACCAATAATGACAGATGAAGAAACATCTATACAAGAATATATATTAGGAATACAAATTACATAATACGATAAAAATACCTAATGTTACATTACTCAATTAGAAAAAACAAAACGTTTAATTATAAACACGAGTCCATAGTGAATTAATGAGGAATTTGCATAAGACCTTAATACACGTTTTGTTACCGCTCGTTTGCACGGCAACCCTAGCATTCTTTCGCGAGGTTGACATATTTATGAAAATTTAACACAACATACTATTTTCGGTAATATGATTTACATAAGGACAATACTTTGTTCGTGACTTTGATGCCGATTTTTATAATTATTGCATACTAATTGCAACTACGACCTTTTGTAGTCTTTGACCAAATACTCCCTGCCCCACATAATTGGAAGATGCTTGGGCCATAGACTAAATGCCTGGGTAAATCAGATTGAATGGATCCAGATGGAATTTAGAACACTGGCATGTTTAATGTCAAAGCAATTGACATAGCTCAACAACTGCTGTTTGGTAATGCCAAACAGCATCTGAGATTGATGGATTGGATTTGTGTTATGTGAACATAAAAGCTTTTAAGAAGACAAATGCATAACAAAAACAACCCAAGATAACAGATGAGGTTCCGTGCTACAATGGGGAGAATCAGATTATAATAAACAGCACAAAAAATTAAAAAGGACGAAAAACACTACATTGGCAGGAGCAGAACCCAATATTTTTGAAACAGGCAATACATAAAATTGCAAGTTGTGCCAGAATTTAAATATGCGGCTTAGCAACTTTGAAACTTTGTGTTATCCGCTGGGATATGAGTAAAAGTTAAAATAGCGTATACCGATGCCTTAGATTAGTAACATTAAAGGGATATTACGTTGGTGTTAATATTGGAATTATTCCAAATTAAACTACAATTTCTTTGTAGCTTACGTTGTCTCAATACAGCAGGAAATGTCTACCTTTCATATTTTAAATTAAAAAAATTATATATAATTTTTGTAGTGGTCTAAATATTCTCTAAGCACGTTTTAACCGCCAGTATCAAAAATGGCCTATACCGCCTAAAATAAACGCTTTCATAATTGACCTTTTCCATTGACCACAGTGAATCTGATCAAATTGATGGATAATTGTAGAAAACTCATTAAAAACGGATCAGAAAGGTCGCTTCGTAAATCGTTCTCAAGGATACGATTGGTTTTTAATACAACCTTCAAAGCGTCGAACAATGAAATGTCGAGCAAGCTATAAAGTGTTCAAATGTATGCTACGGACTGTCACAATCTCTAACTATGCAAACGACTTCGACTACCTATAGGCTATAACTAGGGCGTTTATTCACTAGTACTACATTATTATCAATACTTATATGGAATTCGATCGGGAATTCTTTTGAACATAGTTAATCCCAACTACGCAGTGTATGACTCACTTGCATTCAATTTAATAATTGCTTTTTTTATGCCATACAACTGGTGTCTGGTTGAAATTCAATTTAACGCTTAATATGTCGCATTTCTGGACCAACTGTGCCGACACGCCGGTTATGATTGATGGGAGTTTTTCACGTCTCTTCAAGCTGGATTTTAAAAGTGAAGCTGCAGACCAACTCAACTATTGGAGTTATATGTTTACGACTAACAAATATTTGATTTCGGTCTACGGCCTAGTTATTGTGGGACCGTAAAGTTCCTCAAAGGTTTCTGATATCTGCCACACGAGACTGTTCAAGTTGTTTTTTTTAAACATCATTATTTAGACTTCAATTCGACCATCAGTTTCTTTGAATCATAAAAACAGGTTATTAATTTAAATATTCGCAATGCAATATCGCATCTTCACTCAAATAGAGACGATAATAAATCCGTCAATTATCACCACTGGCAATATAGTAATATGGACGAGACGTGTGATCACCCCAACAAAACCGAAGATACAACTCATTCATATGCTAAAGGTACTAGTAACGATTTATCAATTACTGAGTAATCTGTGCCAAAGACACGTCAATACATAGTAAATAGTAGTTGATAATAAACAAGTCACGAATTAAGGATAACATATAATTATCATGAAAAAAAATCAGTCGCGTTTTCCGGCAAGCGTTGACTTTGTCCTAACATAAAAGACGTTGACACAAGTTATTAGCGATAATGTTTTCGATGTGGTGACAATAATCTTTAAATCTGGTTATAATTTAACATATAGTGGGTATATAGGAATCCTCCTATATCCCTACTATGTCTAAAATTAAAATAAAGCAGATGCTTTATCACTTTGGAACTGCTTCATAATTTATAATCAGTGTAATTCAAAAGTCCTTCATTAGTGATTATGTTTGTAAAGTAGAAAAACAACAAATTTGAAATAAAAGAGTGTGATAAACCATGAGCTATATGATGACCATGCCTATCAAAACTAAAATACCTACATGACAAATTAGTTCCGCAAATAAATAAAACAAATGACAGAAAAAGTTTCAAAAAAAGTCGTAAGGCACTGACAGCTATATCAATAAACTAAATTGATGAAGCGACAACATTTTCCATCAATAACAAAACCCTAAATCGTGGCAGTACAGAAAAATACAAAACATCGGACAAGCATAAAGCAGAAAAAGGAGCTAATAACCTCGGAGTCATTCAACTAGTCAAAGCAAACAGGCCTTGGTGCATTGTCTGCTTAGCACACACGGCTAGAATTGATTCCCGATCGCTTGCCCAAACACATACAAGGTCGAAACCTTGACATGCGAGGAGCTAACCAAAAGCAAAATCACAATGGAACTTTATGTACAGGATATGTGATTGACAACATTATGATTCAGTAACAGATTGGTAGCGCGAATTTGTCGTGCTGGCTTAATGATATTTCACGTTTTATTCATGGGTGCGTTATTAACAATAAAAATAATATGCCTATTTGCAAGGATATTTATGCAATAATACTTATGTATGTATAGTTTCTTGTGAATATGGAAATATATATTTGACTCGCAAATAATCTTGACGCGTTTGATCTGATAGTTTTTCTACAAACTATGTTTTCAATTTAGAATATTATAGTGCTGGGAAAAGATTCATATCTAGTTCATTTGCTAAAAGGAAGTATACTATTATAGCCAAATAGACAGTGAAATCAAATGCTATAATGTAAACATTAATTAATTAACAACAGGATGAAAACGTTTCACACCCTTTATAACTTTCCATATTTGCTCAGACTAAGGAAAGGATACAAACTTAAGCAACTGCATTTTTACTAACGATAAATCTTGTCTAAAGCATTTACCGGCAATTAAAGGTAAAAACTAAATTATCCACTATATTAAGGGAACACAATAATTGACGCATTTCATTACAGAATGAAATACAACAACAACGTATGTCGCGTTGGCCAACGTGCAATAGGAGGCGTGGCATTTATCCCTATTAACTAGATTTAGCAGCAATTCATAATAAGGATAAATTTAATTATTTTAAATGTAAAAGGAAAACACATGTAATTTACGACATAGACTATTAATTTTGGACGTCTTTATACTATTCTGAAAATTCAAAATATACTTTACTACTTTATGAGATAAGTTTGGGACAGTATTTACCAGAACAGTTAAAGCGATAGTTGGATCACATCAGAAATAACTAGATAATTTAAAACAATCCATTAGTTATAACAACCAACTAAATAGTTCCTACTGTAATGATATTAACAAAACAACACAAATAAATAACAATTGCAAAATGCCCTTTTAACTTTTTACTTTCAACGTTATTTGATATTTCGAAAGGGCTAAATTGATGATTGATTTAGTCTTTTTCCATCACGAGGTACGTGAAAGTAAGCAGTCGTTAGGGAAGTGAACGGTGGTGTTGAAACAGAATTTCTATACTACAGCGCATTCCGTTCGGGTGTTAGGTAAAATTCACCGTGTAGATACAGAATAACGCAACATTACGATGCGGATTTGACGAGATATTCTAGGGGCTAGGGATCCTAGTGAATTTAGTATTAAGTGGAATCAAATTAAATTGTTCTGCCCATACATTATAATATATAATTTAATAAATTAATCATATTAGCTGATTTCAGTCCTCAGCAAATTAAGTAACTTTGTATATCATCATAGATGAGTTCATTTCGACTAAGCTAACCAGTCCTTAAGGAAAACCGAAAGATCTCACAAGTTGAGCAGCAATTACTCCTCTGCCATCGCAAACATCATAATTACACTAAATACCGATACTAGCATTACGTGTATCTACTTTTAATTTTAGCGATCAGTTGAACAGTTAAAACGAGATCAGTTCATATGCGCGAACATAGCGAACACAATCTATTTACGTGGGTGTCAAAGTTCAGTGCACACCCCACGGGGGAGCGTTTAAAAATAAACCATTATCATTTCCACCTTGCAATTGTAGAATTGATTTGATATCTGCCATTTAACATCGCAAGTGCTTGATGACTTCGTTATAGTGCGCAATCAATATAGTATTATATTCATCTCTTCTATATGACTGGTCGGTTATCATAAATAGTTTTAAGCAACGCCATTTGCCATGGCTTTACTATACTATACAAATGACGTAATTCATCGACCAGACTTTGCAAGACATAAATCATAATCATTTTAATTATTAAAAACTATCATTACTCATTACTGTATTCCTAAAATGACGGAATGTTTGATGACATCAACGACGATGCTAAGCAGAAACAAAAGAACCTAAACCACCATACAACGGATTGCGATACCAAAGATTTGTAACAAAGCTTTAACTATGTAAACTTATTGAAGAATTCACTTATACAGAAGAAAAGCATAATAACAGACTTAAACTTGAAATGAGGCATACAAAGTAGCCTGAAACCTGGTATTTTCCTGTGGTACGCAGCACCGCCGCGTAGGGAAGTATTTTTAGTCGCGCGACCCGGCAAACGGCACATCTAAGGCTTCAATAATATGGGGTTATGTGAAATGCAATATCACCTGTGTGACGCAAAAACATTTCTAAGAAATTAAATGCGTGATCAAAATGTATTTTACACGCTACTTTCTAGTATCTCGCTGTGTTTTACATTGTACCTAGACTTGGAGCGTAATATTTTGGTATTTGTTTTAGATCTTTGCATTGACTATTGTCTTAACAAGCTTAAAGAAAGTGAAGGCATAGCCAAGTACACCAGCCATGCCGATTGCAAGCCTACCAAAAAAATGATAATTTCCGTAATAGTACAAAAATAACAAAAGAAATTAGACATCTCATGAAACCGAAGAACGCAATCACGTTCTAAATAACAACTTTCACATTATCCACAAAGTTTTTATCCATTCATTTAAATCCGCTCTAACTTCTCGAGTCAAGAGAACCCTTTGGCAAAACATCTTGCTGCACGCTCTAGTTCCTAAACTCTATAGTCAAAGAACGAGTCTCAGAGAAACCGGAAAAAACGTTCCGTCGTGATAACTACGTTTAGGACAATAAGTTTAAGTGAACAAAAGAGCTCTCGCATAACATAATACTTGTGATGACATTACAAATTACCTAATTCGATTATGATTGCTGCGAAGTGGCCGGCTCCGCGATAATTTATACAAAGGTCGGTGTTATGAAAAGTTCGTTGCGCAAGAGTACATGTGAATTATTTCCTACGCGCCCTTGGTATCAATACCGATAAATGGAGTAGGAGTGAGCTGTACGTTTAACACACATATATAGTGTTAATAAAATTTTATTGTTTTTGAAGTACAAAAATGCTGATAAATGCATATACATAAAACATTGAAACCGTAAAATCTGCACTTGATTTATTCCAATGCTGATACGCGGATAAGATTAAATGTGAATGAGATGAACTAGATAATATTATAATAATTTGTGTTAACGTAACTTTTATTTTTATGTTGTAAAATGTTTTTTTTTAAATCCATAATTGACCAGATATTATGTCATTTCCCGTCACAGAAAGTTTCCTGCGCCGGTTCTATCTTTATATCAATGTTCATATAAGATTACGGACGCCTGACTGCCAAATGATCATCCCCAACATGCGTGGGAAAGTTTATGCTAAGTCCATCATGCTCTCCTAATGCATCTTAGTGGATTGACAGCTAGACAACATAGCTAGCATTTTAAATAAGTCAGTTTTTTGTAAAAGTAACAATGATATTTCAGCTATACTTAGCAACGAGTGCAGAATTTACATAAACTGAACTGGCATGAATCCTTGACGACATTGTTTCTGATGCTGAACAATTGATCACATTCAACTTTCGCTTGCAAAATGTTTTATTTTTACGGTCAGTACAGACGAGAAGTTTAATGTTATAGTCACCGCTATCTTTTAACAGACACTTTGTGATGTTATATATAATCAATTTTCAGTAAAACAGATATGCACCCACGCATTTGTTATTTGCGGTCCATTTAAATGCTAACTATAATATACAGATAATGTCGGAACCTCGTAAATGAATCTCATTTCATTTATAATGAATACGTGGGTGGTAGAATTATTTGATCACCAAAATGATTTTGGGAATATTTCAATTAATAATATGGGTTAAATTTAGACCGCTGTTCGTTATGTCCATCCTATTTATAAATAGTATTATTTTCGTAATTAACTGAGATATATTTATAACTCAACTATCTACGAGTTTATGCGAAACTCACAAAAAATATTTAATCAACACTAGTACTAAAAAGCTTTTCATAAATAGTAAGATAGTAGGCCATGTTTGTCATGATATAAAAGTATTTAAAAGTTTATTAGAACCTCCCAGAAATAATATCAAGGGCAAAATAATTCAAGAAGCAATTTGTTATTGAGAAAGAAAGCAATCAACATTGTTGTCAGACCTAAAAGCTCTTCGTATATTAATATCTGCACGACACGTAACTATTTGGTTCGGCACTCACTACATGGCTGTTGGATGTTTTCGTTTATTTACCAGAAACTATTTACCAGAATCTGCGCCGCAGATAACTACATCAAAGGTCCAATAGCCTCTCCTAATTCATCCCGAGAGTTTCACGCGGGATCCGAGATTTCAGAGAGAGAGTCCACCGTTGTGTACTTTTATCTGTATACACAGTAACTTGTATTAGACAATTTCGACATCATCCGATATAAGAATTCGAATAATAATGCGTTGAAGATTTTTCAGACGATAGTGTACACTGTACTTTCAAAGTAATGCCATCAACAAAACTTTTTACACCGCATCTCTATCTGCCCATACTCAATCCATTGCAGGGCACGGGCCTCTAGAAAAGAGAGTACGATTGAGAGGGATAAGGTCATATAGACTATAATATAATCTTTTCAACCTACTAAGCAAAAAATATTATAACACACTCCTGAACTCTAACGGTCTTATTCATAGACAGATTTAAAACCTATTTTAGTTATCGAATGTTTTGTCCCTTTCGAACGACTTTAGAATTAAGTTTGAACGAAGAAGGTTTTAAATCTGTCTATGAATAAGGCCGTTAATAAACATGAACCAGTTATAAAACAATACCCACAAAATAAACAAATCAATAAACCATACAGATACAATTATAAAGGTAGCATTTTTTCTATACTAGGTTCAGTGACTACCCTTCACCAGATAATAAGTGCAATACTATCCAGATAGGCTTACTGATAAAGTATCGTCTGGCGAGAGATTATCTACAGGCCGAACGAAAGGCTACTGCAAATCTCGGTTGCCCATCTATTTCTTGTTCGGTTTTCTAAGGTATCAACCATCAAATCAATTCATGCTGCAGGCATGGTTCTTTACAGCGTAATTTTATCACTGTTTATTCTCGATCGAGGGTGCAATTGTAAATTCCTAGTCCACACAAACGAAAATCAATAAAATTATTAAATCAAAACACAACCGTGTCACCTGACAATAATCCAATGCACTTCCAAGGTTATCGCGATATCAATGAATTACGCTTGATAAGTGATAACACTTATCTGTGAATGTGCTGTTGTGTGCTTAAATTACGATAAATTATTTATGGTATCAATATGAGAATAATCTAAAACAGTCCTCTAACGCTTTATAGAGAATAAATTAGATGAAGATAATGGTGCAAAAATAAATATTTCGAATAAATTACTTAAATATTATATCTACGAAACTTCTTTAATCAAAACAAATCTTTTAAATCCCCTCCCCCTAGACGATTTTAGTTAAAGCCCTAATGAAAAGAAAAGTCAAAGTAAACTAGTATACAATTCATAAACATAGGATTATCATAGATAAGGATAGAAATAAAATAATCTTTGTTTACGGTCCTGTAATCCCAACATCAACAATGGAATACCGATAAAGCGTCAACGTTAATTGCCAAAGGGCTATCTAGAATTTTAACACTAGTGTTAATTGCGATAACAAAAACGGAAATCGTACACATGCATCTGTGCTATATGTGAACAATATTATCACCAAGAAACACGACTATTATGAAAATGTGTCAAACGTGAATACGTTCAGGTATCTGCCACTTTTCGTAAAAGTATTATGATGCTCCTAATGAATTTGCAATAGTATGCATTAAGCGTTTGGGTCGCAAATGACAAAACTGCATTGTAACAGCATTACCTATAGAACCAATTGATGAGGTCACACCGGATATTCAAATTGAAGGTTTTTTTAAATAGCGTATCATCGTCCTTCAAATGTGCATCATTTTGTACACCTGCTTGTAAAATGTCTGGTCAAGCCTTATTCAGCAAAATCAATACAATGAAATGCGATTCCCGGTAGAAGCAATGAGAATGGTACCGTGATTTTACAGGTTTCGCAAATGCTTGATTCAGATATCTCTAAGACCTAACCCTATTCGAATTTCATTTACTAATCATTCAATAATAATATATTATATAGTTATTTGGTAGCTATCACAATTCCTCTGTTGAAACATGAAAAACCTAACAAGAAAACTAAAGCGCTCCGAATCTCTCGTCAGTTGCTTAATTATGTCGGTACGTTACACCATAGCATCGACATGTATCGTTTAAATGGGGGCCGATACAGCAATGTAGGACACACGAGCCGGAAGGCACCAATTATTGGTGAACTTTATGGCTCGTGTAGAGTTAGGAGATTGCGGCAAATTCGCTATAACCTGGCATATGGGACATTAAACTTTAGCAGAACCGACAGAGACTATCACCAAGTGGAAACTATTTGCTGAGAGCACACATTCTGCTCCGGACCACACACGAGGCGTACATGAACGACACAAAGCGTTATTGATATGAATTCGATAATTCTTAGTAAGAGCTTATTCTGTATTCAATGAAAAAATGATAGGGATTTCGCATTTATTTTAGATTGTTAAAGACATTATCTGATAAAGCAGATTGATTAAGGGTCGCACGCCCGCATGACATCGCCGTTAAGTTTCCCTATCTAGATAAAGAACTATGACAGGACAAAGCCCCACTGGCATCATGTAAATCATTAATTTATCATTAACCCTCAAACACAAATCCGTCCCGTATTTAATCAGGGAAATACGTGGAAAATCGCAGTAGGATGTCGAACTAATGTAAAACAATTTGTTTAATAAATATCATGTAGGTTTTACGAAATAATCCATAGACAAAACAGACCATGAAGCCAATAAATGCATTAAATTGATGATCTCTTTAATCACACGTCGTAATGGACACCTGCCCGGTGAGACTTAATTAAGCCACAATTAATATGGTGGGGAACGAGTAAATTACTATTCACACTCACTTTTAACGGTATATAACTTGTGTATGAAGCTTCATTTTTTTTATCTGCCAGGTAACTATCATGCTGATTTTCCCATCTTTATTTTGACAATAGAACATTACTATTTAGCTGATAATTTCTATTTATCGTGAAGCTAAGTCTAGTTTATCAGCGAATATTATGTACGAGTTATGACATATTTTTCTCTAGATTCAACTTTAATATGGAAGTAGCGGTGGAGAAAAAGTCAGAGAAAAGTCTGACTTGTGATTTCTCTATGAGGCGAGTACTTCAAACTTCTTAGAGATTCTGTGCCGATGTACACCTACGACGTGATTTGTACAGCTTGAGTAGCCCCATGATCTACCACAATTATTTTGACCATGGCAAGTCTCGCAATAAAAATAAAATAAACGAAGTGGTTGACAACGCTATCAAGGAACCTAAAACAATGAAAAATGGCCCCGGCCAACTGCGTAATACGTGACAAAAACAGACACACAAGTCACCCAATCAAACTTGTACATTAATTTTAGAAACACAATCTACAGTTTTTATCTCCGCACGAGAATCGCGAAAGCAAAAGCGGAAGATGATATATTATGACAAAATAAACGCAGTTCATACAGCGATCGGTGACTTGACAAATTGATTAAACAAAATTATTTACGGTTCACAAACTGTTCGGCTATAGCATTGATGTCGGATTGATATTTAAAAGGAGGCCAGAAAACTGGTTTCGCCAAATTATAGTTGGCGCGTTTGACGGCGCCGCGCCAAAATCATGGTTCTCATGGAGTTTTAGACGCAACTTTCACTGTTTGAGCAATTCAATTAAATTGTAAAACACGACAACAACATTGTAATGAAATCCGATTGAGTACATGTTCATTTACGACATTATACTTTAATTGTTTGCCGAATATTAAAAAAATAGAACAGGCCATTAAATTTTTCCTCAATTTCTGAAACAATTGTTTAACTTGTTAACTTAATATGCCTTGTGTTTCGAAACAGAATTAAGCTCAATTTTCTTACCATTTGATATGGCTTTACTACTGCTTCTATTGGTAACAACCGAGCGTGCTGTCAAAAGTTCGAGGAACGAGAAATTTTAGCCACTGAATGTGGTCGCACTTCATCCGGGTTTCATATTACGCGGGTGCATCGATCGCACCTCCATTGTATTACCGAGACGGACTAATTCTTTGAAAGGAGACTATAAATAGTGAAGTCTAATCTCTACTACATAACAATTAGACGTGAGACTATCCCGCCCACACACCCAAACAATTCCTGTCAGCCAGAATCAATAGCGGCACGCAAACAATTTACACAGAGCATAGTAGCTTGACGAGTCTCTTAGGTCCCTACACCGGCTTGCCTTTAACTTGAAACGATATCTAACAATACAAACACAAGTTAGAACTACATTATGATTACTGATTAACATTGCTAAATATGAACGAAAATAAATATTAAAATAGAGATGAAGTAATGGCATAGTTGTGTCGAGTGGAGAGATAATCGTCTCTCAAAACCCTGTGCTCTATGGAATCATATTTAAAAAAAACATAAATTTTGTAATCTATGCTCTTTATCTTATTTCCGTATTTCTGTTTATGTTTTTAATATGTGTTAGTATATTTTCATTTTATATCGCACTGTTCTAATTTGTATATATTTATATACGAAATTATGAGCTATTTCTGTAAATAGTAAATTCCTATTCTATTTTTTTTAATAATCAGTCACCGTCGGGTAAAAAGGATCATTTTTATGCGCATTCATGCCTGGAAGAAGTAGCTTTTAGCGGTAATTTGGGATACATTAATTTAATTTCCTTGGATTTACCTTTAAGTTTCTTCACTGTGTTCTTAACAACAAAAATATTTATTAACATTTGTGTTACAGAATATAGAAACAATTAGTTACTATGTAACAAATCTCGAGCTCATACCGAAAGATTTCCTTTACGGTAAAAGCGTAAATTATGTAAATTCCTATATAAGAGTTGCGAAGTTTATTAAGATAAATGTTGGTCGGCCGGCAGCCACTATTAAAGTATTAGGAAAACATTAGGCTGAAAACTAGACGTGTGTTGCGAAAAAACAAGTCCAACCAAACTGGTAGTCACACCAAGTGTTTCTGTATCATTAACTGCGGCTAATATCAATTTTATTTGTCAGCGTTTAGCAACGGCGCATATCTAAGTGTGTCAGATACTGCATGTACTAGACATAGCTTTAAATCATTTTTTTAAGAACTGGATTTTGTTTAGTGATAAATTCTTGTAATAAAACGTCCAATGTACAATAGGTCAGCGTGGTGGACTACCGCTTAAACCTTCTCAATCGAACTCTCTATTGTAAAGGAGTCTCGTGCATACTGGTGGGCGTATTTGGCCCGAAATTTTATGTCATAACGTTCTTGCATAAGTTTACAAACAAACATTGCACAAAAATTATTATTCAAAAGTCGCATGTTCCTCCACCTGTCTTTTTCTCACGCTCCGTTAGAATCCGCGCAACATATTTATAATTTACATGGTTGAAAAGCGTTTATTTAACGACTCTGCCTAAGTCAAGTATCAACACTATAGAATATTGTCTTTGGAAAATCTTGGATAAAGTGGATTAATTTATAAACCTGGGCATTATAAATTTGGGGATTGAAATGTATGGCCGACATAGCGATAGGCTCTCGCCTTCTATCACAACATAGGACAGAATTAGTAAGGAACTAAAGCTGGCACTATTGGCACCTCTGTATACCATTTTAGGGATACAAGCGTGTAGTCATGACGTATGTTGAATCTAAATAAAACATCGACAAGGTAAGGCATAAAAATAGTGACGTTTGCTTTGCGTGTTCAACGAGACTCGCAAGGACGAGTGGCGCGGTATAAAGAATTGAACCTGGGATTTTCTATAGTCATCTCCTGCAGTGAACGAACATGCAAGTAGCTAATAAAAGGCAAGTGGTTTTTTCATCAGGTTGGAGATGTTAAAATTTTGCCGATATGTCTACAGTCTAGACTGAAGGTGTAGATATGAAATATATTTACTTTCATATAATAGTTTTTGACAGGTCATTGGCCCATAAACATTATTATTCCATGTAAATCGCCTTTACAACATCCTTACTAATTGACAACATTTCATAATTTCAAAGTACATAAAATAAAAATACCGTTTCTTTCTTAACCTGCCCTGAGTACGCTCTCGACTTTATAATTTTTTAAAATTACTTAATTATGGGGAAAATAAATAAAAACCAAAAATGGTGTGATGACGTCATTTATACGACTTTATAAGTTATGTTCTTTGCCTATGATTTCTAACACCCATATTCTAAGACGTTCCTCGAAAATTTCTCGACTCCACTTAACGTTACTAGAGGAAATCCGTATTCTTAGTAGAAAAAAATCTCCTCCACTCAACGTCACTCAAAAATTTTCCTTGCTCGAGGAAAGGAATCAACTGTCAAACTCAAGGTACGTCGCGACCTACCTTAAGGAAAAAATAAAATAAATAATCCTACTTTAAAATTGTAATTAAAAGAGAGAAATAAAGTTTACCTTTTAAAATTCTTAAATACCTAAATATGCCAACAATTTTTTGAGGTGGGTGCCTCTACACGATTTACACGTTTTCCTAGTGAATGATACAAACATTACTCTTTATTTCATTTAATAAAAGATTTGTGGTTTGGAAACAGTGTTTATTATTTTAAACAAGTTATTAAAGATTTCCAACAGTTCCTGTAATACTTGTACGATACTCCGTACGAATATCCCGAACGACGATTCATCCATAAGAATATGCTTCGAAATTTCCGGGTTGGATGGTATGACCCTCCTCCTGTCTGCATGCGTTTTTTTCTCCGACTCACTAAATATTTGTCTTCCAGTCACAATCCCGAAGATTTTGAGTTCAATATTTATATATTATTCTATGTAAACACTCTGACATGACATTTGACTGTCACTTTTCAAGTGATCATAGACTATTTTCAAAGGTTTTTTGTTAAATCTCTACTTTATCTATACATCAATGACGTAATTAATGACGTTTTTCCTTGACTCAACCTCACTCGAGGAACCTTTAGTAAAGGTATATTTTTAACTAAGCATACCATTTTCGAGGGTCCCTCCAATTCATTTGTAAAGTCACCTTGACTAAAATAAGGTTGAGGAAGATTGGAGGACACGTCTTAGAATACGGGTGTAAGATAAAAATAATTACTTGAAATGTTTTGACAACGGATAATGACAAATGTCATAGTCTAAAAAATAGATTTATTATACTCGTTTAATTATTAATTTCGAGAATTTTCGTTTAATTTATTATTAATTTCATATAATGTTATAAGAAGATGATTTTTATTGACGAAGACACCAAACTGTTAATGAAAGAAAAAGGGACAGGTGTCAGCTTCTAATTTTTTTTATACTTCAAGTATAAATTAAAGGCATACATGCCATAAATGACGTCATTTGGCGTTTACGTCTATTTAGAATGAACCAAAGTTCAAACCTGAATTCATGAATGAAAACCAGTGAATTTCAATAAACCAAAAAATATGGGTCCCCGCATTTTTTATCTTATTTAATTTTTAATAAAAAAATGTGTGTGTTAGAAAAATGAAATATTGTCAATTATTCGTATTCAGAATAGTATAGGTACGAATTCTCCACTTTAGCAGACGCGCGCCAACATCTATTAAAAATTCATAACACACTACCTAATTATCACACTTTATGGATCTTTAATTCCACTTAAACTCCGGATAAGAATACAAGAATTGCTTACAAAGAAAATCTTCAATAACTTTATTATTATCTCTCCTCGGTCGATACGCTTTGACGGTAGCGACTATCGTTGCACTTAGAAATAAGTGCATTTCAGTCTCTTCGCGATTCTAATTTAAAAAAAGAACAAATTAATTAATATTTTTTTGACATTGAAACGTAAATATAACCCGTTAGATTATGAGGAAATGTCGCCATTTCATGTAAATAAAACAGTTTGTAGTAAACAAGGCGTTTTGTTTTTCTTCGATTCTACGAACTCGCAATTGATTTGCTGTTTTGAATCTTTGCGTTCGCATGGTGCTTACAATATAACGATAATCATTATAATAGTAATGTGCGATTGTTTAAAACGTATGACTCACACAAAACCACCGAGGCAATCAGTCTCGTATCAAAGTCATGGCTTGTGAGACAATGTTGTAATTACGTAAGCGTTTAAGAATTATTTGTTTCGTGCTAATAACACTCGTGTAATCTAGGAGTAGGTACAAACGCGGTTTCTTAAACTGCTAATGACTATGCTAAATATGATGGCAAGCGCAGTGCTGTTCAAAACATTAGCTACTAATAAAAATATGGTGTTCATAATTGAATGTTCTCTGACTGATACTGAAACGAGATATACTTGTTGGGCCACAAGTTGTAACCAGTAGGCATTACACCTTCTGCCAGCAGGTGTAGTGCAATGTATAGGTTTTAAACAATATATCCATCTTTAACTGTGATAGGCAGATATACTTGCATTGACAATAGTCTAAAATCTAATTTCTATTAAAATATTATTTTACGAAATAATGTACTATTGTACAGTATAAGAGTAAAATTGAATCCAACATTAAACAAGTTCAAAAAGTTTTCAATATATTAATGTGTCTAAAATATTTTGTATATTTTTGCATAAGATGGCTTACTTAGAAAAATCGTCAACAAAGTAAAAAGTGAAACTAAGTCACTAATGATGTTAACCTATGTGTAAAATACAATGTAAAACTGTAAACAAAACCTTGTGAAAACCGTTCCCATGAGAAGTTGGGCAGTATGTGGTTTGCGGTGTAGTTAGAAAGTGTACAGCAACCTTACACAGGTAGATGCCCTTGCATTGTCGCAAATAGATTAAACAAATAACAGAATTATTAATCTAATATTATCTAATGTTGTCGTATAATAGTGAACTAGATTCAATAACAATTTAGATACATATTGAATAATGTTTTAGAATTTGCCTCTATGACATTGTGGGATGGAACATACATGGCAAACCGTTGGTGACCTGGTTGCATATCTGCCAACACAGATATGAAACCAGGATGCATGTAGAAGCCAGAAGAGAAAATCTTAAAAAAAGATGGAGGCCAAATCTTCAAACACATCAAAGAATGAAACATATTTGTGCATACAATTAGGGTAATTACTGGTGATACCATTAACCTACTCCCAAATGAATGATACTATTTTACTTTTTACTCCCAACGTCACATCAACAGAAGTCTTGATACTTTTGCAATTTTAAGAACATTTCAGATGCATTTATTATTGATTTTAATTAAAATGCAATAGTAATAGTGAAGTTCCAATCTGTCAGTAAAATATTAGAAGAATCTGGTAATTCAACCGACCACCAAGCCATGATTTTTATAAGCTGTATTTGTTTTGTTTATGCCGACACATTTTTTTCTGAATTCTATAATTCACAATGAAATATTCAATAAAGCTTTCAATAAAAGAGGTTTCATAAAACCTCTATGGAAATAATTAATTTTGTTAGTTCTTTAGTTTATTGGGAATGGAAAATTAAGAAATGGCTTGTCTGATAGACAATCCCTGACGACTACTAACAATGATCAATCTATAGTTATTTTTTAACATTATTATAATACTGTCTATACAATAGGATTCAAACTTGCAAATTCATGAAAACAAACATGTATAAAACTTCATAAGAAGTTCTTAACATTTTACATTGTAACAAAACAATTTAAAGATACAATCAACTTGTTTAATTATATCACAAACAAGATTTTTGACCTTTACAAATTAAAATAGCACTGACATTGTCGTTAGAAAACCAGTGTTTTGATGTAACATTCATTTTTATTTTGTTTGAATCAAATTATGTAAAACTACTTGTAGCTTGCTTGTGTTTACAAACATTATAACTGTCTGACATGATATTTCAATTTATTAGTTTGTTTATGAATTATAGCTATATGGCACCACTGTGAAGGAATTTATGCTGTCATTTGGTGATAAAACAATGTTGAATAGACTTTGATTAATTTTTTTTCGTATAATTACTTCCTTATTGTGTATTTACAAACAATTAAAGATCAATAACTTTCAACACACATCACATAATAATTATTTTTATATTGTGGGACATTATATTTTTGTTTACCACAGGTAATAATTAAACATTGTACACTGCTAATATAAATTAAAAGTCTGGGCACCGTTTTATGCTAAATAATGAAGTAAAAATTAATATGTGGAATACATACCTTGAACGAACTGTGCACTAGAGTTTCATCCAGGTCAATGACCATACACTTTTTATGCATGTCCTGGTGTCTCACTGGTGGTAACAACGGTCTCGGGGCATGGTCTGACATAACCAACAGCGGGGGCGAAGCCCTGCCATCGATACTGTTGGTGCCATTGCCGCCAGGAGGACCTTTGCCGCGTCCTCCGCGCCAACAACATAAGAGTGAGCGCAGGAAGCCGCCACCCCCACTGGACTTCTTGCTGCCCAGGGGTGTGGAGCCCGCCACTGGTGTAACGTCCCCCTCATTATGCTGCACGCCAGGGGATGACCCTAAAACAACCATCGCACATGAGCACACGACACTAACTGCACCAACTGACGCGCCGGCACTCGCTCCTCACCACACACCAGTAACTGGGACTGGCGCTCAAAGACAGCTCTCAAGGTTGCTGCAAGAATGTTATCGCGTCCACACGTTTCAATTTGTTTACCTCAAATCACACACACGAAAAACGCAACACCGACACGCGAAATGTCCACTAATCCACCGATATAGTATCGATCACGATCGACAAATATTTACAAGTCGTGAGGAGGTAACACTATACGCTCTAATTTGATGCCAGTAGGTAACAGGTGTAATTCGGTTGAGATTTACCTCTGTCGGATCCATAATTGTTTAATTGCTCGTCATCCCGTGACACCTGAGTTATAATGGACGAAGCGTCCATTTAAACATTTGTTTTTAGCCCTAATACAAATGGCAACGGAGTATTTGTAAAATTTTAACACCATAAAACTATTTTTTATCTTCTTCTATCTTACTACCCTTCTATCTTACAAAATGGCAGGCTCTTGGCAAATACCAACTTCAAATGCAGCCAACGTATAAAAAATACTCTTTATCTTCCATCTCCTTCTAATTTTAAACTACACACTTGAATGAAAGAGATGACGATGTTGTTAAGTTGTGCATTTTGTAAAGTTGTTACAACTGTCAACAACCAAAAATAGTATACTTTTGTTCAAAATGTCAACTGCTTTAGCACGAAATGAATAAGTTTATTTTTAATTTTAAATTAATATAACTGTTTATTTTATGGGGATTTTTATATCAAACAATTTACAAATAAAAATAATAACGGCAGATTTCAAAACGCATCCTATTTATTATCTGAGCACAATGGTTATAACAGATAATAAAATATATTTTATCTTTGTCATTAAAGATCCCATTCCAAATCCTGCTACTAAAACCTACCTACATTTGCATGGTCCTGCTAAACCGAGTCCACGATTTTATACACTTTTTTATGAAGTAAAAAAAAAACAAAATATGTTATGCAACCGCATAATACAATGGTTTTTGTTTTTAAAACGAACCTATCTTCGAGGGAAATCTTTACATATTAGAAAATATATCTTTATAAAATATTGTTATCTTTATAAAATAAGGGTTGTATGGATTTGCGATCAAATATTTTAATTAGTTGGGCACATGTTTAATTTAGGTCCTGCATGTAATGAATAATGACAAATGTCCATATTGGGGCGATTCAGTAAATTGGAGAAACCTTAATTTTTTTAATATCTCAAAAGGAGATGTTTCATTTTGGGCCATATTGTGTACGTCTAGTACAAATACTAGAAAAAAAATGTGGAATTCAAATAAAATAAATTTAGATTTCTTGGACAACGGGGGGCTTTATACAAAAATGTGATTGTTTTAGTACAGAAGCAATATTTTCTTCGATAATCTGTCCTCCATGATGCCTAATTGTCATTTCGTTCAAAAATGCGCAAACCCATGTCTTATTTTTAAAAACCCGCTACTAATTATAATTGTTTTCTATATATTTATCTGTTGATACTATAGTCCATAAGTTGTCAAAAGTTGATATACGTTGTTAAAACGTCACTTTTATTATTATATTTATATTTCATGATTTCAGTTAAAGAACGAAAATGTTTGATATGCTGAAATTCCAAAACAATATGGCCGTTATTGTCGCCATATTGCTTGTAGTGTTGCTGTTCTTGGCTTGATATTTATTTTTGTATAAAGTTAATAAGCAACGCATAACAGTAATTAATACGGAAATCGAAAGCCAATTTCACGAACTATATTTCATGTACTGTACAGCACTATGGCCCAAGGTCCATACATTTCTGGACCATCTCCTTTTGTATCGGTCTAGTCATAGGTATATACCATTGGGTGATTTAATTGTTTTATTATCCAGAACTGTATATTTTTAGTAACTTATTAAAATAATTTGATTAATCTTCACAAATACTGAAATAAAACTTTGTAAGAACATAATGATGATATCGACATAAAAAAATCGTTAATATTTTGGCACAGGTTTCGAGGCTCCTATAAATTGTGTACTGCATATAAGCACATTCGACTTTTATTTCAAATTTACATCAAAATCGTAGATATTTGTAGTTTATTTCGTACGCCTCTTTAACACTAAACTGTAACTTAGAAAACATAATATGCCATGAAGACTCAAATATTAAAAAAGTCAAGATTACTAGTGTGGTTATTGTCGTATCATTAATCAACAATACCTACAGTACATAATTTATTAAGATTATATTAGATAAGTAAAATTAGCTTAGTACTGGATAGAACATATTCTTATCTCACCATTTTGACCTAGCATGTGGTAAGATATAAAATAGAAACAGAACACCAAAATTTTACTACAGATAGACGGGGCAAAACTACCACAGCAGTCTGCTTTAATTTCTGTGTCATATTTAATAAATAAATATATAATAAATAAATACACCCAACAGTCACATACATAATCCTGACCCACAGACTAAGGAGTAAATCCTGACCCCACACTAAGATCGAGTCTTGTGTCGTGGGTATCAGAAACTACGAGAGACTTTTCGGTCTTACAAACACCCAGACCCGAAACAAATACCTGTGGATCACACAAATATTTGTTTCGGTGCGGGGATCGAACCCGCGGCCTCACGTTTCACAGGCGGCGTCTAACCAACTGCGCCACGGAGGCTGTCATTTTGCTGTGCAGGGAAAGCTTAACACCCTACTACAAGCAATGCTTTGGATTGTAGCTTATCATTCACTCACCAGACCGAAAGGGCCAGTGAGTGATATAAGTAATCTGTGGGCCAGTGACATTTGACAAGTGCGATAACTTTGTCGAGACTCGAGATGCTGCGTCAAAGTGTGTATTTTTAATTTTTTAGGTAAAATCTTACGTTAAATTTACTTGAACTAAATGTGCGTGACATAAGACGAATTTTATTGCGACCTTTGTGAATCTACGATACCAAGATGTCGCAAAAAGATCCCGGACCTCTACCTGCCAGGTGGCTTAACTGTCCCAGAAAATCTGATGGCTTGATTGCACTAAAGTTTCTAGCTTTTAAAACTCCACTAGGACATCAATTTAACGACAAGGTGCCTGAAGCTAATCGTTTCACGCCTTCAATGCTGTTTACTTATATGAAAGGACACAAGGTACGAAACGTAAATCGATCTTAAATTTACATTGTTTTTTTGTTTTTTAACAGTTACTTAGTACATTATGAGGAAAGTTATTGTTTTGTAGAAATTTTGCTGTTTACTCACTACTGTAGTTAAAAATACAGACACTGAACTGTGATGTCTTTCAGGTGAAAATTGGCTTATGGATTGACCTAACTAACACAAGCAGGTTTTATGACAAACGTGAAATTGAAGACATGGAGTGCAAATATGTTAAACTATCCTGTCGTGGACATGGAGAAACACCAAGCCTAGAACAGACTAAGTAACTCGTTATTTATTTATGTTCCTTGCCCTTGTATTATTATTTATGGCTGGGGTCTAGTATCGTTTGGCATGAGGAGAAGGTGGAAAGTGATTAAAGATTGTAGGGATTGGGTCCCTGATAATATTGTTATCACTCTTAAAATTATAATACCTTTTTTAATAGTACTATTAATGTAGCAGCCACTTGAAACAACTGATAAATTTTAGATTGAAGAGGAAATACAACCTAATACATTTTAGTTTTGCTCCTGTCATAATGAATGGTCCTTTTTATAATCATAATGCATTGCAATAATGCACATAACTGTTTCAGTGTAGTTTCACTCTACTATCTATGTGTATTTGGTTTTGTTCCAATACATTGAGTAAAAGAATTGTTGAATGTTTCAGAGAGTTCATACAGTTAGTGTCCAAGTTTCTCAGTCAGAAGCCACTGGAAGTGATAGGAGTCCACTGCACTCACGGCTTTAACAGAACTGGATTCCTGCTTGTGTCTTACATGGTGGAACAATTGGATTGTAGCTTAGAGGCAGCAATCAAAGAATTTGCTAGTATGAGGTAAGTGGAATTGTTTTGAACACAACTAGTCTTCTGTGCCAAAAAAGACCCTATAAAATACATATTATTGTAAAATCCATAGCATAATTATAAAAAGACTTGCATTTTTAATAAAATTCTAATATTATACTGGTCAATCACTAATCTCCAGGCATCACAATGGGTCTTTTGTGACCACTTTGTTGTTAGAATAAAGAATATATTGTTGCCCATATTCAAGATAATATGAGTTTCTATGTGGCCCTTACTCCTGTTGTTACTAAATCCAGATTATTCACAATATATGTTAGCAATTACACCCCTGACCATATAACTTCAAGACATAAAAGCTGTTTTCCTTATAAGTACTTTGTTGCTAGGCCTCCAGGTATATACAAACAGGACTATTTAGAAGAACTTTACAGACGCTATGACATGGTTGAATACACACCGGCTGCACCAATGAGGCCTGACTGGTGCAATGGTAAGGACTTCCTTGTGCTTAAGTAATTTTTACGTTTTAAAACTATAACAGGGTACTATAAATAAGCAAATTGGTTGGAGAATGTTACTGTCTGTTTTGTTTTACCTGTTGTGTATGTTAGTCTTCAAATAATATTATAAGTAATAGTTTGTTGGATGAACAAGAATATTATGCTATAGAAAAAGTTTTGGGATGTCATGTGTTTAAGAAAAAAATATTTTATTTTACAGAAGAGGAAGAAATTGACTATGATGATGACACACCCAGTAATTCACAGAATTCAAAGTAAGTTTTTGTTAAATAAAAACCATGCTTACTGTATAGATATTTATTAAATTGGAGCATTTTATATTTTTCAAGCATTTTTTTCCGTTCTAAACGAATTTAAAGTAACAGTAGTAAGTACCTGTGGTTAATGAAGAATATGATCGTAAAATGATAAACAAATTGTTTCAGCAACGGCAACCGCAAACAAAAAGGCAAGGGCAAGCGTGAGAACACCCGCAAGAAGAACACATTCATGCCAGAGGTGCGTGGGGTGGAGCCCTTCGACGTGCAGCCCCGCCTCAGTGAAGTACAGAGGAAGGCCCAGGAGTTCTGCGAGTGGCGCACCACCGGCTTCCCCGGCTCGCAGCCCGTGTCCATGGACATGAGCAATATTACTAAACTGAGGGAGAAACCCTATAGGGTGTCTTGGAAGGCTGATGGGGTTAGGTGAGTAGATTAACTTTATTTTGGGAGTTATCTCGAAGTGGTGAATGGGCTGTTAGTGAATAATTGTTGGGGATGGACAGATGACCGTATTTTAACTGTAGTAGGTCTTAATATCAAATGTTTCAAGATTGTAGTTTAGGTGTAGAACAACCTTTTGAAGTTGATCATTTCGTATAAATGTAGTATTAAGGAAGTAGGAAGGTCTATTCAAAACTGATATACTCATGACGTAGGGGCCACTGCATAGGACTTATGGGACAAAAGTTTTGGGTACCTGTGGGTTGTGTGCATGTTAATCGTGAGCCATTTTTATGAGTTAGACAGGTCGAAATTTCATAAATCATTTATTACTGTATAATAAAGCTTTCTTGATGTTCAATACATTCATTCTTTATAGTTTTATATTCATGTTTATAGATACATGATGCTAATAGACGGTAAGGACGAAGTATACATGTTAGACAGGGATAACTGCGTGTTCAAAGTGCACGGCATGCAGTTCCTACACCGCAAGGACCACCACAGGCATCTCAGGGACACTTTGCTTGATGGGGTAAGTTCATTCCTGCATAGTCATATTTTCTGAAAATTGAAAATCTAGAATAAAATATATTTATTTTAAAAAAACTAGACACTTACGCAACAACTTCATCTTTTCTGAATAACTACTCCTCTACAGAAAACACTGTAGATAAAACACCGAAAAAGTGGATTTTGGGAGTCAATTTTTTAACTTTTTAACACCGACAGGGGCCTAAGCTACACGCCTCAGCCTAATCTAAGCTTTGGTGATTAGTCACTATATTTGAAATACCTAAATATTTGTTACAGGAAATGGTATTAGACAAACAAGTTGATGGCAAGGAGATCCCCAGATATTTGTGCTATGATATAATAAGGTTCGAAGGTGTGGATGTGAGCAAGGAGTCTTTCTATCCAATCAGATTAAGTTATATAGAAAATGAAATTGTTAATCCGAGGTAAGTACGCTGCCTGTTAAATTAAGTTACCTAAATCATTGCTGCCCTACCCTTATGGAAAACATTCCATTCACAGTACACCTAGTGAAATCCTTTGAATTCCTACAAGCAATAGTGGTTATTTTGAGTTGTACCATTTATTGTAGGCATGAAGCGATGAAGCAAGCGATAATTCGCAAAGAGAACGAGCCGTTTAGTATAATGTTGAAACAGTTTTGGGATTTAACAATGGCGAGGAAACTTTTGGGCGAGAAATTCGCCAAGTCTCTCTTGCACGAACCTGACGGACTCATATTCCAGCCTGCTAAGGAGGTAATAAGGCCATGTATTCATTAATTAATTCAAAATATTATTATAAATGGATTCTACTGAGGCAGTGTTTTAATGACCTCAAGCTAAAGCTCTACGAATCTGTGGGAGCACCTAAATCTTCTTTAACCCGCAACGAATTTAACTAAAGAGTAATTGGAAATGAATTATAGTTCAATTTCCTATAAATAAACTATGAAACAGGCTGCGAAAAATGGCAGTTAAATGTAACAGTGTCTTTGTAACTGTTTATGTAAACCATGCAATTCGTTCCGTGGTATGAGGACGTTTCAAGGTCCTGGCACGGAATCCCTAGCTGTCGTAAGATGCGGCTGATGGGGCAACTGACGGCGCCCTCGTATGTTTACATATTATATTCAATAGGGACGAAGAGCGCCACGCGGGGTTTTGGTTGTTAACTTGTTGTGGCGGTAACGGCAACTCTGGTTTCCCCACGTCAACCAAAAAAAATAATGTAATCTAATAATATTAGAAAATTCGTTTTCCCCGTACAACATTCTTTAAAACACGCTGTGCGCACAATTTTTTTTTGCGTTCCTTAAACCATCCGGTGAGATGACTCTCGTGTATGTAACGCTTGTGCCAACTAATTTGTTTAGTTGACCAAACATATTTCGGAACATGGGAATTTCTAGAATTCGAAGTTTTCGAATTCCACGACAAAACGCAAACTATCTTTTGTGGGATCTATACAAAACATAAATATATTTGCAGCCATATGTGCCTGGCGCGTGTGAAGATGTCCTGAAGTGGAAGCCGGGCAACATGAACAGTATCGACTTCAAGCTCAAGATAGTCACCGAGTGCGGGGAGGGGTGAGCTATATCTACTTACTGTTCTCATCATATAGGACACTATTCCATTAGGCAAGTCTTGTTTGCAAGTATGACGTCACACTGGCGTACAAGTTGCTTTCATTGTTATCGAAAATTGCAAATTGAGTAGGAAATAATAGGTTAATTTTCTCGTGCCCCACCCAACAGCTATTATGTTTCGATAATTTGTACAGCGAAAGACCCCATGCCACTCGTTCGCAACTCGAAACTTGCAACTTACCTGTGCGCGTTTTATTTGCGCGTCACTTAAATAAAAATACACGTTCGAACTATCCACATGCGAGTTGAAACTGGTGAGCAGGTCTGTTCAAGTTGCATGCAATTTGCAACTTGCATACAACTAACTTGCCTAATGGCACCTATACTCTTAAAGTGCTAGGGCTATGCTACAGCTACCTTAGACTGAGGTAGTAATGGGGCTGCTTCTTCCACCTGGCCTTTACAGTAGTACAGTCATACGGAATTTTCCTCAGACTGCTGTAGGAATGTGCCGGATCGAACAGCAGTGTCATTGTCTGACACAAAATCGACATATTTTAGTCTTTTTTTTTCTGTGCGATTGCCGCAGCTCCAATACGACTTTACTCCTTTCATTCTTGTTTTTTTTTCCTTTCTCTTTCGGTTTTGATTGGCCGTCAGATTCATGTTTTTCAGACCTATCTAAATTGGAATAAAGAAAATTGTTTAAACAAAAATCTAATTAAAATTAATTATCATCATTTTATTTCCCTCAGTATCGTGCCAAAGAAAGTGGGCCACTTATACGTAGGCCAGTTGGATAGGCCGTTCGCCGCCATGAAGTTATCCAAAGACCTTCATCCGCTAAACAACAAGATCATCGAGTGCAAGTTCGAGAACAACCAATGGGTGTTCATGAGGGAACGGACGGACAAGTCATACCCAAACAGCTATAATACTGCTAAGTGTAAGTATTTTTAAATTACTATACTGTGACAGTCTTATTCATAGACAGTTTATAATTTATATGCATTATATTTTAATTGTAGAATTTTTTGTCTCATTCGAACCGCTTTTGAGGTCAGATTGAGCGAAGAAGACAAAAACATTCGATAACTAAAATAGGTTTATAAACTGACTATGAATAAGGCGTTAAGTGTCATGGTGATCCATGAAGGTTAAACCTGTTTATATTTTTGGATTCGAGTCGGCCGGTACTTGTGTCGATTGGAGAGAGATAACAGTTTATCGTGGATAGATCGATTGCACTGCAATCACCATTAAGTGACTGATACGATACTTGGTTGAGTAGGAAAAGTGTTAGATTGATGACAAAACAGGCTGGTGAAGATGGTCCCGCGTTTATGATGTGTGTGATAATTGCTTAAATATATTCTCGCGTATATAAAATTCATCATTTATATCTGTAGCTGCACTAACGGTTTATGTCTCATAATTTGGGCCTTGTATCTATAATTGTTCATCATCACCACCGTCATCTTCAGCAACAGGAAGTCTACTGCTGAACATAGGCATCCCCCGAAGTTTTCCCCAGTGACATATTGAAAAAAACCTACATCCTAACGAATTTTTACAATTTTAATTTCGTTTATCCACCTAGTAGGTGATCATCTGACATTACATGTCCCGGTATGTTGTCTATGGTACTTAGTAAGTTTTTTTCCTCCAACAGCTGTATGGGAGAGTATAAAAGTTCCTGTTACAAAAGAGATTTTATTAGACTTCATAGACAACGAGAGGTTTCACGACGACTCGTTCGCAATGCCGCCGCCCAAGCGCGTGCGTCGGTAGTGACACGCGCACACACATCTCATACACATCTCATACAAGGTCATACAGGCTCTATGGAGGCGACAAGGACGCATTTACGAAATAAAATGAGGTAAACTGTATACTCATTGACTACGTTAAAAATATTTTTTGCTGTTACAAGGAATTAGTTACTAACTTACTACCAAGAAAGCTTTGCCTATTTGTTGAAAATATGTTAACTTATAACCGTTAAAAAGTCGGGGTCCTTGTTAGGACATCTAAAAAGGCTTTTTACTAGAACCTAGTAACAACAAAATGTTTTTTAGAGTGGGTAGTCATTATAAAGTAGAATCTGTATAGTATTAAACCATACTACAGGCATACGGGTAAAGAATACACGCACAATGTTATAGTACGTTTGTCAACGTATTCGTACAAACCTGGATGTATTTCGTAAATATACTTGTAATGACCATATCGATGATGTACCTAATAAAAAATACAATATGATGCTCGCATTTCATTACAATTTTAAATATCGACTTAGAATGGATTAAAAGTTTATGACTGGCTTACTTGCTGAAGCTTTAAAGTCACCACTTTCGGGGAAATATACGTATAATAGTAAAAATAATTACATAATTATTATTTTATTTAGATAATAAAGTGTGTCTTCGTCAAGTCAACCCCATATAAATTAGGCGCTTTATACTTTTTTCCCAAAACTTATTTCCTACATGCATAATTGAGATTTTGGTAGCTAGTCATAAAATGGATGTTTCTTATGATCGTACTTTATTGTATGCTCACTGGCAAATATCTTATATAAAAAAATATTTATTTAAAAATGTAATCCAGGATTTTGGTAATCTTCAGACTGATGATTTAGATTACTATCATTTAAATTAAAAAATATATATAAATTATGTACAAGCTAAAATAAATGAACCTATAATATTATGTAATCTAGTTAAGTTTGTAACAACATTTTCATATTTGATAATAGTATAATTTCCCTAAATGTGAATCAAAGTACAAAATCTTTGGTACTTACTTCTTATATTCATAAAACGATTACCATATAGATCCTATTTATAACAACAATACATATACTATGTTTTTATAATATAGTTAATACTGATTTTTATCACACCAATTTATTATTTGCGAAAAAGTATGCCAATTAAACCCTTTGACAAATGGAATGAAGGAATATTTTTAAATAAATTTCAATTCTATGCATTGATGTCTTCCTAAAGTATTTATTCAAGATCTTTGATCATAAAATAATCTTAAATATGAATTTAACATATTCTGTAAGTGCGTCCTTACTTCGAACGATTTGTTCTGTTTAGGGATGTGTTTTGTTAACAGCTTGTTGCGTGTTTTAATTTAAAAAAGTGTGGATCTCGGATACATATCTATGAAAGTGTATGATTTAAAAATATATAGGTGCTTAGAAAAATTAAAGAGTTAAAAAACCCTAAATAATTATGAAATGAGAAGTTTTTAAGCCCCACTTGGTTTTCAAGCCATATATACGTATATAAATCATTTGTATTATAGTATATTACAGTATTATAAAGAAATCGGGATTTATGCAATGAAATGTAGATTTTTACTGCCATAAATTTGAATGCCTTCGTAGAGCCTTCACAATTTTGAATGACTCAAAAACAGATGAATTGAATCTTGGGCAGCATACCTATAAAATGTATTACATTTATCAAAAAATGCTGCCTATTATATTTAGGTTTCACAATAAGTGATTGTGTATTTGTAATAAATGTTGCAATGTAATTTGCATTTTCATTTTAACCTGTGTATTCTCATACAAATCACCTAATACATTGAAGGCTATAAAAGCTATAAACGGTAATTCGGTGAAAATAGCTCCGAGAATAAACCTTTGAGGTAACTAGAAAAATATTATATGAATTGGTATCTTTTATCTAGGAGGTAAATGGGAAATCCTATTTTGCACAGGGATGGTTTCAAAATAAAAACTCCTCTAAAACAATGGAAAATACATATATTATATTCAATTTATCAACGATATGGTAAGTTTAACGATTTATGTATGTATAAAAATACTATAAATATGTCATTTTCTATAACATATATTTTTTAAATATAGGTATTGGGCTAGGTTTTCTACAAAAATATAGTAAATATTTCAGTATTAACATTTTCGTTTATATTTTACGCTAGTATCTGACTACAAGTGCGACAAATATGAAAACCATCTATTTTTCAATTAACTACTTATTATAGCATGAATATTTAGATATTTGACATCGACAATGCCACCAAAATCTATATGGTCATATAACAAACACATATTATGCTAGATATTACTGGATTTTATGATTACATATCAATATTAATATCCATTGATTTAAAAAAAAGACATTTATTTTGATTGAATAAATAGAACATCGTGTTTTACAACACGAATACTATTTGGCACACCTTCCTTTTTGTTACCTACCTTTGTCCCACATCTCAAATATAAGTAACACGAGTTAAAAATGTAGATAAATAAATAATTTGGCTATTAATTGTAGAGGTCGCGTGCGCAACGACGATCTTCTGAGGACACAACTACTTTAAGCGTGATGGTAGTGGATTGGCTGTAATAGGCTTCATAGTTCATACTCACAAGGCAATTCTTGTATACTGAATTAATAATATTACACAAGAAATTGCAACCTGAGAATTATCTTCATTGCCCTCTCAAGAAAAGTTTGTGAATGAACTTAAACATATCTTAATACCTAATTTGTTTGTTGAGTGTATAGTCTTTTTGCACCTTTGACCCAATCTCTATCCCAATTATTAAAGTGTAAATTATAACGCAATTTTACAAATTGCAATTAGGCGATTCTGTAATGTATTGCCATTTATTTTCTCCTTCAACACTTACACATTTAATTTTGTTTTCTTTTGTTAGCTTGCTTAAATGATGGTTCACATTGTAAGCAGCTGCAGGCCACAAATGTTCCGGAGTTTCTGTGTATATTATTTTCACTAGATCCATTTCATTTAGCTGCTTTTCTGAGTTTTTTCTTAGCACCTCCAATATTTGCTCCTCTCTTTGGTTTCTGTGTGCAATGTAGTATTCAATCTTAGTAATTGGATCCTGTCGATATAATTTCATAACACTTGAAAAATAAGAAAAATAAAAATTGTACCAAACATTATTTATAACATGCTAATTGGTGAAGACAAAGGTCTTAAACAGACCATAGCAACAAAACCGTATTCTAACATCCAGCTGCCATGAAGATCACTTAGCAATCAAAACCCAATATGTACAGCAATGCACTTACCATCCAATGCTATTGCATTGGAGTATGGTTGTCAGGCCATTGTTAAAAAAATAAAAACAAACATACCTCAACTATATTGCCATGTCCTGGATAAATCACATTTGGCTTCAGATCCAATATTCGGTGCAAGCTCTTTATGTATGTATACAAGTCTTCAAAGACAGCTGTGCCCTCACCAAGTATGCAATCACCACTAAACAGGATGTTGTCTTCCAACAGCATCAATACCACATGATCTGTTGTATGACCGGGAGTGTGGTGGATTTTCACAGTAGCCCCGTCTACTTTAAGCTCTTGACCATCATTCAGCCATTTCGTTTGGATCGGAGCTGGTAACACCACATCCGGTTCATCTTCAGAGCTTCGTTTGTGCTTCCATACAGTGGGTTTTTCTGGAAAATATGAATACATTTTAAACTATGTTATTGTTAGCCAGAAAGGCTAGTTCTAACATAAACAACACAATATATTGTTCTGGCTGTGTGTGTTTGTAAGTAAAAACTATAAAAAGGACTTTATAATTTCTGAAAACTTCAACATGAGATTATAAACACAATGTATGTTGTTTCAGTAGTATGGAGTAATTATGTGATATTAGAAAAAAGTTTATTATATTGATACATTCTGAGAAAAAAATTGATAAGTAAGGATTTGCTAGAGGCATTGTTCATAATTAAATTTGCTTACAAAAAAAAATACTCACTTGCTATTTTACCGCAGATGTTTTCCAACCCTCCAATATGGTCATGGTGCCAGTGAGTGACAACAATATGTTCAATATTAATATTCTCAGATTTCACCACTTTAGCTAGGTTTGATTGATATTCAGGTACGTCTTTGTCACCGGTGTCCACTAAAATACGGCTGGAAATAAGAATAATACCCATATTCCAATTTTAGGTTTTCATCAAGTAAAGAAGTGATAATTTCTTTGTATGACTGTTTATCTAAATTTATAAGGATTGCATATTAGGTATCCCTTTTAGGTCTGCACTCTTTAGCATTGCTGTCTATTATTTTTTTGATGATCAAACATCCAACAAATAGGTTTAGCTAAGTCATTTTAAATATTCAAATATAAAATTCCATACTTACTTTTTGCCGGTCCCAAGTAAATAAGTGTTTGTCCCTTGCAAGGTCATAGGACTTGGGTTACATCCAAGCACTCTAATTATCCTTTTCGATAACTTAGTAACCACAGGAATAACAGCTGCCATAGTTCTAGGACAAAAGTGCACTAACGAACAAAATAATTTGAATTTAAAATAGAATAGAACAAAATGAAAATTTCTAGAAACAATGGACATAAAATACGTAACAGGGTCGTATTAAAAATTGTAAAAGATTTAAATGCGGTGATAAGATAATAATCAATTCTGTACCGCAAAAAACTCATGTAATAATTGTCAAAGAATAATGAACTAAAGCGGAACGGAATTAATATAATACAGTAAAACTTTATTCAAAGAATAATGATTTCTACAAAATAAATTACCTTGTAGTCTTGAAGACTGAAATCTTCCAAAATTTAAATAGAGCCAAATTGAAAAATTTGTTTACTAAAATAGCGAATTTTGATTTGCGCACAGGCCACAGATTACTTATAGATCACTGATTTGCGTAATTCGTTCTGAAATATATAATCAGCGGTTTGTTTTTTTTTCTCGTTAATATTATGAAAAGTTCCAAAAATAAAAAGCTGGCATAAAGAGTACAACACGTAATAGTTTAAATATTAATTTTTTATTTTTATAAAAATCATATTCAAAATCCTGTAACTTAAAGCTTTTAATAAAAATACTACATTAATATTTCTATGTATATTTCAGAAACAAAATGTGGTTAAAATTATCGTAACACTTTCTGCGTGTAATGTAATACTACATTTGAATGTTGCCAATTATCAGAACATTTACAAATTGAGGGGAAACAAATCCATTGTTGAAATATATAACGCTATTATTATATTATTGCTGAGGGTTATTCCCAAGTATTTTTAGCAGTTTTGATTAATATATAAAGATATCACCAACAATATAGACACTGGACTTTACAATTTCATTTAAACAAAATCAAAAGTTTTTTCCATTTTTAACCAAAATTATTGTCATTGTATGTGGACTGTGGGACTTGTGACTGTGGTATTATTATTTTTGAAGTGTCAATTTTGTGAAAAATGGCTGGTGCGCTGGCTAGGTTTATTCAGGGGCCAAAAACGCAATTTGGTAATTATTTTGGCCTCTTTATGTTGTTAATTATGACTGCTACGTGATTAGCATGATATAGAACAGTGCAAAAACTTTTTAACCGTAGTTATGAGTTTTGTTATGTTTTTACGCAGGGTTGTTTCTTACATAATTTTGACGTCTGGTTTTAGGCATTATTGCCCCATTGGCGAACTTGAACAATGTGCCAGTACGGTTCCAACAGACCCAGGCTCCTCCCGCCAAGACCAAGTATGGGCCCCTGGCGGACAGCGACAGAGTATTCACGAATTTGTATGGCCGACATGATTGGAGGTTGAAGGGAGCCCTGGCTCGAGGAGACTGGTATAAAACCAAGGAAATCCTGCTGAAGGGAACAGACTGGATTGTTAGTGAGTACACACTTTATATAATAATGTTTTATAATTACGCCATAATATGGAGAAAATCAGTGTATGAGCTACTTGTATTGATGCAAAATGAAAATAATTATATTAAAAACCTACATATAATCGGAGCAGGCAGAGATTTACCTAGACGACTTCCCATTGTCACATACAGTCTCTTAATGACAGGAACAGGGAACCCTTTTCCATAAATTTCGTGTGTATTTTTAAAACCTATGTAAGTATTAGTTATGTATAGAATTGGAATTTATACAAGCGCAATAGATACAAGTGAGATTGTATGTATATAAAGTACTTTCTTTCAGAACTTATTTATCATTAATCAAATAATATTGTATGTACGTATGACCTAGTCTGTATTCAATGTGATTTACAGAAGTGTAAATACTAATCTTGATACCAAAAATCTATGTATTTTTAATGAAGTTTTTTATTTATATCAGTTATACTTTTGTGCTAAATGTAATAGAAACACTGATATACGCTCTACATTGTATGGTTGTCAGCATTCAGTTTTTATTACATACATACATAATGGATTTTTGCTACCTTCTTTAAAATCTCCATGATTTTAGATGAAATGAAGACCTCTGGCCTCCGTGGTCGTGGAGGTGCCGGTTTCCCAACTGGCATGAAATGGTCCTTCATGAATAAACCGTCCGACGGCCGTCCCAAGTACCTGGTGGTAAATGCCGATGAAGGAGAGCCTGGTACATGCAAAGACAGGGAGATCATGCGCCATGACCCCCACAAGCTTGTGGAGGGCTGTCTGATCGCTGGTAAGGCTATGGGGGCGCAGGCAGCATATATTTACATCAGAGGAGAGTTCTATAATGAAGCCAGTAACTTGCAAGTGGCTATTGCTGAGGTAAGTTTAAAATTGTTTGTACATATACATACATAAACTCACACATATTTCCGAGAAGAGGTAGACAGAGGTGCTACCAGGAAACCCATGTTTCGCCGTTTGTGTTCTGTCCCACAATGTTTTATAAGGGGCGACCCTAGCCTAAAATTATAATAATACTTTAATTATATAAGCAAAAAGAGGAGCACAAATCAAGACTGATTTTAATTAATGGAATCCTTTGAATATCTCTTTAATTAATATAAATAAATTATTACCCAAATAACAATACTGCATTTTTTGGCTCGTCAACTTATTCTTTCATTAATGAGATTGGTTTACCTTAAATTAATTGTATAGTTTTTTTCTAATTGTTTCTTGTAGTGACATATAACACTTTGTTAATAACCAGTTGATAGTCTTGACCTATTCTCATTCCACATTTACAGTCAGTGCAACATAACTTTTTACTTATATACATTTTGCAGAATATTTTTTTACATAGTATGATGCCATTATTCATTAGTTTATTTGATAAATCTCATTATCATAATTCATGCTGGAGCAGCAAAAAAAATGTCAAAGACAGGAAAATAACTTCAACACCTTATAAAAGGCAAGGAAATTCTGGAATCCGTCTGAACTGCAGTATAACTAGATAGAATAACAACATGTATAAAAAAATACAATATTTTTAATTCAACCACAAGGCAGTATTGAAGTTGCAAGGTTCTTGTAAATTAAAAAAAAAACAGGTTTCAAATGCAACAAACATTTAATTCCTACCAAACAGCACTGAGCCAATAAAAAAAAATGTACTTAAAATAATATTGTGTAACTATCCATACAATTTTTTACCATAAGCCATTGTTTTTAATATGATATTTGAATAATGCACTTATAATGACCATTAATTTAGGTGCATTGTTATTTGTTGCATAATATACCAGTTCATTTTGAATTCGTGTCAATGAATTGTGCAACTTTATTTTAAAATGTTACGCAACCTGATCGATGTCGTGTGAATACTTTTAGTCGTATAGAATTATAAATTATTGCTGACTAGCTGGAGAGAGCATAATCGATATTCTCCCGAAATACGACCTTTATAGTCCGTATACCGTGACCCACGCCAGTTTGTACTACTGTGTAGTGTTTCGAGCTTAATTCGTGTACGCCTTGCGCTACCAAGAGATGCTCTCCAACAAATGTTTTTAAATGCCCCAATTTTGTATATTCATCCCTCCCCTGTAAATTATTATGAATGCCCCTATTCTTCATAGAATTTATTGGTTGGGGCGCGAAACAAAAAAACCTTTTTGCATTGCGCTTACAAAAATTACCACTGTGATTGAGGACCTCTTGACGTGACGAACATGCCATTCGCCTGATGGTAAGCGATACTACTATGACATACGCTATGACAGTAGCAAATCCAAACACCATGAATTACAAATCAATGCTTGGCATGCCACTGCGCTCGCCATCTTGAGACAACTGTTAAGTCTCATTATGTCCATTGTTAGTTACTCGGGCTACAATGTCCTTCAAACTGAAACACAATAGTGCATTCACACGGCTGTTTGGCACGGGATCATATCACATTTTTATGGTTAATCCGGCACAAAATATAGCTAAATACTTATTGTAGGCGTACCAAGCGGGTCTGATCGGCAAGAACGCGTGCGGCTCGGGGTACGATTTCGACGTGTTCGTACACCGCGGCGCCGGCGCATACATCTGCGGCGAGGAGACGGCGCTCATCGAATCCATCGAGGGCAAGCAAGGCAAGCCGCGCCTCAAGCCACCCTTCCCCGCCGATGTGGGGCTGTTCGGATGCCCCACCACCGTCAATAATGTTGAGACTATTGCTGTCGCGCCGGTGGGTATATTTTAGCTTTATTTAGATAATTTATTTAAAAGCCATAGGACTATGTCGATGATAGTAACCTGAGGTTTAACATAATAAGAATAAAACCATGACGACAAGTGAAAATGATTTTGCTTGCTCGTTTTCTAAATAAAATTATGTATCCGGCAAATTATAATTAAATGGTTCACCTGAGAATAAGTAATTACCGTTACCCATATAACAGCTTAGTTTAGCTGGTCTATTTTTTCTGTAATTCAAAATAACCACAAGGTTTCCTTACCAATGTAAGAGAATGTCGGCTTTTATGCACACAGTATAACAAATGAAACATTTTTGACACACTGAAATTTTAAGCTATATTCCACTATTTCTATTTTGCCTTAAGATTTGGAAATACATTTCCAGACAATAATGCGTCGCGGCGGCAGTTGGTTCGCATCATTCGGTCGCACTCGCAACTCGGGCACCAAGCTCTTCAACATCTCCGGCCACGTCAACACGCCCTGCACCGTGGAGGAGGAGATGAGCATCCCGCTCAAGGAACTCATAGAGAGGCACGCTGGTGGCGTCACCGGAGGATGGGATAACCTGCTCGCTATCATACCTGGAGGGTCTTCCACGCCGCTCATACCTAAGGAGTCAGTATTTTTTATTAATTTTTGTATTAGTCCATAACCAAATAACTGCTGGGTGTGGGCTCTGAAACCGAGAGTTCGAATGAAAAAGCTTAGTGCGGATTGGCGGATCATAATTATTTCCAAAATTTAATAAAATAAGTTGCACTCAAAGCTTTACAGGAGTTTCCGATAATTTATAGAAATTAAAAGCACAAAAGATAATATAAGCCAATAATCAGTCCTTTTATAGAGCTAGGTAAAAAACACAGATTAATAATTTTTATGTCGTACTTGGCGCTTTTACTAAAAAGTCATAAAGTGTTTATTATTCAAAAATTTAAGTAAACACTTCTAATAAATAAATAAATTATATTTATATAAAATAGTTATATTTTACCGAAAAAATAATTAGTCTAGCACTTATGCCTCACTATTATCTGATTAGAAACCCATCTAGTGTCAGTAGAAAAATATTTTATAGGGTTTCCGTGTATGTGCATAGTTGTCCTTATGCTAATAATAGTCAATTAAATTCTTTCTTAATAATCTCTTTAAGTGACTGGAAGGTTGTATTTTTAAAATATTCTGAGACAATGTCGCCGGCTATACGTAAGGACTCTGGTTTGATCCCTACACCGAAAATTATATACAATATGTATTCATACAAGGCATATTCTTCAGATAAAGTATGTTTGAAATAAATCAAATATAGTTTTTATATTAGTGCTTAATGTGAAGACTGTTATTGGCTTTCTGTTAACTTTACTATTTAGCTATTTGATTTATTCAGCTGTAAGTCTTCCTAACAAAATAAAAAAATATTGTCACAACAAACATTATTTTATCAAACTAAATAAACATGAATATTTATTTCCAGCGTGTGCGAGACAGTACTCATGGACTTCGACGGCTTGGTCGCGGCGCAGACTTCCCTGGGCACAGCCGCCATCATAGTGATGGACAAGTCCACGGACATCGTCAAGGCCATCGCGCGCCTCATCATGTTCTACAAGCACGAGTCGTGTGGACAATGCACGCCGTGCCGCGAGGGAGTCTCCTGGATGAACAAGATCATCTATCGGTATTTATATTTGCCATTGGATGTGGGTAGCTAACACAACTGACTATAGAAATCCTTGGCGGACTATGATCAGTAGCCTTTATAATCGGAGTAAAGCCAAGTTGTATCGGTATCAGCCCATATTCAGTGCCGAGCGGGATCTTTTTTTTATTATTGCAGTGTATATCGAGACGAGCATGCCATTCGCCTGATGGTAAGCGATACCGCTCATAGACAGTAGCAAAACCAAACAACACCAGGAATTAGAAAGTAATGCGCTCGCCATCCTGAGACATTGATGTTAAGTCATTGATGTGAAGTCTACAATGTCCTTCAAACCGGAATACAGCAGTGCATTTACACTGTTGTTTGGCGGGAGAAATAGGCATTGCGGTCGTACCCACTCAGTAACCCTCTCACATATGAGAAACCTAACAACCAGTAAGTCCCTCTACAACCGAGAATTTGATAGAAAAGGGAATTCTATGCAGATTTTATTTTTATTAAAATGTTTTAGCTATTAGGGCTTCAAAATCGAATTCAGAATTATGTCTTTTTATTTTATTTATTTATTTAAATCTTTATTGTACACAGTAAAATAACATACAGAAACAGAAAAAAAAAACATTACAAATGGCGGTCTTATCGCATAAAGCAATGTCTTACAGACAACCATGGGATGGATTTAAAAGACGGAGAAGTGTGTGCGCCTGTCTCACCACAGTAGGTGTTTGTGTGTCATGTAAAAAAAACCACTAATAGAATATAAAATGCTTTATATATTTTTATAGGTTTGTTGATGGCAACGCGTCGCCCAAGGAAATCGACATGTTGTGGGAAATCTCCAAACAAATTGAAGGTAATCTATTGAAGTCATTAACATTCATATAAGGAAGTGCCTTCCTGCTCAGTTCATTGATATTTTAAAATTATAAAGATCTTAATATTATTAGATATTGTCTAGAACACGGTATTAATGTTAGTGTACCGGATATACTGTTTATAATGTATTGTTTTCTTGAATGTTAAAAGTAAACATAGTGAAGAAACTTATTAAGTACATACATACATACATACATAATCGTCACGCCTGTATCCCATAGGGGTAGGCAGAGACTATGGATCGCCACTTTGCTCGATCCTGACATATTACTTTCGCTTCATCAACTTTCATCAATCTCTTCATGCATTCTCGTCGGTTCAGGGTACTTTTGACCTGACCCTTGTTGAGGGTATCACCGATTTGGATGGTTTAGGTACGGTGAGGTCGACCCCTACCGACTCTCCCTTCCACACTCGCCTTGTATATTTGCTTGGTTATTCTCCTTTCATCCATCCTCTCGACATGACCAAACCATCGTAACATTCCTTTGTCTATTCTTGTCACTACATCCTCTTTCACTCCACAAGTTTTCGTCACCACGCTATTCTGCACTCTGTCACGCAAACTCCCCACACCACACCACACCACACATTCCCCTTAATGACCTCATCTCTACTGCTCTAATTTTACTTTCATGCTTCTTCTGCCATACCCAACTTTCACTACCATACCATACCACTTATTAAGTGATTTCTATAAGAATTTCGAAGTTTTTTCAAGTCCACCTACCTGAATTGAAGTAGCGTGATAGCTTGGGTCTTAGTCCCTTCACATTTGTACAAAAGGGTTGTTCCCTATCTGTCGAATATGGGGAAAAATATTTTGGAAAATCAATATTATTTTCTAATTAACTAGGCACGAAGTGTTTACTAGAATACTACATTTGTAATTCATGTGAATCTAAAAATGTAATTACTTACTATGACATATGTAATGATCCCCACGGAAGCCACGAAACATAATGGGGTATTTTACCCATTTTCAAAAAGTCGTTTTAAGTTGTTCATAAGATTAAGACAAACTATTTAAAAAAATATCAAATTTTTATTCGCTCGGCAAATCCAATAAAAATCCACTTAAAATTTAAATTTTAAATTTATGCGCGCAAATATGTGAAAACGCTAGGCGCCATGTTCCTTTAAAATGATACGTCACTCAATCAGTAAACAACCTGTGATAATATGAGCTCTTGGACACCGGAGGGGGTGTTCTACTCGCGGAATGACGTAGAATCGTTATCCATCATGGCGGCAGCCGTTTCACATCTTTTTAGGACAGATAAAAAAATTGAAATTTTCAAAACGAATTATAAAATGTATTCCTTGGAAATAAAAACTGAAATTAAAATATACTTATTGCTTAATGCTCTACTATATACATTTATAGTTTTTAGATTTTTTCGTTCTTATAGTAAAATACCCCATTGTACTCGTGTGAGCAGGTCACACTATCTGCGCGCTCGGCGACGGCGCGGCGTGGCCCGTGCAGGGACTCATCCGACACTTCCGCCCGGAACTCGAGCGCCGCATGCAACACTACGCCGCCGCCAACGGACCCAGCAAGGCCGAGAGACTTTACTAGTCTGCCAACTACTACAGTACCATCACCGCATAACCAACCAACCCACCATCAAATAATGCAATTTTAAATTATTGCAAGTACTCTTAAAGTTTAAACTTGGGATGGTCGTCGTAAATATTCTGAGAAGTAACGACAGGAAAAATAGTAATAAATACAATATTAAAATGCTACCTTTTTTGCTGACAGTACAAAGTCACGTTTATATTTCTAAAATTTAATTACGTAAGTTATACAACCTGTTATTATGTAGCAATATAATAAGGAAAAATATTCAAAATATTAACGACGTAATATTTATGACTCACGAGAACACATGTTATTTGACTTGTCGAAAAGATCAAAACAAATGTTTGAAATTCAATGTATATGTATTTCACAACATATTGTAACATTGATTATTTAGAGAAAAGCATTAACTTCATTCAGTCGGGTAAAAAATAACGTGTTGTC
Organism: Deilephila porcellus; assembly: GCA_905220455.2. NCBI lineage: Eukaryota > Metazoa > Arthropoda > Insecta > Lepidoptera > Sphingidae > Deilephila > Deilephila porcellus. Next base: position 12,900,993 of record LR999974.1, read on the forward strand.
GAACACTCGGGAATGTAAAAAGTAATTCGGTCGGTGATCATACATCGCAGTCGGTTGTTAAACTAATTTATTGTGGATTTTACAACCGTTCTATAAATATTGGCTGACTCAGATAATTATTCAGCAGCTGAAACAACATTTCAGAATGTTTGCATTGTACTCAAATAATCTGGTAATTCCATAATTGCGATTTAATTTTACCGTATCAGTTTCCCCATATAAATAATTGTTAACAATCAAAGCTGGTTGGTTCCTTGTTTGCATTGATATGGGTGATACCTGATTTAGTTAATTTTGTATAATATTGTAATTAGAAATAAAACATCAGATTTAATTGTTGTTTTATTGTTTACACATACCTATTAATTAAGCTAATTGTTGTTTCATTGTTTACACATAATTATTCTGTTTAAAGCTCTTTTTAAGTCGCATTCAAATATTTGTGACATAATATACACATTTAATCGAAATTGGCAGCCCTAATTTATTCAGACGTATAGACCCTACAAACGCGTGGTTGGATCAAGAATTTTAATAGGATAAGAATGCCACCGCCCTTATTGGCAATACTTATAAAATCTTAATTGATCCGACTTGGCCCCCACCCAAAAAAGGTTGGAAACTTAATCTAACATCGACGAATGATGAGTGCTATTAATCCATCTCTTCCGCGCTTTTGTAGCTAATTATTTAGAGAATTCTTACGTAAGCTCACACCTATACTCTGAAGGGTAGGCGAAGTTGTAATTTGAGCCGCCCATATTTGGCTAAACTATTTTTCCTTCTAAGATGTGATAGGATAAGAAATCACAGCTTTTACACTGATGGCACAATTTGTTTGTAAATTCTTTTTCGCACAGATTTCTGAAGTGAAACTTCTTTAGCATCGGTGTGATTTGAAAATTTGATGAAACGAAAAGTGGCAAAAAGAGACACAAAAAGTACTAGGGCAACATAGAATGAAAGGATCTTTTGCTAAACCTATGTCATAAATATGCGATATATTTCTCAGAGCACAAAAAGTACTAGGGCGACAGAAAAAGGGAGGAGGTTTCGTTAAAGATGTGTCGTCAATATGCGAAATATTTCTTAGAGCACAAAAAGTACTAGGGCAACATAGAAAGAAAGGACTTTTCGTTAAACCTATGTCACCAATATGCGATATATTTCTCAGAGCACAAAAAGTACTAGGGCTACAGAAAAAGGGAGAAGGTTTCGTTAAAGATGTGTCGTCAATATGCGAAATATTTCTCAGAGCACAAAAAGTACTAGGGCAACATAGAAAGAAAGGACTTTTCGTTAAACCTATGTCACCAATATGCGATATATTTCTCAGAGCACAAAAAGTACTAGGGCGACAGAAAAAGGGAGGAGGTTTCTAAAAGTGCCGTCATAAGAATGCGTAACTGTGCATCCACACCGCAGTACTTTTTTGTATGGTCGGTTGTTATTGTTAGCTATAATTATTTACGTATCTTAATCAAATACGGCCTTATTCATAGACAGTTTTAAAACATATTTTAATAATCGAATGTTTTGTTCCTTTCGAATGACTTTTGAATTCAGTTTGAGTGAAGAAGACAAAACATTCGATAACTAAAATAGGTTTTAACAGTCTATGACTAAAGCCTTTAGTGTTTGCTTGTCTGATCTGAGATTGTTGGCACTGGTCACACAACCTGCTATTTTACCAATAAGGCAATTAATAAAGTATCAAATATTATGATAAATGTTGGTATATAGGGTGGTTATAAAATCAAAGCATAGTTTATATTTTTCTTAATTATTTTATTCCCTCTATCATTCTTTCTTTTTTTATATTCCTTACGATACACTTAGCTCTATTTACAGTTTGTATAAATTAAAGTTGTAATAGTATAATTATTTTACATAGTTGGCTACTATTGTACAAAACGCTTCCGAAAACTCGAAAGACTGACTACTTTGATTAATAGATTTAATAAAACAAAATCCCAAGATGAAAAAAAAAATAACATAAAATGATTTAGGCTCCGATTGATTGGCGAGTAACGTTAACAAAACATGCGGCAATACTACCGCTGCAAACAATTTACACTATTCATCGATTCAAACAAAATGATTTATGATTCCGGAATTTTAAAACAAAATAAAAACTCAACACCAAGTACCAAACGTAGAAAAAATGAAAGGAAGTGTAGTGCCGTCACACTGCATCGTTTACAACAAATAAATTAAGCATTTCTCTCTAATTAAATACATGGCACTGACCATCCACCAACACACTTTGGTACGTGGTGATGCGATTGTATTTCAAAACTAATATCCAATATACACGATAACAAAATAATTTCTCGACACGATTCAATATAACCAAAATAATATAAAAGTAAATCTAAGATGGAAGCAACTGAAACGTACAACACATGAACTATCACTTCTGCGTAACAACATAATGGCAATCGATTATAATCGCTAAATAACATCGGTGGAGATCACAATTACACGATACGATTTTATATAAATACAAAATATACATAGGTCATTTACCTAACACTATAGCAACAACTGCAATGCAACATACCATCTACATCCAGTGAACTTGATATGATTACATTAACATTACAGGAATTTAACGTAGTAGTTAACAGAATGCCTCGCGACATCGACACGCGACGCGCGACACCGCTCGCCCGTCGCTCGTCGCCTGCCGTTTCCATAGTTAGATCACAAAACGCGATATCAGTCTCACTTATCCTGTCATTATGAACGTTACGACTATAACACAGCTCGTAAAAGCAAGAACTAAGCGGTGCAACAGCAGTCGCACGGACTCGCGACTGCCGGCGTTCGAGCTTCCACTTGATAAATAAAGTCGGGCCGGGACTCGGGCCAGCCGCCCCCGCGCCGCGACACTACGGACTACGTACAGCCACAGTACAGCCGAGCCGCACTCGGACCAATAACTTACGATAACTCATAAATAGCTTTGAATCACAACGGAGGTCGGAGTGAGGTCGGCGCCGGCGCCTGCGCCGGGCGGAGTGTGTGTGTAGTGCGGCACTACAGGCAGTCGTCGTCCATGTCGACGTCGGGCACGAGGCGGTCGTGGTCGGCGGCGGCGCGCGGCGGCAGCTCGTTGCGCGGGTCGCGCGCCAGCCACGGGTGGCGCAGCACGTCGCGCGCGCTCAGCCGCTCGCCCGCCTCGCGCCGCAGCAGCGAGCGGATCAGGCACTTGCCGCGCGACGACAAGCACTCCGGCACCACGAAGTACCCGCGGGATATCTTCGCGAACAGCGACGCGTGCTCCGAGTCGTTGAACGGATACCTGCGACAAAACACAACCTCGATCAGTATCGATGCTCATCATCAATATATGTACACCTATCCTTTCGAATTGTTATACGATTTCAACAAAAAATGTAGTAAACGGAGCATCTATCACTCCTTCGAGAGATAAGGGATCATTAACGGACGGGCCGGGCGCTGCACAAATCGATGCGTTTTTTATAAAGCGCGGGTCCAATTAATGGCGATCCCGGTTGTCGTTCGACGAGCAGATGAACGCGAAAACAAAAAACTCAGGTCGGATGGAACCCTTCCGGCGACAGGTGCTGCCGGCGATTGCGGCCAAATCCCGGGGCTAGAATATAAATTACGGCCGCGCGGAGCCGAAAAAGTGGAAAACAAAGGCTCGCGAACGGCAGGTGCGTGCGAAGGTGGGCGCAGGGCGGGGTAGCAACGTCTTCGCCACATGACCGCGGCAGGTGCGGCGAAGATTTCACAAGGCCTTATTTATATGTGGGTGATATAATTGGTGGCCGTTGGCGCGTAACGGCCGACAGGTGATCATCCCCCCGGCCTCGTCGCCAACGGTCGCCACGACCCCCGCATTGTGATCTCGAAAAACGGTAAGTCCCACGCTCGCAAGGCGCAGGTGAAGACGCCCACCCGACACCCCCGCCATTTAATTTATGCACGTTTAATCGCAATTAGGGAATCATTTGTTTTGATAGTCAGCCGGAGGGTAATTTATCGTGTTGATAGTAAGTAGTGCGTGTACACACCTTCCGACGAGCATGGTGTACAGTATGACTCCGAGCGACCACATGTCGGCGGCGCGGCCGGAGTAGGTGCGGTGCGCGCGCAGGATCTCGGGCGACACGTACGCTGGACACCCTCGCTTGTCCTGCAGCAGATCTTCCTCGGGGTCATCGAGTACCACTGCGTCCTCTAACGACTCCAGTTTCAATGTCGTTCTGAAACAAGAGGAAAAGAAAGTTAATACACATCAGTAATGGGATTATAATGCGATACGTCCGGCTTTCTCCGGGGCTAGTTGCCAGCGTGCGAGTATTTACCTCGCAATCGGAGGTCCGTTTGAGTGGCCACATTGTCCGGTCATCTGCATTTGACATGCGTTGACCACTGGCCCATATAAATCGCGCGCGGTCCGCTATAATTAACGCGCGCCGCGATATGCGCTCGCATAATGGATCCCTTTGTACACAAAGCTTGGCCGCTGGACTATTAATGATTCGCGCTCACGGTTAATTATTATTAAAGCGTCACACATTAAGCGCTTTCCAGATTATGTTGCAAAGCGATGGGGCGGCGTGCGGTTTCGCCCGCGGCCCGTATCTGTGCGTATGTAACAATAATGTCATGTAAATAATTACACAGCGAACCATAAAGCTGCTCCGTGACGCAATAGGTTTTGTTTCATCACGTCGCAGGCTTTAGGCGCACCGTGCGCGACCTCGTATTTCACAGAACGGCCGCATCGTTTCGAAATGCATTAAATGCACAGTTGGAAACTGTACACAGCCGGCGTGTATGATTGAATGTAAACTAATCCCAGCACGCACACGGGACGTTTTCAGCGGACAATTTCATTGGATTTTTGTGAGCTCGGCTCGCTGCGACTCTGGAGCGGCACGTACGGCGCGGCGAGGTGTGGCGCTGCCGCGTGCATCCATACATAATACGTTTTCAGACAACTGTTTATACAAATTTCAAAATAATGTAAGACAGGTGCACGATGCACGGTGCACGGTGGGCGGTACGACGCAGTAAAAATCAACTTCCATAAAATTTAATGCACACGCTATATTTTTAGCCGACGCGGTTTGATAGGGGAACTGTGTTTAAAGAAGGACTACTGGTTTATTTTCAAACCCATTAAGACTTAAACATGTTCAGTATCGAATGGAAGCCGTCGGATCTGAGGGAACGTAATCACGTTTCCAATCAAACATATGTGAAACGTAGCACTGCAAGCAAATCCGCTTGATGCGCGGACGTGCATGAAACTTATTACAGCCGAAAGCCGAGCCCGGAGCACTTGCGACAGACGAGCAGTAACCAACCAAACAGTGTATTAATAACGCAACACAATCGTTCGAGATTTAAGATAAACGATAGCTATTTATTATGTACACATTTTACATAGTGATCGAGTCGTGACAATATGGAGCGCTTGGCTCCCGCCAAAGGTTACTCTCGTTAAGCCTGTCGCAATAGCGTGTTGGTTATCAAGTGAAATATTACGCGTAAGCGCCGAAACAGTGCGCTATTAATCACGGCATTGGAAATCTTCCACGGCACGTTCGTCTTTATTTGTGCTGGTGTTTAGTTTCAGTATATAACGAGCAGGCAGTGTGATGCGGAACGTGCACGTCGGCGCCGCGTCCTCCACTACTGGGCGAGGTGCCACTGTGGGAACCAGCTGACGAAACGCGTGACGTCAGTGCGACTGCACTCCGGACCTTTTTCGTAGTACACCAGTGAGCGGCGCCGAGTCTGGAGGGCGTCCTCGTATCCGTTTAGGTCTCGGCTGCGCAATTGATCCTAATTAAATCCCTACAACGGCAAGGCTAAAGTGCGATGTCTGCAGTTGCAATCGATTCGAATTTCGCAACGTGTAAATAAGTTATACAGTGTCGTAACGCGGTCGGAAGGTTGGCCGGATTTCCGAGCGTGTTCCGAGCAGCGGCCTCCAAGGATTCTCGCTCGCGCCGCGCCGCGCGGTGTCTCCACCGCGGAGCGCCGCGCGCCCGCTGCCGGCGAAAGGACAACCGACCAATTTACGCAACTCGCCATTACGCATACGCAGGGCTGCGCTATTGGAGGTTCGCGTTTCAATAACTCACACGCGCCGCACCGCGCCGCCGCCCGCGCCCGCTCCAATATCACAACACAATCGTAAGCTCGTGACGTACCACGACTTAACACTCTCTATTACTAAATTGACTCACGTTTGCAGCTTCGCAACTGTGTTAACGAAATATTTCGTTGAAATTACACGTTAGTAAGTGGGCAACGTTCGCGTTAACATTTCTTGGTCAAGTTTGTGTTGTGTGTATATGATGCATCATTAATGATCAGCCCGCGTGGGGCAATAAACACACACGAGGTGGACGTGATAGCACCTCGCCGCCGCACACGCGCATGCGCCGTGCGCGGTGCAATATGCGCGCTGTGGAGTTGCAGTGAACCGTATTAGTATCGGAACATGTGGGAGATGAGGCACAATTAGCGGGATGCGGCGGCGCGCGTTTCGCAACTGCCGACATTGCTCAACTCAACCCTGACAGTTTCGTAACAAACAATGGCAGTGATCGCGCAGATGCACCCAGCGCACAGAGTGCGGCGCACAGCGGCACACATGTGCGCATGCGCATGCACTTCCTGCTCGACTTGTATCGGCTGGCGTCCGACCGGGCGTCGTTTGCGCAACAGCGAGGAAGTTCTTTATTACGCGCACAAAACTGATTTGATGCGTCAGCCGGCAGCAGCGCGGCCGGGCTCGCGGCACGGCGCGCGGTGCAGTGTCGGTGGTGCATGTTGCGACACTTGTAATGTTCTGAACTGCGTGGATAATATACAGTGGTACACAACTGGGCGCGTGGATGCCGGGCCGGCTGTTTCAGAGTCCTACGGTGCGCGGTGCGCAGCGTTAGTCATAGGTTTTCGTAACCCGCATTGTAGGGACGTGTGATGTCGCAAGCGCGCCGACAGTTGCCACAGCGCGAGATGCCGCCGGGATAGGTTGGGAAACCATCCCGGCCATACCCAATTATATGTGTGCGCATTGCGCAAGCGCGTTCCCACACCGGACGTTTTCTTGTACTTGATTGATAACGATTTCAGAAACGAACCGAGCGCAGCGCAGCTCGCCTTTAGCGCCTTATCTATTTTTGCCGTAAATGTGAGTCAGCAGAGCGCACGAGTGTCGAAATTTTACTAAAGTGCAGCCACGACTCGCGCCTCCCAAGCCGACCCAGCGAGCTCGCTGTCGGCGCGAGCTGCGTGCTGCCCCGCGCGACACCACCACATAAATATACTTCACAAATAAATTCTCAAAAAGCGTAGGTACAGACGGCGCGGCGTTCGGCACAGTTCGCTTTATCGGAGCGCCGATAACGCAAGTCGAACTGAGTTTTGAAACCGAGCGCTGGGCCGCTTGCGAAAACGCTAATGTGAACATCAGTTGCAAAATTGTATTAGTTTTAAAATCGAATGCAGCGACAATGGGCGGGACGCGGGCGGCAGCAGGCGCGTCGCCCGGCAACACGGCGCGGCGTGGCGTCATGCGTGATGTCGCTCGCGCGGTGAAGTAAGGAGATCGAGTGGCGCGACGTATTTGGCAGGCGGGCGGCGTGCGCGGCGCGGCTGCCCGCGTGTCACAATGGTGTGGATTATGAGGCTCGTTGCGATATGACATGTTGCAAGTCCGGGCGGCGGTCCAAGCGGCGCCGCCGAAATAATCCCGTGTTGCAACGAGCGTACTGCGGAACGGGCGCCACTCCAGAGCCTGTTGCGCAAACGCACCACCGCGTCAGCCGCTCTGCGGTGCGGGAGCTCCTCCGAGCACGCGACTTTACGAAACGTGCGGTACCGTACGATGACCCTCCCGGACGCTCGTTACGCGACCATTGCGCAACCGAAGAAAGCGTACGGAATGCGTGCGCAAAAAGTATCTGAAATCTCATTGAATTCCGCCTCGAATGATTACAATTACACCGTTACGCGGCTATCGCGTCGGATCCGGTGAGCGGTCGACTTTCTAACGCGGGGTCGGTGTACGCGCCGCCGTGTCGCAACAATTTCTCCGAGCGTCGCGAACGAAGAAAGCGCGACCTCAGCGTTTTGCAATCCCGCACCGGCGTCGCCGCCGCACGGCACCGCGCCGCCGGAGACACGCCGCTCGTAGAAAGCGTACGTCGACCCGCAGCGCCGCCGCCGGGCGTCGCTGCCAGGCCCGCCTGTGATTCGCAACAGATGCGCCAACTAGATTCCTGCGCATTCCTGCGGCGGCACGAGCCGCGACCCACCCCGCTGTTGTGCGTGTGATTGGGCAAGTGGCATCGGCGTTGCGCAAGCGGCGATAAACTGCGCCGCGTGTCACTCGTGAAACACTTCCGTTCATTGACTCCTTCCCGATATAACTGTTGGTTTCGAAATACTTTCGCCGGCATATCGCACGTGTGAGGACACTGCGCCGCGAAAAAATGTTCATGTGATTAACATGTGTATGGGCCATTAGACACGGTGGAGTCGGCGCTGGCGCCGGGACTACGCGCCGAGCCCCGCGACGCCGGCATTATGTCGGGAGAACATTACACGCGGAGGCGGTAACTGGTGCATCGTTTGCGTATTCGCTTTCATAACACGTTACGTTTAAACTGATTTTTCCAGGTGTTGGGAAACTGCCGGCAAAAAGCTGGAGCTCCCACATTGTGGACGAGTAATCGCTGTTATTACCGCATAGCATTAAGGCGTAGTGTACACGCGCCGCATTACACACAATCGCGATAGCTCTGTATCAACAGTCAAATCACACAGTTCTAAACGTTAGAAAGATTATGAATATAATATTTAATTATAGAAAATGTCACACCACTTAAACTATTTTCCCGCCTCGAAAGACTCGTTGAAAGCTAACAATGGTTCACACACGACTCTCGCCGACATTATGCATCCATCTTTACACACAAGCGCTGATTATGTGACATAGTGATTAGTTACGAAGACAGCTTTCACGTTAATTGTTGCACGTAACATAAAAAGAGTAATGGAGTGGTTTATATAACCCTTGCGAAGTGGCGACACCTGGCGGCAGGTGCGTGCGGTGGAGCAAGTTGGCAGAGGAGCGGGCGGCAGCTGTGGTGCTGGCAGATGCAGTCTAGATCGCATGTAAAGAGTTCTACGACGCAGCTTCCGCCGAGCGCCGGAATCGGCGATTGTTTCGCTCGCACTCGTTTCCTCCGCCTTGTAATGAGTCGGAAACGCGAAAGGAACAAGACGAATGTCCTCCTTTGTGCATTTATTAAATACGGCGTATTAACACATAGCAGCTGGAATTGCTCATATTGTGCGTTGTTCGATCACAATCCATTGACGTCGTTATGGGTTTTTGAAATCCAATTGCAATATATCGAGAGAACTGCTAAGTAATAAACAACATTCAACTAGCTCGCGCCGTGAAGATTCAGACGGCGGTTGGCCAATCGTAAGGGTTGCAGTAAGCGAAATTGGCACAATAATTAATCACGAAAGCTAAGTTGGCCGGTCGGTGCGACGCAAGAGCTTGCGATATATAGTGGACTATTGCGGACTGAGACATACCGAGTTACCGTAACATTCGCTCGCCGCACTGAATCTGTGATGCAAACCTATAGAAAAATCTAATGACGACTTGTTTTACTGCTTATTTAATTGTGCAATGGGAATTTGAGATTGAATTGAGATCATCATTTTTATGCAAAAACAAAAATATGTACCTATATGACAAAATTCGAAATTCAATTTTCATAATTTCTCGTGCGAGAAGCAACCCTATCGCCACTTTTTTCTGGGATCCAATCGTATAGTGAAAATGCGTTCGAAATGCAACTTTCTATTCGAATGATTTCCGTTAGGTAATCCTTAGGTTTTGTAACTCTCGTTCGGCAGATTAACAAACGGTTGGCTCGGTTACGGCAAGTGGTGTATTAAACACCGCGGCCTGTCCTTACCTACGCTCCATTTCATAATGCGGTTTGCACAACCAGGGATTTGTCTCTGACATACTGAACGTTGCAATAATTGTGCCGTTTGTACCATTTACATTGTCTAAACTTGTTCGAAAAATTGCCTAGATTGCGTTGGCGTTAGGGTTGTCAGTTTCGACAATCACTTTATAAGGACTTTATTGAAAATTACCGGCCAGAATTTGTAAAATAATTTAATATAACATATTGAATTGGTACGTTAAGAGTCGAGGCTATACGAAAAAATATAGAATATTTTTGTTCTGGAGAACAAAAGTCCACAATTTATAAGACTCCCAAATTAGGTTTATCTTCATATAAGATACTTTTCAATTACAATGACGTAAGAGCAATGTGGTCCATGGGATATTAAGAGGTCTTACGTTACACATACGTGACGCACAAAACAAACGATTGCTAATGCAAATGACGCCGCGACCGAAAACAATCTTGTAACATTAGAAAATCGTTTGCAAGCATTTATCGCAAGAATTCATAGTTTGTGAAACAGCACAAAACGAGTCGGCGACATTTTGACACCGATTATTTGTTAATGTTTTATAAAAGACAATAAACATGTGCACATAAGTACGAAGGAACATGGCGGGATGGTTTCGAAAACGCGAAATGCAGAGTTGCGATTTACGAACTTGTGCAACTTGCGCGGAACGGATAAACTTCAAACTTAAAACGCATTAAGTGCTGAACTGATTCTATACATTATAATACTTTTATCAGTGTCGTTTAAGACGTTTTAGATTAACAGTTTGAAATACAGACGCACTCTTTTCGAGGAAGGCGAGGCAAAAAGCCGTTTTCACTGCATTACTAAGAAAGCTCGTATCGCGATTTTTTCATATCAATGTGTATCATATCTTATCTGTAACATTCTTCAAGTTTTCAGTGTTTATTTATTTTGCTAGCTACGTGATACGATAAGCAAATATTTTGTAATCTAATGATGACCAGTATTCGTGTTACGCAATCAAACTTTTACCACTTTTCGCCTAACGACAGCGTAGTGCGTATCTACATATTATATTGACTGTGAATCGCGCGATCCTAGATTCGATTCCAAAAATCTCAATTTGATAGAGTTTTTCAAAAAAAGATCGAATTCGAAGATTTTCTGTATTCTCACAAGACGAGTGATATTTTCGTATAAATAACGATGCTTTTATTTTAACATTATTTATTTTTACGTACTTATGTAAAATCTCTTTCCAACCATGTCTCAATTAGCACGTATGGGTGATACACAAGTTTACATTAAATTGCAACTTCAAAATTTGATTCACCAAATCCGGAAACTAGCTTAGCAACAATTTCCACGTCATTTTACGTATCAGTTTGCATGAGTCACAATTACTTTTAAAAGATATGTAACAGCTATAAAAGGAAAGTATGGACTCATTATTGTATGACGTGGAAACCTAGTGTATAAATTAGGTTTTGCTTAGTATTTATATTATCGCAGCCGTATAAGGACTGGCGCCTGTGTGGGCGGAAGATGTATTGAATACGCAAGTGATGCTTCTATGCAATTATGTTTACAAACTTATATACATGTATCCGTCTATAACCCACTGTTGGACAAGGACCTCCTCTATAACTTCGAGGGTTTCACGTTTCCCAACGATGATTTCGTTCACTATTAAATGAGCAATAATTAATTACGAAAACACATGTAACTCCGAAATGTTAAATGTAAACTGGCGACCTCCATGTCGGTTGTCCGGTTAGAGCTCAGCTACCGCTCACAGAAATACATATTACTCGATATTTAATTTATTCAAATAACACGTGCATAAAAAAATCCCACGAGACCAATTCATAAAGTACTCGAACAAATTCAATAAGTATAAAATAATAATATTTTTCATTAAGTACAAACAATATTAACCCTACAATATTGTACCGTTGTTGCGATCATTATCTCGGCTCTCGTCGCGGGAACAAAGGCGTTACCAACCGGGGTCTGCGCGACCCCAATGACGCTGCAGGTACTATCGGTTCGCGGTGATTAGGCACGCAAATACCACGTTAAAGATTTCTGTATTTTATTACTTTTCGTGATTCATTGATGTTTTTGTTTGAACCGGTGTTTTATTGTCTCTTTAATGACAGCAATGTACGTGTTATTTATATTATCTTCCATTGTACTTTACGAGTGCTCTATATTCTTCATGTCAAAATTTCTTCCGCTGTATAAACTGCGGTCAGGTTTACGACCGTACTAAAATGACTAATGGCACTGGACATTTCATTAATGAGATGCTCTTCAAAATAACAGGTAAAATTTTTGTCACTATGCACTCAAAACAATGACTTCTCGAAACAAAACCCATTCTGTGACTTCATTAATTTAAAAACGTGGTATTTTCAGGTAGTTTTTTCGCTCAGTGTAGTGATTGCAAACGTTCACAAAAGCTGATGGCTCAAGCTTTTAAGTGTCAAGCTAGCGTAGAATTGTAGTTGGGATTTACCATCGAAAGTAGACATTATAGTTGCATTATTACAACAGTTACAGCATTTCGCTGCGAGAAACGTGTTAACCGCGTAAACACTACAAGGAAATAGTATTACTCGTAAATATTGTTTTAGGTCATGTTTGTAAATAAACATAAAATGCCAAACGGGTTTTTACCGTTAACTCCCTGAAAACAAATGGGAGCGCGCATAACGAGTTCCTACATCGATTACACGCGAAACGATACGCGGTCACGTACGAAAATATCGATTAAAAGCGTGCTCTATAAGCACAATCGATTGTAAAACGTTTAACGTATGTAATTGTCGCTAATCGAAATCGTAAAAGTTCATAGGCCCCAGCGTCGAAGAATTTCAAACACCGTACGTTTGTGTGAATCGTGAACGTGGATCGAATACTGTTGGCCCGATCGTAGTTGATAAATAAACAGGCTTCTAGGATTCGCGGACAATGCCCTTTTGTGTCTTCTCGTTCGGTTTGTATACGTGCTCATATTTTACATATTTTATGTGATGCCACGGCCTATTGATGGGCTCCAGGTGATTTATGGACTTGCGCTGTGGACTCACTTCATCGAATCAATCAATTCTGAACCATGCATACGACCTTTCTAAAGGTATTACTCTTTTTTATAGTTGTTCTTTCGCATAAGGGTGGTCATAAATATTGATAAGTCACTAAATAAGTCTACCAATGACGTAAATAGACATTGTATTTGCCAAAACAAAGGATTATGATATGGTTTTAAGTGGTGATTGTCAGTAAGTGGTCCGCGGAATAAGCCCAGCGGTGCTTTCTCCGGCGCTCGTGTGGGTACCGTTCGGTCACACCTCACTCCAAATGATAGTAGGTCGATGAAAGTACCGATATTACAGGGTAGATGTAAGACAATACCATCGGCTTGCTGAGGTCACCATACGAGTTATACCAATGAGTAATGAATGAGGCACATGTTAGGTGACCATAAATAAACTACGTACAATTTCTAATAGGCTTTTTTTAGCTGTATGAGATCACGAAAGGATCAACGCTCGCCACGCCGAATGCCGCAGCAGTGATCAACAACATCGCATTTAGGAGCCGGCCGCGGTCGCCGTCCGCCAGGCCGTTAACCTCCGGTACACATTTTTTTCACCAAACGCAATGATGTAACATGGAAAGTGCGGAAATGGTAATTTCTAACAGAATTACACCGCGATTTATTATATCACTACCAAGCATCTCGCTCGCGGATGCAACGCGCAGCGGGGAGAGGTCAGTGAACTTGCAAAACTCACCTGTCACAGCGCACACGGCGGTGGGGAGCGTCCGCCGCGCTCGTGCGGCCGAAGAAAGTGCGGAAACTACGCCCAATAACACGTCAAGCCACAATTAATGAAACAATGGCATTTAGTAATTGGATCGGACGCATTCTAGATTGTAATAGATGAGGCGCTCGACACCCGCGGCCCGGCTTGCACAACCTCCGCGACGCAGCGGAAGAGAGTGCCGCGAAACGGCGCACTGCGGTGATGCAATAAGAAAGTGCGGAACTCAAGTAGATTTTCTAACGCGGTGAATGTACTCCGGCCATTAGCATTGTATCATTCGCGTCCGCGGCCGCGGCTCGCTGGAGAGGCTCGCCGGCCGACGACCTCGCCTCATGTCAGGGGAGAGTGTGTTTTCGCATTCGGCAACGCGTATGATATAATGCGCCATTGGGATGGAACATGGCGATGAGAAATTACGCCACGAGCGGCGGGACTGCCGTTTCAGAAATGGAGTTACATCAAGCAGTTGCTGTATTGGAGACTGCAATGGGTTAAGTAACGAGTGTTGTCACACTTGTTTGTTGCAATTACAATGTTGATGTAATGCGTACAAGTGAAGGAAAAAATATTGCATCTAACAACAGTTTCAGTGGAACGTCGACTCGCTTTGGAAACGTGATTGCGCGCACGATGCGACCCGTTGTCTGACGTGATAATTAGACTTATGTGCTGACCTCCAAACGCGCAAACAAATGCGCGGGTTACATAACCATTGGACCTAGATTCGTTTTGATTAGCAAAAAAATATGTTAAAAAATGATATGTCAAGTTCAGTGGGTACGAGGCCGAAGCGCGCGCGCCGGCAGCGTGCTATATGGGGGGGCGGTGCGGCGCGCGGGCGGGTTGCGCGGGCGGCGGTGTCCAGCGTTGACAATGAATGGCAAAGCACCGTTGTACTTGACCTAGTATCGACAGCGGGTAGCGTCACGCCCGCACGCCGCCGCGCCGGTGCAGTTGACGTTCTACTGATGACACGCGTGCGACGCCGGCGGCGTGCGGCGTGAGCTTCCCGCACCGCTCGCCGTTCACAATATTAATTTCCCACATTAAAATTGTTATTACGGCGCGCCGACTCCGGCGATGGTTTTATGATAGCTTCGACATTGGCGCACTAACCCACTTGGCACCGGGCGGCTGGTTTCTTTGCGTCAATCATTTAATGTACAGAATTAGTGTAGGCCCGTGCGCTCGCAGCGCTCGCCACACCGCGCCGCGATGATCTCAGCTCCGCGGCACGTGTACGGCAAGTCGGTTTGAATCACCCGCTAGTTAATTAGCCCGTGGAGATATCTGGACGTGTCGGGGCGGTAAGCGGCGCGCGCCCTCGCCGCGCTAACATAATGTGTGTGTCGAAACGCATACAAAGTATCTCGCAAGCGGTTTCCGATATACATTTGTTAGCGGCTAGATATGTACTCGAGTATATGTGCCATTGCGCAAGGTCGCCAGCGCACCTGCGCGCACGCAGCGCCGGTCACTGCAACGACCGCTGTGGCTCCCACGATAGCGCTCTAAACCTTCATCCACTGCACATTACAATACAATAATCGTCAAATACGTATTTCCACAGTAAACGTTGCCGCGCGTTTGCGTTTCGCATTGGCGTAACATTCAAAATTACACAAACATTAGCGAAAGTCAACCCGCAAGCGACAAAATTAACTAAAAAGCGGTTGCAGCGCTGGAGACAGCGTCCGGCGGCTGCGCGGCGCGGCCGGCAAGCGCACTCGTAATCATCCAAGTGGGTTAAGGTTTCATCAAGGATTTATTGCGGCAAGTCTCCGCTCCAAAACGCCGAGCGTTCGTTACTATGAGCTAACTGCACGCCCGGTTCCGCTGCATTTGTCCATTAACAATCTTTTGTAATTCCAATGTTTTAACATTTCGCTCTCAATTAGTGGCGACTGTTTGTCTCCTCACCCCATTGTCCAAGATAGTGTTGGAACGTGCGACAATGAGTAGTGACGATATTCACACAATGACATCAATTTAGATGTTCAAACAATAGCGTTTCATTCACCTGGCCCACGGCTGCGGGCGACGGCGGCGGACGGAGCCGACTGGCCTCTCGGCTCGCACCAGGAACATCTTTTGTTTAATTAGTGCACGACAAACAAAAGTAACTCGATCGTTAGGGACGTCCCTTTGTGCGGCGAGCTCGTACCGTAACTGTTTGTTATAATGAAAATATCCTTTGAGAGGCTTTCGAGAGTCGCGCCGCGCCGGGCGCAATTGTGTGCAAAATAAACAGGTTAATAAGTTTCAAAACGATCCAGATGTATTACAAAATTTCAAAAGCGGCAGCGTACAACTGTTTAGCAACCACATGGTCGATCCTTTCGCAACACGCATCGCAGCGTCCGGACCATTCGATTAATTGTTTTTATCCTATAAACATTCGATATTCGATTGTTTCGCCGCGCAGAAACAAACCATTGTTAGCGCGCGGAGAGCACTCGTGTTTCGAGCCTCTTTTGAGTTTCAATTGTGAGCATTCGTGTATTGCCAGCTTTAATGGCCCATTTCAGAAATTGCAAATAATAATCTATTATTACCGCAGCCGTCGTACAACTTTTGTTTAATATTTTTTGCAACACAATCTACATAGCATTATGTAAGAGGTTAGCCTCGCAATTAGAACTCGGTTTATATTATACACGTTGGCGTTAATTAGATATTGTGCAAGCGACAGACCTCGGAATTGCGAACCTATAAGTAGTTTATAATGTACTCAGCTAGGTTTCGGAATTATAACCGGTCGACATGCACATCAATTCATTGATGTTATTAATTAAATATATTTAATGAAAGGTCAAATTACGTTGGTCAATTAACGCTTGCAATAGTCAAGGAGAGCTCGGCGCGGCGCGTTGGCAACACGTTATGTAAATTCGCACAGTCAGCGCACTGAATGAAACTCTTGATGGATGGTGTTTAGAAATGTGCATATGCGCTGGAGTTGAATTGAATGGTGTAGGAGCCGCGAGTGCCGTGTGCGTGGCGCGGCGGGCGGCAGATGTGCGCTGCCATTGTCCCGCAACAAAAGCAGGTAGGAGTCTCAGGACGCCGCCGTGCCATGTGCTGGGTGTCACTTTTTCATATCACGATCCCATGTTTTACGTGAAATAAAAAAATATATAATCTGACCCAACAGATGGCCGCGCACATGTCCACACAAAAATACATCGATACGATACAGCCACAACCTCGCTTCCATTTATATAAATGTAAAGTATTAAATGCGAAATGTAATCGGTGCGTACGCGGCTGCGGTGAATTAATTAAAACCGTTTCGCTTTGTTATAAAAGAGAGAAGCGGAATCGAATCCCAGTTATCAAAATTAATAACGGCAAAAACCAATTTACTGTGATCGCGTAATATCCTGACAGACGCGTTTATTGAGCCGTGCTGGCTTTTCAAACAAATTGTTTCCCGTTCAAAAACGTTCGGAAGGTCTAGCATCTGCCGTGTGCTCAAATGAGACGCTGAAACAAAGGCTGGCCTATGAAAAGACCAACCGAGGGGACTCAAAGCGATGAAGAAAGGAACGCCGTTCAAAAAACGGCAAATATTGACCTCGTGGCAGATGTCGAAACCCAAACTCCGGGCTGGTTGTGAGTGCATTTGAATAAACATCGAGACTCGATAGTAACTTTGTTGACCTTACTATGTACGTATCGAATATCGGGGCGTATTCGTGGACGCCGGCAGATAGAGCGGGCTGCGGTCATCAGGTGTCCAAACACGCCTGTCTATTGTCACCTTCCTTTCGAAAATAATTCGAACAGAACCGGCCTAGCAACAAAGTTGGCTGCATTAAAGCTAAACTCAGCTATAAATAGCGCAGACCTGATACGCGGACAGCGGACAGAGCAGGTGGACCACGCTCAGGAAACTGGACGCGTTTGCAAAATAAAACGAACCTAAAAATACTCATCGTTATAAAGACGAGAAATTATTGGCTGCAAAGTTGGCGAGGCTTCGGTTCGCACTTGAGCCGATGAAAAAAGGTTCTTGTTGTTTCGTTTGTAAGTATTATTTGAGATGACAGGTCGGATCGCGTCTGTAGACAATTGTGGATGGCGAACACGTGCGTCCGCAGGTAAGCGGCTCGCATGTGCAATTCATTGTCTCGCTAAAGGTGTTTTTCTTCGAGATGAATAGGTGAATCTTTGCACAATGCCCGCCAGTTTTGCACGGCTACCCGTCATCGGTTCGACTGGTTGTGTAAATCATGCGTAGGAGATGTTACAATGCGTGTATTTGTTTACTGGAACATCTGGCCGTGGCGCGGGGGATCGCCAAAAAAACCTACTATTGTCGCGATGCTCAGGTAATTGTCAGAAGATTAACCCGATACGGCGCACAATGAGTACACCTTGATCGTTTTTTCTTAAATTTCGCTTGAATGCCATGAGAACCGAATTTTTCGTTGTACGATACAATTTCGAAATCATTTTTTGTTAAAATCTTTCTTTTAGTTACTATTGTAAGATAGATCAAGGTGTATTCTAAATTTTAGAAAACGTAACGACTGTGGATGATGTATTAGTAAACTTCTACAACGAAAAACATGGATTTATGTTTAAACATGAAGCAATAAATGACCGTAATATAGTTAATCGGTCCAGGATTCTCTCTGGCCTCCGGTAACCCTCGTCACATTGCGGCACATGACCTTAGGTGGCCTTATCTTTGAGTGATAAGGGAGATTACTGTGACCTCTAAGTGTTGATTAAGTGTCACACACGTTGATAACAAACAAGTCCAATGACCGTATGGGAACGGACGCGGTTTTTTTTAAGGGTGAGAAATGATCAACTCTCGGCCGGATGTGAGGGCACCGGAAACGGCCTTTAGTAATAGAACTGCGAAAGTGCGACAGCTGTCCGACATTGTAGCGAAACAAAGAAAAAAGCGTATGAATAATACCAGGCGCGCCACATGGCTGAGAACTCAGGTATTAACTTAATTACCTACATTTTTCCTTCCAGCGTTCAAATTACGCAGCTCTATGGGACGCAACTTATACATTTAGTATATTCAAAGTAAGACAATTCATATTTTTTTTCTTGAAAAATTTACCTTATTAATCAAGTTGTTGGCTTTTGCCAGATGTAGACCGCGGGCGGTTCCTTATTCCTCAGTTAAAGGTTACTTTGTACGTAACTTGTTATCAAAATTACATTTACAATTTAAAACGATGTTAAATGTCTCGGTTTTAGTCATAGTGGTAATTACCGCACTACTTATAAATTCCCCGATACTGACGCAACATTCACGAATTTGTTGTCAACATGTATTAAATATGCGATATTGTACGTGATATCGACTCGATATAAATCTGCTTATTCTTTTTTCTTCGTAATTTCCTATGCGATGTCACGTAGAGGAATCTGCCTTAATCCACTCAGCGAGACACGTATCATTTTGACACAATGCTTCATTTTTAATCCTTAGCGTTTTTTTGGATCCTTGGAACAAAGAACATGAGTATAGACATCTACCCAGGTAAACATCGACTACTAATGCTGCTATATCTACGTCTGTGTATCGCAAAGCAAAATGTATAATTTAGTCCCAGATGTTCTCGCCTACATACGCCGTCAGAATTTGAAAACAATTTTATCACAGCTGCGAGATCTAGGTGATTCAAAGTAGTGTACGTTACAATTTGAATTCAAGTAGGTCCTGGTTGGAAGGCGGAAGAGTTCGCTTGCGCAACTGACATTGAATGAAGCGCTTCGATTGGAGGCCAGCGGGGCCGACCGCCTGATTCTTAATGTGTTTAACGATCGCTTAATGCACGTTTTATCAATGTAACGTTTTCCTCGTACCGAATGGTTATAGGAAAACCGCACAAAATGTTACTCCGTCGGAAACCGAAAAGTTTCACAATTTTCAGTCTTCGTAATAGTCCCCTGGCTCCGCGTCATTTGAATGAGGCAATAGCAATACGTCACGCGTAAGAAAATTCGCAAGTGTGGGTGCTAATTTCAACAGCTAGCAATGTCACCTCTTGTGTCATTTGCCACGCTGAAGGTGAGTAATGTCAATCACATTGCAAACATTCTAGACGCACTCTATCGAAGTCACTCGACTCGGGTTGTGCACTGCGCATAGATAATACAATAACTTAACGTCGCATTATACTGGCTGTATTTTTTCTATACTGGGTGGTGATATGATATCATTTATTGAAAATATAGGATTACACGTCAGCTACATATAATATATGTATAATAGTATATACTTAATTGATTTTTATAGAATTCATTACTGTAAATGCTCAAGTTCGTACAATAATATTTTGACTTGTAGACTTAGATCCACGTGACCAGTCGAATTCCTAGTCACGTTGTCAAATAACTTAATCCTCGTGTGTCATAAATTATTTTAATATTCGATAACGTCTATCAACTTTATTTTAGCCAAAGGTCTATCAGATGAGTAATATGATTATATTTACGTGAATACTATAAGTCGTAGATAATAATAAAAAAATAAAATAATGCTAAACGCCGCGTTATATTGATACAGCCTGCTATAATGCAATACAGTAATCGCTAAATGGATTAGTCAGCAATCCGCCACGCATATGGAAACAGGACGCCATAATTCCGAGGCATATTTTTATCAGCGCATAGTGATAAACAATGTGTGATTTATTACATACTAAGTTTTGAAGCCTGAATGACTTGAAGGCACTACAGAATGTTTGTTATTTCTATTGGTTGGATTAGCGTTAGGAATTTCCGATCGTTTAGAAATGTGGGTGTTCATAGGCGATTGTCAACTATCGAACGACCCGCTTACGATTTGTCGGTCATAAATATGCAAAGAGATGTGTGATATAATTTAATCAATCGATTTGATTATGTACTAACTGCAGTCGTTTCAATGGTCGATTGAGAATTTAAATGTTTTGTTAGAGTTGTTGAGAGATGAAATGAGGAGTTTTATGACAACTGAAGAATCAAAAGAGTTTCGTCCGTCCCTAATGGCGCACCGGCGTGATGTACATATGTGTTAAGTTTGAAAGTGTATGTCGGTGCATGGCGAGCGCATCAGAGTGATCGTGTCGCAAGCGCGGCCGTGTCCGGAGCCGTCCTTGGCCAAGACACCTGGGGTCCAGCCGCGCGCCGGCCACGCCGCCACGCCGCGCCGCGCCGCCGCTCGGCCGTGCGTAACCACTTCCGCATGCCGCGCGCCTCACTAATCAACAAACACGCGGAATCTCTACGCATCCGATCAATACTATAAGGGCATTCGATGCGTCACCACCCCGCGAAGGGGCTGTTTCGGCGCGCTGTGACGTCACTACACGCACCGACGTAGCAACAAAAGTCACGTGTTTACAGAGCCCTCGAAACCTTTGCGTGGGAGCCGCTGCGTCAGCCGCAGGGCCCGACCACCACACGAGTGGGCGAGAACACATTTCACAAATTCTGAAACAATTCTCTTCAGCCGTTTGTATGACTTTGCACGGCTTCTCTTTATGTATAAATTGTTTATTACCCTTCAAGGAGCTCGGTTACGTAACAGGCGTATCGGTGGCGAGTTCGTTCACAATCCGACCAATTTAGACATAATTCGGATCGATATCTAATAAAAGGTCGGCGTACCGATACTTTCTTTGCTGAAGTTATAATTACACAGGGCGGTTGTCGGTGAACTTAATTCGCATTGCTAGTCAAATGATTAATAACGCGGGTGATTACATCAGGCCGCGTCGAACGTTGGGAGTATCGACAACTGCGCAAATTGTAGAAAAATCTATACAAACATCGATTGTGCGGCCTGCGGAGACAAACAGTGAAATATACAATGGGGCCGCTAATGACGCAGTCTTATTGTCGCGCGTTTTATATACGCCGATGACTTCATTTGATATGGGAGCATCGGTGGCAATGACTACGTGAAACACCTGAATAATCTAAATTAAACTTTAAAGCACGCAACTTACGATACAGAATGAAACGTCTTGTGATTATCGAATAAATTTTAATTACCACCACTAAATGTTTTTCTTTGTTTCATTACGCTTCATTGGCAGCCAGCATAAAACACGGAAAATAACTGATAAATTCAACGTCAAGATAACCGTTGGCCTTTTCTAAATTATAATTTATTCATATTGAGAATCGGCGTGTGCGTAAAGCTTATTTATTGATACTCTGTCATGTAATTATGGAATGCGAATACACGTGACGTCACGCAAAATGACATGTATTGTTTGTGGCGTATTTTGTAACCGGTGACCGCGAACTGAGGTCGGATACATTCTCATATTTATTGTATGTATTCTTCAATCTTGCCGAGGCCGCGAGCACTAAAAGAGTACCGTTTCGCAACACGGCTTATATCCAATGTCGTCGAGCGCTCCCGGTGTGTTCACTGTTGCCTACTGTGTGTTGTGTGCACACCATGTTACAAAATATATCAACAACGTTTATTATTGTATCATGCTCCAAATTTCGGTCTATACCAGTATTTTGGCTGAATATTTACAGTAATGTAAAAACGTCTGACATTCTTACAAGCGGCGTCCAATTTTGCACAGTGCGAAGTTTATTTAAACACATGAAAAACAAACCGTAAGTTTTCGCAATCAAACAGTGCGCGTAAACATTTTACACAATTTTGACAAACATTTATTTCACGTACCGAAACCGGTTCTCTCGCTTCGCACGATGTTTACATTCATTTAACAATATACAACAGAAGTAAGCGCCCAATGTCAAGAGTGGCGCAAGTGCAAAGCTCTTGTTCGTTTCGCCAAGAGTCGAGTGACGTCGACGTTTCGAGCCCAATGACGGCTCGGTTACGACAGTGACTCGACGCGGCGAGTTCGAGCCCGGGTCGGCATCGCGTGAGACTGTTTTAGCGAGTATGACCGCGGCCGTGTCTGCGTTTGCGTCATTTCCTCTTGGCGACCCTGAACCGGGTTACGTCACGGCAAAGTTTCGTGTGGGATGCTCCTACACAGCGCTCATCTAGAGGACAATCGCCCCACTCCCACTTCCCGACTCCTTGCCAGCGGATCGAATTGAACACTGTTAAGCCAATCAAATTAATATTTTATTCGGTCTTTATCGCTTTAAATGGAACACATTGCATCGAGTGCTCTAATATTGGTAGGGGATGCGGCGAGACAGATTCTTTTGGGTTTATTGACTCGTACATGCTGATCTCAGAACCGAATAGAATTGTATAGATAAACATTAATATTGTAACATCTGCGACACGTGTAACACGAACATACAAATAAGGTAAGCACACGATTTAGTAGAATTCATATTCAAAATATCCACCATTAATTACTTTGTAGAATAATAATACGCAGAAATACCCAAGTCATACACAAAACGAATAACAAAAGTAAAATACAACACGTACTAAGTGAGAGAACAGGAAAACGCTTTCTTGATATAAATAAGCTGACGATGACCTGATAAACAAATTGTATTGACGTATTTGAACGAGATAAAGGAATGTACAGACATCAATGAGCGATATTTATATTAGAACACAATGGATTGTGATGTATAAACGGGTGGCGGAGTCATCCGACGCTTATAAAACAAACTATTTTCATTCCCAGGTGAGTAAGAGGCCTCGACGACGGCTCATTAAGATCGGTTAGTATATAAAATTCGGTGCCAATGCAGCGGAGCAGGAAGCCTGCGGCACCGCGGTCGTGACTCGCGTCCTAATGAGAATAATGAGTGAAGCATTGTCTCCGCGTGACAGTGAACTCATTTGGGAACATAAGGTGACATTGGTGGCAAGTGGCAACCGGATGGAGGCGCTGCGTCCGCGCGACGCCACGTCAAGTATTTTTAGTGCATCGCTGCAGATTGAGGGTTACTAGCGATTCTGGCCACCAACAAACCGGTTTGGGTTTATTTTGTTTAAGCCGTCGCGAGGTAAACGCACCGAGCCAACAAATTAGCGATTCAGGGCTGTCGAAATAGTACCATTAGTAATCACTGGCTCATCCTGGTCTATTTCTGAGGAGCGTGGGCGTCATCCGTTTTCTATGAAGGCCGATTATTTTTAAGGACATATTTTCCGGCGCATAATTATATTTGGTGGCCGCCTCTGCGCATATTTTGCGCACCGTACGTTTGACGTAGGTGTTAAACGAAACCGCTCATATTCACTGGATTGGAATGGAAATGAATTACACATATAGGATGAAAATTGTGTTATATTTAGGGAAAAGGCCGGTTACGTACGGGAATATGTCTCGCCCACGTATCCGATCTGGAGCAAATAGGGCGCGGGTGAAAATAAAACCCGCAGCGGGCGCGGCGTGTCGGGGACACGGAATTGAGTGTCGTCTGCAGAATAACGAAAGTTGTTGAACTCCGCAATGGAACAGGAAAAAGGCTGACAGTGCGGGGCGAGAGCACTTCGAGATTTACGACATTGGATCGGCAGCTCGAGGTCAGTCCCCTTCGTAACATAAAACTGTTAACAAACAGCGATCGTGGATCGCACGGCGCCTATGTTTCTGTCCGTTTCCACGAACTCGTCGTATTCGCTTTCTCTGGACACTGTATAATATTTATATTGAGGACCCGTTTCTTTTGCATAAATACGTGGTGGCGTTCTACTTTATATACTTTTTGTTTTATTTTTGTTGATGCTCTGCGCGCCGAGTAAATGGACGCCGGCAATTAAGAAACGTCGAAAGCAACATAACACAAAACTCCGTAAATAGTTCCGAAATGAACGGAATGTATTATTATCCGCCAGGACGCGGCCCCTTGAAATTAAATCGGGATAAACTAAAAATATACTTTTGATCGTTCATGTCAACTATAATTACCTGCGATTTCCTAACAAGGCGTCCATTACGCGCGCTTGTTTAGGAGTTTATATTTAACTGAGTTTTGGGGTTCGGTATATTTAGCCGCGAGGGTTCGGGGCTAGTGACCCGATAGAAATTTCCTATGATTCATCCCCGTGCCCTCTGTTGTCGCCCTCCGCTTTTTTTAGCGTCCCCCGCGATGACGTCATCGGGCTCACCACACTCTTTGTGTGATCCTGTCAGCCAAATGATTCATTGTTATATTATCCTCTCTCGAATGTAAATGTTTTACGTTGAATGTTTTAAAATTCCTTTAACATTAGGCAATAGGTACTGATAGGCAAATTCCTGCGTAATTGGTTAGCATAATTGTGTCCTAAGTTGCGGGTTCAACGCACTCGTTGACATTTGTGGTTGATAATTTCGATAAAATGTACATTTAATTGTGTTGGCTGCGTTTGAGTATGTAAATTACCTACATTAAACAATTCGGCATACGTCAAAACGAAGAGAAAAACATCCGTTTGGTGTTTTGAATGTGTGAATATTAATACTACCCGGATCAGTACACTGCGCAACTCAATGTCGAAATGTCGCCAAGAGGTTCGCGAGTTTACTCTTTTAAAAAATATTTTAATGTTGTGTTTACACTTGGTTTTGGACGGTCACTAACCTTCGCGACGCAGATGCGGAGAGTGTACGCGAAAAGAAAAATGCCATAAGCGCCTCGTACGGAGCAGGTTTTAAAACGCAACACAATAAAAACAGTAGAGTGAGCCGGGGTTGGCAGCAGCTTAAGTAACTCACGGAGCCGGCCGGGAACAAAAACTGATCACAATTCGTATGGAACGACACGGAACGGAGTAAAAATGAAAATGGTCGGTGGCGCGTGTGTCGGCAGTCAGTGATTCCGCCTTGGACATACATAACTTGGTTCTTGGTGAGCGGTCATGCGCGCCGCACTAGAGAGGGCGTAATTACCACACTCTCCGGCCCTAGATAATTGCTGGCACGTGCGTTTTTTTGTCTGGAGCCCGTCGAGTGCGCCCATATCTCCAGGCGATTATGCGCGCGGCGACTGTGAACTTTTTTGCAGTTTTTCAAGCGTGCAATATGCTCCACAGCCCGAGGTCAACTCGGTTCAAAGCTTAACATATTCTTCGGAGTCACGAACGTCGTGACTCACACGGTGATATCATGACGTGACACCGGCACACCGTTGTTTTCCATGAGGCGAGGCAGGCGAGACCGTTTAATTGGAAAACCTTGCAGGAACTGCCGTTTTAGCGAGGCGTGAATTAAGGACAAGGCTCCCGGAAAGGACGCCCGAATAGATGGCGTGCAACGCGGTCCATGTACAAATATCGTTCGCATTGAGCTGGACTCGCGCGCCATATAGGGTGGCGAGTAAGAGATTTCGTCCTTAGCTTCGAGGCTGTGTTGCACGACACTCGGATTAAGACATTTGTTTTGAAATTCAGCCAGATGATATATATTTTAAATACGAGCGGTACAGATGTGGGCAAGCGGCATGCGGCAAGCGGAGCGTGTCACAACACACGGCCGGCAGTATCGGCGGATAAGTGCGCGGTTACGCAAATCCGCAGATATGTCGGAGCGGGCACAGCGGCCGCGCCGCTTGCACAAGGTTTCGCAGACCTTTGTTTTACGCAACCGGATCGATTTAATAGCTAACCGTGCGTTTTCTCAGCTGTGCGCCTAGTAGCTAAATTAACTATGCCTAATTGAGTAATTACGCCACGTTCTCAATGTAAACACTACTATTGTCGGCAAAAAATATCCTTTGTTTCATATAAGGCAAACAATGTTTTGCCGCGTCACCATCTCCACATAATAATTAGCGCGCATGTGTCCGTCCTCAGTGCGAGGCGATGTCCGGGATGTCGCCGCTCTATTGTAGTCCAGCACGAAACCGGATAGAAAAGACATTTATTCCAGAGCATTGCTCCATTGCTGGCGTCGATAGTCGCGTCCGGTCTTTTCGAACGACCAAAAAAGGTGCGGACATACATTATTTATAATGATGACGAACACCGCGTCGCCTCCATTGATTTAACTATTTTACGACTAAATATTTCGGTAACAACAATATGTATTTAACAACAATAAGTCGTATTATATTGCTTCTATAAAAAAAGAAAAAAAAAACTACTGGTTCTCCCATCCATTCATGAAATAGGAAAATTGAATTATTATTGTTTACTTTTTTCCGGTCATTGATTTTTGGCATAATTGTTGTTATTATTCTTTGTCTTTTTGATAATTATAACATTAGTTTTTTTTTTTTAATGTTTAATTCTGTTAATGTTATATACTTTCTATGTTCACTCCATGTTTTGCTTTTCAGTGAAAACTTTACTGGCTTATTTGTAATATTTTATGTAACATGTATTTATCTGTAACATTTATGCTGTATGTTTTCCTTAATAAATAAAATAAAAATAAAAAAAAATAACTTACTACACGCAATAAAGCGTACTAATGTAATATTTTGGCGATATGCAAAACGTATTTTCAAAAGAGACCAAGGTGAACATAGGCCTGTATAATAATAATAAGTTAGTAAATGCGTGTTTTCAATAGAGCGGAGTGTGTAGTGTCCGGCGCTGGGTCGGCGGCTGCGGCGGCTGCGGCGGCACACGCGACATTGGCACACTTGCGCGCGACCTCACCGAGCCGCGCTAGTCGCGATCGAGGCCGCGAACAAACGCCCCAAAACAAGAACCGACGCTGCGCTTGAATTCCGGCACGCCTGAATCACGCCGGGCAAATTAGCACTCGATGCGCGCTCATTTATTTATCCGACTCGAGGAGCCACACCCGCGCAAAAAATACCACCGCCACGTGCCAACTACGCAGTACTCTATACCCAAACCCACGATATAGAGCCGACAATTACGTAAACTCCGCGGACGAGTAGTGCACCGGCGACGACCAACCTTAGCTGGTGCACCACAGTTATACAACCGGTGAAACTGACATACGATTGTATTACCGCGCGCCCAGTATTATGCAAATACATCGCTGTAATGTGGCAGTCTCTTGCACCACGAAGCTTTAGCAACTGCGTTTCAAAACGTTTTCAAAATACTCGGCGTAGGCGCGCCGAGCGCCGCGCCGCGCTGCCGACATGCCGCCGATCTCACTCCATGCTGTACTGCACGATATCCTAACAGGGCAATTTAGCGAATTATCGGTCGCGTGTGGAACGTGAGGGTGACGCGTGTTGTTTGCATATGAGATGGGTGTTGGCGACGCGCGAGTGGCGAGTGGCGCGTGGTGGCCGGGCCGGTATGCGCGGTGGCGGCGCGATGGCGGCGTCTGCCGGGCGGCGAGGCGCGCGTCTATCGCGGACCAATTTGGCACATCCGGCGGAGAGCGCCAGCGCAGCCAAAACTGTAAATATCCCGTCCCGTTAACGCGGCAGACGCGCCGATGTACCATCGCAACATATTCGCGTCGGACCACTGGCTTTTCGAGTTTCCGCAGCATTGCACCCGACCGGTTCTTGAATATAAACATCGTTTGACGACGACCGAGCGGCAAGCGCGCTAGGATCATCGGCCGCAGAACACGAATCGCGTTCTGATATCCCGGCTTAAATGCCGCATGACTCCAATATCGTATTGCATAATCGAGCGATGTTGTGTCATCGTCATTGTTTGAAATGCACTCGATCACCCGATCCGGCTCCTGAACACCGCATTACGCAAAAAAATCCGGCTTTGTTTTGTTACCTGGAACGGTCGGCCGGGGTTATTTCGCGCGAGTAGGCGTGATGGGCTCCGACAATGCGCCTGCGCCCTTTGCGTCTCTCACTAATTTTGTACCTGAGCTTGTTTGCGGACGACTCAAATCTATGCAAGTTTAAAATCCGAGGCTCCGTCCTGTCTGGTGCGTTGGAAAGTTTTATTTAAATCCACCATTGTACAAAGCGCGTCGAATTGTGTTTTGAAATAATCGCAAACAAAGTACATTTCGGTGACGTACCACTTCCGCATCGTCACATCCTGTGTGTGCCAAAATTAAGAATGCGCTGCTCGCACAAGTAAGTTTATAGTGAAACATCCGGCTTTCCAGTCGATCGCGTGATGTCATCAGTCATCATTTGTTTTTCGCTGTTTGCTAATTTCATAGTTACTAGCGGGGAGGCGCGTTTGCATGGGTCATGTTTATTTGTGTGCATACATAATGATGGTGATAATAAGCGGCAGTATGTGAGGTGGTGTGGTAGTGTGGGGCAGGGCGGCGCAGGAGCGCGCTACCTGCGCTATCGGCAACAACGACCTCGTTTTCCTCCCCCAAGGCCCGCGTCCGGATACAACACGAGATTTCTCTTGATAGTTTCTAGTTACACACGAATATCTTGTTTGTAACTTATTGTGCTGCAAGCGGGAGAAAGTGCTATTGTGTGTATCAATCAACGTCGGAAATTCTTTTTGTAGTGCACAGCTGATAACTTTATCTTCATTTTTAGTCGGGCCGGATGTCTTATAAATTTAATATCGTATGATAAGAACGCGTAGAATATTTATTTATTACTTGCGGCACCGACTCGATAATTTGATTCCGATGCAAATCTAACGCTGGGAGAGGAATGAGAATTCGAGAGAATCTCGTTACGTCTCAAAGGACAGGAAAACTAGGGACGAGTGTTAAGAAAATCCACTTCAAAGGGTCAAAGAGAGCGCGGAATCAATATTAATGCTGTTGTTTACCTTTGTGCGGGATTGAACGCGCGCGGCGCCCCGCCGGATGACTCGAATTTATAATGAGGGGTGGTTTTATATCGCGAGACGTGAGAACCGAGGCCGAAGGGCGGGACACTTGCTCATGTTGCACCTTCACTCGCACTCCGCACCATTCTCACGATAGCGAACAGCTGTACCGGCGCTGACCACCGCGTCATGTGCATAATCATTAGAATTTATTAGGGCTCGGCAAGGTCAGCTGTCCGCATATGCTAATGAGGGCTTGTTTGGACATCTGAACAATCGTCGGATGTGAAACGTCCTCTGGGAAAATTACGGGACAGCCGGTCATTAAGTGGCCCGGATTGCCCAAATCAGCTGCCTACCTGACCCGGAGGCGAGTCCGTTATCGAGGAAGCAGTTAACAAAAAGCGATATATCCGGCCCGCCGACACATGGCGGAGCTGTTGAGTGGCGAGTGGCAACGCATCTGCAATTTCCTGCTAATTAACGGTCAACGCAAAACCTCGTAATCGTAGAAAACGCTCCGAGCAACATTACATCCCGTTTGCCCAATTCGACTCTGTAAAACAAAGCGACCCACCGACGCGTCGCGTCGGACCGACATGCTCAAAACAATTGCGATTTCGTAGTAATGGCAGTTACATTGATCAGAGTAAAACTTGATTGGGTGGGTCGGCGCGAGGCGGCAGAAGTTCTGTTTCGAGTTTCCGCATAATAACCGAATGTGAAACATTTCAGCTTTGAGAGGCAACTTGTGTAGAGGCTCCTCAAGTCGCGGCGCTCGGCTCTGCCATTACGCAAAGGGTAAAGCAAAAGTTTTTACATTTGAGGCACGGCCGCAGCGCTTCCCGTTCCGCATCGCGAACCGACGCTTTTGACAACACTCGCTTTGATACCGAGTTGAAAAGAGTATTAAATTTTACCTTTCCCCGGTCTGTGCGCTCAAAGCGGACTGAATTAATACTGTCGCGTAAATATGGGCTTCGTTTTGCCTGTGTTTGTGGTTCGCCCTTAAGCACATTGACTGAGTGTGTCTACTGTCTAGGCTACGGGCGCTGCACTGAGCGCTCGCGTCTCGCGGCGATATGATCCAGTCTGCGACTTAGCGGTCGCTTCAAAGACGCTCGCATTCGACTTACGAATGTCATAACAGGCGAGACGGCTGCTGGCAAAGGTCAAAGAAACCATTACACTTTAATGCAGACCTAAGTAGTGGAGGCGAACCGAAAATTTGTCTTCGCTACTTCAAGGATAATCCAATACTGGAAAGGTTGGTTGTTGGTCCGAGTCGGGAGGACGGTCGAACGTTATTACGTACAAAAACTTCGACTTTCAAGACACCAATTGAGAAATTAATGAAATCTCACAATAGAAGCGTTTTTTTCGGTATCGAAACATTAATCTTATCGAGATAAGGGTACAAATGAATCTTATTAGGATAATAACGTAAGGGAGTCCAATGCGGGCAGGTGGATAATGGAATTCATATGAAAACATGGAGGAATGTGTTCGTTAAGGTATGTCAAGGGGTGCATAAAGTAATTTTTACAGGGATCACCTGACGGGATAAGGGTGTGGCAGGTACCCGCATGGCAGGTCATGGGGGTCGCGCGGCAGAGGGCTCGGCGCGGTGGCACAGCGGCGAGGCTTGAAGCGCCGCGAGCGCATAGCCGCAGACCCTTGACCCGATTGCGGCGCGCGCAGTATTGTACGCAGCAATGACACCGTTCGCCTTGAGCCGCTAGCATTGCCGGAGATATTCGCAACAATGGAGGCCAGATAACGTTTCAAAAGTTCGAAAATCCGTTTGTTCCTAACCAAGCGGCGCACCGCGGCCACAGCAATTAAAAACATTGTGTAATCGCACTGTTCGCGTTGTCCTCTCATAACAATATAAATATGATTATCTGCATTAACAATGAGTGTTGGATACCTCGCTGGATGACGGATGGGTGACGAGCGCTGCCGGCGCGGCGCCGGAGCCCGAAACGATGGCACAACGTGCTTCCGATATACCTACCTACATTGGTTTATCGTGAAAGGTGTATCATTAGGCCGACACGTACCGCATGGGAATTGTCACAATGAATGACTTGATAACCATTTATCGCGGCAGTAAGCGCCTGACTCACGAAGGAAACGACTCGCTACTTACAATACATAGAGCATTTCCGCTTCCCTTTCGACCTTTTTATGGGTTCATCGTCGCATTTCTGACGTTCTCAAGTGGTTATCGATAGTAAAAAATCAGGGAAGCGATCTACCAAATATCGTAAGAGATATCAGCGTCGGCTGCATTGCGTCAGATGTTTCAATAGCAGAATTGAGCACGGCAATCGGAACCGCGGTCGACCGATTCCGGCAACATAAAAGATAAGTACATTGTTGCAAGAAATTAAATGAAAACTCACCTTTGAGGATCGGCGAAGACGAACTTCCTGAGCTTGAGGTCCCGCAGCACGATGCCTTGTTCGTGACACGCCGCTACGGTTTCCGCCATTTGCCTGAAGAGTCTGCGCGCTTCGTGCTCTCTTAGCCGTTTTCTCGCGCGGACGTATGAGTGGAGGTCTGAGTGCGACCGCGGGAATATTAAATAAACCCTTTTGTCGCCGACTAGGACTTCGTGTATGGGGTTGACGTGCGGATGTCCGTCGAGGCGGTAGTGCGCTTGGAGTAAACTGCTGCAATCCCGCGACACCACCTGCGCAACATTCACACCTTCAAACACGGCCTTTGTAACACTTCAAATATCAAGGGAGACGGCACACAGCTAAAGGTTGGTAGTGAAGGTGATTTCCGGGAATCGCTTCCTTCCTGCAATCCGGTTACCTTATTACTTTATTTAAATGAATGACGTAGACGTTTAGTGCAGTAAACGTTTTCCCATCATTAGTATCTAGTTAGTCGTTTGCGTGACTCGTATTTTATACACAATTTTCGTTTCTATTTCACAAACAAGAATTATTTTGACGTTTTCCATTCAATATTACATTTTGCCCTAATAATGAAGCTCAAGATGTGACTAGTCGGTAATAATTTCAAAAGGGGTTGTATATCAAAGCGAATTTCATTTAAAAGGGCTTAGTCTAATGTGAATAACGAGGTTGAAACATTTAGTGAATAGAAACGAGTGACCCCTTGCGAATAGGGTCCGGCTGGACACAGATTTCTTTGATGGCGTACGAATCAAATGAAATAGACAAGATGGGTTTCTGTCAGCTTTTAACGACATCACGAGCCCGCTAGTAAAGTTGGCTAATAAATTCCAATTAAGTAGGGCTTAAATTTAATTGGACAATTGATGGGCAGATGCTGAGTGATGATTTAGATATTTGACGAGAGAAGTTTATAAACGCTTTCATATCGTCGGCGATGAATGTAAACAACGCCATAGATGTAAAATTGTACTGGCCAAATAAGTATAGAAAACCTTTTGTAAAGTACTATGGGTAATTGTAGTAAGTAATTGAAGATAAATTGTCTATACATAGAATTGTAAATATGAACAAAAAATAAACTGGTTAAACAATAAAAAATAATGGGTGGCGCTTGAAACTTTTTGGGTCGTAACTTTTGAAGCAAAAGCAATACAAAGTAATTTATTAAAGTTGTCCAGACTTGAATTACAGTTAGCGATATGGATCAAGAATAAAGTTGATTTAAATTAATAAGAACAATGATCCGATAATATCGTTAATGGTACTGCCCTCTTTTTTACGATTATAAAATTCAATTGATAATAATTACTACTTGCTACAATTTTTTGAGTCTATGTTTTTGTGTGTTGTATTGTATGAGTTATTGAACCATTTTTATATCTTATACTGTGTATCTAAAATGGGTATTTTTTTCATTCATTTGTTACGTATTTGTTTGTAAGGTATAGCATATCTAAGACTTCAATGCGACGTAGCACTTTTTTTTAAGCTTTATGGTATCATTATGTCATCATCCACATTCCACAATCTGCGGTGCCATACCAGCGACCAACGGTTCTGCGGCCATCTGATCGACCGTCAATCTATTCCGTCACTTATCGCATGTTCCACTTACTTTATTTAAGCTTTCTACAGCACCGCTATGCGTACAGTTACTATGTGGTCACCACATTCTCTCATCACATCGACAGTCAATGACACTTCATGCTAAATCCTAAGAATTTGCCAATGACTCACGATTTGAGCTCTCAGCAGACGGGTAGTCGCTTATTATTTTGCTGATATTTCTGCTATTTCCTTCATTTGACCTATATTATATAGGTGCGAAAACAAGATATAGATAAGGGTTCGCAATATTTGCTCAGCACTTGATAATATTTGGCATCGAACGCAGTTACGGGAGCTAACCTACTTTGCGTTATCAATATTTGTATAATCAATTCTGTGATAGTATGCGATTTGAAACTTTTCCATAGGAGTGTTTGTTGCGAATTAGATCAACTCGTTTGGTCTAACTCTAAGGTGTGTAAGCGATAGTAAAGGTTGTTTTGGTCTGGACGGTGACAACAAACAATATTTATAGTATCGTTTTGTATTCTACAAGACACGTCTATATAAAAAGATGTACAAATAACCGTCTCAATGTTTACGGAGCGATTATATTGGATATTAATGAGATACGTAAAATAACCGGCTTTTTATACAATATACGGAGCATCTCCGACTTTGTTTTCGTGATTGGCATCGGCCGCGCTGTTTACGCAGCAGTGAACGCGCAGCTCGCACTTCGTGCCACCACGAGGCGCTCGCTCCGTTATCTAGTGGGGGAACAGATAGAGGGGGGCCCCTAGCCTCGGTGTGACATTCGGCGATCGACGTTATCAATTCGTCTATTTCACAATGTCAATGAGAAGGTCACACCTATTTTCGGCGCGACCTGATGCGACCACGTGTGGCGCCCGATACGGAGTAATAAAAAGTTAAATACAAAACGCGGCGATATTAGTATATCGGGCATGTAAGGTACAAATGTGGCAGTCGTGTCTGCAATAGTGAGCCGGTGTTGTAAATACGTTTAGCAACGATAAAGTTGCCACACTTTAACCTTGCCAGGTTCTCACGAGGGAAGTGCCTATTCTGCGCCTTGACAATACCAGCGTAGGCCTTTGTTCGTAGAACTATGTATCCTGTATTGCCTAAAAGTAGCCGCGGCTAGGTTTGGCCGTTTGAAATAACGAGTTTCTGAACTAGTTTTCGAGTTTGCAGGTAGCTACGTGATTCACGCGAGCTGTGAAGATGTGTAAAAAAGTTTCCATAATATCTCATAACGTTACTCGACACGATTAGAGTCGGTGCTAAATAGCCGATATTGTTAAGTTATCGATTGCGAAAGTCGACACATGACATTGTAAAAACGGCGATGGCTGCGGCCTACAAGTGCGATCGAGCAGCGCGCTGAGGCCATGACATATAAAGTATGACATCGGTTTTGAGCATGACGCTATGAACAATGCACGCGAGATGTATGAAAAAATGCTCGCTGAACGTTCATTAACATGTTATTGAAGTTCTTTATTTGAAAATTAAAAATATTTCTCATTCATTCACGGCAAAATTGCGTGTGAATTATGATTAAGTTCTATTATTTACTTTTTGTATGATTCAAAGATTTTAACATATTTTTATGTATTTTTAAAATTAAAATTGCTCATTGTTACGAAATTAAACAAAATGTATTTCAATGCCGTAATGTCAAATATGGGCACTTTTACATTAACCATCGAATACTTTTTACCAAAGGGACGCACCATGTGGGCATATTGATAATTGAACTTATCTCCGCATGGGGTCAAAATCCCGTGGGATAATCCAGAACCCTTTAAATTTCGCCTTGTTTACTTTATTGCATTTAATTGTTTTGCGTCGTCATATCCTCTGTTGGGAAATCATAAAATTATCGCTGGATATCATCAAACTATTAATAAACTTTTTAACCTAATTACAATGGACCTAGAAAAACTTTGTTGTAACGAAATATAAACACTTCGAGTACCTATATAAGATTACGCACTATATCAATCAAACAAAGCTGCGCAAGTGGTTTTGAAACTCAACTTAATTTCGAAACGAAACACGTAACGCATCCTAGCCGCGTCGAGAGCCATGATAGATCATTCTCCTTTGTCAACATTAGTCAATTGGAGTTTTTATATCGAATTTTAGAACAATGTGTCAATGAAAACGTCTTCGTAATAGCTGTGTGCCAATATTTTGCAACAAGTTTGTTTACGCTGAATAATGTTGGGTGTCTGTGTGTCGTTAATTCTTGAAGTGCAAGCTTGTTACTTTTTTCTCCTATCGTAGTGTAATGGATTGGTGTAATAAAGTACAATTATATAACTCGTATGGCGGGTAGTGAGAACTTGTACCACCGACTAAAGTGCGTACCTATTTTAATTACTTGTATCTAGATGCTATTAGAGTTCTAGTCAACCTGATTTATTACATCGTAGTTGGTATGTGGTATAGATAATAAAGTTAGTTATTTATGCAAATATGCGCTGATATAACATGATGAATATTTCATTGGGAACCAAAGGTCTCGGAAGTGGTTAACCGAGAATTGATAAGTACAAAATTCAACATTGCATATTGATGTTGCAACTTGAAAATAAATACTAATTAAGTGGGTATTTGAATAATTTACAAATGTGAAAATATTTGTAGCCGAAATAGAGACTCGATAGTTGTTTGGCAATTGCAGTTTCTCGAGGTTAGACTTTTAACATTTATAAGATAGTAGCCTACACAGAGAACTATCAACATTTTCAATAATGCAGTGGTCAGTGCACTGTGTAGTGTGTACTGTGTAGATATAAGTGGCGTACTCACTTTGCATACATATTCCTCTTGCGTACGCACATCCACACACCGACATAACGAGGAACCCTCCACTTGCTCCAACAAGAGGTATTTCTCCGCGACTAGCGCCGCTTGGAACTGGTGGTGAGCGGGCGCGGGGCTGGGTGGCGCCGGGCTGGCAGGAGACGCCGCGGCAGGCAGCCGGTCCGGCAGCACCGGCGACTGCGCCCGATCCTCCGCCTTGCTGTGCTCGCCGTTGGCCGCCACCGGCACCGTCGTCGTCGGCTTGCTCAGGCGCAGCGGCCACAACAGCGAGGGGGATCCGGGATCCATCACAATCACAACACTGTCACGTTACACTGATGTTCACAAACACTGACACAAACACACAATACTACTGAGGAACTACGATGAGATGAACATTATCTGCAACAAACCGAAATGGTGACATTACAACATTTGGACCGATGATTTGGTAAGGGGGGAAAATTACGAACAAACTACGAACCTTGAAATGATTCGACCTGAGTGGATATCGTACCAAAATTTGTCTGTCCGTTGTGGCGAAAGTTTCGCGTGTCTTATTATGAATTACGGGATATGTTTCCTAGTAATTCGAGCACGTATAGACAGGCCAATATTTTGGGCCGGTGTCCGCTCGGGTTGTTGCGAAATCAAACGGACGCACGACCTACACTCACTAACGCCATTGCGAGACTGACTGCGACGCTCGACGAAGCCTCGGACCGGCAACCGATCCAACGTCCAATGTCGACACACCGTCAGCTTGCGTACCTAGTACGCAAGCAACGCCATGCGTTTTTAAGCCGTAACGGCTGATGTAGATCTGTCTCTTTCTTCGGTACTACAATACGGTGGCACAGAGAAAGAAAGACTGCGACCATTCATTTACGTTTGGCAATGCAATAGCAAGAGTCAGAGACGCGCGATATTTCAATATTTTTCACAATAGCGGGTAATGCAGCATATATTTGATTAATTTAATTTATATGTATGTTGTGATTAATTCAAGGTTAATACATTAATGTTTATAAATAAAGACTCTAAACAGTAGTGGAAGCACATAGGATTTTAAAAACGAAGGGTCTTGGTGGTTTATATTATATATAGTATTTTATCTTAATGATACTATTGGAAAAGGGGGACTATTAGGGTACACTGCTACAAAAGATATTTTTACCTTTATCTCTTACAAATTTTGTATTTCAAACTTTGTCTGCGTATGGATTACTGATTAGAATGTATCAGAATGACAATAGACGTATTTATGGTTTGACATTCGATATCACGCCCAAGTTCGCGGAACTGTGATGCTACAGCAATCAGCACTCGTGACTTTGTCGACTTAAGTAAATGTTTTAAAAGACAACAATTTTAACCTAAAATAAAAAAAAATATGCACACTGACCAAATATACATTTAAAATAGTAAACATTTAGGTACAGGTACTGTTTATCTACGTATATTTAAATTAATTGATCGGGTGGTAGCATTTTTATCTTTTAAATGAGATTATTATCAACCTTGTTAGCTTCGTCGTGTTCGCGATCGTAAATGTTTCTCATTATTTTTTTATAAAAGGTTCCATGCGGTACAATAACAGCACACAGGCATAGAACAGCTAAGTTGAAATCAGACTTTGTAATAATAACTTGAAAACCTCGCAGTATTTTGGGAAATAGGTATATATAACATTATTATTTCAATTTTATACGTTCATCACAACGCTAATTTTATTTTCAATCATGCTATTTTATATTATTGAGCTCATGCTCAAATGCTAAGAATAAATTGGAAAACAAAAATTCGGTCCATACCTACCTACTTTGAAACGGGTAGCGTGAGAACAAAGTTATTATTGTTTATTGATACTACTTTACATACTTGGCCTGGATATAACAGATAAAAATATTGATTAAGCAAACATACGATCTAATTATTATTTTTTGTTAAACTTGTATTAATTGTTTGGTACCCATTTAATTGAAACACTTCGGTATTACTAATATCATAAAAACGTTTCGAAAAAATTGATGCCCTTTAATATTTATTTGGATTACTTAATTCTAAAGTGGATGTGGGATTACGTGATGATAACATTTAAATATGCCTCCACGTTTGTTGCCCGGATATAAAAAAGTCGACAAATACTGTGATTTATTCCACTTAAAATAGGCACATAAATATACAAAACACACATATTGACCTCGGCTGTCACAATAAAATGTTGTAATATTACGAACATGTGGTTTCAACGATGAAATCGCTGCTGAAATGTACGATTATTTAACCATTACACGTGATTTTTCCTCTAAATTCCCTAATTGTATTCGCTAAAGTTTCCCGTACACTAATTGGTATATGGGTAATTGTTACACATGTGTTCCACATCGCCTTGATGTAGTTACGTCAGAGTATTGAGATACGGTTATTTATGATAATTGATCGAGTGATGCTTTGTTTCTTTTATGACGCAATGCAATTTAATGACGTAATAAATTTCATTACGTTTACATTCGAAGAATTTAGCAATAACGCGTAAGATTTCCCACTTGTGTTTCCTGTTCAATTTAAATTAAACTTCTAACCGTCTGGAGAATTCTCGGAACGGGAAAATTACAGTGAGCTAAATGTGCTACAAAAGATACAAAATTGTAAACAAAGTCTAAGAAGAGATTATGTAAGCACCATTGTTTTGACGTTCCAGTGATTTATTTTAAAATCATCGATAGGATTATGACTTCATATTGGCATGTTTTCGTAGTTTTATATTACTGGGTAGGCAAGAGATGTTTTTTACGAGGTGGCTCACACTGAGAATTATGTTTTTAATAACTGAGGAGGTAATTGAGTACATGGCTCAACATTCACCAGTTTGTTCTATTGTCCATCTTCATAGACTACATTTATTTTATACATATATTTTGTACTAATTATACCTGTATAGTATTTTGTACCCAGTTCTGTCATCGCGCGAATGATCGATGTGCAAGATTTTCATACGAACTAGTTCACATTGTTTTTGGAGAATGTTGTCAGCATTGCCTATATTAATATCTCGATGCGATAATAACTACTTAAAATATTGTGGTTTTCTAATAATCACTGTAATAGGGAAGTTAATTATTAATTCAACTAATCCTCTTAATATTTATTTTCAATTTATTCCAATCATATAAAATTATGTCGGCGCCGTGTTGAGAATCGACCCCGTTATGTCAGTGTCAAATGTAATGGTCAAGGACGGTCCAATAGAATCATCTCAACCGGTTCCGTGATAGAATACAGATAATATTGTATGTTTCTTTTCAATATTAATACATTTATTAATCAGTCTTTAAAGCTCAAAACGAATACCATGAATTTTAAATCTTAAAACGTTAATGTTAAAAATATCAGTAAAAATTATAAGAATATTAAATAATAACAACTTTCGTATAACGAATTAGGGACTATACATACATAATAACATATCTGTATAGTCCATAGACACATCCACTTAATAGTTTTTGATGTATTGCATAGACTTTGTTCACTGAAGAAAAATGAATAAAAAATGTTTACATAACATACATAAACACACGCCTTTATCCCCGAAGGGGTAGGCAGAGGTGCCACCAGGACACCCACATTTCGCCTTGTATGTTCCGTCCCACGATGTGATAGGGGGCGAGCCTATCTCCATATCGGGCACAATTGACTCCGGGCTGATTATAATGAATAGAAAAATTCAATATCACTTTGCGCGACCCGGGATTCGAACCCGAGATCTCAGCTTTGTAACCGTACCGTAATACAACTACGCCACCGAGGCAGTCTTCTTTAACTTATTACTTAAAAAAAGTTTAAGTAATAAAAAAAAGTCTGCCGATCTGTTCAATAAGCCTAGTGACATACATAATCTTTCGCACGATCGTTATTTCAAACTATTTTGAATTTTAACGCATTATCGCATAGTAACTCAATACTTGTTCGGTGTAATTTTTTGTAAC
Source organism: Deilephila porcellus (assembly GCA_905220455.2). Lineage (NCBI taxonomy): Eukaryota > Metazoa > Arthropoda > Insecta > Lepidoptera > Sphingidae > Deilephila > Deilephila porcellus. The sequence continues at coordinate 12,941,176 of LR999974.1, forward strand.
ATTATGTAAATTGAATGTTGCTAAACAACCTTGTATTATTTAAAATTTTATATTCCTAATCATTAAAAGCTTACGTGATATGAGGTCAGACTACATGAGAATTATTTTGAATCTAAAGAAATATAACAAATTACCTTTGACTGTATGCCCAATATTCCTTAAGCTTACTAATAAAAAACAAAAAGAAGTAATTGACTGTTAGCTACCCTAATCAAAATTGACCTAATTAGATCTACTAGTCACCCTTGATTTTAAAAATTAATCATTCAAATATATATTTTTCTTTATTTAATAATTTGGTATTCTGTAACAAGATCCTCAGTAAGTTAATTATAGCATTCTTGACACATATTGTATTTAGACTGAGTTATTATGAACTGTGAAAATCTTGAAATGGCCTTAAAATACCTAAAGGTAAGTCGTTTGTTTGACGTCATATTAGGGTGAATATTCTTCATTATTGTGACGTTTATGTTTATGGAAAGTTTATTAAAAAGTATAATTTCCTTCATAAAACGATGACTAACTTCAGGCCACTAAAATCAGGGTAAAAATGGTACAAGTTATAGGTAATCACAAGCTGGAATTCATGAGAACTAAATATAAAATTGGATATTAACATGCTAATCGCGTCCAGCGTATTCAAACTTCCTAACAGATTACATCATGCGATTTATTGAAACAAGAGCATGTGATACGAAGCATCAGGCATCCGCGTGTTGTTCAGTTAATAACTTAAATCAACGCTGAATGGTAGCGGGTTTGAGGCCCGCTCATCTTCGATCAGAAGTATAAATTTTCTACAAATCAAATACAAACATTCCCGCATAATTTTGTCGATCAGCGAGAAATAACCATCTCACATCGGCGCATACACTATCTAGATTGCATAAACTCGTACCATTAGATGCATGGTACTAACTTTGTCGTTTAATGTAGCATCACAAAGTGTTAAATTAAAACAAATAGGTATCCTTAGAGTAAACTGAATGAGATGGTGGAAATATTTAATTAAGACTTGAAATGAATTTATGCTCGGCGTACCCACTTGGCGCAAGGCTCATTTAGTTCGGTTAAATTTTCACCTGTGACTCCTTTAAAGGGGACAATACATGTGCAAGTCGTATGAATGTTACATTAAATATTCTATAATTATCGTGTTGGCCTTTTGGGGAAATTAGTCACATTAGCACAAAACATGTTTTCACATTGCACATTGGAAACCTATCCATAAAATTCACAAACCAAATGCATTGACATTACATAATTATTATTAAAGCGGTACGGCTAAATAAACTTTATAGGAGACTTGGAACCTTTTAATTTCAAAAATAATATAATATGCATTGAAGTAGCAAGAAACATATAAAAACAAAATAAAACACTTTAATGTCTGACCTTTTTAAAAATGTGTGGTCCTTACTCTTAGTAATGTGCATACAATTTCTACACTAAACATTTATGACGAAGCTGGCATTTAATTTCGCAAATAAGTGACCACACATAATGCAGTATGTAGACATAGAAAGATTTAAATAAATAAATACAACTAACAGTCACATCCATAGTCCTGACCCCACACAAAGATCGAGTGATCGAGAGACAATTTCAGTCTCATAAATACCCAGGCCCGAAACAAATACCTGTGGAACACATAAATATTTGTTTCGGTGCGAGGATCGTACACGCGGCCTGTCGTTTCACAGCCGGCGTCTAACCAACTGCGCCACGACGGCTGTCAATTTAAAGAATCTACCTACACGTTGTGAATCTTGTATGTTTTATCTTCGAGTCACGCGACATGTTACGGATTAATAGCTTTTTAATAACTCAGACATTGTTTTTTATTCGCATCCTATTATGCATTTAGTTCTTCACTACTTGTGGACGTATTCGGACAAACTATCTCTACATATATTTGTGTAAATCGTCATTTAACGCTTTGTTCGTCAACATTTTTACTTATAACACTTTGTTATTCCATGTATGCCACCTATCTTCATTTTTATATTTCATAGTCTTTATACTGTAACTTTGTTTCCCGATTTTCCTGTGGAGAAGTGCACAGTTATGTGTGTTCAATTTCTGCTGTATAATTTATGTTTATGCCGTCATTCAATGCTCTACCCTGTATTTTCAGGAAGTTGGTTTGTTTACAAAGTTGCAAGATTTATTCGTGGGTTCCCAGAGTGTTATTAACTTCAATCCCATAATATATTCCACTTATAAATATTTTCAGTTGAACAATAAACTCAGTTCTCACTGTTACTCATCCGGTGCGTCAGTCTCACAGGTGGTCAAGTCTCCCTTATTGATTTGTCACGCATTCGCGCAACATCACCCATACAATTTTATCTACAGATTGGCCCCTAACTTGATAGCGCCATTAGAATTCGACATACATTATATTAAATAATACATGCAAAGATAAAAAACACAACTTTATTTCGAGCCTTCTTAATGTATGCTCCTACAAACGAAATGGCTGACCTGATTAATAGAATGCATTAGAGGCAGGGTTTTTTCGTATTTACCAGCCACAAACTGACTAATTTACTACTTTTAGTGTTAAAGAATCCGTGTCAAATGTAATGTGATAATTTTGACACTAATCGTTTGCTGATCGCCTTTTGGAACTTGTTCAAACTATTTTGTCATCGTGCATGTTGTTAAAATAGCCGTTATGTTGTGTAAACTACGTAGGTAATGCCACTGTGGTTCCTCATTGATTACAATGTTACACGTCATTTACAATATTGCTTTACAGTCCGTTCTCGATAATATTATGTAATTACGTGGTGCATTATATATCTAATGGCTATTGAGTACCTATTTAGATATTTTAATGATCAGCAAATATCAATTCTTGTGAAGGTCACATTTAAAATTTAGACGAAAGTCAATGACATAGTATTTCCACAAGTTAGTCACACCCGCATTTCACGTTGCGGGGCTTATTTCACGTCTTACAACTGTATAATCATAATTCCTTTGATATAAACGAAAATAAATAAATGATAATATAAATGAAAATAGATTAAAGAATAACAGTAATTTCCGTTTTATTTAAATGTCCTGCACAAAATTTATCGGTAACACGTATGCAGACTTTTTTATCTTATCCTCAAGGACTTACATAATCTGATATTATTTGCATTTTCCGCCGCTTGTACTTTCATATTAATTATCTAACTTCGAAGAAATTATTGTCACGTGACAGACGATAGAGTTAATACCACAGAACATAATATCCCAGTATTCTATGACTACTACGAGTAGTAAAAAATGTACACTCACCAGCAAAAGTTAATTAACAACTACAATTATTCCGAGGGGTTGTTACCATAGCAAGGCTGTTACAGTACTGATTAATATCAAGTAAACTTGGTATCTGAATTAATATTTTGCCATGTTGCGCAATGTACGTTTTTATTATGCAACACTACTTTAATGTTGTGGAGTGACTGTCAGATGACCAGTCGTGTCCCCTTGATTAACTGAACTCACTCTTAATATGGCAGGTGACCAAGTCATGGCCTAAGGGAATGCCGTTGGATTTGCGAAGAACACACGCATATTGAAAAAAGATAGGTATTTTCGTGCTAATATGACAGAAAATGCTTCACTAGGTCTGCGCTCGTCATGAGTCAGGAATGTAAATGCACTTATATGAAGTTCTGTTTTGAATAAAGACGGAGACGGCTCTATCGAATTAAATGAATTTTTGTATCTCTGTTCAGCGAGAGAGATATCATCATCACTACACTCGGAAAGTAAACCAGAAAAACGCCAAACTTAAGTTCATAACTTAGTGCATTGATGATTATCGATTAAACAGCTGTAGCCTATCATAATACATATAGGTAATTAAGTCACAAATAAAAATAATGGTATCTTAAAGATAGTAATCTTTAAGAGGTAATTCACATTTCTCCAATTCAGATAACACCAGTTTTTCACTAATTCAGCTCTAAAATGTAATATAATATTTCTCTAGAGATTATTTGCGCATCAGTGTTTAGCAGCCTACGTCATAAGTCCCACGTCAGTCACACAACACACGAAACATATAAAACAACGTGATCTAGTTCGACCTTCACCTCTGAATAAATCTTACGCGATAAGGCGCGATGCACACAGCACAACGGCTCGCGTCACAGTCTGAATATTTAATACTGGGTTTAGTTCATGCATGATTGATAGCTGTTTAGCTGTTGTTTATGTAAAACTAGCTTGTTTTAGTGACTATGTGGTAAAATTACATTTTAGATATATTCTTCAGGATTTGTCAATTTTCTGAGTGATATTTAAAGTATATTGCATTTAGGGCTATTGGAAAATTATGTCGTTTTGTGTCTTCCACCATGTAATCTATTTTAAGTTGTTTTTGTGAGTAAGTCTACTTTTGAACATTATTAAGTATATAAAAATTTAGTATTAATTATCAAAATTAGTAAGTTTATCATTTCTTTGATAAAATCGACTATTTACGATAAGTTTGGTTTGTATATTTTCACTAATATGTAATAAAATGATATTTTGTCGTGGTAATTGTATAAACCTAATTGTAGAACCAACAATTAACAAACTCATGACAGGATGCTTCGGAATTAATGCGATGATACAGAGACTGATATAGTCAATTTGTTTCTTGTAAAGATTAGATGAGCCAAGTAGATGGTTATAAAGTCATAACCATATCTTTCTCCATTATTACTGGTTTATGTAGAGCAAGTAAAAGAGAAAGAATATTAGGTTTTGGCAAAGATGAATGTACCACTGTTGCCAAAATGGCCATTCCGTGGAGGCTGGATCAAGTAGTATAGATTTAATAAGTCTGTATGATTAGTCTTAAAAGTCAGTTTTAACAAAGTTGTAATTAGTTAAGACTTGTTAATCAATTACGGAAAGTCATAAACAGGGGGAAGTGGTTAAAGTAAAACATTAGCGATAATGTAGTTCAAAACGTAACACATAGGTACAATTGACCAAAGGTTAATTAAGTTTGATGTAATTTTAACTCAATGTTCAACTTTGGACATTCTGTATCTGATGAAACAGTACACAGTAAATGATCAAATATTATTAAAAAGCGTTATTATATCTAAAAATAAACTTGTAAGTAGAGTGTAAGCCCATGCTCACGTTTAAATCCAATCCGACAGGCCTAATTTGCTTAATTGGCTTACAATGCTGGACTGATTAGGGAGACAATACTGGCGAGGTCAGGAGACGAAGACGGCTACCGGCAAACGATTTACTAACGCTCATGTCATTCGTAGATTGCTATAGAATACTATGTTTATCATAGGATGATAAAGCATCCGTTTTAATTATAATAGATGTAAGAGTTGATCCAACGCCGATATGTGGATAAACATAATTTGTTCGACTAGTGGTAAGCCGTATCGAATGATCGCATCGAGAAAAAATATTTATTGGATCAACAAAGAGTTCGAATCTGGGTATTGTGGATCCATAATTCATTTTCTCATATCTATAACTCAATACTTATCCTCTGTAACATTTTCCTTACCTTGTACAATAACGAATACGACAAAGTACTCAATCTGGTCACTTCACTATAACCACAGATAACGGTGAAGGAAAACAACGCGAAGAAACCTGCACATCATAGCGAAATGCAAAAAGTTATATGGTATGTAAAGTCCGCTAACCCGCACTAGGCCAGCGTGGTGGACCATATGGCCGAACTCCTTCTCAATCGTACTCTCGATTGTAGAGGAGGCTCGTGTCCTGCAGTGGGACGTATATAGGCAGATACATACTCAATCTGGTCTATAGTTACTTTCAACTTTGTACGCATCACGTTTCCTCGTATTTCATTGTACAATAATACTCGAAACTACAGCCGTGTCACAGTCCATGTGTTTCCCGGAACACAGGAGATCCGATCGATGTTTCCTAACAACTTCCAATTACGTCGTTAGATACGAAACTCCGCTTAATGTTAACAACCCAAGGGGATTATTATCGAGTGTTCTCTATCCCCCAATTATTGGAAATTGCGAGTTCATTAGCTTTCACTCAAATGTTTTGTGTATTTTGTTGAAGATCTTTCGAATTGTTAAGTGATGTTTCGTAATTGAAGTAATGTAAATGCCCTTTAAAATTTGTTTATAAATAGCTACGAGAACGAGTATTAAAAATAGAACAAAGCTTTGCTATTTCTTGTGTAATATTAAATTCATACAGTTATCTTTTGCTAATGGACTCTATCTGTGCTGTAAATTCATTTAAAACTAGCGCTGTACCTAGTTTATAGTGAAATGTTATCCATACACCCGCGTCATTTATTTCAATACACTGCTAAAGATTTATTCCGTTGCTTTATGTAATAAAAAGAGAAACAGAACAGTAGTTGCAAACCAAAGGTGAAATCATAGATATATAACCTGCTTTTAAAATAACTAGACATATCTATGAACTCTCTAAATTCTTCCGATTCAATAAAGTTAAACCTTAATAAGGTGTAATATTATAATATTACACCTAAGGTGTAATATTATAATTATTGTTGATAAATAACCTACTTTTGCGGTGTTTTCTGGAACCCTGTTGTACGGGAATTATGTTGCTTTAGTTAAATTTATCATCAGCTGGATGACGACAAATGTTACGGGAAAACCGTTTCTTGGCTAATCATTTTTGAGAATAGATTAATTCATATATGATGGATTTTCCGACCTGGGAAAGGAGCTAAGTGTTTCCCTCTGCGTTTATAAGAGGATTAAACATTATAATATGTTGTTATGAGGCTAATACGACGTCATTGTCGAAAATTACACAATATATTGATTAGAATTGACAATAACTTTGTTGTAGGTTGTTCAAGCAACAGTATGAACATGTCGGCTCGGTCGGGTGGTGTTGTGGTACCATTGACTCCTGAAACCTGAAACCAAAACCTGAAACTCCTGAAACCAACCTGAATTAACAACTCCGCTGTTGCGTTTGCCATGGCTGGTGAAGGGTGTTCGTATCCACCCGGAAAGTAACCATAATAAACGATGGTGGAAAACCCGAAAGTGACTCACGTAATTGTGTCGCATTTCGTGTTGAGTCCGATATTACGTCAAGTATGGAGTAGGCTGGCATAAAAGTGTCGACAACGATATCTTGTATATATTATACTGTATTTCGATTGGAATGTATTTATCACCTGATGCCATAGAAAGAAAAAAAATACAATAAAATAATCTGTTTCTGTACTCTTTTAAACTGTTTTCTTCTTTCTTTCTTACTCATCTTTGTTAAAGATATCTCGCTTGTATATACTCTATTTGGAATATAGTTATAATCTGAGAGCGTTAAAAAGTAAAAAAAATATTGTAGTTATAGTGCAAAGATCCTTCTAGACTCTTTTAAATAGTTTTCTTTTTTTTACCCATCTAAATTGTTTTCTTCTTTTTTTCTTACCCATCTTATGTTGTTGCTTGCGGCAAATTTTATTTGAACAGCTACAAGCCATTATATCTAAAAATTGTATAAATATTATTCTAATTTGTATTCAACAAACCTCCTTCCAAATAATTTTGTTAAAATTACAAATAAGCAGTAATTTATTTAAGGAGTTTCACGTCTAATGTTTCAATTTCAAATGAATAAAATTATGATCTACCATCGTTACGCTTATAAATTATAATTATTCATTATTTTGGTACGTGGTGATTTTTTTACTAGAATATTATAAATTATAATAGTATTATTGTATGAAGTATGTATGTACATACCTTCAGTAGTTTAACATAATATGACAAGTAACATAAGACTCTAACAAGACTTAATAACAGTTATTAATTAGCATACATAACTACTGAACATATTGAGATTTTTATGTATTAGGATGGCGAGCACAGTGGAATGCCAAGTAATGCTTTGTAATTCATGGTGTTGTTTGGTTTTCTACTGTCCATGAGCGGTCGTATCGCTATCCATCAGATGAATGGCTCGTCTCGCTACTACACACCTAAAAATTTACTGCTGTATCGTCAAAGAGGTAGGCAGAGTTGCCCCTATGCTTATATTTCGACGAGCGTGTTTCCGTCTCAAGAAATAGGGTCTATCGCCATGTCTGTCATATATTCAAGTCACGTGTAATAATAATAAATAATAAATACACCCAACAGTCACATACATAGTCCTGACCCCACACTAAGATCGAATCTTGTGTCGTGGGTATCAGAAGCCACGAGAGACTTTTTGGTCTCACGAACACCCAGACCCGAAACAAATACCTGTGGATCACACAAATATTTGTTTCGGTGCGGGGATCGAACCCGCAGCCTCTCGTTTCACAGCCGGCGTCTAACCAACTGCGCCACGGAGGCTGTCTGTAATTCATATTATAGATACTTTTTTTTACAAAAAAAACAAATAGTGGTTTGTTGGCTGAATTGAACTGGGTCTTTATGGGTCATTCATGCGACTCGATCAAAACTTAATTAATTATTTTCACGTATAGATAAGGGCAGATGTGTGCAGATACCAGCGATCGCCTCGCCATATTGAAGTTAATAGGTCGACTAAGAAATCCCTATTCGGATATACTTAAGCAAATGAGGAAAAAGCTGATTAGTAGCGCACACAAGAAGCAGGAAACGGTTGGGAGCGATAACGCTAAGTAGAATAACAATATACCTACTTACCTACATTCTTCACGTCTGTAATACTACCCGGATAATGGTGAGGTTATGACGTCGCGTACTATTTACTACACGCAGTGGAATATTTTAAATGACTGAGTTATTAAAATAAAGATATGACACATTATTTACGGCGACAGAGCCAAACAACAACATCGTATCTCGAATATTAGGAGATATATTCCGAAGGGCGAAGGAAGACACATTTATCATGGAAATCTATTCGTTATAGTAAGGTCAAATTTTAAAGAACAAAAACATTTACCGCCTTATTCATAGACAGTTCAAAAACCTATTTTAGTTATCGAATGTTTTATCCATTTCGAACGTATTTTGAATTCAGTTTGTGCGATGAAGACAAAACATTCGATAACTAAAATAGGTTTTAAAACTGTCTATGAATGACTTCTTACCTTTGTTGTTTACATAATTTATTTCGCCGTGTGGATTGTAGCCACACCCTTTTATTTTACATCTAGATAACTGCAACAAGGAGGTGGTAAAAGTTTCCTAAGTTTATTGTAACACCAATATAATATTTCAGTGTATATAGCAACAGGTCACGGAATGTGGACAAATTAATTACGAATTGTGAGATACAAAAACATTTCGAATAATCAAATCAAATGGTGCAATATTAATTGTGAGTGACTCGATATAAATGTACAAACTCTATTATTAGTTAGTGAAATACCTAGCAAATGGCAGCTAATAGTTTTAACTTCTACGCAAAATAATAACTATATTTGACAATTTTGACAAAGCTTTGTCGTACTCATGTAGCCTTTTTTCATTCTACCAGTCTTTCATTATGGATTACAATTCGTATACCCACCTCTTAACATTATCCCCTACATCTTTTCATTCACAGACAACCAATCGTCTTTTTCTAATTGAGAGTAGATTTGTGTGGAATCAACACTTTTTTAATGGTTTTATTACAAACTCCAAATAATACGACGATTGTGTAATTATAATTCCTATATGCTTTTCCAACATCATGTTCATCTATACAAGGGCTTTCTACAAAATATAACTGGCATATTGAATTGCCTACAACGTTTCCTCTAGAACATTAAAAAACAAATTGTTTTATGTCAATACTATTTTTATCGAAAGTGCAAAAACTATTTGGCTTTGACTACATCAAGTTGTATCCTTACATTGAATTAAATAATAAACACATCACATGATTAATACACGATAGATAAATAGTACCTATTCTTATAATTATTCACACAGTCTCTGAGACATAACAATCAAATGAAGATAAGAAAATTGGAGAAATAGCTGTCTCAGATGTCCTTAATATAACTGGTAAGGAAATAATTTAATTCCAAGTAACTCCTGTTTTTCATCGGGTAATTGGATTTCCAAGTCGTAATAGCGTGATTTCTTTGAATCGGGAAATAATATTTGACAAGAACACTGACGTAGAATCTTCTTCGTCTCAATCTAGAAGTGGTACGAACCTTTAATAATAAAAAATAAAATAATCTTGGGACGTACCGAAACATATTCAAAGGAAACTTAAGAAACTCCGAGACATGTATTTGATAGTTTTCATACGCGATTGCAAAAAATTTAGGTTATTGTTACTACAATAACCTCAATTTTGGGCGATAATACCCTGAATAGATTAACGCCAGAGAAATCATAGAGAGAATCAGTAAGCAATATAACAAATCCTTAATCACAACGGCCTTATTTATAGACAGTTTTAAAACCTATTTTAGCTATCGAATGTTTTGTCTTTTTCGCTCAAACTGTATTCAAAAGCCGTTCGAAAGTGACGAACCATTCGATAACTGAAATAGGTTTTAAAACTGTCTATGAACAAGAATATAGAATTTGCACCGATACATAAACACTTACTTATTATATACACTTACATATAAATTGTACGTCTTTAATACTTTTCCTGTTTATTACTTTATCAGGCAAATAAAGTACTATTATCAACAATACTATTATTTAACTAAGTATATCCGGGTAATATATTTGAAACGTCTGGTTTTCAGAAATAGCAACAACATTTAAGATTAAGGTTGAACGGTGGGGGAGGAGATCGGTTTGGTTGTTATACGATGCTGCAATAAAAACTTATCACACGTACTAAAAACATACAACGAAATGCAATGATTATCATCATTCAGAAGTTTAGGGGCATGACATTAAATAATAAAAACTTATCAGACAAAGAGCAACACTCCATTATGATTAAATAAGTGTCGAATGTTATGTAAACAACGAAAACATATGGTTTGAGGAGGATGTGACGAGGCATTTTTATCTTTAACGTATGATGATATTGATTATATGCGAAATCGCTCTATTCGTTATGGCCACCCATTATACAATAAGTAATCTAATTTAATGTTTCATATAATATTTTTAAGGTGTAAAATAGGAGGAAGAAAACACAAAATTGTGTTATATCATAGCTTAGAATTGTATATTAAATAAAAAAATTAAAATTATTATCATTGAAAAACTTTCACTTGATACTTCATCGAGAAAGGTATAATTTCTCATTAATATGCCACATTTTGACAGTCTGCGTGGCCCAGTTGGTTAGACGCCGGCTGTGAAACGAGAGGCCGCGGGTTCGTATCCCGCACCGAGACAAATGTTTGTGTGATCCACAGGTATTTGTTTCGGGTCTGGGTGTTTGTGAGACCGAAAAGTCTCTCGTAGCTTCTGATACCCATGACACAAGACTCGATCTTAGTGTGGTGTCAGAATTATGTATGTGACTGTTGGGTGTATTTATTATTATTTATTTTTATTTCGTAGAGCACAAAATTCATACGTCGCGACGCGACGTGCGTCGCGTCGCTTCGTTTATTTTATCCATTAACTGTCACGTTGCTAAGCACGGATCTCTTCTACAATAGACCGGGGTTGAGGGGTTGTCCAACACCCTGTCCTTGTTTATAGACTTCAAACAACATCTAAATAATTCCTTGTGAAGGGAATTGGACGTTATTATGTGTTCTTCGATTTAGCGACAATTAAATTTTACATTAAATGCTAGCGCTGCGATCTATTTATTCAAGCAAACTTGGATTCTGGTACGTTTTCAATAAAAAAGTGATTACATAACCAAGATAATTCTAAATCACGCGGGCGATTTAAATTTAGGTTATAAATTATGAAGTCTAATGGTAACACAAAAAACAAAATGAACACCTCTTAATGTGCCAGAGACCGAATTCTATCTAATATTACACTGTCATTGATATGACTTTCTATATAATCTTATCAAGCCTGATGTTAAGCCTAACATAAACATACACAAGCAGAATACCTGCTTTGAATGAAAAACATAGGCAATAACCTTCATCAGATTCCTTCAATCAAGCACGCATAAAAATCAGTTACGTCCGCAATATTTGTTTATACATCAAATTAATCACGGGTTACACGTCAGAGAGTTATATAAAGGGGAGTGTGGCGGAGGAGCGGCGGTGGAGGTGGCGCGTGCAGATTATACGACAATTCGACATTACATAACAGGGATCGGGGCGTCCACGTGAACTTGTGAATACAATTCCTGGGAACTGTCATGTAACGCAAGGTGCTATTATTGTTTTTGTTGTTAAGGTGCTGTGCACACAGAGCAATATCAGATGAAGGAAACAGTCAGCATTTTACTATTTTACGATTAAAGTTACCAGTAACAGTTTTCAGTTGCCGCGATTGTAAATTTGACAGAATTTGATAGGTTTCTTAAACTAAAGTTCTCTGTGACGGCGCCTAAGCATTGGGATTTCTGCGATATGATTAGTGGTCTCGATGACCGCATAGACACGTATTTATTTTCTTAATTTGTTTACATTTTAAATTGATTTTTCTCAAGAAATCATCTATTATAAAGAAATTTTTACGTGGAAGTGTGAAGGTATTTTTAAACGTAGGTGTGGCAAACGAGCAAACCTATTAACTAATGCAAAATGATTACTATTTTCGTAAGACTAAGGTGAACTGCCGACTCTACCCATGGAAGCGATGGGAAATTCCCAATATTAGTTCACCACGCTGACCTATTACAAGTTGGCGCACTTTATGCAAAATGAATACTTTATGTAGTCTATGGTATGCAAATTTCCTTATGGTCTATTGCGTCACCGTTATACTGCCCTATTATTTGATTAAAAATGCATACTGATTCCGAAAAACTAGACAAGTGCCATTGCATTCAAATCTGAGACCGTCTCGGAAGTACTTGTACGGTTCGTAACTACCAAGATTAGTATGATTCAATAATCTTCCAATGAGAAATAGCTTCATATAAAAGAAGCGAATATAGTGTACGACCAATGCTCTAACAGAACGTCGTATTCCTTAAAATCGAGCTGCCACTAATAAAATGTATGTTAATAAATCTATAAATTAAACACTTTTTATCAAAAAATAATTAGTTGATGTATTAGTGGGCAACATTTAACTTCAAACGCCTTGCAAATGGGCAACACCTAAATTTTGAAATATGTAATTTGATACTAGTTAATGATTTTGTCGGTTAAGTGAATTTTTGTCATTAGTCTAAGTAACACTTAATAACTTTAGTAATTTTGTTGGCACAGCATTTTGTGAAATGTACTACTTTGAGTAGGCAATCCGCAGATAAAAATTACCTATTGGTTGAAAATACGATTGAGTTCTTTGAAGTAGCACGGACCACAGACGTACTGTTAGTTAAGGATTATCTCTAGATCCTTTTTACGATCAAGACGGAAAATTTAAACAAATCAAGACATATATACTTTTTTCCTAATACCAGGATATTCTTCAGAATATAATTTAATCGATGCTAAGGCTAATAATAAATAGCCTAAGTGTTTCCTTAATACTTTTGCTTCACGTGAACCTTTACAAAATAAAGTATACGAATATAAAAGTACATGAGCATATAACAAGCTACGAACTCACCATTGCCAGGACAAAATGAAATCGTTGGTAATTACAATGGAAAATTTCTAAAATTTTCCACCAGCAACTTTTGCCACACTTGCCGTAAAAGTTCAAAACAATGACGTATTGTGCATACATTTACATAAATACAGTCTCTGTGAATAATTTGTACACAAAACCCAGAGGCTGGTAACGACTAATTTACGCAAGGAGGAAAATGGAGGAAAAAGTTCTAATGACGCTGAACAAAGCTGTGGGCACGTCACGTTTGATGAAATGGCTTGTATAACGTTGGGTGAGGGGCTCGCGACCACAGTGACTGTGTAATCATTTGACGTAGAATTGAACCCTTTAAGGCTCGAGGAGGAACGTTTCGAAATTCGTCTTGCTTCAGAATGTATATTGAGTGTAGACGTCACTTTTAAGTCTAAAGGAGGCGAAGAAAGAAGGGATTGTAATACACGTACATAGAAAACAAATGACGGCTTTGCTGTCGTGTTTATTTCGTAAGTGATGTTGTTGGGTATATATCCTTTTAACTTTCTGCGTCCTTTACCTTTCACTTTTCCTCATTTTGAGAGGGCGGCAACGTAAAACTATCTAAGCATTGTATCATAGATATTTATCGATTTTTTGTTGACTATTAATAATTGTCTCGGGTTTGAAGCCTGACGAAGACTATTTTAAAGAATAGATGAGGCAGGAAAGAAAGTGACTCATCTAAAGGTGAGTGATCGTAACGGACCACCAAACATCAAGTTTATGGTAGGTTCGGTAAACACGATGCTGACCACAACACGACTTTTATTTATTTTTATAAGATAAAACGCTTTGAAAGATGGAAAACTGTTTAACATTTAATTAGGCTGCAGCTGAAGTTAAGCATTCCGTGTTATTCGTGAAAATAATTTGTTTTATTAACGATACATCATAAAGGATCAAATAATCCTCGAAAACGTTTTATAACATCAATCCTAATTCCCACGCCCTCCAACTCGCAACCAAAAAAGGCGATGGATATATTTAAATTTGTGCCGCGAGGATCATCCGAGTTTCGAAGTGGAACATCTACCAATTAGCCGAGGCGTCACTGCACACAAAAAATATCGGCTCTGTTTACACTGACTACTGTCCAAACTTCCTCCACTTAGTCGTAACTGGTTCCTATACAAACACTGACCAAATTACAAATTGACAAGCGTTCGCTTCGACTGAATGGTAAAAAAATGTTCAGGTTTGAATTTTAACCGACTTTCTTATTACCAATCTTAAATTCTTAGATTTTTTAAATTTCGAATTTTTAGTGCCTCTTGCAGAATATTAGATTATCGATTCTAGAATACCTTTCTGCAAAGGCAGTAAACTTAGGTATTGAACACGTTTTGAATTCAACGGGGTTACTAAAAATTATTACTACTCATTCGTAAAATTGTTGCGTCGCTAGTCGTTATAGAAGATAAATACGTATCAAGCAAATTGCTTTAGGTGATAAACAAAAGCATAAGTACGTTTATGTGAGGGAAGAAGGACGACCTATTATTAATTAATATATTTTGCAATGTGTTGCGATAACAAAGGCGTCAGGAGTCAGATAAGTAAACCTAAATATCTAATCTATGAGATTTATCTCAAAGCTAATATGTTTATTTTCTAGTCCTAGAATCTCCTATTGAACTGAAATGTTATGCATTTCAATGATGCAGTAGAAACCCAAAATCAATGGAACGAGGACTCTTATCATCATTATTGCAGTCAGTAAGTAACCATTATGATAAGTACGAGTCACCGCTACAGCGCGACTCATGGGAATGAGTCACTACAGTTATTTCACCGAGTTGTATGATATATGGCACTTCAGAGAGTGCGAATCTCCTTTCACCGTGCACTGTAGACTCATTTGGAATGCGTCGAATACTAAATACATCTCTATCTTTAAGTGTTGTTATTGCATTCGACTGGCAAATGAGCGAACTGTCCACATGACCGTAGTCCCCAAGCGCCTAAAGTATTCCACAAAAATTGTGGGTGTGTTGCTGAATCGTTGATCAGAGAGGAAACGTGGGACCGCGAGAGAGACAGAGAGTTTTTGGGGAGTTCGGCCGTCCGGAATATTCTAAAATAAGGTGCTCTTCCTTATTAAAATAATAATTAATAGGTCTAATAAAATATGAACATCCATCTGACCCGTCAGTTTCACATCTTTTCGAGTAACATTATTACCTCCAGAAATTCTAGGTCACTGAAGGGATTGATTTATATTATACATGATACCTATAGAGTTGCTTCTTACCCTTAACCTTTATCACGTAATGGAAACGAAATCCTTGCAACACAAAACGGTAAGTTTTGTGTGACAAGATTAGAAGATACATCATCTTTATCACGCATGGCAACTATGTTTTTCCTCAATGTATTATAAAGTGTATTATTTTAATGAATAACTAACTGTTCTTGTTAAACGATATCCTTGTAAGTTTGCCAAGAAGGATGTACTAAGAAGTGGAGACAACACTTCATCAAAATTATTAGATCATCAGTTACGTTTAAAGCAATCAAGGATTGTTATTTTTAACTCTAGAAACTTTTACGCTCTTCACATTAAATATATCATAGTAAGTGTAAACAAGAATGTAATATAAATAATGTTCTTTTTGTCAGCCTCATAGATTGATGCACTTTTGTTTCTACTGCTGTTAACTCCGGTTTTTACACTGCCACAAACATATCTGGCCCGGTGGCCAAAAGAGGAACTAACGACGCCATTTTGAAATGTCAATGTGCCTGCCATTCGCTGACATTACGCCAACATTTTACCCATGTACTTTCTTTCAAATTGCCAGGTGTTTAACGTCGAGTCCAGATACATATTATGTAGTGTGTGCATACGAAATTCAAACAAGTAGGTTATGATTTAGTCACATACCAATGTATTATTAATGGAACTGCACTATATATACATAATAATATAATAGTATTTTGGATAATATTTTTAATTCGACGACTTATTTGACCACTTTGTTGCTTAATTTATTTTTACTGGCATCATCAAATGCGATAACAGCGACTCTCTCACCGGGCCAGAAAAGTTTGTCTCACTATAGTTGTTTTCAACACTACTTTGACAGGATTCAGTCCATTTTTCTACAATTTCTTGGCTCTTACGCATATTCTACAATCATGTTCTAAACCCAAGTCAAAACTGATTTTTGAAAGAAAATTGTTTTATTTGTCACAGACACGGGATAAAAATATGTAACATAAAAGTAATATTGGAATAAAATCAACCTACTACAATTAACAATGATGCCTACAATAATAAAAACTTAAAATTAAAACAAAGTGAAATCAAAAAAATCAAAATAAAGCAAAGAAAACAAACAATATTAATAATAAAAATAAAATATTACCTACTTTTGAATGTGTTATATGAATTAAACAGTCACCGACGCGAAGCCGGCGACAAACCGGCTGCTAGCCAAACTCCCGCTCAGCGAAAAATGTTTGTGGTATTTACAATTTAGTATTAATATTTACTTTAGAATATGGGTATTAGGGGAGTTTCTGATTGTTTCATACACAAGAAAGATGTTACCTTAATTTGACATTAAGATCATGTAATGTAACGGTTGCGGGGATTGTAGATGGTCGTTGACACATGCCCTTAAGATGATTTCCTTCTCTCTAAGGATAAGGAAAATTATAAACATTCATAAAGGGGTGAATGCCGAACACTGCCGCGCGATTGCAAACGACCAACCGCAATTAGGTTACAAGGCTTCCAAATTTTCGCCTCTTTCGCAACAAACCTCCAAATTCTGAAACAGTATCACGTATTGCGATATCATTAGCTTAAGTCCATATAAGCCGTGAATCATCAAGCGTTGAGATTCTTCACTGTACTGCGGGCGCATTCCCGGTCAATGAAACACGGAAGATGTTTTTATGACGAGCTCTCGATGGTATGAGAAATGGAATAAAACATCGCGTCGTGACGTCATCGTACCGTGAAATGGTAAAGAAATTGAAGTGAGAAGCTTATTTAGGCTTCCTTACATTGTACAATGTAATTGCGTTTTAATTAGGTCAGTGGTGGGGATTTTTCAATACTCGGATAATGACCACGGGACATAATTACGGAAATCCCGACATAGTGACTCGCATTTGTATGTCGTATTCCGGGTTTGATCTGTGTATATCCGGTTAAAAGAAGAAAGACAAATTTTTTTTTTTTATTATTTTGAAGAAGACTTACAGACTAATAAAAATAATAGATATACAATGTAAATAACAACTATTGCTAATTACAAGTCTATAAGTCAAACCATAGTGTCATACGATAAGAAAGTTGTATTTGTCGATATCAGTGTTATCTCAATGGTCGTAATATTACTCTCACGTAAGCACAGGATAAGGTCAGAAAAACAACAATAAATTATAATAAGATTTAAGTATACAATTTATAGTAGTTTAGTATACAATAGCTAATTCAGAACAGTAACAATTCAACTTAATGTGAAATGGAGTCATTCTGTGCCGCCAGTTAAATATTAATGCATTGGCTTACTCATATTTCCTGTAATATGTCCTTTGTCCAAAGAAACTTGTAAAAAAAAAGAACTATCCTTGTAGCTTTTAACTCTCCAAGTACAGGAAAATAAAATTGATTCATATTAATGTATTTTTGTTGTAAGCATCGGCTATTGTATTTATAATATTTAGTCTTTAACATAACATAATGATAAATATAATTAAACCAAATCGCGATAAAATCGGTAAAAACTCGTTTTATTTCAAAGTGTAACATTCGCGTTAATCTAAGAAACCATTATAGTGATAATTAATCAATATTTTGTCGTATTGTATGAGAATGCGTAGGTCAAAAGTGGTCGTGTCATGTGTGTTCAAATTCCTGTTCGGATTATCAATTGAACGATATGGTCACGAAGTCAGGAATCAGTGTTCCACTGGTTCGAATCCGCGTCCATCGTCGTTGACCTTTTTCTTCTTATAACTTAACTCGTAGCTTTGTTACGGTGCTGTATTATTTGATTGCATTTATAGAAAGCTGGTTATTTTACGGCTCATAAAGAAAAAAAATACTGTTATCAATTACTTAATATAAGGCTTGATAAATATAAAGTTGTTGAAAACAATTTATCTGATACTGATATAAGAGGCTTAAGTAATGCTTAAGATTAACACCAAGCCAGTAAATTCGAGCATTACATGCAAATAAAATTGGAAAACCGAAAAGTATGTGCTATCTTAGTGACTTTATATTCGGATAATTCAATATAACTGAGTCGTATTTAGTTTTCCTGCTAAATGTATTACTCTTATTGTGTAAAAATATGTACGATAATACAATAATTTAATTAATATTTCCAATGAATTCTAGAGATTTTCCTAACCATATGGTTTTATATGATATAACATAAATGCTGTGGAAATTCATGCAGATGATAGTACCGAAGGCGTTATAAATATAAACAAGTATACAAATAATAACAATATAATATTTAATAATGTAAACATAACATACAATCTCACACAGACCCAATCAGAGGTTTTAGTTCCACAGCATTAAGTTTGGAAGTACCTAGGTATATTGGCTTTTAGCGTCACGGTTCTTCCAAGCTGGTCTAATTGAAAATCAGAACCCTTAATTTATATAAAGTCGACTAGACGTTTTTTATCATTGCCAAAAGTTCTGCCGGGATCGACGGTCAAAATGTTATTTGTCAAATGAAAATGCTGGCTTTTGATCCGGGAGAATCAGATGATTACCCGGACGATGTTTACCACTTTTGTTATTTTCTATTTCGAAGCCACTCGCAATAGTATCACGAAAATACCAACTACACAATTAGAATTTTAACACGTAGTACGATTTTTTACGTAGGTATTCCATTCAGTTTGTTTAGAATACCATTTTCCTTATTGATGTTTTGATTGGACGCGTTAAAAAAATGTAACTGATAAAACTGGCGATTGTAAGCAGCTGAGGAAAATCGTGTTCCGGAATTCGTCAAGGAAAAAAATCCATAGACCACTACTTTCTAAAGTGTCTGTACGGAATATTTGAAACGTGCATTACAGATCGGTTTCTTGGAAATTCATTTGTTGTGATGTTAATTTTTGTTGGAACTAGAACATATTTATCGAAATCAATTCTCTGTGTATCACATTTGTTTTTAATTATTTTATAGTTTTGTTTCGATTGCTTGTGATTATAATCAACTTGATTTGAAAGGACATAATCGACGCCTAAGCCTACGAATATTGAGCAAATTGTAGATGCTTTGCCAATATTTGTGGATTATAATGATAGCCGGCATAGGGAAAATAGTGGCTAGGCTTACATCATCAACTAAACACAACAACATAGTTTCTTTACATCACTTTTCAATGAGACAGTAGTACGCGTATCATCCGGGTAGAACCAACCTATTTATATGATCAAGGCTGTCTATACAGAACGCGTGGAAATATAGTTCTTATCACATGTGTGAGAATGAGGAAAACTGCGCTAAAATTCAAACTTGAACCAAATATTAGGGTAAAACTTTTTCCTGTTACCTACGTCATTTGCACTTGGCTTTGTTGAACTAGTTTTTACCCGCGTCTTCTTCTGTATATTAGGAGAAAGTAAGTTCGAATTCAGTCTAAAAGAAATTTGGACCTTTCCTTGTTAATAAGTACCTACTGTAACCCGTTGGTCAATCCAGTTTTTTTTCTTGTTATCATATTCACAAGGTTTGGTACCTGTTTTTTTTTCTAGATAGTTATCCGGACACAATTCCAGGCAACTTACAAGAGAATTTTCAATTCGAAAAACTTACAACAAGAATATTGCCTGACGTGCGAATCGAACCTAGCATATCATATTGAAAACTACATGCTGCCACTAAACCATTGAAGCGATAAACAAAACAAACTACATTTTATTCCCCCAATGACTCACCATGGCATCTTAAATTCATAGTGCTGTGCGTCCTGATTTCTATGAAGGATTGTATTCAATATTGTGTCACCGTTCCGACTAAAACGGACAAGATGGTGAAATATACGCGTCAAGTTGGCCGATATTTTTGTTTGTCTAGTTATCTACTTCCTGAGTCATTTGTTGATGTTTCTTCGTGGATGAATTTTATTAGTATTTGTGTCTTATTTCCTGGTTTACTTTATATCCTACGCAATTTCTCTCTTGGTTTGTGTATTTATTTTCGAACACTGGCAACGCGCTTACGATATCTTTAGTTGCAGCTACCACACTAAATGTTTATAAATAGGTTGTGTTACTTAGTTTGAATTAAATCTTATTACAATGTCCACAAATAGAACAATGGAAGATATAAGATAATTAACAATTTCATTAAAATTTATAATATTGTTTCATGAATATTATTTTATACGGATATGTTTAAGAATAGATTTTTGATTGCATCACTGATCAGTGGGAACGTGGATTCACTTCCTAGATGGGCTATCATTGTGAGAAGTTTTGCATTTGTTAAATTAGTTAACTTACTATTTTCAATGAAATGTAGGACTAAGGTCCAAAATTTGTCATTTCCTACTATGGAACGCTACAGTAGTACACGATTTTACTTGATCGCAGCTACAATTCACGGAAGTAAAATACAAGTGTGCGGTGGCCTGTTGATAACGGACCAGACTCGGCTGCCAACATGTTCAATGTGGTCGCGGCTTCAAATCCTACCGCACTCCTCTGACTTTTCGCAGCCATGTGTGTATTGATAGTCAATCAGTCAGTATTTAAAGTTAACCAACGTGCACTAGGCCAGTGTGGTGGACTAAATGGCCTAACCCCTCTCAGTCGTACTCTTGATTGTAGAGGAGGCCCGTGCCCTGCCGTGGGACGTATATCGGCTGATACAGATACAGAAATGTAATCGAGTAAAATCGAAGAGGCCACCAGCTTTGCTCAGCACTGAACAATTTCATGAATATGTTGACGTCAGTCGGCGGCCGATCGTAAAATCATAAGCCAAATCTTTTGCGACATGCGTCATTATGACGTCACGAGCACTCCACGTAAGTATGGGATCAGGTCAGATCGAAGGAGAGTTATAATTGTGTTATTTTAATACCCATACAAACAGAGCGTCGGAAGTCCACCCACAAGGTGAACATACGACCTACTCAAGGTTGCAGGAAGTCGCAGGAAGTACGCCGATATAAACAGGTCGCCGAGTTCCTTGGAGGAAACGTATTTTCAGCAGTGGACTTCCTACGGAAACGATATTATCCTTAAATATCAATTGAAGAAAGTTATTCTCATATAATGTACGTAACTTCCTTTGTCTTTATTTTTAGGATAAAACCTTCAACTTAGCCTACCTATTATGTATTGTAAATCATGTTAATCTAGATTCTATTGTTTCAGCGAAAGCTTATAGTTGGTCAAATACAATTTAAGTAATATTTTATTTAATTGTTTATATCTGTAATTATTTCTTTTATTATCAACATAAAATACTGGTTGACCCTATGAATTAAATTTGGTATTAAATATGTCGAAGTCACGCACTCAAGCACTCATTAAGTTACAAGGATATATTTTGTAAAGTATAAAGATATGAAAAAAAAGTAATTTTGTTAGGATATTTATTATTTTGTACAACAATGCTCAGTACGCATGGCAACTGTAAAGTTGTATTGTTTTTCCAGCAGTTGCCCGATTCATACGCGGAAAGTTTGAAAAGTATAGGTCAGGTACTTATAAGTTATCCTGAAGAATTGTTCATTGTTTCACAATAAGCACTGTTTAATTTTGCTTCATTGATTTCTTAAGTTGACTTGTAATTTGGCACCCTGCTTTTTGTGCATGTTAATATTATTTTACAATCATCATCATAATTGGCAATTAACATCTGAGTGAGATGCTTAAGTAACGTTTGTTGGGATGTTAGGTTTAAAAAAATATACATTGTTTTCCGTATTTTTGCAATAAAGCCACATTAAATCAGTTATAATTTATATTATACCATACATAAAAATAAATTGTTTGCAATCATTGTTATTGTCAACCTCATTATTATGTTTTTCATAAGCAGTATACGAGTTATATTTGAGATACGAGTATTAGGATAAGGATATGACTTGCATTTTTTATATGTTGCCTACATATAATGACTTTATATAAATTGTGCAACTCTTGCTTGTTACTACCATATGTATAAATGTAGCATACAAAGTATTCTCTTGAATTAATTTTACAATTTATAGCTTCGAAGGCGACGCAGGGCTCAAAATTGGTCATTAACCGATTTTTACCTCGAAATCTTTGACAGTGCAACCAATTATTATATGTTTTATACATTACAAGTCAACATGATATTTTAAATTGTAGGTGTTGTTTATATATATATTTTTCGTTAGTAATGCTACAATGACGAATGAATAAGATCAAGGTGACAATTTATGATTTACAAATGTTGCAATAGATTGCAATTTGTAAATTGATTCATAAATGCAACGTTTGGTTCGGGGTACTGAGTAACTTATTTTTTTTATTGCATGATATTTTAACATTGCAGACATTTAATTTATTTTATTTTATTTCAGTAATTGTCACCGCATAAAATATATACAGAAAAAATCTTAAAATCCGGCCGCTCAGAGAATGCGTTCCTGACACATGTCAGTTGATCATGAGTAGTGATGGGAAATAATTATCATTTTGCTAAAGTTTTGAATGGACAATGTTACTAGGTATGCCAAATTGCTTGAAATGTTGTCTCAGTAAAGCCTTTATGTATACAAACACACTAGTTTTTGTTGTAGTCAAAAATACCTAGTAGTTTTGATTTTATAGGTATTCAAAGTTTTGAAAAATACCGAGTCCCGCTACAGTCGCGTGATCGCTTGTGACGTCATTTCGCAACGCGCCGCACGGGCCACGACTCGCTTCGTATCAAATCGTCAGCGATTATAGTAGTTGTAATAGCTTGCGCAGTGTTTTGTTGTTGGTTTTCGTTCGCGTATTAAGTTAATAGTTTAATAATAGTAAATATTATTCGATTAATAAAATGGATGATGGATTCGAAAAAGGGCAATCGGTTAATCTACCTAAAATAGATGGATTAATGGTTGCGCATTACTTATCAACAAATAGTGATTTCGTTGCCGCCGAAATGTGAGGAATAATAATAGTTTAAAAAAACTAAAAAACACGCTTTTTATAGAAAACCGAACTAAAAAATAGAAAATAAATTTTAATGAATTTAAATTAAGAAAATAGTGTTAAAAATTTCAATGAATATAAATTAATAATAGTGTGAATAAAAAAAAAATATTTTATTTAAAAAAAAGCGTGGGGTGCATGGTGTCAATAGTTATAAATATTTTATTGAAAGATATGAGTAGAGTGATTATCATTTCGATAATATCTTAAAAAGCACCCCACGCTTTTTTTTAAATAAAATATTTGTTTTTTATTCACACTATTATTAATTTATATTCATTGAAATTTTTAACACTATTTTCTTAATTTAAATTCATTAAAATTTATTTTCTATTTTTTAGTTCGGTTTTCTATAAAAAGCGTGTTTTTTAGTTTTTTTAAACTATTATTTATTTTCTACTTTTTAGTTTGGATTATTTATTATATTTACATTTATATTTAAATGCAACAGTAAGTGAAATTTCCGTGCTACTACTTTTGCTTAATAGTTTAATCTGTTCTAAATTGTTTTATCAAAACAAAATACCCAACTAATGTCGTAATGGAAGAATGCAACTCAAATAGTAGAACTACCTACCTACCATTAAATTTGTAAGTTAAAGACAACAAATATGCATGTATTATAGTTTTGTAGCTAATGGTAGGCACGTATGATTAATATAAGTAGGTAACGCTTTTCTTAGTAAATTTAAATGAATACATACATACCTATATTGATTTATTGCAAACTAGCTTCCGCCAGCAGCTTCGCCCCAGTTTCCCTCAGAAGCTGTACATTTTCCCAGTATTAAAAGTAGCCTATGTGTTATTCCAGACTTTCTTTTCTGGCGAATTGGTAGTTGTGTTTGTGCATTTAGGCACAACACATGATTTCCTAGTATTTGGATTGGACATTGTTAAAAGTCTTTAGGTATAAACGTAATATTATAGTACTCTGTGGGTATAAATTCAACGGCACGGGCGCGCGACCACGAGCGGACTGAGTGAGCCAGTGAGCGTGTTGTGGTATGACGTCACACCGTAACCGGCAGCCCGGGTCGTACGGTTACAACTTGTTTTACTTCTAAATCGGAAACTAATTGACATATCGAAGTAATTCTTTCACTAGTATTTTTTATTTTTGCCAGAGAATATGGAGTGCTAATAATCAAAATTAGTTAACATTCTTCATTATTCCCAGTAAAAGTAGCAAGTTAGAATAATTGGATACTTGACTATTTTCTATAAAGTGTTTTAAAATCTAGGTATAATCATTCTTTAAATCTTCCAACCGTTAATATATTTTTAAAGAGATCTTTATAACGAATTAACATGTTTTTCTTTATTACTAAAAATATTGTCACCAAAACGGTTGGTCACGTGACTTTTTAAAATTTATGTCACACTTTACAATTGGTGAATGATCTTAGTGGCAGAAATTAATAAAATTGTACATTGTGACGTCACACGCTGCACAAGGACAGCCGATCCTGTTTTGTTACATTTAATCAATAAATAAAAACTCACAAACTTCTTTCAGAT
This sequence comes from Deilephila porcellus, assembly GCA_905220455.2. Taxonomy (NCBI): domain Eukaryota; kingdom Metazoa; phylum Arthropoda; class Insecta; order Lepidoptera; family Sphingidae; genus Deilephila; species Deilephila porcellus. Next base: position 12,966,490 of record LR999974.1, read on the forward strand.
CATTATAATATTTACAATTTATATAAATGTAAATAAAAATACCAAATATTATTGTCTTTTACTAACTTATCATAATAATGCAACACATTTTATATTTTATTGCCACAACCGTCAAATATCCAATTGTCTGAATTCTACATTTTCATGTCGTTAAAATAATAAACAAAACAACAAGGTGATAATTATATTTATTATAAAATATGGCAACATATTTACAAACAATTAATTAAAAATAATAAGAAAAGGAGGCGCCACTGAGCCGCTTAAATAGTATCACATTATAGATCGGATTTTAATTTTGATTCTTATTATTATTAAATCAATTATAAGTAAATAATATAAGTTAATATTAAATGTTCTTATTTAAAATATTTTAATAAAAACGTAAACTTCAATGCCAAATTTAAATAAAATTCACAAATGTGAAAGATATTATATTGCTGCCAGGTGAAATAAAGAGTTAGATCCGTTTAATTATTACGTTACACATTATTAAAAACACAAATGTATTATTTTATATTATAACGGAAAATAACGTTATAATAATCTGCTATTTTTTGGCCACATCACTCCAGAAATGAACAGTTGACATAACCTTGTAACGGCGTGGTATGAACTTATAAATATAATATTTTTATTTTTATTAACCGTCAAATTTAGTCCAAAGTGATAAAATTTAACCTAAATTTACATATTATTTAATTTTTTATGATGTTTTATTTCGTAAGTAGGGTAAATAAATAAAATTGTTCGATAATGTATTTACATTTGCTGTCGTTGCATTTGCAACGACACTTCAAAGTTACGTCGTCCGTTCGATTACAACCTTTCAGGAACGCATTCTCTGAGCGGCCGGATTATAACATAGAATTAGCTTTAAAAATAGAACCACTAAAACTTGGTATTAAAATAAAATAAAAACGACCACGAATTTTGTAAATTAGCGGAGCTATTTTTTCATAACATGTTCATCAGGTTTTATTGTTTTGTAATTTTAAATTAGGCATAACATTAAAGTATTAAGCAATATCATAAATGATTTGTTAACTTATTGTGGATGTAACACGCGATTAGTCCAACTTGTCGAAACTAATTGCAACGGGTTTCTCATTGTACAAATAAAAGAAACGCCCTGGATCAAATATTGTTGTAATTTTTAATTACAAAATCGATAATTATGTGCTTTAAATTACAGCAATACATAATAACATATTACGACTGTTTGTTCCATAAGGGCGAATTTCCTGTGCGTGTAGATAAAACCGGTGACAGATTGTGACATAGTTCAGTAATGTGTTTGAATTAAGAACCATTTGTCTGTCTACTCTCTCTAATAACAGTGTTGCATTTTGTTAGCGATTTTGGCCCTTATTACAGAATTATATTTGGATGAAATAGGCATTTAAAGGTATAAAAATATATTTTTTGTTAAATAATAAGCACGTTAATTGCAAAAAATATTCGCACTTTAAAACCAGCTGAATTTAATTAAGGTGCAGGTTCTATTACTCGTTTTCTAAGCTCACTTTTCCGTATATACTCATAGTAATTTTGATCCCGTGGGAACATGGTATACGCTTGAAGGAGCACAGGGTATCATTGACCTGTGAAAGAATTTTTGGAACAAGTCCGAGCTCCAAGCGTATTATTACTAACATTAAATAGATTCCTCAATTTGTATTTACCATGCAAAGTCTATATTTTAAAACTGAGAATGGCTACTATTACCCAGGACTAGTGTATTTCACTAAAATAAATTATTTATAGGAAAAAAATCCAATAATTTTCTACGTTGCTCGGTGAAAGGGCAAACTAACAGACAACTCTCGGCTTTACATTAGTACATAGTTATTACTAAAATATGGTAGGTATTTAAAATTAAATATCTCCAACAACCGACATCTTGCCTTCTAAAATTCCACAATTTACGTTCGTATTAATTTATTGTAAGCATATGCTTGCATACAATTACCACAGTAATAAGGTTTCATCTGTTGATAACAGCTGCGGTATAATGAGAAAATACAGTTATTTGTATATGGTGAAATACTATGCAATATATAGAAATATTGCTATTCTCTTGTGCAATAGATAACGATCAATTATCAAATAACCTAAAGCGTATTAAGTGAAGATAATCTGGAATTAGAGGTATTAATCTGAGTCTAAGCGTAGATACGCACATCCGTTCGTTAATTGCGACGGACTTAGTCTGCATCAGTAGTTATAAATATTAATTTAAAAGAGTAAACATTTAAAAAGTATAATAAAAAATAAAAATTGTTTGGGAATTTTAAACGTACGTATTTATTTAAGTCAGCATTCATTATTATTTTCACATTCAGCTCTGTTCCATTTTCAAAATATTTCACAATTTACAAAGAGTACATTTCACAATTTTAAAAGTGATTACGTGACTGAAAAAGATTTATTCGTTTTGAGTAGAATCAATAGACGCGTCACAATTTGTCTCTGCCACGTGTTGTGCAGTCATAAATAACCAAATTGGATAGAACCGTCGGAAAATATCCGTATTGGGGAATCACGAACCTATATATTTTTTTTACTATTCACATACATAAACTCACGCCTATATCCCAGAAGGGGTAGGCAGAGGCGCCACCAGGACACCCACATTTCGCCTTGTATGTTCCGTCCCACGATGTGATAGGGGGCGAGCCTATCGCTATATCGGGCACAAATTCCTGACTCCGGGCTCATAATGAGTAGAAAAACCCAATATCACTTTACCCGACCCGGGATTCGAACCCGAGACCTCAGCTTTGCAACCATACCGTAGTAGAACTACGCCACCGAGGCAGTCAGGCAGCAATTTTTTACCATTTAGATGTGTAATGTGTTGAATATTTGGTGGTTTTTCACATTTTTTTATACTTACGGCCTTATTTATTGACAGTTTTAAAACAGTTTTATTTATCGAATGTTTTGTCTTCTTCGCTCAAACTGAATTCAAAAGTCGTTCGAAAGGGAAAAAGCATTCGATACCTAAAATAGGTTTAAAAACTATCTATAAATAAGGCCGTTAAAAGTTACGCGGATATTAAATTTATTGGTCGCTTTCATGACGTCCCAAAACATAATAAAGAAATCATCATATCTAAGAGCTGTCCACAAGAATTTATATGAAGTTTACCAATTCGTATTAGGCCAACGAAATAAAAGAAGTCCTTATCAATCTCAATCTTAAATGAAACGCAAGCTCAGCAGGAAATTATAATCGAAGCACTGATATCCTTATTTCGTATTTATATTTAAATCTCTACATTAATACATTTAAACAACACATTACTGCAAATTTTATTGTCTTCGAAAACACCATAAAGCCCTAATAAATAATTCACACCATCCCAAAGTACAATTTGATGTAGCACCAAAACGCAAAACATCGATTGTTTCGCTGAAGATTTTAAACCAGATACCATTTAGGGGCAATTGCTCAAATCCTTTTACTATTAAGGACACAAGGCCTATACTTGGTGCCTAGTTTGTGCACCGGTCGCCCTTGGTCGGGACCGCTTTTAGGTATAGCAAAAAGGACTCGCAAGGTGCAACCCTTTGCAATAATTGCTTTGAAGAAACGTTTCGTTCTGTTTTTGTGTTGACGGGAATGAGACGTCCGATGTCCATGTTTTGTTTTGCAACTGTCTTGTTTAATAAAACGATGTAGACACAAACAAAAACAAGCCTTAAAATATAAATTTTTATTTAAATAAATAGTTGAAAAATGTTTCGGGTCATAAAGTTGTCAATTAATATTAATATATATTTTTTTTACTTTATTTATTTTCTTTTTATTTTAGTTTTCTGTTGCTTAGCAAAGTTAGATGATGCAAGTAATGTTAAACAGCAGCCTATAAGGCATAAACTTATTTTGTCTGCCCTTTTTTTGTGATTTAAATAATTAAATAATGATGACAACGCCGAGTACAAGATAGGTATTACTGACTTCTGTTCTATTATTACTTGAAAATTTCTCGGAATGTTAAAAATAAACATTATTCACGCCGAAAATATTTTTTGTTGTATTACATACTCAAAATAGGCTTCTAATTGTCAATATCATCGTTTTTATGCGCTTATTTTTTTAATTTTTCCTGACCAGTTACAATTTCTGTAAGTAGGCTTTGAGTCCCTACTTTTTGAGTTCCGACTACAGGTTTTACGTTTATACATATAATCAAGTTACGGTTATATTCCTTTACCTTGGAGATAGACGGCAAGAATTCAACCGGAATTAATCGCAGTGATTTACTTCTGTGAGGCATACTTCGAGGTCACTCAATTTATACCCAATCAGTTTAATTGATTACCCAGTTGTTTTAAAGGTAACGTACATTAATGTGAACCGTGAAGTCATGGCTTCGAATCCCAAGTTGGGTGATACACTCAGTTTTAGTTTATGCTTAAAAAGGATGCTTTACGCGGGATAGTTTTATGAAAATACTCGAAAAATGTATACGATAAGCTAACATTTCTAAGTCCTGTATTATCATATCTATAGACTATATTGAGATACATTATCTATATATCGTTGCTAAGTGAGAGCCATACAAAGTGAAATTATTTTTAGACATATACTTATCAGTATGAAAATAATCTCACCAATTGACAGAGCTACTCGTATTATCCTTTGTCTTAAGATTCAGCTACTAAGAATGTGAAGGTAAGTCTGATAATAAATCACATTTTCCTCTCTTATAGACTGTTTTCCTGTTCTCGGTATACCTACTAATAATTCGATAGATATGGATTCCAGTAAGGAGACTCATAGAAATTTCTAATAATGTATTTCAAAGTGGAAGAGCCTTGCTGGAGGTAGCACAGACCAGACGACCCCAAACTTTTTTTCCTGTCGAATACAATTAGAACCCTATCCAAAGGTTGCCAGGAAGAAATTGCTCAATGCGATTTGGTCATCCATTGTACTATTTTAATTTTTAATTGTTATCTAACTTGATATATATACAATAAAGAGTATAAATAAATTAATTAAACCCTTACATCATTTTGGCAAGTCCCTCCTGCTTTCTTAGTAGGTAGGTACTGCTGTTTTAATTGCTTTATTGTGTTTGTCATAACGTGTAAAGGAAATTTCTTTGAAAGTCTTAAGAAGTGAATATTAAGGTCAAGAACAGCTAAAAGTAGAATTGTCATTGTGGAGCCCCAATTATAATATTTGCTGACACAGACCCCTTGCAAATTGACGACGCTCGGGGTAACGTCACTTGGAATTAATAGTTTACACGCTATTTACGTTTACGAGGTACAGTCACCAACAAAAGTAGCTGAACACATTTAAAACGCCAAAAGTCATACACACATTAAGCAACAGAAGTCGGTGACGAGTGTCGGCCACAAAATTTCATGAACACCTTAAGGTTACAAAAGTTGATGAACAGCAAAAGCAACAAAAGTTTATGAACAACAAAAGCAACAAAAGTTGATGAACAGCAAAAGCAACAAAAGTTGATGAACAGCAAAAGTAACGAAATTGCTGAACACTTATAAAAAGTAAGATTGCCGTAGATGTGTTCACCTACTTTTGTCGCGTTGTTATGATTTATTTTTAAATTTTATTTCACAGTTTATTTTTTTGCTTTTTCTCTGCATTGACATATTGTTTTCTATTTTTGAGAAATTATTATGTTTGCAGAGTTTGTCGTGTTCGTCTGTTATTGGCAAGTGTACTTTTATTGAACAACAAATTGTTAAACATCTAATAATACGTACCTAATGTTATTGATATCGTGCTGTTGGTGTTCCAAATATAGTAAATACATGAAATAAAACACATAAATATTTATTTGTGGTCTTGTTCCGTGTATAATAAATAATAATGTATAACAATATTGGCAAAAAATTGTGTATGTATAAGTGTTAATTCTATTTTGTTTGTACCGACTTCGTGTGTACGGCTTGGGTAATAATTTAAAAAAGTAAATTTATAAATACAAAAAATAAATTAATTAAATAAAAAAAAACCACAATATAAATAAAAATGGTAAAAATATTGTAATGTATAAAATCATGTGTGGCCTTCATTTGCTTCGATGACGGCCTGTAGTCGGCTTTGCATTGAATTTGCCATATTTGCACATACATCACCTCCGCTGAAGGAATCCCGCATACGTTCCACGTGCCTTATAATGCCTTCCTTTGTGCGTGGCGTGTCGGGCTCTTAGGCTTAAACAATGAGACCCCATAGATTTTCTGGGATTCAAGTCTGGACTCTTCGGTGGGAACGGCATCCCAATAATCGCATTTTCATTATTGCAGAACCATGTTTGACATCTTCTAGCTTTATGCACGGGGCTGTTGTTGTGGACGAAGTGTATCGGCTCCAACATATGCATTCTGGCCCTAGGAAGTAATGTGTTCTCCATTAAATTTAAATAACCGATGAAAAATCTATCCAAAATTTATCTTCTTAATAACGCAGATAAATACAACATTGAACTCTTTAACTAGTTTTCTCTTCTAGAACAGGAAGTTTCCGATACCGTTGAGAAACAATATGGAAATATAGTACACGGAATACTTAAAACTAACAATAAGATAAAAGATAAAATAAAACAATAAACTTAAATTAAAACCCAAAACAATTCAGCTTTTTCAGAAAAGATTAGATACAAAAATAAATACCGTTGAATATCGCGAAATCAATAAACAAGTTAAACGTAGCATAAGGGATGATTTATGCAAGCATAATTGATATCTAATAGAAATAGCCTTAAAGAAACATACACCGCTTTGCGTAGCTAAACAGGGAATATCTACGGGAAGGTGTTGGATAAATAGTTTAAAAGATGAAGAAGGAATTAAACATAGTAACCGCACTAAGCTTATTGAAATATGCACGAAATTTTACCAAAAACTTTATTCTGACGCTACCAAAGAATTTCAATCAGATTATTTCAGCCCGAATCCGGATACTATTCCCTACATAACTAGCTTATATAGCTCTCCGCAGTATGAAATTCAATACGAGTCCTGGAGAAGATGGCATGACAACTGAGGCTTTACGAATCGAATCACCTACGCTGCTTCCTTACATAGCAAATTTATCCTTGCAACTGGGAAACTTCCATGAAATGTGCCAGTCCAACATCATTCTTTTGGATAAAAAGGGAGACAAAACTGATATCGCTAATTACAGACCCATTAGCCTAACATCACACTTGTATAAAGCGTTCATAAAAACAAGCCAGAATCGAATAGAGAACACACTTGATTTACTCCAACCCCCAGAACAAGCCGGTTTTCGCCCTAACTTTTCCACCGCGGACCACCTTCAGACTCTGAATCAAATTATAGAAAAAACACCTGGAATATCAAAAACTATAATACCTTGCCTTTGTAGACTATACAAAGGCCTTCGGCAGCGTATATCACTCAGCCATATTCCAAGCACTTCATAGACAGGGAATAAATAAAATCTACATAGATTTACTCCAGCATATTTATGATCACAGTACAGCCACCATTAAGCTTGAACGTACTGGTCCATCATACCATATACAAAGAGGAGTAAGGGTATCGATATCGGCGGTAAGAAACTTACCAACTTGCGCTTCGCCGATGACACTATGTACTATTGATACCGATCATGTATTATTTGCATCATCGGCGCAAGACCTCCAATGCATGCTTGAAACGTTAAATATGGCAAGCCTCGGGGTGGGTCTAATAATGAATCGGTCAAAGACTAAAGTCATGACAAATAAAACAAAAATCCACATCCAAGTGGATGGAGAGGTCATACACTATGTCAATGAGTACATCTATCTGGGCCAGTTAGTTTCCTTCCAAGGCCGGCAAGATCTAGGCAGGCCATGTGACTCGAATGCATCCAGAGCGTTGGGCAAATATCGTTACCCAATGGATACATGATGGTCGACAACGCCGCGGCAGACCTAAAAGCGCTGGCGAGACGACCTGGATGCTTTCGAGCCCATGTGGCCCGAAATCTCGTTAGAATGCGAATTGTGGAGGAACAGGGGGGAGACCTTTGCCCAGTAGTGGGATGAAGTAGGTCAATTAAAAAATATTTATAAATTTACTTTTTTAAATTATTACCCACGCCGTACACACGAAGTCGGTACAAACAAAATAAAATTAACACTTATACATACACAATTTTTTGCCAATATTGTTATACATTATTATTTATTATACACGGAACAAGACCCCAAATAAATATTTATGTGTTTTATTTCATGTATTTACTATATTTGGAACACCAACAGCACGATATCAATAACATTAGGTACGTATTATTAGATGTTTAACAATTTATTGTTCAATAAAAGTACACTTGCCAATAACAGACGAACACGACAAACTCTGCAAACATAATAATTTCTCAAAAATAGAAAACAATATGTCAATGCAGAGAAAAAGCAAAAAATTAACTGTGAAATAAAATTTAAAAATAAATCATAATAACGCGACAAAAGTAGGTGAACACATCTACGGCAATCTTACTTTTTATAAGTGTTCAGCAATTTCGTTACTTTTGCTGTTCATCAACTTTTGTTGCTTTTGCTGTTCATCAACTTTTGTTGCTTTTGCTGTTCATAAACTTTTGTTGCTTTTGCTGTCATCAACTTTTGTAACCTTAAGGTGTTCATGAAATTTTGTGGCCGACACTCGTCACCGACTTCTGTTGCCTAATGTGTGTATGACTTTTGGCGTTTTAAATGTGTTCAGCTACTTTTGTTGGTGACTGTACACTTGCCAATAACAGACGAACACGACAAACTCTGCAAACATAATAATTTCTCAAAAATAGAAAACAATATGTCAATGCAGAGAAAAAGCAAAAAATTAACTGTGAAATAAAATTTAAAAATAAATCATAATAACGCGACAAAAGTAGGTGAACACATCTACGGCAATCTTACTTTTTATAAGTGTTCAGCAATTTCGTTACTTTTGCTGTTCATCAACTTTTGTTGCTTTTGCTGTTCATCAACTTTTGTTGCTTTTGCTGTTCATAAACTTTTGTTGCTTTTGCTGTCATCAACTTTTGTAACCTTAAGGTGTTCATGAAATTTTGTGGCCGACACTCGTCACCGACTTCTGTTGCCTAATGTGTGTATGACTTTTGGCGTTTTAAATGTGTTCAGCTACTTTTGTTGGTGACTGTACTATGGATAGGTAGAACCAATAAAGAAACGATGTGAAGTATTTTCTTGTCGATTGTTTCGTCGATTTAATGAGATTACCGGTAGCACAATCATTCCAATAAATTCTCTTTTATTGTCTACTATTTTTAATTCACCAGCACCAAATGATAAACTACATATATAACATCATTGATAAGTTGTGTAGGTGGTAATTATAAAAATTTTCGATGACGCCTATAGAGCAACAGTGACAAGACAAGATGAAATAAGAGCTTATTCTATAAATAAACATAATACGTACCTATAACATTTCTGGAAGCTTAATACAGTCGTGAGAGCTTAAACCAAGAATATGTCTGGCATTTGGCTTAATCAATTACTGAAATACATACACCTACGCAGAACCCCTTCCAAAATCCGGAGCGTGTGGGGGGATATCTTAAACCCACTCCATCGGGATTATTAAAGTGTATTATCGTTTGTTGACTACATCGAATCCCGTAATTGGCGCGCTCCGGGATTTACGGATTAAACGGATGTTACGGATTTTAATGCATTGATATTTTTGACACACAATCTCTTTTTTATCCGCTTTTATTAGCTTCAGACGTATGTATGTTATTAAAGGTTAATTTGTTTACGAAAATATCACGGGTTGTTTTGTTACGTTTTAACGTGCATGACGTAAGAGAGAGGAAAGCCCGTTAAATGTGGAATGTCAGGACGATGATGCAGGTTGAAGACCTGGCTAGTCAACTATGTTTTAAAGTTACGAGTTGTATATGTAATTAATTATATTGCTCTATCTGACGCTCAAAGAAAACACTGTGAGGAAGCCTAAATATTTATATGAGCTTATGTATCTAAAGACTCGTAATATAGCAAGATTGGGATTTGAAATTGCTATTTTCCTATTTCCTTCCTTTAACCCTCCATCACCTCATGGTCGTGATTATATCGATATGAATATCCAAATCCGTCATTTCCGAACAGAAAACTCGTAAAAATAATTATTTCTCGATATGAGAATCAAAGCCTGGCATCGGCCGGGATAACGTTAAGAGAGATGGGAAACAAAACTAGGGCTTTTTATTTCACAAAATGACTACACAGTCGTTTTGCGAATAATTTGTAATTTTTTAACTCAATGTCATACTATACATAATTAGCTATGAAATTTCCTAAAGCCTTACAAACCCCGAACGAATTATCGGAATCTGTTCACAGTGTCATCTAGTTAATTAATGTCGTTCCAAAACTAGCAAAAACTCCCTATTTTTGTGGAAACAGTGTTGTATCGTCTAAGTCCGGGTTCACATTGGTCACGGCTTGTCGCGCAGTTTAACTGGAAACCCATGTAGTACCGTGTGAACCTGCTGATAAAACAATGCACTAATGACTAACGTCACGGGTTTTTAATTTGGAACACATCAAGGATATTGCAACGGGCCTTAAAAATAGAACCAAATATTGTTTTCTTTTTTCGGCCTGACTTAATCAATTTTGGAATTCGTTGTGGATTTGTTACTAAATTCAAAAATGGAATACAATAAAAAAATGTCTATAGTGTTGTGCGTGCCCCGAATATAAGAGTTTGAGGAACTTCCGCTTCTATGAACAATTTTCAACAATCAATAAAATCGATTCGACTCGGTGCCTTCATTTACCTGACCTGTGACCATACATATCAAATGTTCTGGATATCCTTATATCAAAATGGAATCAAATTGAAATCGATTTAGTTTTTTTTTAAGATTTACTGGTATAGGTATCAGCATAAGGCTCTAGGTTCATAGACGCATATCTGCCTTCCTTAGGGTTTTTTTGCGAAAAGAAAAGTAAAAGAAAAACGCTCCTTATGAAGTTTGTTTACCTATACTCGTATTACCTACATAGATGAAACATTTTGAAACCATGTTTAAATAATATAAAAGCTTACTTAGCAAGGAAAGCAATATTGAAGTTACAAATTTGACTCGTGTCTGCTGTCTACGTTCATGTTTCCACAGGAGACCTAAAAACATAACAATTTCGAAATGATTGTACTTAATATTATTCTGAGGTCAGTTTGCGCTGACTTTGTTGTAAATGCCTAGTTCAAATTGCATTAATCACTGCAGTTTGTAGGCTGGCGAGCGATTTGGACTTGAAGAAACAAATTTGTATGTATATCTTATTATACTTGTATTTAAAAGTGACTATAAGGTAGTTGGTTTCACCTGGTAGCATTGTAGTGCTGCCCACATATGGAATCGAATTTTGATAAATTTTTACACATCGGATGTTCTTTTGCTAATATGTGTCATTTATTTGACAGTATTTTCACGCTCCATAAAGCTAAGAGCTTTCGTCTATAGTACAAACATGGTTTAATCTCTTACTCCTTGATCTAAGAGAGTTTGGAACACAAAGATAATTACTACATAAGAAGCTTTATAATAACGATAGCTGTCATTGTGATATTCAACCAGGACCAACAGCATCTTCACTACCTCACTTTGAACCTAAAACCATGAGTAAAAATAAACAGCCCATTTAATTATGGTTCTACATACATAAACGGCAGTTGAATATCCGCTAATGAATGGCCCAATTTCAACCATTACTATGCAGGAACATTTGCATGTGATTATGCGAAGGTTAGCGCTACGGAATCCGTATTGCCATCAAATTGACATACATACGAGTGTATTAACGTATTTTTGCAATAAATTGAATATGGAACCGGAGGGCCTAATGTTATTATTACTGTTTGATTGGTTAGATTACCTCCGGCTTTCGATGTTTTTACATAAAACCGTATGTATTATATGTAGTAGTTAGCGTTCAATATTTTTACATACAGCTGTATTCACTGGAGTAATTATGATTATATATAGAGAAAAAATTTATTTTAAACGCTGATTTTAGGATATTTTGTCGAATGTAGAGTAATTCATGTAAATTAAAATGGAGTTAAACACAGTGGGCTGAAATTAGTATGCACTATGTAAAATATTGAAGTTCTCACTGAATTTGATGGTTGAAAGTTAAACAATACGGTTCAAAAATCACATAATACTTTACTTCATAAGAGGTAGAGTATAACGGTGAAGGAAAACATCGTGAGGAAACCTGCATACCATAACAATTCGGAAGAATTTCTATGGTAATTGAAAGTCCTCTAACCCGTACTAGGCCAGCATGGTGGACCATATTATGACCTGTCGCCAAACAGCAGTGTAAATGCACTGTTGTGTTCCGGTTTGAAGGACATTGTAGCCAGAGTAACTACTGGACATATCGAGACTTAACATCTTATGTCTCAGGATGGCGAGCGCAGTGGAATGCCAAGCAATGCCTTGTAACTCATGGTGTTGTTTGGTTTTGCTACTGTCAATGAGCGGTCGTATCGCTTTCCATCAGGCAAATGGCAGGCTCGTCTCGTCATTCATAGCAATAAAAAAAAAAAAAAAAAAAAAAAACCTAACCCTGCTCAATCATACTTTGGATTGTAGAGGAGGCCCGTGTCCTGCAGTGGGACGTATATTATAAATTAAACATCTACGAGTAATAAAGATTGTAGAACTGTATTGACAAGCGTACTTTTTCAACGTAAACATGTCATTTGTCTCCTATCAAGGGGATCTCGGTACAATTGCACCGGTGATTGGGAAAATCCACGCAATGAAGGTCAATTGGTAAGAGTAGATGTCGATTGTTAGTGCACTCATTATTTTTCACGAAGCTTATACTAGGGAAAGTTCCCACGTCATACTGATATTACCATATTTTATTATACACTATTATACTATACCTGATATTGACAGCCTCCGTGGCGCAGTTGGTTAGACGCCGGCTGTGAAACGAGAGGCCGCGGGTTCGATCCCCGCACCGATACAAATATTTGTGTGATCTACAGGTATTTGTTTCTGGTCTGGGTGTTTGTGAGAACGAAAATTCTCTTGTGGTTTCTGATACTCACGACATAAGACTCGATCTACGTGTGGGTGAGAACTATGTGTATAGATTAAGTAATTAATTCCTTTGACATGAGCCAAACGCTACATAACCTTAGGATAAATAGTCTTTCATGTAAATTCTAAGCCAATCCCTATATTAACTTTGTAATGATGACTAGATAGATAGCTGCTCCTATATGAAAAAAGGTTGGACTTATGACTGAAAGTTAGTAGGTTGAAGTGGCAATGGGCTGGCCACATATGTCGTAGAACAGATAACCGCTGGAGTAAGCGTGTTCTGGAGTGGAGACCGCGTCTTGGAAAACATAGCGTGGGACGTCCTCTGGCCAGATGGCGGGACGACTTGCACAAGAGGGCCGGCAGCGACTGGATGCGTAAAGCAGCAGACCGGGCTCTGTGGCGTACCTGTGTCCAGCAGTGGACTGCAACGGGCTGATGATGATGATGATGATGATGATATGAAAAAAGATTGCTGGGTATATTTCAAACATTTGTATTTATTGTCCTTCACATATTTTAATGATTACTCCTAATGGAATGTTCCTAAGAGGTGACGCAATCTATTACATATATTCCCAGACATATAAGCAAGTGCATATCAACGCTTCAGTTTATTGAAAACCGCATAAACCAACATATTAACCGAGTCATTATTAATATGAAAAGTTTGTGTTATTTCCATGTCTAGTGGGAATGTTATGAATACATTCATAGAAATCCTGACCAATATTTAGGTACTTACAGATTAAGTACTTGAAATAAGTTTATTCTATACAAAATGACTACAATGCTTTCTATGGAACGTCGAGTACAGTCAAAATCTAGTACCTACCAGTGAGGACGAGTTATCTCGCGCTGACCGATCTGTTCAAACCGAATATTAACATTACATGGTTCAATATAGACTGCCTCGGTGGCGTAGTTGTATTACGGTACGGTTACAAAGCTGAGGTCTCGGGTTCGAGTCCCGGGTCGGGCAAAGTGATATTGGATTTTTCTATTAATTATATATCAGCCCGGAGTCAGGAATTTGTGCCCGATATAGCGATAGGCTCGCCCCCTATCACATCGTGGGACGGAACATACAAGGCGAAATGTGGGTGTCCTGTTGGCGCCTCTGCCTACCCCTTCGGGGATAAAGGCGTGAGTTTATGTATGTATGGTTCAATATGACAGATTTTCCACCTTAATAAATATAGACCACCCTGACGTAACGTTACATCTAGATAGTGGAAACAATTTGCCAGTCTCCTTGGAATTAGATTATTCTAAAGCCGATCCCAAAACGCGAACACTGTTAAGTGTTTTACATCAAGTATTCGGTCGATTATGAGCAATTAATAATAATCCGCTATTTAGATTTACAATCTCCTTTGATGCTAAATCAAAGCTATAATGTGGATCATACCTTAATATAACCCAAAAAAATTACATCCAAACCTTCCAACGTCAAGTGGAACATCTTCCTAATTTGTCAGACGTGTCACCTTGTAAAGACCATGGCTGATGGAATTATTCGAAAGTGATTCAATTACCACAAATCTAAATCAATTAGCCATGTTTGATGACCTAGAAATATGTCTAGGAATGCTCAAAATCTTGGGCTGTTCACCTTTTTCTGTTGCTCCGTTAATGTTGCAGCAACCATTTAGGTATGTCACGTTTAATTTTTTTTAAATTAGCTATGCCAAATTATGTTTAGGTATTCTAAAACCAATCTGATTTGAGCACGTAGGCTTGCGTTCTCTTGGTGTTACTTAATTTTAATTTTGGTAACGAGACGTAAAATACAAGCGTATAATTATACATACATAAACTCACGCCTTTATCCCAGAAGGAGTAGGCAGAGGCGCCACCAAGACACCCACATTTCGCCTTGTATGTTCCGTCCCATGATGTGATAGGGGGCGAGCCTATCGCCATATCGGGCACAAATTCCTGACTCCGGGCTGATAATGAATAGAAAAACCCAATATCAATTTACCCGACCCGGCATTCGAACCCGAGACCTCAGGTTTGTAGTCGTACCGTAATACAACTATGCCACCGAGGGAGTCGTATAATTATAGCCCTTTTAATTTATTTTTATGCAGAATCTGAATCATTAAATTCTCAAATTACTTACTTTTTTTAATATCATAGTGGGTGAACGAGCAAACGGTTCACCTGGTGGTTCATGATCACCGCCGCCCATGAATTACTGAAAAAAGATTTAAAAGATTGTGGTGTACATAGTAGTCATATTTATGGATTTGTCCTATTATTGGAATCAAGTATAACAGCTTACATATTAGGTCCCATTTAAATGTAATAATCACTATTCCGTGGTGCTTTACAGCTGGCTTCTCTGGCTGTAAATGTCTTTATGCGAGGTTATTTACCTCTTTAGTTCATTGTTTTGTCACCCGCTTTATTAGGGAGGGAAGTGGACAATAATTTATTTCCAACTCCTCCTATTAATTTAACTTTTTGATTGATTTCGTTGCGGGTTAAAGACAAGTTAGACATTCCCGGAGACGCGCTGAGCTTCAATGCTCAGTGTCATTAAAATGCGTGCCACTGTTGATCCTGGCTTACAGGAGTTGCAGTTGCGGGTGTGAGGGCGGGACAGTCTCCATCTTATAGTAGTCATATTTAGAACAATATGAACCCGTTTAGCAGTGAATCGTAAAATTTCAACCAAATCATGCATAAAAAGGCTTAAATAGAGTGGACTGTGGAGCTAGATCAATGAGCCCAAGCATAATATTAAATACTAATTTATATTATTATAAACATTTATAGAGGCTAAATATAATGCCTTTTTAACTAATAGCTGAATATTAATTAAAACTAAGAAAAACGTTTACGTTTAATTTTTCTCTGCCTCTCTCTCTCTCTTTCCGAGTTTTAACCGTGATGGCTCTGTCTTCCACACATTCTTCTACATACTTAAACCTTTTATATTATTATCAGAAAAATCGTATGCTATAGTATTTATGTGTAGTAGTTTATGTTTTCAGATTGCCTTTTCCGTTCGATTTTTGAATGCATTTCTACTGTATATTCTAAATTATTTTGCATTCGCGCAGTTCGCAACCTGCATTAGAAATTAAGCCCAGATGCTATCGATCACAGATAGAGATTAGATAACTACCCACCATAACGCTCTGCTATCGCTATTGTTTCATTGCTGTGACGTTTCGATTAGCAACTATAATCAGAGCAATATTTTTGAAGTAATACACGTGTGCCATTATATTACTCATCATACGAATTGGTAATCGAAGAATCGGATTAGGATTGTGACGTCAATTCGCCGGTTGGAAACTTATTGGTTTGAAACGAGAGGCCGCGGGTTCGATCCCCACGCCGAAAAAAATATTCGTGTCATCCACAGGCATTTGTTTCAGGTCTGGGAGTTTATGAGACCTAAAAAGTCTCTCGTAGTTCCTGATTCTCACGACACAAGACTCGATCTTAGTGTGGGGAGGACTATGTATTTGAGTGTTGGGTGTATTTATTTATTATGCAATAAGCCGACATTAATGTTTAAAATTAAATATGTCGTCTCATTGTTTTAGTGGCGTGCATGTACTGTAAGCCGTAGAGTTCAGGATTCGATATCGATCCAGCGTAAAGTATCTACTATGTGTGATTATTATGAGTGATATTTCGATAATAAAATAATTTCACTTAAGTAATAAGCGAAAAATACGCAATTAAGTTAAACGTCGTATAAAGTTTCATAATGATCGCCAATTTTACTCTCAAACAAAAAACGACCGTGAAAAATATATTTTAGTATTTTGAGAACATCCTGATTGTGCCAAGCATGCATTTATCAAAGCAATCGCAACACTAGATAACCAATGTATAAGACCACATAAATGTTTACAAACGTAACGTATCCAATACTTTCCTGGAAGCAACAAGAGCAGTCCATGTCACTCCAGTATCCAGGATTCTCAAACGAGGAAAATAAACGAAATTATCGTTTGACGCGCGCATGCCCCGCATCACGTACGTAGAGCTAAATAAAGGTTGGCTGCCGAACAAAAAGAATGAATCACCGGGGAAGATAACGCGACTAAGTAGATTTAAGCAGCGGGTTGTGTAGATATTTTTGTAACGGGGGGTAGAGCAAGCCATTTTATGATAAGATTCCAGAGGGATAGACGCTTTGATGTCGATTGAAGAGGAACCAGACTACTAAGTTGGAGTTAAACGGACTTTTAAATTACATACATAGGTTCACGCCTGTATCTCCGAATGAAGGCAGAGGAGCTACAAGAGCCATATACTGTCATGCGTCATCTCGCACCTATATCCCAGAAAGGGTAGGAAGAGATACTACTAGAGCCGTCTGCGGTTTATTTCAATCCTATTATGTGCTGGGAGTAGCCTAACCGAACACAAACCGCAAAGTTATACTCTGACGCCTAGTAAGTACGGATGGTGGAGGTAAATCATGAGGTCTATTCGAATATATTGATTGCGAGTTATCTATTTTGAAAGCTGACAGAGTACACAAGGGTATGAATAGAAGTCAGTACGAGGCAGGGAGGGTAAATTAAATAGCAACAATATCAGCAATTTAAGTCAGCGTAAATACATTGACGTTGGCTGAAAGCATGCTAACATCACCTTCATAGAAGTGCAATGCGAGGATTCGTAATATCAACATTTACAAGCCACAGGCATGACTGAAGAGATTATTACGTGTCGATGAATGCAGTAATCACTAATCAGTCTGTTGTCAGATTGTCACGTTGCTATGGTTAAAATGCGCAGTATTGCTGACTCACTGTCTGCGCTTGTTGAAATTATAACTAAACAAATTGCGTCACTTAGCACTCGACTTTAAAGTTTTATTTGTATAAGGACTAATATTAGACTGCAACTTCTGTGTTAAAGAAAAGTTGATTTGAGATTTCGGATATTGGTGTTTATAGTATGTTGAAGAGGTGGTGTAATAAAAAAATACTGAAGCAAGGTGCTGGCAATAAGCGGATAAGGAAACTGGAAAAGGACGAATCCTGTTCCATGTTTGTATATCTTTATCATATTAGATTTCCAAAATTAGGTACTGCCAATGAAATCAAAGTATTTTTATGTTTATATCAATCTTAGACGATGCAGTACTCAGTAGGTACGATAGCGAGATATACCATCATAGCCAAAGAAAAGAAAGCAATTATTAATCGTTGTATTAATACACAAAATAATTTAATATGTTTAATGAGATTTAACTATTAGCTCTTCAATACCCTGGCCACTTGAAGAATCGGATTGAAAAATAACAATAACAAAATACAATAAACATATTAGGTACAACACATATTGAGATAAGTTCGGCCATTTAAGCTGCCCTTTGTTTTGAAACATTTACAACACACATTTACATTAATACCGGGTATATCAAGACTGCGACCGAAAACGAAGCCGGGTGGTAGTTTTACTGGTTACAGACACAATGCAAATAAAATTTTCGCAAAATAAGCGACAGATTTTTTTTGCAATATTTTAAAAATCGTCGTTTTTGGGTAGTAATTACCTAGTTATTGCGGAAGTAATAATTTAAACCCTAACGTACCATTGCGTCTTAAAAAATAAAAAGGTGTACATCATTATTTTAGGAAAACTATGTAATTATTACCCAAATACGACGATAAGCACAAAATTACCAAAAAATAGTTGACGATTTTTTTTGCAAAATTTTTAGTTGTGTTGTGTCTGAAGTCACTAATACTACCACCTGGCTTCGTTTTCGGTCGCAGTCTTGATATACCCTGTATAAATGCCTTGAGCACCTGTATAAATCCGTAAAAGCTACTAGGAAACATTGGCTCAGGATATCTCTCTATTCATAAATCCATTTCAGATTACAATTTACCTGTCAATTCTTATCAAAGTCGCTTTGATAAGTTATCCGAGTACACGCAACACAATCATTTGAATAAACAAAATTCAACTTCAATACTACACCGTCTATTTGCTGAATGCCCAGTTTGATGTAGGTAGTATCATTTTCTCTATTATATGATTATTGATACAAGATGTCTCGGTATTGAAGTAAAGAAACATCACCGTACCGACCATAACTGGTTTCATAGCATTTATAGACTTTTGATTTTCTTTTGTTGCAATTGGCTCACCTGATGGAAAGTAACCACAACCTCCCAAGAATATCGGTGGTAGGTCTCTGTCCAAACAACAGTGTAAATGCAGTGGGTTTGAAGGACATTGTAATCAGAGTAACTTAGACGTAACATTTTATGGCTCAGGATGACAAGCGCAGTGGAATGCCAATCATTGCTTTGTGATTCGTGGTGTTGTTTGGTTGCGCCGATGGATGCGGCCGTATCGCTTACCATTAGGCGAATGGCACGCTCGGCTCGCCATACATTGCAAAAAAAAACATAAGATATCATGGTACGAGGTTAGGTAATCCTTGAGGATGCGAGGTAGAAGGCTTCAGGAAGAATCAGAATTGGACCGATGAACGGGCAAATCAGACATCAGTTTTCTTGCAGACAATGGCAATGTTTCAATCGAGGTGATAATCCAGCCTCAAAGTACTACGTTATTATAATTTCACTAGTACCAAGAACCTAACAGTCAAGTCGTGCGCTAATGGAAGTCCGTTTATAAGAACTTTGTATACAAACCTGTATAGGAACCACCTGTCGAGGTTTGAATAATCAGCTCCACCTGCCGACGCGTAATTTGCTAAATATAATGCGTTATACATCACAAGTGACAGAAGTTGACACAAAACGATCTTCCATGATGGCGATTTGTATACCTAATAGTTTATTGCCAGCCCTTAGTTAATCATGTTATAGGATCTTTTGACTGTCTATTTGTTGGTAAGGATGGTATGTTTCAACCTTTCTTTTTTGATAGTAGGCGAGACGAGCTTGCCATTCGCCCGATGGTAAGCGATATGACCGCTCATGGACGGTAGCAAAACTAAACAACACCATGACACAAAAGGCAATGTTTGGCATTCCACTGCGCTCGCCATTTCGCCATGATACATAAGATGTTAAGTGTCATTATATCCAGTAGTTACTCTGGCCACAATGTCCTTCAAACCAGAATACAACAGTGCATTTAGACTGCCTTGGTGGCGTAGTTGTACTACGGTACGATTACGAAGCTGAGGTCTCGGGTTTGAATCCCGGGACGGGCAAATATTGGATTTTTCTATTTATTATCATCCCGGAGTCAGGAATTTGTGCCCGATATGGCGATAGGCTCGCACCCTATCACATCGTGGGACAGAACATACAAGGCGAAATATGGGTGTGCTGGTAGCACGTCTGCCTACGCCTTCTGGGAAAAAGGCGCGAGTTTATGTATGTATTTACACTGCTGTTTGGCGGGAGAAATATACGTTGCGGTGGTACCTATCCAGGCGGCCTCTTACATATGAGAGACCTACCACCAGTACAGATCAAGTACCAGAGAACACTCGCTATTCGGCACAAACTAAAACGGCCTTCTAAACTTGAGTTCTGGTTCTTTACACTTCACAATATTACAGTGGGGTAGATTAAGAAATATTTCTATCAAAAGAAAATATGTTTTCGGTGTGCAAACCCGAAGGTCGATTCTAAGAATCTGTCTACACGTTTTCCAAACATCAGTAGCGTAAATCCGATATTTTGATTTACATCGTGGGCCGCCCTTATATCATCGAATTACATACATTAAAAATAGAACGAATCCCGACAAGACATTGACCTAAGCTAATCCCTGGTTTATATTACCGAGTTTCTGATGTATTGATATACAACAGCTTCCGTTATTTAAAAATATGAGTTGTCGGGTAGAGAAAAATACCTACTGAGAGTAGATTTTTTATCAGATTATTTTAAATAATATTTACATTTTGTTGTGATCTCATTCTTTGCTTATGTGACTTCACCATTTATTACATTTATCACAAAATGTATTTGTAAGTGCGAATGAACGATTCAGTTCATTGAAAACCGCAAAAACCAATATATTAAACGAGTCATTAATTATATGTAAAGTGTGTATTGTTTTGTTTGCAACGGGAGAGGGAATGCCATAAATATATTCATAGAAATGTTACTGTTGCTTGACTAATACGTTTACTTCTAAATGTTACATGTCTTGAAAAATCTGCGTTTTTTCTTTTATCATTTATGATATGACACCATTAATATACTTATTGTAAAGCTTAGAGATGAGTAGAATTCATTGTATATCTAAAAGGGGCCAGGGGTCAGGGGGTGAACATTATTATGTTGGCCTGCTCAATACCGAAAAAAAAAATGAACCGAAAACACGTCACAATTTATTGGATCATTCAGGCGTGTTTTCCACGCTATACATGCGGAAATCTTAACAGCATTTAATAATGGTTTCTTAGATTTACGGGAATGTTACACATCGAAATAAAACTATTTTATACGGATGTTATCGCGATTTGGTTTAATTTTTACATTTTTGAAGTGAAACTTCTTTATCGGGGTTGGAAAATTTTTTGCGTTACGCGCCATCTTTATTTCTAAGTCACATTTTTGCGTTATTTCTAAGTCACATTTTTGCGTTACGCAAAACGTTGCATTTTTATCTTTATTTATTTAGTAAATTAGTAATACTTAGTAGTAATCCTGTGTATTGTAACTGTATTTAGTACGAATCCCACACTAGTGTATCATCCCACATTTGGACATAATACAGTGTATACCATTAGAACACATTCTGTACCAACTTCAGTAAGCCACACCCCCAACCGTTTTCAAGCCCCACCCAAAATTTTAAGTCCCACCCACTTTTTTGTAATTTGATCCTTCCCCCCCCTCTGGCCTTCCCCCACCCTAAATCCAAAACACTGCCCAATAGCCTCCCCACGAAACCTCCCCCCCCCGCTTACACCCACCCTAAAAATTTTACCTCACCCCCCCTACTCATATGTCCGGCATTATCCATCGTAGACCCACCGACCTTGGGTTCATTGGAACCGGCTCGGTGAGGGCTACAATCCTGCCCCAACAGAATTCCCGAATTCCCCCTCCACAACTTTCCCCACCCAAAAATATTTTAAGGTGCCCAATAGCCTCCCCACGAAACCTAACCCCCCCCCGCCCCTACCCCCACCTAAAATTTTTACCTCACCCCCCCTATTCCTATCTCCGCCAATATCCATCGTAGACCCATCGACCCTGGGTTCATTAGAACCGGCTCGGTGAGGCCTACAATCCTGCCCCAACAGAATTCCCGAATTCCCCCTCCACAACTTTCCCCACCCAAAAATATTTTAAGGTGCCCAATAGCCCCCCCACGAAACCTAAACCCCCTCCCCGCCCCTACCCCCACCTAAAATTTTTACCTCACCCCCCCCTAAACCTATCTCGGCCAATAAAGGTCGTGGACCCACTGAGCTTGGTATCTTCGGAACCGTCTCGGTGAGGGCTACAAATTGGCCCCGATAGAAATCCCAAATTCCCTCAAAAATTTCCCCCCTCCTAAACTTAAACTTTATTTAATTTAGCTTTATTTTACCAATTCTGTAAATTTGTAAATAGTAGATCATTTTTCGAAAAATGATGTCATAAAGAAGTTTCACTTCTTACGTGTGTACACTAATACACACACACATTTTTTTTTAACTTCCCGACGTTTCGATTACTTTACAGCTTTCGTGGTCACGGGACGGACCACGAAAGCTGTAAAGTAATCCGTATAAAATAGTTTTATTTCAAAGCATTTAATAAACGGGCTAATGTAGAAGAGGATGCGTACGTGACATTCTAAATATGTCTATGACAGCAATTGCATCATAATAAACCCAGCTTAAAACCGCAATACACTCTTCTAAGCCAAGACCACCTCGCATTGGACGAACTCGGAGGCCCGTGTATACCTTCATGACGTCACAACTCACTACACAACGCCACTAAGATTTGCACTATTACTTAACAGATCACATTAGAATTCGGAATACCGCAAGGCCAGTCTTATTTGCTCCTCAATGAGCCTCAACAAAATTCAGATAAGACATATAACAGATAAGGTAACAATGGATCTATTATTTATATTGCCGGAAACGGTTATCGGACGGAAATATACGCTTTTACCGTACCGTTCACGTGTTGTATGGGATTAATTAGTCTTAAACATCTCTAAGTATCGAAGTATTCTGTGGTATCGAGTAGGATTGAAAGTAAAAGGCGGAATGGATTTTTTGTCACGTTTTTTTTACTGTTGAATCCGGTTGAGTACATAGTGACAATGTTTATACCATTAACTATTTAATTAAGTATAATTGTAAAGTGGTAGTATTAACAAGTCCCCGTTTCAGATACTTTACAAAATTTTATTGTTATAAAGCCACGCTGTTGTCAGTCATGACTCAGCATGGGCAGGCTCGTCCGGGGTGGTACCACTGGGCACTGTCTCAGAGCAGATCGACGTTAAGCGACAGTTTTGCTGTCGCGTTTCGTTCGGTGAGTGAGGTTGCCGGATGCCGAATACCCATTTCCTCTTCCCATGCTTTTTCTGATTTAATGGACCGGCAACACATCAATGTCCAGCGTTGTGGATGGTCATGGGCGGCAGTGACCACTTACCATCAGGCGACCTGTTTGCTCGTTCGCCGGAGCCCGGATCTTTGCAATGAAAAAAAAGAAATGCTCGTTTAGAAGGAAATTATAAATGAGGCAACATATTTTTATAAGTAGGTACATAATTTTTATCGCTCTAGGCAATTTCTTATATTATACAGTCATGAATGTCCAATGTCCATATAAGAAATGGAGAAAGAGAGTGCAGTTTTAACTGTGCAAGATAAACTTTAGAAATAAGTAACCAGGTATGTGCGTTCATGTGCAAAAAATCCCCGTTCTCTCTCCTCCCCATTCTTCAGGGTATTCCCCTCTCAATGCGGAATGACCTAAGTATCCTTGGTGTGGATATCCGTTGTGATCTTAATCCAAGGAATCACATCGAGGGCGTAATATCTGCCACTTCCCGCAGGGTTGGGGTCCTGAACAAGGTGCGTCGGTTTTTCGCGCCCGGTCAACTCTACCGCTTATATAAAGCGCAGGTTCGGCCGGGTATGGAATACTGTTCGCACCTCTGGGATGGATCCGCCCAGTACTTGCTCGATGCCTTGGATGGATTGCAGCGGCGGGCCATCCGCATTGTGAATGATGCAGACATTACGGCAACTTAGAGTCGCTACAGTTACGGAGGGATGTCGCCTCTCTAAGCGTGTTCTACCGTCTGTATAATGGCGAATGCTCTGAGGAATTGTTCAATTTAATCCCCTCCTCTCCCTTCCTTAACAGAACCACGCGTGCTGGCTTGCGGAGCCATAGCTTGACTGTTCAATCCATCTCGGCGCGAACCAAAAGGTTCTCTAATTCTTTTTTCTGCCGTACAGTCAAGCTGTGGAACGGTTTGCCATCGCACGTGTTCCCTCCTTCCTATAATCCTGGGTCCTTCCGCTGTAGCGTGAAGAGGCATCTTAGCGGGCCGGCATGATTGTATCGAATGGTATGAGACTACCGTCTGATACCATTCGATACTCTATCTGGACGGCATTAGCACTTACCATCAGGTGCAATGCAGTAACTTGGACGTGCCAGTTTAAAAAAAAATGTAATATAAAAATAAACAAGAAATAAACACGCTATTCCTTATTTATTTTTTTACCACTACATGTGTATAATATTGTTATCGATATAACTACGAGTAATTAACATTATTTAGCTTCGTTTGCATGAACTAACTTAGCCTTTGACGATGTTAGAATTCATGAAGCTATTGATGCAACCGAGCCTTAAAAGCAATTGCTAAACAATAACCACGAATGAATGAAATAAAAGCAAGCTGCTGCCTATCACTCACTTCGTGCTACTTCAAATTCATTTCGTGTATCTATTTTCTCCTTTCATGTCTTGTTTTATCTTATCGTGTAATATGCAATCGATATCTCATTCGACACGGCTGGTAGCGCACTCTCGGCGAGCCATATGGGCAGCGATAAACTTAAAATTATGACGTCAACACCGGTGCGTTGAACACAAAATGAACAGGTTATTACCAGCTTAAACGGAATACGATCACTAGGATTTCAATAACTCTCATTCGAGATATATCGAAATGGTAGAGCGACGCAGTAGTTAGATTGGATTACAGTAGGAGAGTCCTGGCAGCGCCGAGGTGGTATCATAAAAAAACTGACGTCAAGTGACGACTAACTTAACATGTTTTGTTCGGTGTATGACGTCACCGGAGATCATGTAACCCCTTTTTCTATAGTCTTGTTTGTTTCCCTTTCCACACCTTTGAGAAGCTCGACTAGGAACTTATGAGTCAAGGAACTTATGAGATGTTTACGGGTTGTGATCGATAACCATTAGATGAGCCGTTAGCTCGTTTTCCTAATTGGACAGACATTCTCCCAAATTAATAAGATATTCATTGCTGGACTTCTTAAAGATTTAAGAAGTCCAGCAATGTGAGAAAAAAAGCAAAAAAGGAGATCCTTTTGCAGCGATTTAAGATGCTCTGTCTTCTTCTTCTTTTAATTAAAGAATGGCTCCCCCGTAGTATCGGAGATTTTGCCAATGTCTTTGTTGTGGAGATATACGTTATATTTTTAAGTAGAGAGGTTAAACTAATAGATGTATGTTGTATCTTGTACGAAATTAAAAAAGAAAAGAATCAGCTCTGACCAGATAATTAAGAGATTAGTTGATTAGGTATGTAAGTATTGTACAAACAGCCACAAACAATTTGGGAGAGAAGATGTTAAACAATTAAATGAATCCATGAAAAGAGGTAGGTACACATAATAAGTCAATTGATATATGGAAAGAGAATAGGATGAAAGCTTATAGATAAATATTGTTAAATTTTATAAATTTGCATAATATATATATAAAACGAGAGAAAACACAGGTTAACATATATGGTAAGTTTACCGGTCGGGGGACACTAGGCGATAGGATTTCATATAAGGGGATTAGTACTCTGGGGCATTCTAGAAACATGTGATCCAAGGTACCATCGGCAAGGCCACACTCACATAAAGAATGATCACGAACACGAATCTTAGCTAGAAATACTGGAGTACACACATGGCCTAATCGCAAGCGAATAATTGTAGAAGTAACCTTTTTATTAATATTCTTGAAAATAAAGAACCAGGGCTTCGTCGGTATGAAGGGTTGAATGGAACCATAATGAATACCTTTGATCAATCTGGTAGACTGCCAACTTTCATTCCATGATGATATGAGGTTGGCCTTGGTATAATATAGTAAGTCGCGGGAATAACAGTCCTCGTACGTTAATAATCCAGACGAGACGGCATCACGCGCGCATTGGTCAACGAACTCGTTATGAGAAATTCCAGAATGGCTAGGAATCCATGCTAGCACCACTTGAATACCAGCAGTATGACATTGTCGCAGGGCGTCTTTAATCTTTAACGTTAGGTAAGAAGATGATTTGTGAAAGGGGGGCTTAAGAATATCATGGAGAAGGCTTGAGGAGTCTGAGAAAATGATGGAATTATTTATACTATGAGAGAAAACAAATATAATCGCTTCCAAAACAGCTATTGCTTCCCCCGTAAATATAGAGGTAGCAGGAGGGCATTTATACTTAAGTATAATCTTTCGTTTTGGTATCCATACTGCAGCACCTACAAATTCATCAGCAGAAAATTTGGACGCATCAGTAAATAAGGGAAGCCATCCTTCCCAATTTTCAACGAGAATACTGTTAAAATGGGTATTAGCATTCGGGTCATTTTTGCGAATATCAAAGTTAAGGATTACACGAGGTTTAAAGAGCAATGTTTCGTATACAAAAGTGTAAGGAAAATGGCAAGGTGTACTGAGCATTCTGAATGAAGAGTATTTTTGATAGCTGTTGACAAGGAGAGGGGGAGTTTTGTTAAACCAGTATCTGGAATTACGGAGGAATCGAGAAAGTGCATTTAATTTGTTATTTAGTGGATGGGATGATATTTGAAGGGTTTTACAAAGATATCGATCGCAAAGGAATTGCCGACGAAGAAAGAGAGGGGGTTCCGAGCATTCTACTTGAAGGGCATTTATAGGAGAAGATTTCATCGCACCACATATTATACGCAAGGATCTGGCTTGTAGTTGGTCTAATGTACGAAGAGCCAGTTTATTACATGGCTCCAACAAAAATGAGCCGTAGTCGAAGTGGCTACGTATGATAGCGTTATATAAAAGTTTTTGGTTGTAGGGATGGGATCCCCATCGGACACCTGCAACAGCCCTCAAAATATTTATACCCTTCTCGCACTTCTCAGTTACAAATCTTAAATGGGGGACACCAGTTAGTTTGGCGTCTAAAATCACTCCTAAAAATTTAACTTCGTTATAAAAGGTAATAGGTTGATAATTAACCGAAAGTAAGATAGGAGGGACAGATCTCTTACGGGAGAAGACCACAGCCTTACACTTTGGTATGGAAAGGGAAAGCCAGTGATCTTGAAGCCACTGATTGAGGTAAAGAAGCGCAGAATTTAATCTGTTTGCAGAATCCACAAACGATTTGGAAGAAGTATATAAAATAATATCATCAGCAAATTGTAGGATATTCACAAAAGAGGTCACTGATTTCTCTAAGTCAGCAGTGTACACATTATATAGGATCGGACTTAAAACCGAGCCTTGAGGAAGGCCTTTCCATACAACTCTTGGATTGTGAACGGTACCATTAACACTAAAAATGACCGAGCGCCCTACGAAAAGGTTAAATATAATGTTTATCATCCTCGGCGGGATACTCAGCTGCAGTAATTTCTGCCTGAGCAGGGGGAGATGAACATTGTCATAAGCAGAGCTTATGTCAAGAAAAACTCCGATAACGCTTTCTTCACAAGAAAACGCTAAGCGGATATCTGTAGTGAAAATGCTCAAGTTATCCATAGTGCTCATGCCACGTCTAAAGCCATATTGAGAATCGGCTAGAAGGCCTCTGTTTTCGAGGATCCATTCCAATCTATTTTTGACTAGATGTTCTAAAATTTTACATAAAGTTGTGGAAAGGGCAATGGGTCTATAGGAAGAAGCAAGATTAGGATCTTTACCGGGTTTGAAAATAGGTAAAATAATTTGTGTTTTCCAACGATCTGGCACTGAACTATATATATAAATGTGGTTAATAATATTAAGGAGGAAAATTTTAGCAGATTTTGAAGATTTGGTAATGAAAGAATAGGGAATACCATCAATACCTGGCGTTGAGTCTTGGAGCCTCTCCAGGGTGCAGCAGAGCTCATCAAACGAGAATGGGTCATTAAAAGGGTCGGAAGAGAAAGAAGAGAGAGTGGTAGGGAAGCAATCCTCAGAAGGGGCCAAGGGAGGAGCTATATTGTTAATGAAATCATGGAGCCAGAGATCAATATTATTTGATGTTACATTTGAGGAGTCGTCTACGGACCTGCGAAAATTTTTAATTTTTCTCCAGACTAAAGTAGATGGTGAACGAGGGGAAAGAGATTCGCAGAATCTAGACCAGCCCTCCGCTTTCTTTTTAGCTAAAAATCTTTTTGACTTCGCAGTAATCTTTTTAAGTGCTAGAAAGTTTTCAAGAGACATGTCAGACGCAAAACACAACTCAGCAGAGTTGCGAAGTCTTACAATCTCAGAACATTCAGCATCCCACCATGGGGGGGACGAGATCTTACCAGAAGAAGAATTTTTGAGGGGTATAGAGGAATCAGCAGCAGAAATAATAGCACTAGAAAAGGAGTTGCAAATAGAGGGAAAATTGGTACATGATACAGGTTCCATAGCAGAGAGTAATTGATCAAGTTTATTGCTGTAGATATCCCAGTCTGCTTTGGAAAGCCTGTATTTTAGAAGAGGTGCAGGTTTAGGGGAGGGGGAGATAGAAGTATGCCATGTGGATACTAAAGGGAAGTGGTCGCTGCCATAAGAAAGAGGAAGGATAGACCAAGATAAGGATGATGACAAGCCGGAAGATGCAAGGGTGAGGTCAACTGCGCTAAGCCTTTGGGTGGGAGAAACTCTTCTTGTAGCTGAACCATCATTTAGGATACAAATATTTAAGTCGTCAATTAGGTCGAGAAAGGATGATGATAGGGAATCATTGTAGGAAGATCCCCACAGTGCGTGGTGAAGATTGAAGTCACCCATTATAATTAGGGGGGAAGGAATAGAACTTAAATGGCTTCTGATTTCATTTATTATATGAATGTTAGGATGGGGGATATATATCGATACAAAGGATACATTTAGAGCTCTTACAGCGACTATTTGAAATGAAGGGTTATGAGCTAGGAGGGGAATTTGGGAGAATTTTGCAGATCTTTTGATGAGGATGGCACAACCAGCCCGACCATCGTCTCTGTCATCCCTCAGACAGGAATAGCCGGTTAACCTAAATGGTGAACCTGGCTTCAACCAAGTCTCAGAGACAGCAAAAACGAGGGGGTTGTGCTGATTGATAAGATGAATAATTTCATTTTTTTTGTGACGAATACTCCTACAGTTCCATTGAAGGAGGTTGAGAGCCATATTGTATTTTGAAGTGAGTAAATAGCTGTTCCAGAAGATAGAAAATATTAGGGGGAAGTGCATCACTGAACTTAAACGCAATGTTTAGCAGAGCAGACAGAAGTAATTCAATAAGGTTTTCATTTGGAGAAGGGGAAGAGCAAGAGATGTCAGGTTGGGTTGGTTTATATGGGACTTGCGGGGGGATGGCACAACCGTTAGGTGTAGAAGACGAAGGGATAGATGTGATGTTATTATGCGCTTTCATATCATATCCTTTGGGATGGCTTGAATTAGTGCGACGTTCGGCGAAAACTGTTTTTTTCCTTTGGATGTTAGGAGAAGAGGAAGGTAGGGAGAGAGAGGCAGTTGGTTTGGGAGGGAGTAATTTGGAGGAATTGGTCACATCAGCAAACGATTTTTTAGCTGGACGGAATCTATGTGATGCTTCAGAGAAAGAAATATTTTCCTCTGACATTACAGATTTTATAGCCTTTTGGCGGGAATGTTCTGGGCAGTTGGGGTAAGTGGCCATATGAGCACCGGAACACAGTAAACAGGTGGAGTTATTTACAGGGGCCTGACAAGTGGATCCTGGATGTGGTTGGGCACAGCGATAGCAACGCGGTTGTGACCTGCATTGGGATGCTACGTGACCAAAGCGACAGCATTGACGACATTGTATGGTGGGGAGTTGGTACAAGGAGACAGGCATAGAAGTGTTGAAGCAAAATATTCTTTCAGGTAGCAGATTACCACGAAAAGTTAAGACAACTGTAGTAGATGGGGACCACTCCGTAATGCCATTTTGAATCGATTTTCTATTAAGGCGTCTAGCTTTTAGAATCTCGCCATAAGTCTTATGGGACTGAATACCTGAGATAAATTCCTCAAGGGACCAGTCAGTGGGGACATGCCTCACTACACCCATTCTGCACAGTTGATATCGAGGAATAGAGGCAATAAGATTGTTGCTGCTAATTACATCCGAGGTCATAAAATTGTTTGCCGACTCAGCATTATTAAATTCAATTGATATTTTGTTGCGACCAAGCGGTTTGATGCTACCAGAGACGATGTTGGGCACTTCCTTTTTAAATAAAATTTTGGCAATTTTGAGGGCCTGAATGGGACTACCTTTCTCTGACGATAAATGGACCACAAATGGACCCTTATCAATGGAGAGGTAAAGGGTTTTTTTATCAAAGTCAGGGCAAGTGTAACTGTCCTGAATAGACTCTGCCGGAGATTTATTTTTTTTGGGATTATCTATGGGTGACACTAACGGACGTTTCATAGCCTTTTTATGTAAACCCAAATGAGAAGAGTTTTCAACTATATTATAGTTACCGCCTCCCCCATCCGGGGGTATATCGTCGTCCAAATCCATTTGAGGGTAGACACAAATACAGACACAAACACAACACTATTAACTAAAGAAATAAAAACAAAACGAATTTACTACTAATATTACACACAATTAGATAATAACACTACATATAGAAATAATTAATTAAATGGTACAAAGTAATAGGAGTATAAAAATAATAATAGTTAAGAAAGCAAACAAAACGCGTGTTTAACCTCCCGCTGTCAAACGTGAAGTCTAAGATGCTCTGACTCCTTCGCATCGGAGTAAATGTTAGTGTGACTTACAATTTTTTTTTTTTTCGTGTATGAAGAGACCCGCAATGATCCCCTTTACCTTTTGGTATCCAAGATACTTATCAAGAATATCTTAGCAGATCTATGAGTTTGATTGTGTAAGATTTTTTTTAGTTTAAAATTAAATACATACTAAAGAAACTTCTTCTTTATTATATTTGTCAAATTTAACGCTGTCGATGGGAATTTGGATCAGTTCAAAAGTTATCATTCAGACATCCGTCTTTTTTGATTCGTTAATCCGAAGCTTAGGATTTTTGATGGATCAGGTAATTACATGCTGATAAATATTTTTAAGTACATCAGTGCTATCGATTTATAAAAAAAAAAGATAGTCTACGGTATGTAATTCCGCCAACCCGCACTAGGCCAGCGTGGTGGACTATATGGCCTAACCACTCTCAATCGATTGTAGAGTAGGCCCGTGCCCTGCAGTGGGACGTATATGGGCTGATATAGATATATGTATAGTGCTTATATTTTTTCAGAGCTATGTTTTGAGTTCATAGCAAGCATAAGCTTGGCTAATGCATTTTTTGACAACCTAAGTCAATTACTTGTAACAAGAGGTCGAGCTTCGATTTTCGCATCAAGACAAACATTTCTGTCATAATACTATATATCGGCAAAAATGCACCCGAATATATCGTAAATCTCATGTATTATTTACTGTTTTCACATCCGCGCAACAGATCCAAGATCTCTCGTTTTACATAATTAATCGTTACGGTCTTACTTACTTCAAGCCTCAAGGACGATTGAACAGCGTCCGTATTGCAGTTTGTTAAACGCCGACTGTCAAACAAAAGGTCGCGGGTTCGATCTCCGCACCGAGGAATTGTTTCTGCGCTCCAAAAGTATTTGTACCGCGTTTAGGTATTTATGAGACCGAAAAGTGTCTTATGGTTTTTGACACCTACGACACAATATTTGTATCTTACTGTTGTATTTATTATTCATGTAGTATTTGACTGTTGGGTGTATTATTTAAACAACAGAAAGTACACGTTAACAGATAAATGCTAATTGAAGATAAGGGTCAGTGTTCATAACTCATGATTTGTTTTTAATGTCATACGGGGCGCATCGAAGTTGTTAATCGGAAGATATGCTGGCGCCATTATAGTTCAAATTAATTCTATTTGATTCGCTTTATTTAGAGACTCACTGAGAGTGTGAAATGGAATTGGTTAGGGGCAAGTTGGATACCCGTATCCAACTTATAGTTTCCAAGAAAGAAAGTTCTGTTTTTGTCAGTAGCTGCGCGCTTCGGGTTTGCGCGAGTAAATAATTTATAAACATATCTGGCGACTTTTGCGTTATCTTCAGGATAGGTAATTTTTTTCGATGTGTCGCATTTCTCAGGTGAGTACTTACTTACTTACGCTGCCATCACTAGTCAACTATATGTTATAGGATGCCTTCATAAACTTAAAACGGGAATGTTTTTTAAACTTGTCTATACCATGTGTCGTTGGATAAGTCGTTCAAATATGTGTAAAAATATTTTTTCAATTAAAGAATTGATAATGTTTATAGAAATCAAAAAGGTAAAAAAGCTGAAAAGGCTCTACAAGTTAACGAGTAATAGAAGAATAATATAACAATCTATTTGGAGACAGGCGAACTAAAAATCAACAATTTTTGATACATGATGTGGTGGGGATAACTACGGAATACACTACAATTACTGGTGGTAGGTCTGACATATGTGGGTACTACTGCAATGTCTATTTCTCCCACTAAACAGCAGTGTAAATTTGCACTGTTGTGTTCCGGTTTGAAGGACATTGTAGCCTGAGTAACTACTGGTCATAATGAAACTGAACATATTATGTCACAGGATGGCAAGCGCTGTGGAATGCCAAGTATTGCTTTGTAATTCATGGTGTTGTTTGGTTTTGCTACTGTCCATGTGCGGTCGTATCGCTTACCATCGGGCGAATGGCATGCTCGTCTCGCGCATTTAAATGAAAAATAAAAATAAAATACTACACGTGACTCGCTTTTTAGATTTTTATAAAATGCTAATAATATGATAAGGTTATTAAGTTTGTATACAAATTAATATAACCAAATATCTCTAGAATGTCGCATGATAAAAATAATGTGTCATCTTATCATTATCTAATGACTCATAGTTTAAACGTATTTTGATAAATTAAATTAAATATTTTACCTGTTTGTGCATATATTTGCTTTTTTTTGTAACTTATATCAAAGTGACGCGTGTATATTGAAAGTCTCAGAATAATTCGAAATATGTTTCAGTTATATAAATGATTGTTGAGCTTTTTGTAACATAAATTGTAAGGAAAACTTTTGTATGACGTAACAGGGTTACCCTTTTTCGTTGTGGCGAGCTGATTCAGATTGCAATATTAGCTTCAACATGGCATTACAATGTGCAAATCAAATAAGTAATTAAATTGTCCCAAAAATAATATTGTACGTAATTTAGAAATGCGTGTGCTCAAATACGAGTTTAAAATTACTTAATCATGGATGCAAATGTTTATGTGAAACACAAGCATTTGCTTCGGGTCTGGGTATTTCTGAAACTGAAAAGTCTCTCGTATACACACGACACAAGACTCGATCTTAGTGTGGGGTCAGGACTATGTATGTGAATTTATTTAAAATAGAATGTACGGGGATATCAAGCAGCTTACTAAATAAAATATATTAATTTAAACTCCACACAACACTTATCTTAGGCCTGATATCCTATTAAAATATTTTACACCGCAAGTTAATTACCCTATAAATACAGCTACAATGTTGCCGAGATAAATTATTTCTTGTCCTCATACCTGCCAGTGTAGTACGTTCTCATTGACAGCTTGTTGTTTTCTCAATTTATACTATCTGAAAGGCAAAAGTCCATTGACAGCTTGTATTATTTTGCTATTTCTTTAGCTTACAAATCATACTAGCCTATGTATGTTCGTCCCACTGTTGGGCTTGGCGGTTGGAATTCATTATTCCACCACGCTGGATCAGAACGTGTTGGTGGATTTGATGTACTTGTGAAATCCTTGTATTTAAATAACTTTTAACACAGATGATGTGGGCGACTGTAAGTTTGTAATTATTTATATTTTTCGTAAAAACAATGTAATATAATATTGGTTGTATCTCTACTAAGTTGTGCAATAACACGTTAATGTAAAATAATGATTTTTGTGTTCAAAAATGGAAATTAAATCGGCGCCCAAGGCATAATTGTGACGACACGCGGCGTTTAGTGTTAAGAATACAGGTGTTCTCGCGATGTTTTCTTTTACACATTCGAAAAAAATGTGCCTTGAACTCAAATCTGTCACCTTGGTCCCATTACTGATCTGTTTCCAACTTGGCTATCCCAACGCTTTGTCTTACAGAAAAAAAATGACTATTTTAAATCTATGGTATTTCCATATCCGTGCGTAATTAATATGTCTGAATGTGTGATTTTTTATTCATTATTTAATGCAGGAAGGGTTTTTTTGTATGAAATGCACACGTCATCAGTGATATTTTATGCTGAATCTTAATAATAGGGTATACAATATACATTAATCATTATATTTATGCGCCGGCGTCACAGTGACTCATTTTCTTATCCTGTCAAGTGTTAACAATGCTTAGGAAAGTACATTATCACAGTCGTAGATAACAGCTGATCGTTTTGGCGTTTTTATTTGTGGTCCGGGAGCCAGTGACAGATTTTCATGACCAAGTTCCTCTCAAGCGGTAATTAATAAAATGCATCAGAGTATAGTATTATGAAGCCTCGTGAACGTCAGCTGGCACTCCGTTGGGGGGATGAGCGGTTGTAGCCTCCCACGCACGAAGAAAAAAAAAATACATTCACTCATTTCCTCTCAGCTAAAAATTTGTCAAATTGTAGCTTATCTAATATCTCAACGAAAAAAAATAATCAGCTGGTTCCAACATAGTGTATTGTACGTCAGCTGGTGTCTCGAACATGATTTTTTTATTCTTATTTTCAGTGATTTCCTCTCAAACAAAAATTTACCTGATGATAGCTTATATGTAACTGTGGATAAATATATAGGTCAGCTGGCTGTATCTTGGTGGGAAAACCGTCAGCTGATACTTTGAAAGTTATTACATAGGAGTTGGGCAGGAGCATCTACTGTTAATTTAAATGCATCAGCTGACTAGCTTTTCCTCGACTTATTGCTAGCTGATTTTTTTTATTTATCGCATCAGTATATTAACAATTAGCTCACAAATTTTCATCTGGGAGGAAATGACGCATCTTTAATTATTCGACATAGCGCTGCTTCAATATGAGATTTGAGTTGAAATAAATATTCCGTATCAATGTTTTTGAAACGAATAAGTATGTAATCAAATGATATTAAATATATTTAAATAATTAAATAAACAATTAGCTTAGTATAAATTAACGAGTTACTCGATAAATAATATTTATTATTTATAAACGTGATGAAAAATGACAATGAGAATAACAATGTGATTTATTCATTTTCGTTTTCGCTCTGGCTTGAGTCACTTTCCTCTCTTTCCGATTCATCGTCAGAGTCGCTGTCAGAGCTGTCTGCTGTTATGTCTTCATTGTTATCATCTGTACAAAAATTAAAAAAAATATTAGGATGCGTATTTTAGCATAATATAATCAAAATGATAAAAAATTGTTACCTTTTTAAGGCTGATAGTGATTTCATTAATCGATGATGGTAACTGACTTCCAGAAAACCAGATGAATTCATACTTGTTGTCGATTTCTGCCCAACCACAATCCACAGGATCATCAGAAGTTGGATCCTTCAGGTGTGCATGTGACCAAATTTGAGCAATGTAACATGCTCTTAAAAATTGCTGATATAGCTCTGATCTGCATGGTGGTAAAGAAGAGCCATCAATACCTTTTTTTGGTAACTTGAAAGTTTCAGTATCCAAAAATTTATATGGTTTTTTCAAACGACGCTACTCTTGCCTCATTGATCTTTTTTAGACGATTAAATCCATACATATGGCAAACAAACTCTTCTATCTTCTCAAAAATATTTTCTCTATTCTCTGATGGTTTTGATTTTTTCTCGCCTTTTTTACAGAAAAAATTATCAACGAAAGTAAAATTAAGTGCAATCTATGTGATATAGAGATTTTCCCTTATCTATGGAGTGTAGCTAAAAAGTACTTGCCAATAGTTGCAACTTCTGAACCCTGCGAACGGTTATTTTCATATGCAGGTCTAATTGCAAACCAGTTGAAAAGTTGGTTATGGTCTCTG
Organism: Deilephila porcellus; assembly: GCA_905220455.2. Lineage (NCBI taxonomy): Eukaryota > Metazoa > Arthropoda > Insecta > Lepidoptera > Sphingidae > Deilephila > Deilephila porcellus. The sequence goes on from LR999974.1 coordinate 13,003,064, forward strand.
CATTTAAATGAGCTTATATTCTTACGATCGATCGATGAAAAAATATGGCTTTCTTAATTATTTGATTTTATTTTTTTAGTTAAAAATGCAATTTCATTATTCAATGCATTTAAATTGACAGTAGATGATCCTGCCTAACTCCTATGTAATAACTTTCAAAGTATCAGCTGACGGTTTTTCCACCAAGATACAGCCAGCTGACCTATATATTTATCCACAGTTACATATAAGCTATCATCAGGTAAATTTTTGTTTGAGAGGAAATCACTGAAAGTAAGAATAAAAAAATCATGTTCGAGACACCAGCTGACGTACAATGCACTATGTTGGAACCAGCTGATTATTTTTTTTCGTTGAGATATTAGATAAGCTACAATTTGACAAATTTTTAGCTGAGAGGAAATGAGTGAATGTATTTTTTTTTTCTTCGTGCGTGGGAGGCTACAACCGCTCATCCCCCCAACCAAGCGCCAGCTGACGTTCACGAGGCTTTATAATACTATACTCTGATGCGTCTCACGAATTATCTCCTGAGAGGAAATAATTGACCAAATTTGCACCTGGCTCACGGACTATTGAATGTCGAACATTTATCTATCTTTGTTGTAAAATCGATTATCTAGGGGATTTTTGCTTACGGTTATGTACCGAGGTGTTGTATAACTGCTCTGTTATACCATTCTTATCGGATTATTTTTCTTTAGTACAATAATAGGTAACACATACATACATACATAAACACGCGCCTTTTTCCCAGAAGAGGTAGACAGAGGTGCTACCAGTACAGCCACATTTGACCTTCTATGTTCCGTCCCACGATGTGATAAGGGCGAGCCTATCACCATATCGGGCACAAATTCCTGACTCCGGGCTGATAATAAATAGCAAACACCATTATCAATTTGCCCGACCCGGGATTCGAACTTGAGACCTCAGCTTTGTAATTACAACAACGCCACCGAGGGAGTCATAGGCTACGTAGTAGGTGTAAGCAAAAAATACGGATTCATATTTTGCTCATGACATAGAATCACATGGTATCGTTAATTTTTACTACGTTTATGCGTTTGAGGTTTTTGGTTTTAATTACTTTATGATTAGCGTAGTTCAGCTCAAATACATTATCCACTTGCAGGAGGCAATGAGAGGCGGTCGCAGACTAAAAGAAATTATTGTATGACAAAAAACCAGTAATATTTAGTTCAGTTTTTTTTTTAAATGGCAAGCAATGCCGATGTCGACAATTCTGCCAACAGTAATATTTACGAAGATTGAACCCGATACCTTAAGCACTTGCGTGAGTTGTTACAGGCTTTCTACTAATGTGAACAGTAGTCGGTATACGGACGGATCCTAATACCTTACCCCCAGAAAGAAAGCAAATTAAAAAAGAAAAGTAAATCAGTAAATTATGTCAGCTGTCAGTGGGCGGGATTGCAGTACCTATTTTCTTGAAATGAAGACCACCCACGCATTCCACATTACCAGTGGGATCTATAAGTCGTAGTCGTTCAAACACTGTATGCAAAATAGATATATTTCAGTGGTAAACTTATCTCTTCGGTGTAGATATATGACCTTTAAGCTCCCGTTATAATTGTCACCGCCTTCACGATTGCATTTGTAGGACTCTTAACATTCGAATATTGCGAAACTTTGAATTTTCTTTCATCATGCATCTACCCACGGGGCATATTTACACACAATTGTTTCTGCTCAGTTAAGGTTAAATAATATACTTGAACATTTTCTATGTTTTGCACACATTCGCACAAACATACACACGTTTAGTTCCACATAATATGCAGTCGTACTCATATCTATTTAATTTATTTTTAATTGATTAATAAGTTTCCTGGAGACATCTGATGACTTAGCTTGGGCGTTTTTGTATTCAATGATTTATTACAAATAACTTTATTTTTCATAAACTGGGGGAACCCTGAGTCAAGGAATACACATAGTATAAAGTAAAGAATAGTGTAATATACATTTAAATAGATAAGGATTTCTAACTACAGTATTAAATCATAGTCGCCCGACCGGTATTTTACGAGCGGTACGGGGACCTTCCGCGTTATAGACTTATGACGTCAGTATTTACTATGCTCTACTATTGATATGCGGATGTGTCATCGATAACATCTAATCTAGGAGTACACTCATCTGCAAATACGGGTTTTTATTCAAATCACCATAATCCTCATAATCTGTATTCTTATCAGTATAGGTAATTCCCATTCGTGGGCAATTGAGCGTGGCAATTTTAGGACTTAATTTTCGGCGATGACTTATTGATGTTGGCGAATGGATTGGTTTTGTTTTTATAATTGCTATAGGTAGTGTAATCAATTGAAGTCTGGGCCAGTACATCTCCTGGAAAGCTTGTGTGACGTAATAGGCTTAACATTGTAAAAGATTGCCATTAACCAGATGTGAGCACTCTTCGGCTGTGATGGTCATTTAACAGCGGCGTGCACAGGATTATGACACTGGGTATGCGGCGGAGTACTAGGTCACAAAAAAAAAACTTTTAAATAGATTTTTAGCATAGCCACAGCTACGCGACGGATCCCTAAGTCGGAAACCATTCCAACAGAACAAGTCTTAGATGTACTACTATTCATGTACATCTTCTACGGCAACGCAGACAAAACAGCGATCGATCGTCGCGGCGGAAGAAATTCTAATAAGTAAAATAATAAGCTAAAATAATAGTTATACGTTTCATAACTTTATTATGAAACTTTCGAGTTACATTTCCTTTTTGCTGGTATAATTGTTGTAACTCGGGCACACACCTACCTTTAGACACAATTTGAATCTTTTCACTGAATCACAACTGTGAGAACTTGTTATTTTTAATAAACAAACATTTTCAACACAAACCTCACAATCAAATAAGATTTAAAAAAAATCAACAAACGCACTAGTATTATAGTGCTATTTATAAAATATTAGGCGTTTTTAATTTATTATATTTTGTTTATTCATTTATTTACTATTAATTAAAGTCATCTAAAACGTAAGAACGTTTTATTAAAATATCTGTGAATGGCAAGTAAAGCACTGCATTTCTGCCTACAAGGAGCGCACGCCCCTGTCATTTAATACTTTGTGAATGCGTGAAAATAATATAAAATTCATTTTTATTTTTTATTGTAGTTAAGGAAAACACTGAACTAATTTAAATTTAAATGTATTTAAATAAGAATATCAGTTAATTGGTAGTAATGTCATTTATTCTGAACTTTATCCACTCAAAAATAGAACTTAAAAACCTGCTCTACACTAATATTGCGAACATTTGCATCATTACTGCAAGATTATATTTCGATTTAAATATAAAACCTAGGCAGTAGGCATTATGGTTGCAATACATGTGCAATGAGACTGCATACTAACAAGTACCAACGCGAGTTTCCTCATGATGTCAAAATTCAGTGTAAATCGTGATGAGTAAATGTTTGTCATTGCCGCAACGTCATTATTGCTTTCCGCTTTATTATGATTTCGAGATGCAATTTTCACAATATTTTGCTTTGGATATTTTTTGAATGTTAATGACACCATGCTGTTTTTATAATATGTGTCAATCTTTAATCGGCCACTGATTATCACGGGACCACTATGCTAAGGAGAGTTCGATTATGAGGATTTAAGTAGGACCTATTCCACCATGATGGCTTATTGCAGGTTAGACTTTATATACCATAGAAATTCTTATTAAATATACGTATTTTAATACTGGCACAACAAAATCACAATGATAGAGTCCACCGCCGAGAGATGCTTATCTGTTCCGGTCGACCCAATTACGTCGCGTGTTCGACACCGGATATACACAGGCTGATCCCGGAACGCGCGAACTTGCATCTGTCCCGTAGAGTTGTATGAGAAAAAATATTTTGATTTTCGAAAAAACGGTTTATGAAACAAAACACAAACATGTTGTTTGCGTGGTTTCTGTTCTAATGATACTTACCTACATAATTAAAGTTTATTTATTTGACATTATACATATTGCAACAATGCAGCGAACACACTTCAAAACAGATTATTTGAGCTGCATATTCAGGTGCGATATAAAAAGTAACTGTAAGATATTATTCAGTAGATACTATTGTGTAGACTTTAACAAAGTTGAAATTTAAAATAAGCTTATTACCGATTGTCCCGCCCTCACACCCGCCACTGCACCTCCTGTAAGTCAGGATCAACAATGGCACGCATTTAATGATACCGAGCGTAGACACCCAGAAAGTCTCTTGGAATATCTAATTTGTCTAGCCCGCAACGAAATTAATTGAATATTAAAATTAATAACAAGAGTTGATGTTATAACAACAGTTGGATGTTTTTGGCTATAACGTTGTGTTTTGTAGATTGTCTACACAGTACCTAACCCTTATAAGAAATTGACTTCCTCCGAACTCTAATCTATTTTATTACGAACTACGAAAAACAGACCAAATATACGGGCCTAAAAAATTGGAGCAAAGGAAAACGATGAACAAACTCACTGAATGAAAGAAATGGGGATTAATTTATTATTTCTTGTCGTTTTTTCTGTTTTGTTGTGCCCAACCCAGCTAGCTCAGTCATTTTGTAGTCATGATTGACTAAAGTATGACTACCAGACATAGAAATATTAATATTTATTGTGCAATCTGAGTCCATACCTATTTCTTGCGAAATTTTGTGACTAATTTTTCGAGGATGAAATAAGCATTGAAGTTTTATTGAGAACTCAAAACCTACACGATATTGCGAGATCTATGAACTAATGTTCTGTGTGCCTCAAAACTTATGAGCCTACGCTGTTACTGCAGTCTGCGCTGATAAGGATGAAGAAAAATATTTCGAGGATTCGTAACCTTATTTTGTAATTTTAAATATGGCCGAAGCGGTGTCGACCTACTCAGATCTTTGCAATTTTGATTACATTTTAGAATGTACAAAATTATTGCGTTCGCATCTCAAAACGCCTAAGCGTTATTTCAACGCAACATTTATTTAGCAATATGTACGTGGTTTCAATAACACAACATTTCATAACAGTGAAATTGATAATAAGCAGTCAGATGGCAATGCCAAGACACCGGCAGTCAAGGTTGTAAATGCTCTTAAATATTACATGTAACACTATTCTGACATCGCAAATATTAATGAAAGTTTAAATAATTAGTAAATAAAAATAAATACCCCACATTAAGATCAATTGAGTCTAGTGTCGTGAGTATCAGCTACGAGAGACATTTAGGTCTCACAAACACCTAGACCCGAGAGAAATACTTGTGGGCCTCACAAACATTTGTCTCTGTGCAGGGATCGAACCCGCGGCCTCTCGTTACACAGCTGGCGCGGCGTCTAACAAACTGCGCCACCGAGTCTTTCTTTAACATACTTTTACGAGATTTGATGACGTAGTTTGCATCAGTTTCGTTTGTTTTGATGCCATATTACCTAAATGACCTCTTTACCCAATTTTACAACTTAATTGCTTTAATGAGTATAAAAGTATGTGTAAAAAATGTAAATGATTTTAAAAATTTATAATTCTTGTAAAATATCGCTTACTTACATTTATCTCATTATTTTTTGGTTCTTAGATACACCGTACATATTTTATGACTTTTTTGTGGTACTATTTAGTTAAGTATGTAGTTACATCCGTAAATTAAATAAAATATTTTATATACATAAGTACCTAAAGACTCTAATGGGTTTAACAACTCATAATGATTTTCCTTGTAAATATGAATATGTTAAATTGTTATACGTATTATCTTTATATAACTAAAATAACTTGCATCATACGCGCGTACAAAAAAACATTATTGTATTTATTTGCAAGTGGCAATGTAAAATTATATGGTACAAAAAGTCTTGGTTACATATCTGGCCTAGTATTGACCCAATAGTGACCTTACATCAAATGCAATTCTCGTAGTAAGTGCACGCAATTGCAAGAGATTGTCGTTAGCTTAATACAAGGTAACCAATTTGCGTGACGAATATGAGGCGTTAATTGGATATTGGGACAAGGTACGACTTGCGAGCTATGAATTTATAAATAAAATTGATAATTTATTTATTGTATTCGAATATGCCCTAAAATTATGATCTGATGAATATGGATGTTATCATTTAGTTGCTGCCTGCTGAATATTACATAACGTTTCAATTTGTGACCTCACAATCCACTCGATAGTATTTTATCTTTGCATACATTGGTAATTATTTTGTTTTTATTACTTTTCAAACCTCATTATGTTTTATTAACGTCTTAAATAGCCCAAAAGAAAAAAAAACATAATCATTATCGTAATACTATCGATAGTGTCATCCCGACCGTACATCTTTGAATTGTTTATGGTATACATGAAGTTTCGCACCAAGAAAAAAACTATTATTGTCTATACTTCTTGACAATCATGGCGAGCACGTCGAGGTCTGTTTTTCTTATTTATTTTATTCTCGTTTAGTTTATATCGACGTAATTTTATTTATAATTCTGCTGAATAATCATAAGATTTGCAATGGCGATACGTAAGTTGGTGATAGTGATAATATAGTGTTGGAATACGCGGTGAATACGCATCGATTTGATTTCTACTTGTTGATTGATCATTGAATATTAAACCTACTTTCGTTTGTGGTTTTAGGATTGAGGCAAATAAAGTGGTGTGCTATGCACATCCAGACGCGCCGCTCATCGAGGATTACAGGGCTGGGGACATGATATGTTCCGAATGCGGTCTGGTGGTTGGCGACAGGTAAGTTTACGAAACACTTGAATCTTTTCATTGTGAGCACCGTGTCGTAATAATAACAACGTAGTCCAGCTTGTATATTTGGTTTCTATATTTCGAGGTCGATAAATAATTAAAGTTGATTGGGTAATGTTAGTACTTGCGGACACTACTAGGAGATAATGCCTGCGTGTCTGAATAAAATACATTTATGTCCAGCTAAATACGCTCCAATTTTCAAGGTAAAGTTAGCAATAAAATGTTCATCCATATGACATTTATTATTAACAGTTCTGGTAATTCCTAGGTTTTACCCTACAGTATATTGTATGTGACTCAGTGACATAATACTTTCACCACTAGGAGAAACCCCAATGTAATCTACATATTTATCTCAGCAACATTTCTCAAGTTTCCGATTCCAGTCAATACCATATATGTAGGTATTAAAGCATTCAAACATTGTTTTTTTGTTTTCTGTTATAAAAATCTAGAAAGTTTGTAGTGTTACACATCCAACCAGGTGGACAGGGAATTTGGAAATAAATATGGCATAAGTTAGAGTGGACATCCTTCAGCCAATAATATATTAATAATATAATTTGCAGAGTAATCGACGTTGGTTCAGAATGGCGTACATTCAGCAACGAGAAATCAGGAGTAGATCCGTCTCGTGTTGGTGGGCCAGAAAATCCACTCCTTTCTGGAGGTGACTTGTCCACCATCATAGGACCTGGTCGAGGAGATGCATCATTTGACAGTTTTGGAGTATCTAAGTACCAGAACAGGAGAAATATAAGCAGCACTGACAGAGCACTGATAAATGCATTCCGAGAAATCAACACTATGGCTGATAGGATAAACTTGCCCAAAACAATTGTGGACAGAGCAAATAATTTGTTCAAACAGGTATTTTTTATTATAATTGAGTATTGATTGAGGTATAATCAGAACTGCAATTGCTGCAAAGCGCTATCATTTTAATTTTCATTTACTACCAAATACCAATCAAGGAAAACACAGTCTTTTCTATAATATTTAAATCATAATTGATAGTGATTAGTGTGAAATATATGAAAACGAATATGTTCTAGATTTTAGGCATCTTAATGAATATATTTCTAATAGAAACAATTCAGTGTAGTGGCTATTTCCATTCACAGTATTGAAAAACATGTTATGTCATAACAACAACTAACATGCTATGTTAAGAGAAATTATCATTGACTCTTGACATCAAAACAACGTACTATTGTGTGTGTTGTGTGGCTCGGGTCTAGAGAAATAACACCCATGGGCTGTGATGGTAAGAATCATGTCATCATCAGCCCGTTGCTGTCCACTGCTGGACATAATACGCCTCTCCCAAGGTACGCCACAGAGCCCGGTCTGCTGCTTTACGCATCCAGTTGCTGCTGGCCCTCTTGTGCAAGTCGTCCCGCCATAAGAATCATATTGCGCCCACAAAAACACTATGTGTGTATGGCATTGACAACACTTTAACCTTAAAGACTATTATGCATCTAACACTTATGTATAAGTAAATGATATTTATTCAGTTGTCAATTTCAGACTGCCTCGGTGGCGTAGTTGTAGTACGGTACGACTACAAAGCTGAGGTCTCGGGTTCGAATCCTGGGTCAGGCAAAGTTATATTGGGTTTTTCTATTCATTTATCAGCCCGGAGTCAGGAATTTGTGGCCGATATGGCGATAGGCTCGCCCCCTAACACATCATGGGACGGAACATACAAGGCGAAATGTGGGTGTCCTAGTCGGGCCTCTGCCTACCCCTTCTGGGATAAAGGCGTGAGTTTATGTATGTATGTATGTCAATTTCAGGTGCATGACGGCAAAAACTTGAAGGGCAGAGCGAACGACGCCATAGCGTCAGCATGTCTATACATCGCTTGTCGGCAAGAAGGCGTGCCGCGTACATTCAAAGAGATCTGTGCCGTCAGCAAAATCAGTAAAAAGGAAATCGGAAGGTGTTTCAAATTGATTCTGAAGGCTTTGGAGACATCCGTGGACCTTATCACGACAGCAGACTTCATGTCTCGGTTCTGTTCGAACCTGGGACTACCCAATTCTGTGCAGAGAGCGGCCACGCATATCGCGAGGAAAGCTGGAGAGTTGGACATTGTGTCTGGAAGGAGTCCTATTTCTGTCGCTGCGGCGGCTATTTACATGGCCTCTCAGGTATGACCAATACATTAACTTAATGCTACTAAAGCATAGGTATTTGTAGCTTGAGCCATCGATAACGAAAATGTTAATACTGCGAAAGTATTTTTTGTGTATTTACTACATAGTCTTGGTAAAAACTAAACTTAGCTACTGGAAAAAAATTGAGGAGAATTGTTTTAAATCTGTATGGTATTTATATTGTATGAATTGTCTAGCCAATTTTTTTTAAAACACGTTTGGACCAAACCACATATATTTATTTTGCAGGCGTCAGAAGACAAGCGCAGCCAGAAAGAGATCGGCGACATCGCCGGTGTGGCTGACGTCACAATCCGTCAATCGTACAAATTGATGTACCCGTTCGCCGCCAAACTGTTCCCGGAGGACTTCAAGTTCGCGACGGCCATCGAGTTCCTGCCGCAAATGTAGTATATAAAAAAAATTAAACTGTAAGTTTGTGATTATTATTTCGACTAGTGCGACTGGTTCTTTGTTACTGTGCTAATTATGTTATTTCACCCTTTGGAGTATGAGGTCACCATCACACCAATTTCTAAGATATAGAAGTTTAGCTTTTGTATATTACATCACTAAAACACCATCCAGATCTACGTTCAAGTTGAAATGAAAGGTAATAAAAGAATGTCATTCCCAGTTAATTTGTTGATATGGTTCTGAAATTATGGTTAATGTAACTACTTGTTTTATTCTTGATGGTAAACGACAGCTGCCTCTCTACCTTTTAAACAAATACATTTATGGGAGAAAATATAATATAGATAATAGTTTAATCACTTCTGAACAAACTGCTTTTGTACTTCCGGTATACAAAAATCTTTATAGGCAGGCACATAGCAAGGATTAATAAACTAAAAAATTGGATCCTACACTTATTCATTAATCATTTATTATCACTAGTATTTAATATTGAATATACAGTGGAACAAATACTAAATAATCATGGATTGTTTCTTGATAGCAAAAGTTAGATAATGCTTCTAAAATGTTGTAAATGAGTAATATAGTTCAAATTTTTGAAGGCTGACCAAATAGATAAATTCTTTATGTTGAGTAGTAATGGATACATTGTTGTTTTTATTCTGGTACCTATGTGTAGATATAAAGTATAATCCATATGTTTCATATAATCTGTGGATTTTTATTAGTTGTATAAATATTGAATATTACCAACATCAACAATATGAGTATTCAAATGTATATTTCAAATAACCCGAAATCTTAATAGTGGTATTCAAGTTTGTGTCTATACTTATAGTTATCTAAACAATAACTTATTACAAGATCCAAATAAATTAATATGATACATAAATCCCTTGCTTTATGCAACTGTAGTTTCCACACAAATGTAACCACGGCTTTAAATAAGTAACAAAATATAGAGCTTAAAATATTGTCCATTTATATACCACTTGTTTATGAACTCAATTGTAATTAAGAAATAGTAATGCATTTGTATTTAGAGGCAGATATGCATTGACTCAGTTTTATTGACTATACTGTCAAAACATTGCGGAAAGCAGAAATTTAGTTAGGAATAAAGACAATAGAAGGGGTAAATATCAAAGAGGATAGTAAAAAATCGGTTAATACAACCTTTTACGCCCCTAGTGTTCCTCGTTTATTCACACTAAATTATTAGAGAATTATGTCAACAGTTATGTGATTTTTTATTATGTATAAATGCATAAAGTGCTGCTTGAGTAAGACTTGTAGCCAATACACCTAGTACTCTAGAACCATGTACACAAGTTGAAACGAATAATATAGCATTCACAATTGTTTAAAGGTAGCTACACAAATTTATAATAGCTGACAAGAAAGTATGTTCCATGGTTTTAGCCCAGAAATTGACATAAAGCATTTAAGCTACCACTCTTCTATTAATTTTATATGTCTGTTTAGGTCATCTATATAGCCTTTTATATACTTCCCAGGCGCCTAATAAAAATCTATTACACCAAGTTAGGAAACTGACTAAAATCAAGCATTCTTGTCAGTTCTACATTTATGTGTGCAGCTGCCTTTATTTGACACTGAAATGATATTTAACATGTAAGTAATTAGTTTATTTTAGCTTTAGACTTTAACTATTGTTAAGAGCCAGTATAAATGTCTTGTTGTTGTTAGTTTATATCATTCACAGTATTTGAGATGGACATTTTTTTGGGTATGGATTGTAGGACATGTTAGTGGTTTTAGCCAGAGGTGGAAAAAATATTGAACAAAAAATAATAATGAATAATAATCTGTAAAATTTTATCTGAAAATGTAAATTAAAATTGCTTGTCAGTTAAGCATCAACATATCCAAAAATATAATGGGCACATATAAACAGTAGAAAATGTTAATAGAAATTGTATTGATAAACAAATAAAATGCCTTTGGTGTGTTACTAATATTTAGGACTGCATGTGTATTAAGTCAAATATGTTGGCAAATATAAGGCTGTATCAATAGCGACACATTTGAAAACTGTCGATTCTGAAAATGATCATTTATGTATACACAATCAGGATAAAAGTTCCATTAATTTTGTTTAAAACTCCTTAGAACTGATTATTTTTACAGGAGAAATATTCCTTCTGTAATTTACGAGTATATTTTACTACGAAAGTATTGTATTAGATTTTTTTTAAACCTAACGTGAACCAACAATATAAATTAATTGCAAGCTGTCTAAGGAAAATTGGCGCCCTTTCAATATGGAGGCAATGACCCGCCATATTGAGAACTGTTGTTAAAATGGCGATTTATATAAAAAGTATGATAATACAATAATAAGAATCAAGGCTATAGTACCTTTACATAATAGTATTGAGACAAAATAAAAATGTGATGCAAAAATAATAATTTACCATTGTCTATTACAATTATTTGAAAAATCAGTTCACTTGGTGTTGCCATGTATAACTTTATTTACCAATCTGTTCATATAGTAACCATAGATATAGAGCATGGGCTAACCATAATCATTTAGCTGACAAGTGAAAAAGACGCGGAAGTGTGAGAGAGACAAAGCGAAGATGCAGACAGTAAGTTTCGCTGATTTGACCATACAAAAGATTTTGTAAGACTAAAGCCTCATTTACACGGGAATAGTTTCTCGCCTCGAAGATACGAATATCGTAAGGATATAAAAGAGTTGCATTGTGTAAACATTTATCAGAACACGATTATCTATTGCGGTTATGTCATGCGATAATCGTAAACGATTCTCGCTGCGAGAAACTCTGCCCTTGTAAATGGGGCTTTACGGTTACTCCATACTCTGTGTCTATGTTACAAACATCATACGTATGTATTACCCGACGGAAATATCTGTGGACCTCAATAGTTGACGTCATTGGAACATAAGTTCAGCAAATTCAAAATATAGGTAAAAAAAATTAATTACAATAAAAAAAAGAATAAAAAGTAGAATTCGCATCCATCTTAAAATGTTTTTAATGTAAATTAACATAGTGTTCCCCACACAAAAAAATGAAATGTGAACCGCATTCCAGCTAGGTTCACAGATATTTCCGACAGGTTAAACAGTTATAATTTCAATAAACTTTATTTGCGGTGTAAGTTTATAACATTCTACTATATTTATAGTTATGATCTCTTTGTATGTTGTCTTATTATTTTTAAATTAATAAAACGATTTTGTCACAGGCAATTTTTTATTTTTTACACTTTGTGTTTTTATAGTCAAAATATGAATACTATAACATCAAATTAGTGTAGTCAAGGATCTATTCTCTTTTTTAATTTGTTGACTGTGGGGAACTTTTGTGGAAAGTTTTCAGATATGTAGGTTTAATAATGTTTTTATTTACCGTTAAGGCTATTAATTTAGAAGAATTTTCGAGAAGTGAGATGAGCACGAAACTCGTACCACATTATTAATAAGACGGTACGATTCGCAATAAGACAATCACGTTATAATAAAAAAATAGACGATTTTTACTTCGTATTTTTACTGTATAACACTTTTTAGTACATGTCTGTACATGGAAGATAAAAGAGAAAAACTAGAGGGGGGAGGGGTCTCTATTAACGTAATAGAACCCAAAACAATGATTATAGAACTTTTGTCTGTTTGACTGTGCGGTTGTGCGCGATGAACTCGAAACCGGCTTAACTGATTTCGATTAAATTTAGTATGGAGGTAGCTGACACCCTGGATTAACACTTAGGCTACTTTCATCCCGAAAATGTTTGTGTTCCCGTGGGATGAGGAAGGAAATCCGATATATTTGTTACTTTTTTATACTCAATGGGATGGGATGGGACTAGATTACAAGTCTAGAGTGAGAATTAGATGGGACGGGCGGGATGGGAAATTTCAAATAAAGTTAATCGCGTAGACGAAGTTTGCGGGCAGAAGCTAGTACTTAATATGGTTTTGGTAAAGAGTTTCTAAATAGATAGCCGAAAGACCAACTTATTATCTGTAGTAATTAGAATTTTGTTCTCTAATAAGGGCTGTGAGATATTACAAGAAAATTGAAAATTGTTACGTTCTTCCGGAGTTTCCTATATAGCTAGTCTGGGGGGCTACTACGAAAATCAATATTCGATATATCGTTCGATTCTTCGTATTGAAATCTATTGTAACGACATCATAGTTAGACTAATAAATATTCTCTATGCGACACTTATCAACACTGTTGAATCGTTCAACAGTCGATATGAGTGAGAACGAATGCAGAAGAAGTAGGTTTTAACATGCGGAATCGCATGTTATATCGAATATCGTTTCCCGTTCTAGCCACCCTGGACTATATTGCACTTACTTTTAAGGGCAGTGCAGTCACCTCTCGGAAAAAAATGAATAGTTGAACAATACATAGATGTGCGCCCCAACAAAACATTGTGATTTTTCTAGGTAGGTACTAGGTACCTACATTTCTACGGTACTAAACTCTTACAATAATATTACAACTAGCCAAGTCAGACCTTAGGCTTCAATATATTATCCTTAGATATAAGAATAAACGATATTTTAAGTTGTTATAAAATATTTTATGTGAATACATTTCAAGACTGACCATTGAATTTGGCACTTGGCACCTGTTTTGATCTCAATTCTTTTGTCGTTGAAGTCAACTACCAACGCATATTATATCTTTATTGAAATTGGCTGTCATTTCACATTTATGTTTTTGATGGGATAATAAAAGAACATGCAACATAATCTTTCTATACAAAAACGTGAAATCTAATATATTTGCAACACATAAAAAATACTTGCAGTTAATTTTATGCAGCGTGAATTTTTCCAAGTAGGTAATATTCCATACACATTTCTCGCGATATTTACGAGGGCATGAATTTTATATTACTGCTTTTCGCTTTGCGAATTATAGAAAGTAAAAAACACTTGCGTATTATCGGCGGCCGGGATGCTGAAGATAATGAGTACTCATACGTGGCAAGATTTGAAATGTTAAAATTTCTTAAGGGCAAGCGATTCGAAAGATCACATGTATGCACGAGCACAATCCTCACACCCGACTGGACTTTAACAGCGGCGCACTGCCTCGGTGGAATGGACTACATAAAGAATAAAGCTGTGGAGAAAGCAATTATTTGGTACGGCCATGTGCGCGCCGCCGCCACTAAAGATGCGTATAGCGATATTTTGTATGTAGTTAAACATCCGGCCACAATTTTCGACTTCTGGCACCACGAACCTCTAAATGACGTAGCATTACTTCGCACACAGCCAATAAAGATTAAAGAATACGGGAAATTGAGCGCCCTGGATGCTAAAAGCCTTATAGGCCAGGAAGTGCACGTAGTCGGATACGGTAACACAAATTCCAGCGATGGTTACTTGGACTTAACGCTTGTTTTAAATAAACCTTTGCAAGTTTTGAAAGCGATGATTATAAGTTGCAGAGAGGCTGGCGTTGTTATGTATCCAGCGCTGTGCCTCGCCAGTCCTTGTGGAGTTCCGTCGTCGGTGCGCTCGGGAGATTCGGGAGGGCCCGTCATTCATTCCTCCGGCGTGGTAGCCGTCAACTCATTGGGCCCAGATTCCGATTTGTCAAGTGACAATTTTGTTGGATCCTTAACTCCCACTGGGCCTTATATGGACTGGATGTTGTCTTTGATGACCAAAGATAATGCATCACATTGAACATTCTTCAGGTTCTACATTCATGGTTCTATTTATTAATTGATAAGAGATCGTAGATAACTCATACATGTATAGGTATAATGTAAGTGTATTGCGTTACGTATAAGTATAAATAGTAACATTTATGAATATATATTTAAATTTTTGTATGTCTTTTGGAGCTTCTTTATCTATGTTTTATTCACTGCCCTTTCTATTATTTGTTATAAATCGATCCAAAGGTTGTCTGGTGGCGACCACCATTTTCAATTCTGACTTGGTATTAAATTTGTTGAAGTATAGAAAACCATAAAGTCCTGTGAATTTACGAGAGAACCACATTGTGA
Source organism: Deilephila porcellus (assembly GCA_905220455.2). NCBI lineage: Eukaryota > Metazoa > Arthropoda > Insecta > Lepidoptera > Sphingidae > Deilephila > Deilephila porcellus. The sequence continues at coordinate 13,018,482 of LR999974.1, forward strand.
TACAAATGCAGCCTGGCAATTGACTTAATATTAAAGACGCAGACTAAATTTCTAAGCAGAAATGCATCAGGGTGACTTTTCGATACGTCCAAGTCACCATTTATAACAAAGATGTAGACTTAAAGTTTGATTTCGTAATTATATACCTACTTAAATTCATATTTTGTCGGATTCAGGGTTGGGCTATTGGTGACATCTCTTAAAAGTGAAAGCTTTTTGATATGATTGGGGTTAGCACCCTACTTTTAAACTTTGTAAGGAATGTTTCGTTTGGATAATAAATTAGACTAAAATTAAGGTAGGTTGCTAACTCGTGGCTGACGTTATTATATCTTTATTTTTAGTGTTGTGAACTATTTCTTCTATCCTGGTATATGCCATATGGTACGTACCAGTATATAATTTGTAAAGGCTACATATTATGTTTAAGGCTTTGTATTTCATCTGGCTATCTAGTCCAGCTTTGCTTACACGTTTACACCAATATTAGCATTGCTCCTTGCGAGAGTTATCAACGTAGAGGGGTCTATGTAAGTCACTGTTGAGTGTCTACATTTTTATTTAATATGTGTATGTTTATTCGCGATTCCGCGGCCGCTCGTTTTACAGACGGCTCTGAAGCAGCGTCAAAAGACTTATTTCTTGTAATAAATAAAAAAATAAGAAAAACTAAAATTAAACAACAGATGAAAGTTAATTAAAATGTTCATTTATTAAAGCTTAGTTTAGATTTGCGCGCCCGTTGTTCCACGCTATTCGCAGTTGCTGTTACAGTTCTAAGAACTTTGTCCAGTTATTTTCAACAAGATTTATGATGTAAAAGTTTCATTAATTTAAATCCAGTTGCAAAATTAACGCTCAACTTATATTTTTTATTTTGTTTGCGAATTTGAAATAGTTCTTTTCAAGATGTAATTAATGATTCAGATGATTAATTATAATCAGCTTAAATCCATTTTACAGTCACCGATTGCAACACTTTTGTGTTTGGTATAAAAATTATAAATGACTTTCCTCGAATTGGCGAACATTTTAATTTAAGGAGGATTTTATTAATATAAAAAAATGCATTGGATGAAATGTAAATAATCCGGTACTAGAATATTTTGTCTATGTGTACACAATGACGGCCACATCGTAATAAATAAAGAAGATATATCTTCGACAAAATACTTGGAATAGTTTTCTTAACACAACTAGGGCGGTCATTCGTCTTTACTTCAAAAATGTCTTCATTCAAATGCCTGGTGACCATCGTACGTTCCGATTGCGTGTTTCAAATTATAATGCGGAGCTCTTTCATGTGATACCGACCGACAATCGGCCCTTTAACAGGACCGTATTAAAGACAAGCGTTTGGAATTTGAGCTCCTTTACTTCACTTCCTTTGGTAACTGCGATTTTGGTATCCTTTTGTATATTATGTATATTGTAAATGGTAGTATGGATGAAAATGGAGTGAGAATTTCCTGTCCAGTTGTAAGAGGTGATAGGCGTAATTAGACTATTTTGTTTAAAACACTTCTATAATTGCACCACAAAGTAGGTATAGGCTAGGTACTTGATGTCAATACAGTCTAATTTAATAACCCACCGACCATAGATGGTTGTCTCTCGTCGGTCGATGAATTTATGCCGTCCTGCTAAAAACGCAATGTATACAGGCTGAATTCAAAACACTATGCATTTGGATGCCTAGGAAGGATTATCCACTATCCAGCCTAATACGAATATCTAATATTCTTCTGGAAAAACTGTTATACCTATTTTTGAACAAGAATAAAAGTGGATCTAATTTGACTTACCAAGTTGTTTCACCACGTCCTGAAAATAATTGATAAAATTCCATTGTAAACGAAATGTTTATGATTACTGCTGGATACATACAAATTGCGATCGAGTTGGGTGATAACTTTGTTTTTCTATTATAATGATGTCAAATGGATGCAATACAAAGTAGATGCTCAGAGCTCACATTAGGTAGGTATGTTTAATGTTTTGTTATTAAAGCTTTTACCTGAGATGAGAGAGAAAAAGTTTTTTATATTGTACTGCTACAGTAATTAGTATTCAATCATTTACAACAATATTCAGTTCCCAATAAACTTTCGCATTCGCTAAAATTAAGTTTTAGAAGTGGTAGAGCCATGCTGTTGTCAGTCATGGATGAATGATGAATCATGTCATGAATGGGCAGGCTCATCCGAGGCGGTACCACGTCCCACAGGAAATCGACGTGACGCGACAGCTTCGTTGTCGCGTTTCGTTCAGTGACTGAGATTGCCGGGTGCTCTATTGGGCATCAGGATATCTCAGGCATCTCAGTCACATCTCCTTTCCTCTTTCCATCCTTTTTTCTTCCCGCTCTCCTACCAGTTTGATGGGCCGGCAACACATCCAGGATTTTCACAGTCATGGATGTGTTGGTCCAGCGTTGTGGATTTTCATGGGCGGCAGTGATCACTTTACCATCAGGTGGCCTGTTTGCTCGTTTGCCGGACCCAAGCAATAAAAAAAATTATAGAAAAATGTTTTGTCACTAACTTTCATTTTATTAAAAAGCATCGAAATTTTTGATAATCGTACTGTTTGTATACATCCACAGTAAGCGAGAGCTCAGTGGGTAGACAGGATGGTCGAGACCGGTATACGAGTTAGAGTTTATTAGAAATTAATTGTCATCAAAATATGCTGAATAAAACATCTCATCTGAGAGCTCTAATATACTTGAAGTCAACTAGTCTATCAGCTCGTCCTAAGCGAGCGCGGCGCGGCGTAGAAAATACCCGTGCCTTGTATACAAAGCACAATCGTTTATAAACGGTCTACAGAAGAACTAATATAAAATATGTGTAGTGTTACAACTTGGAAGTAAGGCGCACTACTTCTGCGGAAGCCTGCAAAGCGCTGTCGTGTAAAGGTTAATGGTAATGTTTTGTTATGTCATGTATTGTCGCATTCTCGGATTTCTTCTGTATCGTGTGTTTACAAGAATTTAAATAGTTTGTATCAGCTCATATACGTCCCACTGCAGATCACGAGCTTCCTCTACAATCGACAAAACGATAGAAAGGGGTTAGGCCATATTATAGTCCGCTACGTTGGCCTAGTGCGGGATGGCGGACTTTACATACAGTAGAAATTCTTTAAAATCGCTATGGTATGCAGGTTTCCTCACGATGTTTTCCTTCACCGTTATAGTGCGTGGTGATTGACTACCAATACACACATAACCTCGAAAAGTCATAGGTGTGTCCTGGGATTTGAACCCGCGATACCGCTGTGATATGTTGGCAGTCCCGTCTCGTCCGTTTCACTAACAAGCCACCACGCACTTTTAAAGACTTTAGGTAGGATATTCGCATCGGCTTAGTTACACGGTGGTAACTGATGGTGGTGGTGACATAAGGTGATTGTCCTACTAAAAATATTTATTTATTTACACACTTTATTGTACACCACAATAAAAAAGAATAGCACAGTAACAGTAAATTACTTAAAACTAATGTCATGGTTACAATTGGCGGCCTTATCGCTAACTGCGATCTCTTCCAGGCAACCTTTGGATGGATTCAATCATTACTACATAGAATTATGGGGTAGTACAACTGGAAAAAAAAATGGAATATGGATGTACGAGCTATACATAATAAACATATACATACATAATATATACCTACATTATAAATACATACATACACACAAATATACATATATATACATAAACATATACGTATTAGTACATATCAAGTAAACTTAAATGATGATATAAATAAGGAGGATAAAAAATATGAGAGGATAAAAAGTTATTGTAGCGACAAATAGTGAGTCTTAACAAGTCTCTTAAAAATTGGTAGTGACTTGGCTTGCCTAATTGTTACTGGTAATTCGTTCCACAAGCGAGCGGCATGAACTGTAAAAGACTTATCAAGAAATGAAGTGCTGTGCTTGGGAATGTCTAGCGTCAAGTTCTCCGTTGATCTAAGAGTTCGTGCATGAGTGTGACCGAGGAAATTAAAGCGGTTTTTAAGGTAGTGGGGGGTGGTGGGATGGAACAAGATACCATATAGGAGTGAAAGAATTCGAGTATTTCGGCGAAAACGTATTGATAGCCACTTGAGTTGAATATTTCACATTTTATCTTGTTAACTTTTATTAAATTATTTTTGTTTTTTTCCGGGCCGGTGACTTATTGTAATATTTTCAAACATTTTAACTGGCTGATTTGTTTTTTAATAATTTTGATATTCCTACAGTAAAACTATTTCGATTTAAGGAATGTAATCACAGTCGTCTATTTAAACCCACACCTGGGAAATGCTACATTACCAGGGTTTGAGGATAAAGTATATAATTTGCGTAGCAAAGAAATGCAACAATGGTAATAATTTACGCTTTCGGAGAGACAGTCATGACAGCCATTCATGATGTACTCAAAGTGCTTATGTAACTGATATTTACGTTTTAAAAATAATTTAAATAAAATAACCTGTATACCACAAAAAATTATAAAAAAGTCCATAAATAATATAAAAAATCCTCCATTTTAATTGGATTATTCGTCCATTGAAAACCAACCCTTCTCATCCCATATGATTCGAATTAAAATTTCGATTATAAACAAACGGGGTATGAAAAGCCGATCAATGTACCAAATGGTTTTCCCGCTACGCGCTACGAAACAACTCTTCTACAAAACAGTACCGCGAGAGCGTTCGAACGGGGAGGTTGTGTCGCTCGCTGCAAAATATCTCCGCGGAATCACACGCGAAGTGTTCCAACGTGTATCCAATTAAAAAACAATGACCCGGTCGCATTGAGCACTGCATTTAGCAATGGGATAATTTAGCTTTTTCAAGTAAAGTGGAAATGTTAGTGAAGGATGTGATTTTGGAAAAATGTTGAAGGCGTCCCGCGCGCGATGGCTGCACGTTGGATTGCTGTGGTTCGCGCTGTGCCTCGCGGTGGATGGACTTATAGGTATTAATTTAATTAATATTTAATTGGGTTCATTTTGGTGGCGATATTCGCGAGATTGTACGTAGAATTTTCATGTTGAGTTGTTGTGGCAAAGGAATATGTGTCACGCAGCCTTGAGAACTTTAGGGAAATGTATTTAATTATTTAAAAAAATATAAGTAAATGAACCTGCTTTCAGGAACCTGACACATAAAATGAAGAAATAGCATAAATTACTTAAAATTATAAACGAATTATTGTGTAACCATAAGCTTAGCACTATCGTATGTTTAGTCTAAATGCGTAGATATACTAAGACGTCTTAGATTCGATTCCTAGGTTCATACATTTCATTTTATTGAAGCTTTCGATTTGGACACATAATTTGCGTAGTGTTGCATAATTTCATGAAAAGGATGACGTCACGCAGGCGGCCGGACGTGAAATCAAAAGCTTTGTTTCTGCAATGCATGTTACGCCGACCCACGTGAATGTAGGATAAGGTCTTACATAATGATGTAAGTTCATTTGACTATTACACTTATTTTATGTTGTATTTATTTAATTATTTAAGGACCTCCAACGAAAGATACACAACATACAATCAATTACAGGAAACCACAGCTTGCAAATTTAAATAGTTATACAATGGCAAAAAAATATATAATAAATTAGACTTTGAAATTACACTTCCAATGAAACCCATCATGGCCCACTGCTGACTCCTCTATAACTGAGAGCTCGATTGAGAGGGTAAGTCATAGTCCACCACACTGACCTATTGCAGATTGGCGGACGTCATACGGCGTATGTCAGCCAACGTACGATGTTTTCCGTCACCATAATTAACGTGCGTGGTAAATGACAGTCAGTACGCACCTGACTTCGACAAGTCGGAGGTGTGCTCTGGGATTCGAACCCGCGACCATCGTCTCGGCAGCCACGTCCAGTCTGTTACCAACAGGCCGCGATGCAAATTCCTTATTACACTGAAACATTTTTATTTAAGTATTCTATAACATTTTTAGTCAAATAAAACTTCTTACACCATCGGCAAATTGTAAACTCCAAAAGGAACCGTTCGTTCCACTTCGATTTTATTGCTTTCCGATCACAAACATCGACAACATCAAATGAATAGAATGTTGTTCTATTTTTGAAATGACTACAATAGGCGCGACCTGGATTTCTTTGTTTGTTAATTCTTGTTTTGTGTCTTTCCGAATATTTTGTTTTTAAGAAATAACATTTTTTATTTCTAAGATTATGCTGTAAATATAGCTTCACTACTGGCCACATTATCGTTTTGTCTCTTTTAAACTTGTCTTTACAGCTTTGTAGCAATGCATTGCGCACAGTTCTGGTGCAATATCTATGGTTGCATGGTTGCATCACTGAAATAATCAGCTGGCCTATTGTTAAAATTCAAATTATGGATAAGTATTAAATTTGGTCTTATTAAACGCCGCTGCAGAATATTTTTTTATTTGATCGAGATAGCGTTAAATGGAAACAAATAATATCAAGGGTCAGGAATAGGCAATAGCCCAGCTTATTATTGAAAACTGTTCGGAACCCGAACCTAAAGCGCGACACACTCGCATGGGCCGCTACGCAGAATTTTCCAGCATCGTGTACGGTGTCGCTATCGGGCTGGCTCCTTCAGCAACCAGAACTATTTTCCTATTTTCTTTTTTGTATACCTTCGTAGCTTACAATTTCCTGTTAATTCCTAGCCCCATTTTCAAAGCCCGGTAACGCATCTACAACATCCCTGGTATTGTCGGTATTCCTGAACGCTAATAATTTCTTCCATACACTCACGCTTGGCTTGCCGCTCCTACGCAATAAAAGTTTAGCAAAACGGCATGATACCATAAAGCTTTATATGTAAGTATAGATATATAGTAGTGTCCAAGCTTATTTGATTACGGAACCTGAAGGTTACACGACACGCCCTGATAACGCACGCAATCATTAAATCAGATTGAATCGCCGTTTCACTTATTGTTATTATAGCTATACGCCATTTTATTGCGAATTAATTCGGTTAATTTGACAGACGTGAGAGGATCGATATAATTCAAAGTTGTCGCAAACTAATTTCAATGACTTAATTACAATTATTAAAAAAGATTTTCACAATGTTACGCAAATAAATCGATGCAACATCCACTCAAGTTAGATGAAACAATAAATCCAATTTGGTGATGTGATGTGCAAAAGAAATTAAACATGTATTTCAAAATTAATGTTGTTAATTACTATGTTATTCTTACCAATCAACGCGTTAATTTGTATTCGGAATGTAATTATATTTCCTTTCAGTGGCAATGTTTAATTACGCAACCCTTTCAGCTTTCCACATATTCACTGTGTAAAATAAAAAAAGCAACTTTAAAGCCGATTTTATTAAGCTCTAATATATTCAAATTCCGTATCAAAGATAAACATTTCAAAAAGCGAACAATGGAATTTCAGCCAGTACATTTTCATTTAATTTAAAATAAATGCTATTCACAAAACGTGCCGGATTTAAAATATACATTCCGTTTCACGCACAATGTTTCAATTTGAATGTCGTTCTTATTTGAGCCGATAATTATAATTTCCATAACCATACCCTACGCCAACGTTTTTAAAAGGCGACGACATGTTGACAAATAGTTTGCTCCCCAAAACCCACCCTGCGATACAATTTCGCGCGGATGATTATTTCATACAAAATTATGACAGAAGGCCATTAATCCGGGATGGTTATTTTTTATAAACGCGTTGTAATGGACGCAGGGGCTATGATTTCTGTATTAGGAGAAGGGAGACAATCGCATTGTGTGAACAGTTCGATTTTTGTTAAAGTTTGCGAGATGTTGTGAATGAAAGGAATCTGATACATTTCTTTGTTCGGAGTTTGGGGTATTGAGTATCGACAAACATTTGTGAAAGAATGTGCGCATTATAAGTTTTAAAATGGTAAAATATTTTGGCGCCGTATTATTGGTTTAGTTTTCTTCATAGATTAATAATTATATTTTAAATTCGTTAGGAATTAAAAGTAATTTTACATTTGATTTATCTAATATTGTATATTTCAAAGAAACAATATTGATCAAAAGACGTTTAACGAGGATTTATTTTTAATTGCCTGAAATAACAGGCGCGGACAAACTATGAAAGTTTACTCTAACATTTAAATATATCCATCTATTTTTACAGAAACAATGCATTATAAATATGTCATGTGTGGTGTCAACTAGTCTCGGTTTACCAAAAGAATCTGAAAAGGAGGGGAGTACTTAAGGCTGAAAGATTTATCGGTTCAAATAACAAAAATGTTAAGGAGCAATCGGTTTAAAGCGAAGAAATATAAATAAATTACATTTTTGGAGCGTTTGTAACCTTTCATGTTCACTTTAAATACTTTTAATGAAATATTTTTATGGAATTTTGAGACTACAGTCTATATCGGTAATTTAATATTATGTTCATATTTTATCGTATCATAATTATGAATGAATGAAAAATATCATTCTCATCGTGTTTAATAAATTTGCGTTTTAATCATAAAAAGTTTTGATTACATCTATTTGTATATTCATCCAGCAGTTTAAATACGCATATAATATTTATCGTTTAATTAATACCGATGTATATTTAAATAATTAAATATGTAATAAATTGATATAATTAATTTCTGTAATATTAAACTATTGTTTGTCGACATTCATAGCAATTAAAAATGCACAAAATATTTAACTCTTTCAATTATTTCAAATGTATTTTTAAAATTAATGCTATGAATATAAAATGCAAATTAATTTGATATAATGGAAATACTTTTAATACTGTGTGTAGTTTGCTTCGAAATATTAAAATGCCTCGATCCTACAAACAAACTTTCCTTTATGTAGTTCGCTTAGTTTCCAAATGCTCTATCGCTTTCATTCTTAGATTTATAGCAACATTACTTCTAATCGGTTTCAGATATCACCTTTCCGTGACAACAATAAACACCCATCATACTTTTATCACTTAGTATCCAATATCCATAACTCCATATTCCAGAACCCTTCATATTCCACGATAAGCAAGCCTCAATGTGAAAGCTCAAATTAATATCCCATAAAATTAAGTGGTGATAAGGCAAACGTCATATAGAAATTTGGACAATTTATCAAAGTTGAATGTGATCGACCCTAAGCGCTAATGGGCTGGCGTCAAGGTGCGTAACTGCCAGTCGACAGGCCTCTCCTGCCTATTAGCAGGGAACAATGATTGATGAGCCTGCACTTTTGCTTTAAAATGTTAAATGGTGTTAACAAATGATCGTTACAGCGTTTTGATGATAAGAACTACGGAAAATGGCGGTTTTAGGGCGCTGCACTTTTGAATGATGCTTTTAATTTTTGTTTTTTTTTTTAAATTATCGATGCTATGGAGGCTAGGTTGGTTGTGAATAGTCGACTTTTTACATAAAAAAGACATTTTTCGGTGTTTTCAATCCTGTTTGTGAATTTCTTTAAAATGCGATTCAATTACATTGTTATATTCATGTAATAATGTTGTTTTAATTTATGCAGCATACATTAAATCGTCATAATATTACTCCGTGTACATCATCCTATAGCCTTAACTAGGTAGCTATTATAATAGTAATAATCTAGCTTGATACATGCTTTCATTAAAAAATCTGACTTTTTAAATAATGGAACACAGCACGGACCTCCCAAAACCGTTGCCATGGAAACACATGTCCACCTTAATGAAAATCACGAGAGAAAATGGGTTATTTTCGCTACACAGCTTTCAATTTAGTTGGCCATGGCGCCGCGCCGGCTCATAATATAAATATTTAACTGGCCGGAGTAAAACCTTTACCTGGCAATCCCAGGGGTAACATTGTACGGAAAAGAGATGGTATATGTGAAATTGGATCGCGTTCAAATGTAATAGATGTAAAGAGATTAGCAGATAAGCCATATTGTTGCCAATTTTGACTGTATTTTTGTCAAAGGTGATTGATTATATTAGAAAGTTAGTTTATAATTGTAATCATTTTAATTCATTATAATTTTTTACGATTATTCTTGTTGATATTTGATAATATCGCCTTGTAGTTTGGACTATAATCAGGAACAAGCTATTACGACTAAGATGGCACTAAAAATCAAAGTTGAAAAATAAAATAGAAAATATAATAAAATTAAGTTAATCAATGAAATATGTCAATTAATAATCATAAAAATAATTGACAGTTATAAGACTGTGATAAGCAATCAGAATCCCCGACTCTACGCAGATTCAGTAGGAAGTGGGTCAGCCTGGAGAGTGTTTGCGTAGTCGCATCGGTCACGACATCCGATAATTTTGAGTGTCCCTGTGTTCAATGTAATGTTTGGTCAGCGTCTAACACCAGCATTTGATTAATAACTTGTTCAGTAATTCTATTTGAAATGTTAACCCCAAGTCCTGTTTTTTTTTGTCAGGTGTATTAGACTTGAGAGTCATAATAATAAAACCCTATGATATTGGATATATGTGTCTAAAATATCCGTAATGATTGTAGAAAAAGTTTTATTAATATAAAATTGTATACAGATAATCCTTATAATGTTGACGAATAAAATATCTAAATAAAAAAAAATTTATGCTCTTTTGACATATTAGTAATAGGCAACTCTATAATTTATCATCCTATGTCAAACAGTGGAATGCACTGGCTAATGTGGATTATGACTCTGTAAATAAAAATACTTAAATTCTAAAAATCTTTATTATCACTTATGGTTTAAAAATAAACTTCTATTTTTATCGATCAGACAAGTAGAAATTGATTTAGATCAAAGCAATGGCCGTCACATAAACAGAATAACATTGCAATGATGAGGGGTATTCTACATACCTTTGTAAAGATCAAAGGTTCGACATGAGTGCGTAGAATTCCAATATGTCTATTGATGGTGATCGGACACAATGCGATAATTGAATCGTCAACATAAAGTCTAATACAACTGCCAAGAGCAAAATACCGCTTGTGTTCGCTAATGATTCATAGGCTTTAACAAACGGCTGTGCGCTTTTTAATGGGTCTAAAACATTTTAATTCGTTTGTTAGCCGGTTCAAACTATCACTAAGGGATTGTAGGGTAAACATCTTTTTGTAAGCAACTAATGCTTGTTCGGTCCCGATACTTAAGGCACATTTTTTCCTAGTACTTTTTTTAAAATGTGATGGGCAATGGAAACCCACATCGTCTGAAGCTCTACGCCCTTGTCTCCGACTTAGGGCAGCACCCTTCTTCGTCCCCGCGTATTTGTTGTGCGGAGAATTGATTTCCTATGCTTCCCTTGAATTTTAGATATTACAAAGCACAGTGGCTTATGTTCATGCGTATTGTTCTGGGAGAGTTTTCGCAAGGGCCGTACTTCAACTAATTTATTCAAGTGTATAAATAAATAAGTCATAAATAAACTGTCGCATATGTAGTCCTGTTGTCTTTTGTGTCTTGGGTATCTGAAACATTTCGGTCTGATAAACCAGACCTGCAAGAAATACTTAAGGGACAGAAAAAAAGTGTCTTGGTGCGGAGATCGAACTCGCAGCCTTTCGTTTCACAGTATGCGTATTAACCAAGTAGTCAGATTGATTTTAAGGTTCTGATTAGATTGCACTGATAAATAATAGTGCGTAGTGGTAAGCAGCAGTGCTACTAGTAAGAGGGTTCTTCTACTGCGCTCACCAACTCGCCTAACCGGCGTCTGTAAAAATTGACAAATCTGTCTCGATTAAGGGTCAATAGCATAATCTTGAATCGACTTAAGTCCTGCAGTAGATGAATAATGGACGATGAATGAATAATATAATTAGTTCCAGGAGAGCTTATGTAGAAAATTACTGTAGGTGATATACTTGTCTTTTAAATGTAATCAGATATTTTTATGTTATCATCGTCCTTGTTACAAAACCCAGACTGATCAATCTTACCGCATCTAATAACATAGTTTTCACTTAAAAAACCACAAATAAGCTTTCCTCCATATCTTATTACGCCCCTGCAAAGTCTGCGAGGGTGTATAAAGCTGCCTTTAAGGCGTGTAAAGTGTGTTGATTCCTGCACTCGAATCGAGGGGACATGTTCGAATCTATACACGACTAGACGTTTAGTATTCTTATGTTTTTTGCTTTTTAATCTCTATGCTACTCAAAAGAGGCTTTCTCCGTGAAGGTTGGCGTACTTGCTGTCAATTTTTTTTATGAATGCCTTTGTTGGATTGTTTGTACAGATTGAAAGTGATTTTAAGTGCAGTATTAGTTTTTTTTCTATTTGTATTTAAAGCAAAGGATGAGAAGGATTTGTAGATAAATACATTTTGATTGTATTTTGACTATGTTATAATTACGTGTAAGCGGCTGTTAGCGCGCTGTTTTTGCATGTCTTCAAAAATTATTGAGAAATTTACAATTATTATAACAATCCATATTCGCACAACACACACAAATTTCGCGATAACCGTGAAGGTTTATTATAAAGCAAGAGCTCGTGGCCGCCAGACTTTCGTCATTTTATAAAATCTGAAAGTTTGTTTGCGCATGCCTCTTGCATAGGCATCCCACGATCAGCTATTATGAAGTCCCCTGGTGGTGGCTTTGGAAGTAATCAGCTTTAATGTGTCTGGCAAGATCAGCTGCCGCCATCAAAAGTGTCTGACTACAAATAATACTACGAACAAAAAAGGCCTAAAGAGACATCTCACTAATACATAGTGAAAAGGGTTATATAATTAGCCCCATCAACGTCAACATGACAGAAAGACAAGAATTAAAATGAGTTCCGAAAATACTCTAATCTTCCGACAAGGGACATTAGGAAGGGGTCCCAATTTAGTCACAATAAATAGATACGACGGGGGATAATCCCAAACATGCTCGCTGGCCTTATTCTCAAATCCTCCAGAATAAAGTCCTACAGACCTATGTATATGTCTAACGCTTTTCCTCACGCGATGTCGCAAAGCAAATCTTACGGCTAGAAATGTCACCGTTGGTTATGTCGAAAGACCCAGAATAAGGCGACAAAATAGTTCCATATTAAATGACGTTAATTAGTCTAAATTGTGCTTTAACTCGTGTTACAAATAGGTTGTTTTCCTTTGAACTATCTAGTCAGGGCACCAATTTAGCGTGACCCCTAATTTTGTACTATTTTTGGACGGCTGCCAAGCAATTAGATGTGTCTGATAGATCAATAGCGACTGGTGCATCGACAAACAAGGTTGTTTTGTACCGTTTCCATGGCGACGGTTGATCCAAATTGGTAATGTAGGGTGCGTTTGTGTGAAAGTAATGCATATATGATGAGGTGTGTGAGTGAAAGGGACGACATACGCGGGGTTGAATGATGCACTGCGCATTTGGCCGAGTTAAATTGCATTAGCAAACCTTTTGTAGGAGTGTTCGCGATCTGTTGGAGTTGCGAATTGTAATCATCAGCGCAGGGCTGTGCGGAAAGTAGTGATTTTGATATAGAATACCCCTTCCCTGAATTATAAACTTTTCAATATGTAAAATCGATTTAGACTTTATTTATGTGGTAAAGACATTTTGAACATCCAGTTGCACAGTTAAATTCGGTGTTCTAATTTTATTTGAGTATAAAAAAACCGCAATTATTAAAAATAAGTGTAATTCTTTAATACAACAAAAAAGGGGTAAAATTAACATTAATTAAGTATATTTTTTTTTAGCTACCAGCTTTTTTGAGGATTTGTCTTTACACATTCTATTCGTATCATACGCGGTCAATGAGGTAATTGTAACCTTAAATTTTCAATTTTTTGATGTTTTACGCCTTTTTATGTGTCTGAAGTGGAGGTCGCTTTTAGGGTCGGCAACGCGATAGTGTCACCACACACACACACACACACACACACACACACACCTGGTTTTGCAGACGTCTAGAGACAACGGTAACAGCTTTCCATTAGGCGAGTCGTCTGCTTGTTTGCTTCCTTAGTGGAAAAAAAGCTTTTTGTCTAGACCTTTGCTTTCGAAATTTCTCATTTTCTTCTCATTCTTTTAAACTATTGAATATGTAATTTGTTGCTAATAATAATGCAGATTTGAATTGCAATTAATAAAATCCAAGCACGTGGTTTCTTCGATTAGCTTTGCGTTATGAATTATTTCAAGTCATGAATATTCACCAGGGTAGTAATACCGACTAACAACATGAGTTTAATTATTAATTTGTTGTATAGACGTGCTTTAATTAACGTATTAATACATAATTCCTGTTACTACTGGGTCAGATACATTATTATTTATCACATGTGTATCCTGTACTAATAAATGGGAAATTGTGGTTTTGTTTTTTTCTTTTAAGCCCCTTTTACACAAGGAGAGTTTCTCGCCTCGAAGATATGATTATCCTAATGACACAAAAAAGTTGCATCGTGTAAACGTTTGTCAGGATACAATAATCTATGGCGGTTATGTCATGCGATAATCGCATACGATTCTCGCCGCGAGAAACTCTCCCCGCGTAAATGAGACTTTACACATGAAGAGAGCAATGAATCGACATTATTTTAGGCGTTAGAGTTAATGGGTGGGAGTAATACATATAAAGTATTTTCTAGTCTAAATGAATCATTGCACCTAACTGAAACCCAGCTGTGCTGCTACTTGCATTAATGACTTTCATGACTTGTTCCTAGAAGGCAGAAGTGCAACCAGAACACACACATTTCGCCTTATTTGTTCCATCCCACGATGTGGTAGGGGGCGAGCCTATCGCCATATCGGCCACAAATTGACTCAGGGCTGATAATTAATAGAAAAATCCAAAACCCAAGACCTCAGCGTTGTAATCGTTCGTAGTACAACTACGCCACCGAGGCAGTCAATAAAATGGCAGGCAATAAAAATGAATAAAGTTCTTTCCTACTTCTTTTTTAAACGTTGTATTTGTATAAACGTTCTCATACCCTCTAGTATGATCAGTGAGAATATTTTTCTAGCTTCACTAGGTACTCCATCATAAATCGAATAGAGCTGTCGACAATGTTATTTTTATTGAACACTTTTCCGTTTACAAAACATTTAGATGTAATAATAAAAAGTAACTTAGAAACATTTACAGCCTTATTCATAGCCAGTTTATAAACCTATTTTAGTAATCCAATGTTTTGTCCTTTTCGAACGACTTTTGAATTCAGTTTGACGGAGACAAAACATTTGATAACTAAAATAGGTTTATACACTGTCTATAATGCCGTTATAGGCTACTTTTTAATATTGTTACACATTACACATGTAACAACCTTTTTATATGCTACTCATCGATTTTTCTTATTGTTCCATTACTAGGCCAAATACAATATTTAATAAGGTCGGGTCGGTCCTCCCGTTCGGCAAACAGGAAAAAATCCCGCGTACCTGGGAGTACAATGTTGTGTGAATTAATGATTACTATGACCAGGGTAGTCATAAGGAGATATTAGGGGGGTATTATTTATTGTTACAGAGATTTTTTCATTTTCTTTCAAAACGTCAGGGTAACAATAAGCTTTCATAGATTTGATCCATAATAATTATTGAAAATTATAAGTACCTACCCATGCATATTTTTAAAAATAAGTTTTTGGTTTATTATAAAATGTTTTAGTCTTGTCCAGAAGTAGCCATGACCATGGCGATCGGTATCAATTAAAAAAATATTTTTTTTATGAATTAGGTTTACATATAGAACATTACTAGCTAGTGACGCAACAACCAAATAGGCAATTTTTTTTACTGTTAACTAATGGGGTCTGAACCCCTAAATCTTATATTAGAAATTACTAAATACGGCCCATACATGACGTCCGTGCGGGAATGCCAGTCCGTTGAATTATGCAAGCTGCGACAGAATAAGGATTTACTTATAAACCCGTGCTGTTTCTTTGATACTCATTAAGCCGGGCTTAAGTTAAGGGCTCTACGTGGTCGTAATAAAGGGCTGGGGGCGAAATTATGGATACACTGCGTTTGATTTATATCAATGATTTGGCGTTGAAAACGTTTATGAGACAGTTGTCGGCGTTTATTAAATTAAATGGGCTTACTTTAGGGGCGCTGTTGAATGTTTGTGGGTGCGAGTAATTTATAAATAAAAATTGTGTTAAACACATCTGTGTTTTTTTCATCGTCTGGTGTAGTCTTTCCTGTCATGGGTAGTAATGCGTAAAAATCACAAGAAAATGAATTGATTCATTCAGAAATCGGAATCCGGAGATAGTACCTACTACCTATTGCAGACTTAATAACTTATCGCCGGTGAAAAACGGTCACAAACAGTTTCGATATTTGACGCAATAAGATAAAAATATAATAAAAAATTTACTAATCGGCAATTAACTTATACTATTATACACGATAACCTCCGTGGCGCAGTCGGTTAAGACGTTGACTATTAAACGGGAAGCAACTGGTGCAATTCTTACGCGGATATAAGTGTTTAACACAATATAATTAAATGTGAGATCCAAACTTTTTTGTGTCTAGGTGTGGTGTATGTGTATACTACAAGAACTTCTACTAAAACTGCTTCATTAATATTTCTTAACCTATGTCTGGGCTTTGAGAATACTTAAGTATAAGCCGAAGCCCATCAAACAAAGAGCCACTAAACATTACATGTCATAATAACTGTTGATCCGTCATGAACATAAAAATACGCATGTTTGTGACCCATAAAATAAAATAAATATAAATGTCTACGAACTTGCATCTGTTATTTAAGATCCGTTATAGCTGA
This sequence comes from Deilephila porcellus, assembly GCA_905220455.2. Lineage (NCBI taxonomy): Eukaryota > Metazoa > Arthropoda > Insecta > Lepidoptera > Sphingidae > Deilephila > Deilephila porcellus. The sequence continues at coordinate 13,035,239 of LR999974.1, forward strand.
GGTGACCACACTGAACTACAAATCTGGATAATCACACTTTATTGACTAAAACTAGTTTACTCTTTCCTTTTTTTTATAGTGTTACAAATTTTAACCTTCTATTTATTTTTCTATTCTTTCCTCCACAAATACAAATCTTGCAGTTTACATCCAACGAAGCTACAGATTTGCAGGCCCATTTTGTTCAATTACAAGTCGCGGTAGTAAATTCATCAAGATTCTTAAGTTGCCTTTAAAAACAAACACTACCTAACTTTAATTTCATACAAACAATCTGGTTTGTATATCAAAACCGTCATTGTACCCGATTTTATCTCGGGAATGTTGTATTTCTTCGTGCTCAGTTTTCCGGGTCAGAATAGCTTCGTTAACAGCCGTTGTAGCTTTATACGGAGCTACTAAAACTTGATATACCAGGGCCAGAGCTACAAGTACAGCCACTTAATATTATCTTTGAAATAGAGATATGAAATAGGCTTGCCATTATTTTAAAATTGTAGTTCCTCAACTTCGGTACGTATTTGAGAGCTTTTTAAATTAAATTTTCGATCTAGTGAGACAATACCAAAGAAATAGAATATGTTTCGAAAAGTAACAAAATATTTATATTAAAATTCCAATACATCCAGTATCCCACAGATTAAACCTTTTAATAATCTTATTGGTTCCACTAGTTTCACAGCTCTCAGACCCAAACATGTATTACCCGTCGGAAATATCTGTGGACCTGAAAAATTGACGTCATTGGAACATAAGTTCAGCAAATTCAAAATATAGGTTAAACAAATTGAATTAAAATAGAAAAAGAAAATTTAATTCGCATCCATCTCAAAACGTTTTTAATGTAAAATAACACACAAAAAAATGAAATGTGAACCGCATTCCAGCTAGGTTCCCAGATATTTCCGACAGGTTATACATCCAGATCATATTTATTATTTATTTATTTATTTATAATCTTTATTGTACACTACAGAAGCTTGACAAAGAAACATTAAATTAGATAGCAGTACAAAAGGCGGTACAATCATAATAATTTATTACTGGCGCATGAATTCGAATTTAGAACAATATTTTACTTCTCAGCCTATTCAATCAGTTGTGGGTATACTCTATCGTTGTCCTAAATAAAACGTGAAGTACGGTGTCATTATTCATACGTATAAATATTGATGAGTGCATTTAATGTACGACTTTATGGATTTACATGCTACATGTCGACGCGTACTTTATAAATACGAACAGGTAGCTGTTTATGTATTTATGGGCCAATTACAATGAATATTATTAATTGTAACAGTCACAGAGCGGATGACTAATACCTCAGTCCGCCCCGTGACCACGAAAGCTGAAAAGCAATCGAAACGTCTGGAAGTAAAAAAATGTAAAAATTAAACCAAATCGCGATAAAATCCGTAAAAATAGTTTTATTTCAATGTGTAACATTCGCGTAAATCTAAGAAACCATTATGAATATTATTTGCTTTTGAAAATTGTTCATTCATAAACACGTTCACATACTATAGGCACAGACTATGGAGAATAAAACTTATACAAATTATGCCTTGAACCAAGCTCACACTCTGGGAGCATCTTGTAATGATATCACTGCCTGTTTTTGTACTAAAAATATGTTTCTATATCAGCCCATATACGTCCCACTGCAGGACATGGGCCTACTCTACAATCGAGAGAATCGATTGAGAGTGGTTAGGCCATATAGTTCACCACGCTGGCCTAGTGCGGGTTGGCGGACTCACATACCGTAGAAATTCTTTAAAATCGCTACGGTATGCAGGTTTCCTCACGATGTTTTCCTTCACCGTTAAAGTGCGTGGTGATTGACTATAAATACACACATAACTCCGAAAAGTCAGAGGTGTGCCCTGGGATTTGAACCCGCGACCACCGTGTAGGCAGCCGCGTCTGGTCCGTTACCAACAGGCAACGCACTTCGAAATATGTTTATTCTAAATTCAAGTTAGTTTATTCAAAAATATGTTTATTCCCTGTCAACTAATTGCTTCAACGTAGCTAAACCATTAAAGTATAATTATCGCTTTTCTATCATTACACTTGTAACAAAAGTAATTTATTCGGGAAACCTTTTACTTTTTCGGTAAAGCCGCGAGCATCTTAAAGAACTTTCGGCTTCACAAATGTGTAATCCTTTAATACACGAGTAACATTTATGCTCAGGTGTGTCCTCGAGTGATACTAAGATTCGGTAGTTAGATCCGTTTCCAATTAAGTTATATATACATACATACATAAACTCACACCTTTTTCCCAGAAGGGGCAGGCAGGGGTGCTACCAGGACACCCACATTTCGTCTTGTATGTTCCGTGATCCGTCCCATGATATGATATGGGGCGAGTCTATCGCCATATCGGGCACAAATTCCTGACTCCGGCTGAAAATGAATAGAAAAATCGAATATCACTTTACCCGACCCGGGATTCCAACCAGAGACCTCAGCTTTGTAATCGTACCGTAGTACAACTGCGGCACCGAGGCAGTTGAATTGTAGATCGGTGTATAATTTGCATACGTGAAAAAGGGTTTCTCAATCGTTCGGAAAGTGAATGAATGAAAGTAGAAATGAATTCTATGTAAGAGCATCGCAAATAAAACCATATTCAGCGATTAACCCTCGTCCATTAAACTCATTGAAGGATATAAATATGCCGGGCGTTGTGCATCGAGGAATCAATTACGTAATGGCGCCACATCGCAGTCGCATCACACGAGCCTTTCGAGCCGACACTTTTATAACCACCGGCGAAGCGTGATCAGTGTATTAACTTTGTTGTCTCTGGTTTTAGTTTGCCATGGAGGTTTTACTGGTGTTAAATACACCTTGATCGGATTTATAATTGTAACGTACATGTTTGTTTTATTAGGTGTTGGATTTGGTTTTTAGTTTATGTAATCAAATTGGATTGTTTTTTTGCAATTTAAATTTTTACAATGCTTTTTTTTGTCTTGTTACCACTTCCTAAGGGAAAAAATTGATTAATTATTATAATGATGCGTAAAATCTCCCGCACATATTTTTCATTTTATGGCCTTGTCTGTTTTATTTGATATTTACTGTCGAAACTGTTTACTTTAAATAAAGTACAATAAGATAAATTAATAAACATATCTTTCATATTAAATAAGTGAACCAAATATTAAATTAAGTTGTACAATTAAAATATTATAACTTTTAAGTAATAGTCGTGTGCGGTCTTACGTAATTAATAATGCACAAAAAGGCGAAGTGGCACAACTCCGCCGCAACCGGTTCCCAAGTAATGTACACTGTCTATGCAACTTGAAACTTCGGAATTTTTGTCATAGTTCAACAAGAAACTGCGTAAAGTGGGTCACAGCATACTTGTAATATCCAAAACATTAATGTTCTTAAGAATATACCATTGCTTTTGTTAAATATTTTGTTTGGTTCTGGTCATTTTGTGATGGCATGCCTACCATTAATTAACGTCGAGGAAATGTCGTCGTTGGCGCCACTAATGAATCTTAGTTTGTAGAAATATATTGAAATTAAACTGAGTCAAAAACGTCAAACTGAACATAATCAATCTTGTTACAGAGATCGTCGAAGTCCAACAATGCCACAACTACGCGTTTCGTCTGACTTGCCGCGACCTGGACTCGCACATCGCCGTGCTGGAGGCGTGGTACACCTCACTAGACGATTACAATCGCGTTGCGAACTCGTCTCGTCTCATCGCAGACAGTTTAAAATTAAAAACTGAAAACGACTCCGAGTTGGATCGTGTTTATGTCTATTCTAGTCCAAAACATAATGGCGTGTACGAAACAGCGCCGGCTAACCATTCCAAATTTGAAAATGCAAACGTCAACGATACGTTCGAATTTAACGAAACGTCATATTTGAATGACAGTTTGCTGTTTCTGAACGATACCATAGATATGACAGTTGATTTATTAAACGTGAGTGATAGTTGTGGTGTGGTTTCATACGTGAGGAGTTACGCGAGCTGGCGGGAAGGTGACAAACGGCGGCGCACTCCGTTCAGAAAATCGTCTGTGAATTTAAGGGCGCCTGTTAGTTATCGGTGAGTTACATTTTATGGCATCTTAATTTTGGAACTGAGATTCTGAGAAAGTCATTTGATTCGTAATAAATGTTTGACGTGTTATTTTTGATGCGGTTTCTTCAGATAACACATTAAAGATCTAAAATTTTAATGAAGTGTGACCGCTCGTAAATTGTGGACGTTATTAAAACTCGTAAAATGTTTATGTAGGTCGGTTTTAGAACTAAAGCGGTAAGTATAGAATTTCATTAAGATACTTTAAACTCATTTCTTTATAAGTAACTTAATCAAAAGCTTCAATATTTAAGATTTAACAACATCTGTCGCCCATAACTTTATTTTCACAGCAGTGTAACAAAAAAATACTCGATTGTGGAAATTGAAAAAAAACCTTAACTTAACATTATCTTTTTTAAAATCACAGGTTACATTCAAGATGCGAAACAAAACCAAAAATCCAAGACAGCACCGCTTGCTAACCCTCAAAAAGTTTCAAACATCATTTCCATAGCGCCACCATAAACCGTAAATGACGTTTATGACGCCTCATTACCATACAAGTCATGCTCTTTTATCAATAATCATAGTGCAGGATGGTATCAGGCCCTTGGGCACGTCCATATTGGTGGTCAGCTCACGTATGTGTTGTGTGACCGATGTTCCCATGGGAACTGTTGCGTTTCTTTCTCTTTTCCTAGTTAATGTAATAGTTGGCTCGTTGCATAAGCAGGCATGGCTTTGGAAGTGTTATGTTTACGTTGTATTTTGCATTTAAATTGACTGTCTTTTTTGGCTTTATTCTGTTCGTGATTATACTTACAACCTTTGAAACAATACAATATCACAGAAATTAAATTGTATCCAAGGATTAAAGCCAGGTGCTCATACGTCATATATTTACTAAACTAATAAGGATATAAAATCCTTAATAAACGATTGATGCAATATTTTTGAAAAATGCTAGTCGTGTAACATATAACATGCTTGACCTCACTCCAATGAAAGCTATTATTTGTGTTGATTTATGACATAGAGGCAATACTAAAAAAGAAAAAAAAGCTTTTTATTGCCCTACAATTAAAAAAAAATACAACAAATTCAAGCACACATAATATTAGCGAAAGACAAAAGACGTGCTTACCGAAACCAGAGTTTAGATCAGCAATTAGCGGTAACACTATAGTACTGACTATAGATAATTCGCTACACATACTTGTCTTATCACGTCAGTATAAAAACTACCAAAGATTTATGTCACACAGCCGAAATACCTAAATATTCATCACGCAAACATTTGTTATATTATGAGGGTTGAACCTACAATGTTTTGCAGCCGGCCTCTCACCCACCGCGCCACGAACTCTTTGAAATGTATACGGGTTTATAGATATTTTTTTTTTTTATTGCAATGAATGGCGAGACGAGCATGCCATTCGCCTGATGGTAAGCGATACGACCGCTCATGGACAGTAGCAAAACCAAACAACACCGTGAATTACAAGGCAATGCTTGGAATTCCACTGCGCTCGCCATCCTGAGACATAAGATGTTAAGTCTCAATATGTCCAGTAGTTCACTGGTGGTAGGTCTCTCATATGTGAGAGGCCGCCTGGGTAGGTACCACCGCAATGTCTATTTCTCCCGCCAAACAGCAGTGTAAATGCACTGTTGTGTTCCGGTTTGAAGGACATTGTAGCCAGAGTAACTACTGGACATATCGAGACTTAACATCTTATGTCTCAGGATGGCGAGCGCAGTGGAATGCCAAGCAATGCCTTGTAACTCATGGTGTTGTTTGGTTTTGCTACTGTCAATGAGCGGTCGTATCGCTTTCCATCAGGCGAATGGCAGGCTCGTCTCGTCATTCATAGCAATAAAAAAAAAAAAAAAAAAAAAAAAAAAGTTACTCTGGCTACAATGTCCTTCAAACCGGAACACAACAGCGCATTTACACTGCTGTTTGGCGGGAGAAATAGACATTGCGGTGGTACCTACCCAGGCGGCCTCTCACATATGAGAGACCTACCACCAGTAAAATATACCAATACCAGCATACCACGTGCTCAGAGCAATAACATTTGAATGCTTAGAACTTGAATGAACGGTATCAATGTGATGGTAGGTCGAGGGTTATCGTTTATTGAGGACGATAGATAAAATGGTAAAGAAAACTGACACCACCTTGTATCAATTTGGACTGAAGCTTTTGTTGAGCCGATATTGTAAATTATTTGTTATCATACTTCATCTTTTTTATTTTTTATTTTTATTTACACACTTTATTGTACACCACAATAAAAAAGAATAACACAGTAACAGTAAATCACTTAAAACTAATGTCATGTCTTCTATTAGCTAAATAAATAAATACACCCAACAGTCACATACATAGTCCCGACCCCACACTAAGTTCGAGTATTGTGTCGTGGGTATCAGGAACTACGAGAGACTTTTCGGTCTCACGAACACCCAGACCCGAAACAAATACTTGTGATTCACACAAACATTTGTCTCGGTGCGCGGGTCGATCCAGCAGCCTCATGTTTCACAGCCGTCGTTTAACCAACTCCGCCACGAAGGCTGTCGAATTATACTGTAGTTAAAATTAGCACGGCAAACATACAAATGCCATCAAGGATTTATGTAAATTTTCTGAATAGACGGTACATTCATACATACATCAGCCTCCACTGTCCCACTGCAGGGCAAAAGCCTCTCTACCCTCCTTCGTCCCGGTTCAGGGCTCGATCCTGCCAGTCTTTCTCCCACCTGTCCAACTCATCTCGCCATCTTTTGAAAGGATTGTACAAGATTTTAAAATTATAAGCCTATTAACTTCTGCCGTTTATAGAAAAATATATTACCTGACTTCGCCAAGTATCGCGATAGGAGCAATAAATAGTAAGAACATGTAAAAAAACCCTTTGTGACATCAATGTCTCAAATTTAATTGACGGCTACAGCCACACACAAAGTCACACAGACGCCATTAATACAATCTCAAATGTATTTTATTTTATAAATAAAGCTCCCTGCGACCCAAATGCAGTTTCAGTTTCGCTCGGAATCAAAATAAAAAAGTCCGGCTTAAAGAAATATAGTTTTATGCCCACTCATTTGTGAAATTAACGCTCCATCAAATATCAAAGATCTTTATTTAATATTTATTGTTTATTATTGGAAATAAATAAAATGTTACATTTCCTGTCGGTTTGGAACTTTGTAGTTTTTACAGAAAAAAAATCGGAAACTGCCTCGGTTGCGCTGTTGTACCTATTACGGTACGATTACAAAGCTGAGGTGTCTGGTTCGAATCCCAGGTTGAGCAAAGTGATATCTGATTTTTCTATAGGTACATTATAAGCCTGGAGTCAGGAATTTGTGCCCGATATGGCGAAAGGTTCGCCCACCTATCACATTGAGTTGCTGATACACACGACACAAGACTTGATCTAAGTATGGGATCAGGAGTATATATGTGACTATTGTGTGTATTTATTTATTTATTTCTTTATTAATATTGCTTACGTCATCGAAAATCAGCTCAGATTTTAATTGACATCCAGCAAAATGTTGTTGTCTAATTGTGAACGCGACAGATCCTTTAAAATGGAAAAAATAATAGTGGAAAGGCGGACCGGGAAATCGCAAGGTAAATTTAACGGGCGTGTTTACAAAGCAAGCTGCTGAGTAATTGATTGAGGACTAAGTTCGCTTTGAGCTCTTAAACCGTCGCTTTTAATGCTTCAATTAATAATCTCCCTCTTTTTCTTTTTTTCTTCAGCTACAGGACGTTTACTACTGAACATAGCCCTTTCCCAAAGATTTTCGTAGCGACCTGTTGTTAATACTGTCCTAATTTTACTATACAAATCTCAACTTAAGCTATTATCATTGTTTTTGTGTTTGGTATCACGTCCACATTAATCAATATCATTGTCTTATTGATCCAGTCACTCGAATTAGATTTAATCCGTGGGCTAGATTTAGTAAGGTTTTGTATTTGCTCAACGCGTCGCCCGAACCTCGATCGTCCCCTTTCGTCCAATATTTGCTTTGATCAATCCAATTCTCTCTCATCTCTATGGGACAAACAAAATTAATGAGGGTCTTTACTGTGTTGTCTATTGTTCTCGTGATTTCGTGTAGAGATAGCTTTATAATATATTCTCTCGCAAATGAAAAATAAATTACTGAGTTACCTGATAAGCATAGGCTAGCTGTCGAACTTTGAGGAGGGAGAAAGATAAGTCGTAGGTGGGAAAAAGGATGAATAGGCATAAATGGTAATGCTAGTAATTTTAGAGAGCATCTAAATATGTTAATTATAGTAATACAAGGCCACTTTAAAGCCACACAGGAATCTTTTACCAGCATCAGTTATTTTTAATAAGGGAATTTTAAAAAGTCTAGGTCTTAGTTGTTAAATCAACAAAAACAAACTACTTTCTGTCACATAAAACCAACATCTATAGATATAAGTTTCCCACTAATTGAAATGTCATCACATTTTGTTTGTTTATTTACATCGAAACAACTTTCCAAGATTAAGTAAGCAGTTTGCCTTCACGAGTGATCTATTTTAAAACATAATTAAAATACTGTCGTGAGATGTGAGCATAACTAATATGAGCCGTCCAAATAAAGCAAGATAAAACATTTTCATCTTACGTTTGTATTTCACTGCTGAAACGATACGGAAGAGTTTCACGCCTTCGGACTATGCGTTTGTTAATTAAGTTGTCGTTGCGACTTTATAATATATTTTTTTAGTTTGTTTTATAAAATTCAGCAATATTTTGCTGTGGTGGGAAACATTAGGTGGGCAACATAAACAATTTTTTAAAAGTAGACAATACATACAACATTTGTCAGGTGTACCGTGTATCCCTAGTTCGTTTGTCTTTTTAATGCTATAAAAAACTAAAATATCAGTAATTAGCTTTAGTCACAACTTATTTGATACTACATTATTTACTTATAAATTACATTGAAGAAATAATTAAAAACCTAAACTCTAACTACTTCAACAAAAATGCCGTTTTAAAAGAGTTTTGCTAAAAGGTCTGCGAAAAATGTAGCGTGTAGTAATTTTTTTTAATTAGCACAGAATGCCGCATACTAAGAATACTAGTGGGTCTTTAGAAACTTGCACATAATATTGATTTGAAAGTAGTTAGCTTTCATTTCATCATAGCTTTTTGTGTACACAGTAGTGTGCTCATACTTTAGCTGAGTTATAATGTATAATTTTATCTAAAGATTAAATGTCAGGGGATTAATCAGGAAATCTGAGAATATTTAAACAAATAATAGAACATTTCCTTTGGAGTTTTCCTACGCTATCCTTTATTAACCGCATTGGGACGAAGGCTAGCTAACGCAACTATACATACATACATAAACTCATGCCTTTTTCCCACAAGGGATAGGCAGAGGCTACCAGAACACACACATTTCGCCTTGTATGTTCCGTCCCATGATGTGATAGGGGGCGAGCCTATCACCGTATTGGGCACAAATATCTAAATCCGGGCTAATAATGAATAGAAAAATCCTATATCATTTTGCCCGACCCAGGATTCGAACCCGGGACCTCAGCTTTGTAGTCGTACCGTAGTACAACTACGCCACCGAGGCAGTCGTTGTACGTTGTGCGAAAGTTGGCTAACGCAACCAGTATTCAAATAATATCAATATAATTTGAAGCACCGTATAACAATCCTACAGATCCATATTTTATAGCTCAGATAATTAAACGTAATAATTAAAACGATTCACTCAACTTGAAATTATGATGTGAGTTTAACATATTAATTAAATGTTTAATTATGTCATTTTTACGACACATAATATCGATCACTATCGATGAAACGCAGCGTTTTGGTACTGATACGGTTGCGTGTGTTTCCGTTTAATTATAGGCGGCGCTTCTGACTGTAGAGTGCATGCACGTTCTTATTATACTTCGTTTGTAAGTTTATGTACGAATTTGTTGATAAGATTTTTGATAAATTTGAGTTTTAAATTAGGAACCAATTTCTGCTTTTCATTAATAAGAAAGTTTTTTTCTCTGTCCGAACAGTGAATGAACGGTTTTGAAATACTGTAGTATGTAAAACTAGTACCAACTCAGAAAAAAATTGATTGACTCGTAGTTATTGTGTTGTATAATGGCGTCATGTTTCCACAACCTTTTCGTTTTGAAGAATAATAAGCGCACGGAGGCGTGCGCGTGTGTTTGGTATGGCTGATATTTGTATAAATTTAAGCTAATTTAATTGAATTCATGGTTTTTATTCTTCCCCTATCACATTGAGATGGAAAATACAAGGCGAAACGTGGGTATCCTGGTTGCACCTCTACCTACCCCTTCTGGGAAAAAGGCGAGAGTTTATGTATGTATGTATTCATAGCGCCAATATTTGACATATTCCTAATAATCTATTGTTTGTTGACGGGTAATATAGCGAAGTATTCTTTGTTATAAAAATCTTAAGTAGCAATGACTAAATTTATGAAAAGTCCCTTCAGAAATAATTGATATTAGAATTTAATTAAAAAAGAATCACTGTCGAATTTAGACACTTTGTGGATTCGCTACATGAAAAATGTTTTTCCAAAAAAGAAAAAGCTTTCACTTCGCAAATAATACGAGAAGAAAAAGAAATAACTTTCCATCCCATTCTGAATAAACTAAAGCTTACTTAATTATCCTGTCGAAAGTACGGGAAAAAACTTTATTTGAAAGTGAAAGTAATGAATTTCAAAAGGTTCTCTTGGTTAGTTTTATTCATCTGCCATTTCATGCCGAATTATATAATTTCTTTATGAATGGATTTAAACGTAATTAGCTTTTAATTTATTTTTAAATAGATCATTTAAGAGAGCAAGTAGCAGATGTTATATTTGATTACCTTTGTCCATAAACATAATAGGAGAAGCATTTTCTATTGTTATAATTTGAAATTGTTGAAATGCATACTAGCAATAGAGTATTTCTATATTATTTTTACTTTGTATAAAATAAAAATGATTCTATAAAGTATATTGGTTTGGGTCATGTAAGTAGAAAGTCGGAAAATAAACCGAACCAAATAATTCTTCTGGAATACGGGCGGTAGCTTCATGTATGAGAAATATACAGGGTATATCAAGACTGCGACCGAAAACGAAGCCAATTAGTGACTTCAGGCACAACGCAAGTAAATATTTCGAAAAAAAAACCCACAACTTTTTTTTGTAAATGACATACATACATAAACTCACGCCTTTATCCCAGAAGGGGTAGGCAGAGGCGCCACTAGGACACCCACATATCGCCTTGTATGTTCCGTCCCATGATGTGATAGGGGGCGAGCCTATCGCCATATCGGGCACAAATTCCTAACAACGGGCTGATAATGAATAGAAAAACCCAATACCACTTTGCCCGACCCGGGATTCGAACCCGAGACCTCAGTTTTGTAGTCGTACCGTAATACAACTACGCCACCGAGGCAGTCGTAATTGATTTGTAAATGATGTGGTGATTTTAATACATAGTTTTCCTAAAATAATGATGTAGACCTCTTTATTTTTAAACACTCAATGGTACGCAAGGGTTTAAATTATTATTATCGCAAAAACTAGGTATTTACCACCCAAACAAGATGATTTTCAAAAATTCTAAAAAAAATATCTGTCGCTGTTTTGGTGAAATTTTTATTCGCATCGTGTTTGTAACCACTAAAACTACCACCACCTGGCTTCGTTTTCGGTCGCAGTCTTGATATACCCTGTATATTAAGACATTATCATCTATTGTCATCATCGACTCAGTGGCGTAGTTGTGCTACGGTACGATCACAAAGCTGAGGTCTCGGGTTCGAATCTCGAATCGGGCAAAGTGATATTGGATTTTCTGTTCATCATCAGCCCAGAGTCAGGAATTTGTGTCCGATATTGCGATAGGCTCGCGTCTATCACGTCATGGGACAGAACACACAAGGGAAAACTTTTTTTTTTGGTATCGGGTTGGAAAATCCTCATGGACATCCTCCGCCCTGGGGAGGCGCGGAGGGGACTGTCAGACTCTTACTGACTAAAAACCAACCCGTGTTCCTCTCGTACCCGTGTGTCGGAGGGTCGGGTATCGCCGAAGCATTCGTCGCAACCCCCCGACGGGTATTGGCCCGCCATAGTCGGGCGG